>JARGCV010000085.1:197500-797500 GCA_034064705.1 Bothrops alternatus
AAATTTGATGAGTTCCCCTTCAATTCCCTCCTGGATTCACGGCTGTCTTTAGAAGACCATTTGACGGCCGTGGCCGGGAGGATGTTCTATCAGGTTCGCCTGGTACGCCAGTTGCGTCCCTTCCTAGACCGGGACTCGCTATGCACAGTTACTCATGCCTTCGTCACTTCCAGGCAGAACTACTGTAATGCTCTCTACATGGGGCTCCCCTTGAGGTGCACCCGGAGGCTTCAGCTGGCCCAGAATGCGGCCGCACGGGTAGTGACCGGGGCGCCATGGCGTTCCCATGTAACATCGCTCCTGCGTGAGCTGCACTGGTTGCCGATGGCCTTTCGGGTGCGTTTCAAGGTGTTAGTGACCGTTTTTAAAACGCTCCATGGCATCGGACCCGGATATCTACAGGACCGCCTTCTGCCAGCAAATACCTCCCGCCGTCCGGTACGCTCCCACAGAGAGGGTCTCCTCGGGGTGCCGTCGGCCAAACAATGTCGGCTGGCGACCCCCAGGGGGAGGGCCTTCTCTGTGGGAGCTCCAACACTTTGGAACGAGCTCCCCCCCGAACTCCATACGATGACGGAATTGCGTTCCTTCCGTCGAGAATTAAAAACATACTTATTCCGACAAGCCGGCCTGGGATGATGGCTCCAGCTCCAACAATGGCCATAACTGTTTTTAGGGGATTGTGTTTTTAGTTGGGTTTTTAAATATTAGGCCAAATTATTTAATTTATTTTTAATAATTTTAATTTTTGTGTGTTGTTGTTTTAATTGGGCTGTACACCGCCCCGAGTCCTTCGGGAGGGGGGCGGTATAAAAATTGTAAATAATAAATAATAATAATCTAAGTCATTAATGAAGATATTGAAGAGTACTGGGCCTAAGACAAAGCCTTGTGGTATCCCACTGCTTACTTCTCTCAATGTGGATGTAGTACCATTGAGGACTACTTGCTGAATATGGTTGGTCAGCCAGCTACAGATGGTGCTGCTGTCTATCCCACTTTTTTCTACCTTACTAAGCAGCAGGTTGTGGTCTACTTTGTCAAATGCCTTACTGAAGTCTAAGTATACTATGTCCACAGCATTTTGCTGGTCTACTAATTTAGTCACTTTATCAAAGAATGATGGAATAAGATTGGTTTGACAAACCTGTGCTGGCTGCTGGTTATAACTTTGTTTGCTTCTAGTTGTTCGCAGATCTGTTTTTTGATTATCTTTTCCAAGAACTTCCCAGATATTGAGGTGAGACTGATTGGTCTGTAGTTTCCTAGGTCTGGTTTTTTTCCCCTTTCTTGAAAATGGGAACCACATCAGCCCTTTTCCAATCCTCAGGTACTTCCCCGGTGCTCCAGGACTTTTGAAAGATATGGTACAACGGTTCTGAGATAACATCTGCCAGCTCCTTCAGAACTGATGGGTGCTAACAAGCTCAAGCTCAACCCCGACAAGACGGAGTGGCTGTGGGTTTTGCCTCCCAAAGACAATTCAATCTGTCCGTCCATCACCCGGGGGGGGGAGTTTTTGACCCCCTCAGAGAGGGTCCGCAATTTGGGTGTCCTCCTCGACCCACAGCTAAATTTGGAACATCATCTTTCGGCTGTGGCAAGGAGGACATTTACCCAGGTTCGCCTGGTGCACCAGCTGCGGCCCTATTTGGACCGGGAGTCTCTTCTCACAGTCACTCATGCCCTTATCACCTAGAGGCTCGGCTACTGCAATGCTCTCTACATGGGGCTACCTTTGAAAAACGCTCGGAGACTTCAGGTTATGCAAAATGCAGCCGCGCGAGCAGTATTGGGCCTGCCTAGAAATGCCCACATTTCAACATCACTCTGCGAGCTGCATTGGCTGCCAATTGGTCTCCGAACGCAATTCAAAGTGTTGGTTATGACCTATAAAGCCCTACATGGCATCGGACCAGGTTACTTACGGGACCGTCTGCTGCCCCATGAAACCCAGCGACCGGTTAGGGGCCCACAGAGTCGGCCTTCTCCAGGTCCCGTCAGCCAGACAGTGTCGTCTGGTGGGGCCTAGGGGAAGAGCCTTCTCTGTTGCGGCCCCGGCCCTCTGGAATCAACTCCCCCCCGGAGATCCGTACTGCCCCCACCCTCTCCGCCTTTCACAAATTATTAAAGACCCATCTTTGCCGACAGGCCTGGGGCAGTTAACACCTTGCCCTAGCCAGTGTATGTTTGTCTGCATGTCTGTTTTTGGATGATTGGTTTTTAATTAAGGGGTTTTACAATGTATTTTAATACCAGATTTCTTCATGTGAGTATCCATGTTGTGAGCCGCCCTGAGTTCTTGGAATAGGGCGGCATAGAAATCTAATTAAATAAATAGATAGATAGATAGATAGATAGATAGATAGATAGATAGATAGATAGATAGATAGATAGATAGATAGATAGATAACTCTGGGTAACCAAGGCATAAGGGACATGAAGAAAGGACTCTTGGCACAGGAAAGAGTGCAATCATGTGAATCTGGGTGAAGAGGTTACTAGCCACCAATAGCACTGGTTCATTATGGTGGGTCCAGGAGGGCCGTCAAATTGTGCACCAGTTCTGTAAGTGGAAGGCACATCCCATTCAGATCCAAAGATGGAGAATTTCTGGCATTGGAATAACCATGCCCCCATAACCACTTGGTCTTGTCATGCATCCAGAGATGAACAGCTTCCAGATAGAGAGACAAGGTCTCAGCCACAACTCTTAGGGAAGCAGGAATTGAGACATAAAGTTGAATTTCATCAACTGGCCCCATGTCAATGAATGACCTCATCTCGTGGTTTTGTGTAAATATTAAACAGGAGGGGCAAGAACCCTGAGTGCTGAGGCAGTCTGAATTTCTGGATCTCTCCCCACTAATTGATGACTGAACCACCCATAGAAGAAGGAGGAGACCCACCACTACTACACTGTGCCTTCCAGTCCTGTAGCCAGTCTAGAAGAATACTGTGATTATTGGTATCAAAAACTACTGCAAGCAAAGAGAATCAGCCACTCAGTCAGTTTTCATGGCTAAGGTGGGACTAGAATTTGTGGTCTCCTGTTTTCTATCCTGGTGCCGTTACCACTAGACCAAAGTGGCGCTAAAATAAAAATAAAGTATCAGTAAATAGTAAGATGAAATCATAAAAAAGAAATAGTATTTGAGGTAAGAAGGTTAAAATAAGATAAAGCCAGAGCTAAAGCCAATAGCAATAGCAATAACACTTGGACTTATATACCGCTTCACAGTGCTTCACAGCCCTCTTTAAGCGGTCTACAAAGTCAGCCTATTGCCCCAACAATCTGGGTCCTCATTTTATTGACCTCGGAAGGATGGAAGGCTGAGTCAACCTTGAGTCCCATCAGGATTGAACTCCAATAGCTACACTTTAACCACCGTGCCACCAGGACTGAAATAAGGAATAAGGAACAATAAGGAACTTATATACTTCTTTCTAAGACAGCGGTTCTCAACCTATGGGTTGCGACCCCATTTGGGGTCGAACGACCATTTCGCGGGGGTCGCCAGATACCACGGTCCACCATTTTGTTTTTTTTTTGTTTTTTGTTTGTCACGCGCGCGCCGTGCATGCGCGGTTCAGGCCGTTGTGCGTGCGCTGGGCATGTGCGGATCAGCCTGTTGTGGTCCGCCATTTTGTTTTTTGGTTTTTTTCCCCGTCGCGCACGTGCCGTGCATGCGCGGTTCGGGCCGTCGCGCGCACACCGCGCATGCACAGATCGGCCCGTCGTGGTCAGTGAGAACAATTAATCAACGGAACAGCTTGCCTCCTGGAGTTGTGGTGCTCCATCACTGGAGGTTTTCTAAAATAGACTGGACAGTCATTTGACTAGAATGGTATCATGATGGACTAGAAGACCCCCCCCAATTCCTTCCTGCTCTATGATTCTGTGTTCTAAGTTTAAATGACAGCAGAATAAAAATAGCAGCTTGATTGCTGGTAGTTGGGAACATGTCTGCAAGAAGATAATTCCATTTTTCAAGGTCCAAGCCCTAGAGTCCCCCTAATATCAATAATATGGCCCTAATATGATTGTAAAAGGGGCGGTGAAGGGTACAATGGATAACAGCAATACCAATAGCACTTAGACTTATATACCGCTTCACAGTGCTTAACCGCACTCTCTAAGAGATTTACAGAATCAGCCTAAGGCCCCCAACAATCTGACTCCTCATTTTACCAACCTTGGAAGGACGGAAGGCTGAGTCAACCTTGAGTCCATCAGGATCAAACTCGAGACTGTCAGCAGAGTTAGCCTGCAATATTATATTCAAAATCTTGTGGAAAACGAAAGGACTCTTACGAATTCCAGAGGGTTTTAGCAGAGGGATTTATTGCGCAGGTTCAGAAGCAATAGCAACAAGCAATTCTGAACCCCGAGGGCGGGTTCAGACTTCAGTTTTATACCTTTCTTTCTTTTTTTTTTCAGGAACAAAGGAATACACATTGAAATACACATTGTAACACATTAGGTTCGTTTCTCACGGGTATACAATGGAGAGTTTGCTACATACATTGTGTCCAAGTGCAATGCGCATTAGGTTAGTCACATACTACTAACATAGCCCTATTCCAGTAATTATGCAGACATATCATTATTCTAATGATGGTTCATTGTTCCACATTATAATCACTGTGCCACCATAAGGTCCTCTACTTAACCAACATCCCAAGGACAGAGATGTTATTATCAGGTGCTTGCAGGACCTGCCATCAAGATAAGCTGAATGCATGATTTGCTGGCATAGGGATATAAAAGTCCTTCTCAGTGAGGCCCTGATAATATTAACCAGATACTTCTGGGAGAGGCTTCTATGCTTTTTTTTTTTAAAGCTAATGATGTGGGAACTAGTGGTGCTCAGGCTAGGCAGAACTGTTGTGTAAACAAAGAGTAGGTGCATTCCAACCTCAGGCTGGGAAAAGAACAGCCAAGAATTAATTGGCTTGAAAGAGCAGAAGCAAAGGTGCTAGCATTTAAACCAGGTGTGTCTAACCTTGGCAACAATTAATCAGTGGAACGACTTCTTTTTAATTTTTTTTATTGAGTTTTATAGGTTTGGGGACAGGATCGGGATAAGGATTAAGGTTTAGGGTGGGGCTGGGATCAGGATTGGCGTTGGGAAGGGATTGGGGTCAACATTGGGGTTATTCCTCCAATAACTTTTTCAATCTTTAGCAAACAGACTATTGTCTGGGTACATATGTTCAGTTAACAATAGCTGATATAGTAAGAGGTAACTGTAATAAGTGTAATAAACGATAATCATAAATAGTATCAATTAGTTAATGCATATCATTGCTCTTACTAATATATATTCAAAATAACATATCACATTCATTTCTCACTAGTTCGTTTTCCTAACCATTGGTAAAAATTACCCCATGTTCTAAAGTAAACTGAATCTTCTTTCTCTTTAATCTCTAAGGTCAATCTATCCATTTCTGCACATTCTTAAGATTTTCTTAATTCAAACCTCTTCCGTTGGTAAGTATCCAATATTGGGCAAATACTATTCTCGCTGCTGTCAGTATATGCAATATTAAATATTCATTCTCCTTCTCATAGTGGAACGACTTCTGAATGCTCCAACAATGGAAGTTTTTAAGAAGAGATTGGACAACCATTTGTCTGAAATGGTAGAGGGTTTCCTGCCCGAGCAGGGGATTGGACTAGATGACCTCCAAGATCCCTTCCAACTCTGTTATTCTATTCTGTTCTACTCTACTCTACTCTACTCTACTCTACTCTACTCTACTCTACTCTACTCTACTCTACTCTACTCTACCCTACCCTACCCTACCCTACCCTACCCTATTATTATTATTATTATTACTACCCTACTCTATTCCTATTCCATTCCTATTCCATTCCATTCCATTCCATTCCATTCCATTCCATTCCATTCCATTCCATTCCATTCCATTCCATTCTATTCTATTCTATTCTATTCTATTCTATTCTATTCTATTCTATTCTATTCAAGACTTGTGAACTTTAACTCCCCGAATGCTGGCTGGGGAATTCCGGGAGTTGAAGTCCACAAGTCTTAAAGTTGCCAAGATTGGATACCCTTGATTTTAAACTCTGGCACTCACACATACATACTTCTTAATTTATTTGTGCTATAGGAGACAGAAGTTCAGCATTTACACAACTTATTTCTTCTCTGCAGTAAAGAACTTATTTTGTAGTTTCAGGTACTTAAAAGTTTCAGAAGGTGGTTGGACTTTCTAGAAAAGTAAAGATTTAAAATCTGAAGTCTGGCCTCTAACAGGCCAGTGGAAGATATCCTTAATTTTGCCACAAAAGGCAGCAAAACCCAGAGAAACATTAAAACATCAAAGCTAATTAAATAAAATCATGTATGTGTCCAGGTGATATAATGGATTGCCCAGACTGCAGCTTGCAAATCTTGACACTTTTTAATTATATGCAACGTCAGACGGAGAATGTAGAAATGCAAGCTAGTAACCTGATTTGGGTTTGTCGTCTATATGAAGGAGGCCAGGGAAATGAATGTCCATTATCAAAATTAGGAACGGGAATGTATTCCTGTTTCTTGTAAAACGCGCTCCTGTTTTACAGGAGACAATGGATGCTTTCAAGGGAAGTGCCCTGAGCGTATCAATCAAATGGTATTGAGGGATTGTCTCTGTTATTTGCATTTGTGTGTGTGTGCATAGGTGTGTAGAAATGACAAAACCCAAAGGAAGCTATCAAAAGGAATTGGAAATAGAAGTTAACGACCCCTGCCTAAAACTTTGCCCTCGGTAAAATTTTGTGAAAAGCATCACCAGGAGAATCACGAAATTAAGGCGTCATCTAAAAGCCCTTCATGACTCTACACTGGCAGAAAAATTCCATTGGGAAAGTCTGAGATAATGTGATCGTTAAAACATCTCCCCAATTACAAAGCAAAGGCTCAACTTACATAGGGAAAATGCTTTTGAAGATACAGCTGCATTATTTTTCTCCCTGGTTTGAATCCACCTTTTACAGCTGTGAAGAAAACCACAGAACCTTGGAATCTGCTGGAGGATATAAAAATACAATAATTCATTTCCCTCGATTCAACAGGGATGAATCTTTTTTCCCCCCCCCCCGGCTAGGTCAGGGGTAGGCAACCTTGGCTCTTTTATGACTCGTGGACTTCAACTCCCAGAATTCCTGAGCCAGCATGGCTCAGCTTGGAAACCTCTCCCTTTCCCCTCAGCATGGCTGGCTCAGGAATTCTGGGAGTTGAAGTCCACGAGTCATAAAAGAGCCAAGGTTGCCTACCTCTGGCCTAGGCCTCTTCATGACTCGTGGACTTCAACTCCCAGAATTCCTGAGCCAGCATGGCTCAGCTTGGAAACCTCTCCCTTTCCCCTCAGCGTGGCTGGCTCAGGAATTCTGGGAGTTGAAGTCCACGCGTCATAAAAGAGCCAAGGTTGCCTACCCCTGGGCTAGGTCATCCATCCCAATAAACAAAAGGCAAGAATCATACGTATGTAAGATAGGATAAGATAAGCTTTATTGTCTTTTTTTTTTTTTTACTATGAGTACACTGGCCCACATTAAAAATGAAATTCTGTGGCCGGGCTCTCAAAAGAAAATATATATCTACCCATACCCATACATAACACACATATACACATGCTACATACATACCGTACATATATGTATATATACCTACACCCAGTGGTGAGATGCTTGGCAACTGGTTCATGCTTATGACCACTGCAGTGTCCCAAGGTCATGTGATCACCCTTTGCAAACTTCTGACCCGCAAAGTCCATGGGGACTTAACAACCGGGTTACTAACGTATCAACTGCAGTTGTTCATTTAACAACTGCAGCAAGAGAGGATGTAAAACGGGGCAAAATTCACTTCACAATTGTCTCACATAGCAACGGAAATGTTGGGCTCCACTATATTTAACACAGGGGTCTTCAAAGTTGGCCCTTTTATGACTTGTGGACTTCAACTCCCAGAATTCCTCAGCCAGGCACGCTGGCTGAGGAATTCTGGGAGTTGAAGTCCACAAGTCACAAAAGGGCCAAGTTTGAAGACCCCTGTCTTAAATCTAACGAACAAAATGGAGGCTGGCTGAGGAATTCTGGGAGTTGAAGTCCACAAGTCATAAAAGGGCCAACTTTGAAGACCCCTGATTTAACAGTTCCATCTGAGGCAAAAAAATGCCAAGCAAGAAATACAATGAGAGGTGTTATCATTACAAAAGTAGAACATTTTCTTCAGCTATTAAGTCCAGCAGTTGAAGAAACTTTGTGCTTTCAGTAGAAAAGGACAATATGGCCTCTGTTTAAACCGGTCAGAGTTAATTAATTTCTAACTCGTTTGGATGGCCTAACAACCATGTCCCCCTCTCTGAGGAAATAAAGACACTCCTTTTAAGACAACATTTAAAGTGTATTTAGATCATAGGAGAAAAAAAAATAATAATATGGAAAAGAAAATGAGAACACTGCCTCTCTCTTCTTTGTACTCTCGCGAAGTAACTAGGGCAAAGATTTAGTTTTGGGGAAAACAAGGAAGATCACAAGTGATGGCTTTTGCCACACTTATTTACATAATTGGAATTTTCAGGGGGGCTGTTGAATGGGTAAGCTTTCTCCATTGTTTTAAGCTGTATTAGCTTATTTTTTAAAAGGGTAGCATTAAGATTCCCAGAAGTTCCACTTGATTACTGATGACTTTGTGATCACAACTTATGTTGCAGTTGGTGACTGTCATGGGGTTTGGTTTTTTTTTTTTAAACCATATCCAATTAGACTCAGGGGAGCCACAGGACTCTGGTCAAGTAGGATTTAAAATAAATAAATAAATAAAAATCTCCGTGTAAGATATGGGGGTGGCGGGAGGGTTTATTTGAAAACAAAACAAAACAAGAAACAGAGGTGAAATGTGACATTTCTTTTGTAACCATAACAATAATAGAATTGGAAAGGACCTCGGAGGTCATCTAGTCCAACTCCCTGCTCAGGCAGGAAACCCTATACCAGTGATGGCGAACCTTTTAGAGACCGAGTGCCCAAACTGCAACCCAAAACCCACTTATTCATCGCCGGGTGCCAGGTGGGCGTGGCCCACTGGATGGGCGTGGCTGTGTGGTCAAACCAGACTGGGTAGGTGTGGCCAAGCTGGGTGTGGTCACCTGGGGAGGGACGCCTGTGGGGGCCGGGCAGGGTTCGGGGAAATCCAGAGGGTCTCTGGCAGGTGGGACGATGGGCAGGAGGCTCGTCCTGCGGGAGAGGCGAGGCAAGGCGGGGGTGCCATTGTCACAGGGCAAGGTGAGGCAGGGGCCGGGGCAGCTGCTGCCTGACACCATCGGCCCCTGCACACAGAGGCCAGCGAGTGCATGGGTGCTGGGATGCATCCAGCCACGTGGGATCTTGGAATGAGAGCGGTGGGTCTTTTGATTTTCCTGGCTGATTCTTTTCTCCAAGTTTCAGTACACATTTCCACAAGCCACATTATAGTGTTTACACTGCATTTAGAATCCTCTAGTGAAATGAAAAGCAAACAGGCACTTCTGTAAAGCTGTTCGCTGGCTGCTGGATCAATGCACAAATAATCATTTAAGAGGGTTGCAACATATATGTTTTCTGTGGTTCTGGATATTATATTGAATAAAATAACAGCCTTCATAGTACATGTTTAGACAGATTAAGCCGAAGCTAAATCCAGTGTCTTCTACAGCCATAACCCTTGTTTGCAGTAGACTCCATGTTGATTGTTTTCCTTTTGGGGTTTATTTTTTTTTTAAACCCTGGCACTAAAAACTAGTATAGAATCATAGAAACATAGGGCTAGAAGGGTCCCAAGGCAGGAGACCTTATTCCATCCTGGACAAATGGCTGTCCAATCTTTTCTTGAAAACCTCCACAAATCTTCCCAAAGCTGGGGCTTTTAATCCTTTGGATCCAAGCTTGTTCCTATTCCACCCTTAGCCCTTTGGTTTACTCTGGAGTAGAGAGGGAGGGCAGAATTTCTTGTGCCTCCCAATAATGGAAGCTGAAAGGTGTAATGCCATTGTTGAAGGAAAAGTCTTCATCCTGGTTCAGTTCAAGCCGGGAATAAACAACATGGCGACTGCTTTAGAAAGAAGGTTGCAGTTTATTGGAGAGGAGAGCCAGACAGAAAGATGGCTCTGGAAGAAAAGAGAGAGAGGGAGCACATGTAGGGAGTGGGTTTTTATACCCTCTGGGGCTTTTGTTTGGAGTTGTTTCCTATTCCTGTTTGAGGCTTTGTATTTCCTGTTGTAAGGTTTTCCACTTAGCCTCGCAGTTGCCCCAGCATTACTCAGGAATTTAAAAGAGCCAAATAAACTCCTGAGCCGAGGTTTCAGCAAGCAAACAACTTTTATTTTGATCAAAATAGAGTTGGGTGACCCCATCTCTCCTCGTGGCTGGTAGAGAGATGAAGGCAACAACCAGAAAAGGTGTCTTCCACCTTTTATACCTTTTCAGAACAAAGAGATCAGGTCTTGGTACTAGGCATAAGATGGCACAAAAAAATAATTCCTAGATGATGACTCACACACAGCAACCCAGGCTCCATCCGTAACTCCTTTCCCCTCTTCCCTTACTGTGCTCTTTTCATATAAGCCAGCAGTTCTCAACCTTTTCCGGGACTCGACCCTGGCCCGCATCGTGCAAAAAAAATGGCGGGCCTGCACCGTGCATGCGCGGTGCGATGGGGCGCATCGCACATGCGCGGCGCAACGGCCTGCATTGCGATAGGGGAAAAAAATGGCCGACTAAAAAAAATGGCCGACCCAAAAAAAATGGCGGGCCTGCACCGTGCATGCACGACGCGACGGGGTGCATCATGCATGCGCGGCACGACGGCCCGCATCGCGATAGGGAAAAAAATGGCCAACCCTAAAAAAATGGCCGACAAAAAAAATGGCGGACTGCGGTGCTTGGCGACCCCCATGAAATGGTCGTTCGACCCCAAATGGGGTCGCGGCCCACAGGTTGAGAACCGCTGATATAAGCAATCACCTGTATGAATCCCTTACTTTTCCAATATATATATAAAGCATCTGATCAAGCAATTAACTACAAAATAATGATTACAAAATAACAAAACAATGATTACACGATAACACTATAAGTATCAATATAAAATGGTTACATTTATAAAACAAATGCTAATGTCAAACTTAAACATACTAAAATCATAAGCACAATAAAATCCCTTCACTGTGTCATGTATTCTGACCTGAGTTTGGGTGTGCCCTTTTGGCATCCGTGGGTTAATCCTATTATGTCCTGTCTTACAGTCTGGGTGGGGTATGTAGATTTTAGGTGTCTTTGTCTTCTTAATCTTCTAGCTGGGAGCCTCCAACTTCCTGGATTATTTACATCTGCATTTCTACAGAGCTGGTTTCTGCTTGGGGGAGGGAGACTTGAGGTTTTTAAGAAAACTGGGCATCCTTTTCTGCCTCTTTAATATTTCCTTCTCTGGGGGGGTGACTTCCCACACCACGTATCAACAGATTTTCCTTCTAGTTCCAGTTTGGGCCCTGACTTTGATTTGGGGAGGAAAACTAAAGGATTCCTAGGGACTGTGGAACAATTGTGATTTTACTAGTTCAGCTTGAATGTATTATACATCAAAGAGGTGTGCTCTGAATCTTGAGCTGAAATCTTTTCCATGCACACACTTTGAACTCTGCCATGAGGTGTTCTCGCAGTCAGGTTTCACAGTGTCTAATATTTGGAAAGTAGTCAAATTGGCTGCTCGTGGTGTATACCATAGCGAGATGGACAGCAAGCAAATTTAATAAATAATAATAATATTGTCTTCACATGTAAAAAAGTACTGTTTGGATGTTTAGTATAGTATAGATCAGAGGTAGGCAACCTTGGCTCTTTTATGACTCGTGGACTTCAACTCCCAGAATTCCTGAGCCAGCCATGCTGAGGGGAAAGGGAGAAGTTTCCAAGCTGAGCCATGCTGGCTCAGGAATTCTGGGAGTTGAAGTCCACGAGTCATAAAAGAGCCAAGGTTGCCTACCCCTGGTATAGATTAACAGTGAGAATTTTTTTCCTTATGATGCATACACAAAAGGGTGGTGAGACCAGATACTAAAATGAACAAGACTCTTTTGCTCTTCACGAATTTTCATTTAATTTTCATTTAAATAGTCAGCACATTAAAAAAAAACATTCGAGCTTTTCCAAGTCAATTTGAAGCAACCTGTAAAATACCATAGCATATACACCTGTATCAGAAGCACTAGTGACCAACTCGTGTGAATTTTGGTAGCCTTTTTCCCCCACAGACGCCATTTCAGTGCTCCAAAGGCTGAAACAGTTGGGCCAATTCAACTATTGCCATTGGCTGTGGCAGCCATTTTCCATCCTTGAATAATTGAATTTGAGCTCAGGCTGAGCTTGATCAATGTGGCCGGTTGCTTGAAAACCATCCGATGGGAATGCCTTGGTTTGGTCAGTGATGATAATTAAGCCATAGGAATAAGCAGGGATTCTTATATCAGATAGGATGCCACAGGCATTCACTGCCTGCACAAATCACATCAAAAAGATTGGCACCCTGATGAATTCAACGTGTTCGAATTTAACACCATGTTGACTGGCAAAGTCCTTCTACACGAGTGCATCAAATACAATGATGGAGAGCAAGGGAAAGATGCAGTTTAATCTTGACTCACGCTAGTCTATGTCATCGGGAAATCTTTGAGTGTGCTGGTCAGAGTATATAGCTATCTGGTCAGAGTATATAGCTAGCTTAGGAATTAAGAACTGTTCCCTTAAGGGACAGCCTTCTCGATAATGTAGTTTATGTTACCTGGTCGTATCTGTGTTCGGATTGGCCACTGGGAGGGACTTCTGTTTAATTATGGCAGTGGTTCTCAACCTTTTTAATGCCACGACCCCCAACCGGTCGTAAGTCGAGGACCCCCAACCGATCATAAGTCGAGGACTACCCAACTGGTCATAAGTCGAGGACCCCCAACCGGTCGTACGTCAAGGACTATTTCCCTGCCTGGGAGAGCCGCACATGCGTGCTAGGGCCCCCTGCGTCGGCCGAGGCGTAGCTGGCAAGGGGCAGTGACGGCACAGGGTGACCACCGGCTGGGCCACCAGCTGGCCCAGCCTAAGGGAGGTAAGGCATCCACTGAGCCCCACATGTGCCAGTAACCCTCCCTATGCCCGCTGGCCTCCCACCTCACACCCCTGACCCTCTTTTACTTATATTTTTAGTAGTTGCTCAGCAGGGAGGGGTGGAAACTTCCAGACAGCTCGCCTTCGCTGCAGACAACGTGCAGCACTGTTTGCAGACTGGGACTTTTGGTGGGCTCAGCAGGGCAGAGACAGCCTGGACAATTCCTATTGGCTTTTGAAAGCCAATAGAATTAGACTCTATTCAAGAGAGTCTATTCTATTGGCTTTCAAAAGCCAATAGAATAAGAGGGAGTAGCACAGCTAAGGAAAAGGGGGAAAAAATGGCAGACTGCGTTGTTTGGCCACCCCCGTAAAATGGTCATTCGACCCCAAATGGGGTCGCAACCCACAGGTTGAAAACCACTGAATTATGGGATATCCTGGCTACGCGCCAGTCAGCGAGGTCTCTATGAAGTCCAGCCATGAGGATTGTTAGCTATGTTAGTATGGAAGACGCTATTCTTTTTTACCTATGTGATGGGTAAAGACTATGCAAAGAATGTCAGATGTATCTTCAGTAACTTGCAAGTTAATGTTTTGAGAATTCCTGGTGAATAAAGTAGTCTGCATAAAACCCTTCCATGGAGTTACTCTGCCTGTATCAAGTAATATCCAGCAATCTCCTTGCTTGATAACAGAACATTGAGCATTTTATCTTTAACACAAACAACACTTCATGATCCCTCGTGCACCTGCTGCAGGAGGCATACTGTATTTTTTAGCAAGCATACCGTCATGCAACTGCAAAGTCAATGAACAAAGTTGCTTCCAGCACCTGATTCGTTCCTTGAGCAATTGTCATAGTACAAATATTTGGTCATAGCTTCCAGCTGTTCTCTAAGCTGGGTTACTTTCTTAAATACCTTGTTCGGGCTTGATAACAGCTTAATTGTACTATAAATTTTGCATTTCTGATTTATCCCTTTCCTTGAAAAACAGCACTACTGTTGCCTATTTGCATGAATTTCGTATTTCTTTAGACTTTCAAGTCTTTTGAAGGAGTGAGTCGAGCTGATAACTTAGTGAATCATTAACAGCCTTTAGGACTTCTGCTAATTTCATATGTTCCAGCAGCTTTTTATTTGTTAGTGGCAGTCTTATTTGAGAGTTTCTGTTCATGTGGGTTGCCACAAAGAAGAGGGAGTCAAGCTATTCTCCAAAGCGCCTGAAGGCAGGACAAGAAGCAACGGGTGGAAACTAATCAAGGAGAGAAGCAACCTAGAACTAAGGAGAAGCTTCCTGACAGTTAGAACAATTAACCAGTGGAACAACCTGCCTCCAGAAGCGGTGAATGCGCCAACACTGGAAGTTTTAAAGAAGAAATTGGACAGCCATTTGTCAGAAATGGTATAGGATTTCCTGCCTGATCAGGGGGTTGGACTAGATGACCTCCAAAATCTCTTCCAACGTTGTTTATTATTATTATTATTATTATTATTATTATTATTATTATTATTATTATTATTATTATTATTACTATTCAGTGGTTCCCTTTGGGCTATTGTAAGTTGGTGGTTCTATGGTAGTCTCTTTCAGGATTGTAACAGAGTTGGAAATACTTGCACCAACAATTCAGTTGTTCAAGTTCCATCTACCAGTAACATCCGTCTCTGTTTCTTTTTATGACTGGTTCATTTAAAAATGAAAAATTTCAAAAGTTTTCAAAATGTTCAAAAGTGTAAAGGATCTTTTCCCCAAAATTAAAAAAAAACTGAATAAAAAAACTAAAATGTCTAAATCATTTCAAAAAATTTTAAAAACTTAATTTTTAAAAGAATTTAAAAGGATTTTTAGTTTTTTTGTTTAAAAAAAATCCGTCCTTTAAAAATAAACATTTTCAAAAATTCCCCAAAATTTAGAAGAATTTTTTTTAAATTAAACTAAACATTTTTATTCTTAAATGTTAACTTTTTTAGAATAACTGATTTATAGAGCTGGAAGTCTTCTAATCCAATCTCCTGCTCAAGCAGGAGACTCTATATCAATGGTGACGAACCTATGGCACGCGTGCCAGAGGTGGCATTCAGACCCCTTTCTGTGGGCACGCGCACCGTTGCCAGAGCCCCGCATCCCCCCACAGCCCCCTTCTCACCAGCAGCCCCCACCAGAGGAGAATTTCCCCCAGGCGCAGCCCATGCGGAGCAGCACAGCCAAAGAAATGGCAGCCGGGCACCAAGGACAAGACTCCGCCCTCACGCCCCATCGTGCAGAGATGCTGCGGGATGCAGGCGGAGGGCGTGGCCACCATGGCGCTGCAGGGCTGCCTGGGAGATCTGTTGCGGCGGGCCGTGGAGACGACGGGTGGCCTTGCGGGCAGGCAGGGTGGGGGGCGGAGCAGGGGGCAGAGCAATGGTGAGTGGGGGGGGTGGATTTTGGGGCACTCAGTCTCTAAAAGGTTCGCCATCACTGCTCTATATCATTGTGGACAAACGGCTGTCCAATCTCTCCTTCAAAAACGTGCCGTGATGAAGCAGTGAATGGGTAATGAGGAACCTTTGGTGTTCCTCCTCTCCACCTGTCTAACGTTCTTCAGAAAAATGGGTGGGTAACATTTTATTTTATTTTTTTTTTAAAGTATTTTTATTAATTTTTTTATAAAATTTTTAACAGAAAATAAAATAACAGTTCAACTGTAAACAATTATGTACATATACAATTAGCAAACAATCAAACAAAACTGCTCGGTACCCCCTCCCCACCACATCCTCCTAAAACAAAACTAACCCCCTCTTCTTCCCCTCTAACAACCTACTTAAACCTTTCTCTAGTTCCATCCTCTCCTCCCACCTCCATCCTCTCCCTCATACCTTCTTCCTACTTGCCTAACCTTCACTCCTCCTTCTTCTTCCAACCAATGTGGTGCCCAGAGGCCACCCGAGCAACCCCTTGCCACCTAAAAAGAGAAAAGAAAATCCCCAAAACAGTTGAAAAAATATAAAATAACTATTATTAAAACCCTCCCCCCTCCCCCCCAGGCTTCCCAGAGTGAATACAGGGTAAAAACGCAAGAAACCCCACTAAACTACTTATACATAATTATTTAACTATAAAACAAATATAATTCCTTCAATTGATATTTCTTCTGTGTATAATCTATCCATTTTTTCCACTCCATCAAAAATTGTTCATTTGAGTGGTTTTTCAAATAAGCAGATATCTTAGCCATTTCAGCCAAGTTCACGACTTTTAGCAGCCTGGTGGGTAACATTTTAAATTGGTTGGGGACAAGTGTCCATTGCCTAAGATTCCAGGCAGAATCTTGGATCTTGGAAATCTTTGATGCCATCTAGTAGCTGTTCAGAGCTTTGCAGCCTAGATCTGAAATCCTAGTCTTTAGGAGCTGGCACGGTGCTTCAGCCCAATACCTACTAGGGGGCTCACTGAATGGAATAAGGCCCCCAGGAGAACCCTGTCAGTGCCTAGTCAAGACACCCACATTCATTTGGCCCCACTGAACTTTCTTTTCGTTGAGAACATCACGTTCTTCCAGTTCTACCCACGGTTCTTGAGATGCACAATACATCACGGGGCGAGAGTAAACGAGGGCGCTTCTGTATTGTTTAATATGTTCTTGTAATTAATAACTGCCAGCCTTTATCTTGTATTGCAGTTGAGAAAAACACTTTGATTACCAGCAACAGAAAACTGAAAAACTGTGTAGTTTAATGAGAACTTTTTTTTAATAAAAAAAATGTAGAATGTAAAATGTAGCTAATCAGCAGTTGCAAGTAGAGAATGACCAATATCATAGCCTGTAGGGAAAGGATTGTTAACTGCACTGCAATTCCTCTTCCTGCCCCCCCCACAGCCTTTGGGGTAGGGGAAGTCTCCTAGGACTGCATTATAATTATTAATGTTACACCGTTATACAGGTATAACAATATACACGTAGTCCTCAACATACGACCACAATTGAGCCCAAAATTTCTGTCGCAAAGTGAGACATTTGTTGAGTGAATTTTGCCCCGCTTTACGACCTTTCTTGTCACGGTTGTTAAGCCAGTAACCCGTTGGTTAAGTGAATCTGGCTTCCCCATTGACTTTGCTTGTCAGACGTCAGGATACTGCAACCGTCATAAATATGAGTCGGTTGTCAAGCGTCTGAATTTGGATCACGTGAGCCTGAGGATGCCGCAACGGCCATAAGTGTGAAAAATGGTCCTACGTTCACTTTTTTCAGTGCCATTGTAACTTTGAATGGTCACTAAGTGAACTGTTGTAAGTCGAGGACTGCCTGTATTAACGTATTAGTTATTTTTAAACTTCCCCATCACCCTGGCATGTTTGGTGTGTCAAGCGACCATAAATATGTCAAGGAACTAGAAGCTCTCCCTGTTGAAGTCAACCTGTAGATTCAGTTCTTCCATCGGAACCGATCAGAAGTTTGAAACCAATTTTATAGACCATGGAAGAGCATTGAGACATGCAAAATCCCATTTGCAAGGAAATACAGACATTGTTTAGAATTTATGGGTTTTATTTTTCAGTCCTTAGGTGAAATAGATGACGGACAGTTTCTTTCCATAGGAAAGAAAATGAAGTAAGGCAGAAGCGGTATAGCAAGGGGTCCCTAATACCGGGCCATAGGCTATTTTCTAGTGACAGATCTTATCTTCCTGGGCTCCAAGATCACCGCAGATGGGGACTGCAGCCAAGAAATTAAAAGGCGCTTGCTCCTGGGGAGGAAAGCTATGGAAAATCTAGACAGCATACTAAAAAACAGAGACATCACCTTGCCAACAAAAGTGCAGATAGTCAAGGCCATGGTTTTCCCAGTTGCAATGTATGGCTGTGAAAGTTGGACCATAAGAAAGGCTGAGCGCCAAAGAATTGAGGCCTTTGAACTATGGTGCTGGAGAAGATCCTGCGAGTCCCATGGACTGCAAGGCGATCCAACCGGTCAGTCCTAGAGGAGATCCACCCTGACTGCTCTTTAGAAGCCCAGATCCTGAAGTTGAAACTCAAGTACTTTGGCCACCTAATGAGAAGGAAGGATTCCCTGGAGAAGAGCCTGATGCTGGGAAAGATTGAGGGCGATAGAAGAAGGGGACGACAGAGAATGAGGTGGCTGGATGGAGTCACTGAAGCAGTAGGGCGTGAGCTTAAATGGACTCCAGAAGATGGCAGAGGACAGGAAGGCCTGGAGGAACGTTGTCCATGGGGTCATGATTGGTCGGACACGACTTCGCAACTAGCAACAACAACAGCAGCAGCCTATTTTCAATCGGGCCCCACGAGTGGTGGGCCTGTGCACACATGCACCTGAGCACCGGCCCACCACTCACGACCTGGTTCCCTCTCTCCCCTCCCCCCCCCCCCGCCACCAGGCCACAAAGGTTGGGGACTGCTGCAGTACATTTTTTTAAAAAAGTACAAGTTAAATAAATACAATGTGTTGTCTTGCCTCAGCAGGTGGCAGCACTGAAGCAAACTTGGTTGATCTTGCAAACTAAGAATGGTTAGTACTTGGGTAACAGTTGCTCTGGATTCAGCAGGAAGGAAGGTAGCAAGAGAGACAGACAGACAGAATCAATAACATTGCCAGCCCACCTATTTGAATATACTCAAGCTTCCTCTGAAACAGACTTTATCCTTATTTTTTTCTGTCATCAGGTGGTGTAGAGATCGTTAAGCGTAACAGGGGAGGAAAAAAGCATGCAAATGAGGTGTTATTTGTTGTGGTGATTTCTCTGTAACTTTAGACAGCAAGACTAGAATTTAGGGACAAAAATATCATGGAGGTTAGTTTCAGACAAGTATCGCAAAAACATTCCTAATACCGGTAGCACACATTGTTTGACAGTGGGAAGGAGTGGCTTTTTGTTTGCTGGAGGAGTCACTCAGTTTTCTATCTGGGGAGACTTTCTTTTAAAAGGAAATTTTTATTTCTGGCACACTTTTATTTATTATATTTATCTAGCGTATGGCATCTAACAGAAGTCAAGCACTAATATGCAACTCTTAATAAAGCACATTATACATACAAACCCACACACACATATAAATATATATGTGTATATATATATATATATATATATATAATCTTCGGTTTTGGAGATTAATTGATCCCAGAATAGGTAGTAAGAAAGACAACCCTTTTATTTTCCCACTTGGAAGGTAAAGTTTTTTGCATTGGTCATAATTTTACTGCATCTGCTTCAAGAAACTGAAAGGTATCACACAGAAATGCAACAGATGAACACAATCTCTTTGTTTTGGCGCACAATGCCACAGGTGACATCTTAACAGAAACTATGAGAAAGGAAAGGTTAAACAAAGACTACCCGTTATTGGCTTTTATTCAACTATTGACAGGACCTAACTCTATTTGCATAGCTTGGTTTTGCAAACCACTGATATCCAACAGTATCCTGCTGCCTTTAATCCCTACCTGACTTATGCAAATATTATCCAGCACAATCTGATCTGACTGAAAACAAATGTCAGGGAGGTCACGATTTGGGGGACATGAAACTGGATTATCACAAAGTCATTATGCCATCTTAATCAGGTGGAGGGGAAACTGCGTTTTCACACAGTTGCAGCTTTCTCTGCACAACCTGTTGGCTGAGAAAATTAGCACACCTGTGTGATTCCCCCCCTCCCCAACTGGTTTAGCACACAGTGGTTGCAACAATGAGCAACTCTCCTATGAGAGAGAGGCCAGGTGACCAATACGAGTGGGAAGAGTGGGAAGAAAAGGGTTACTCTGTTGTCATAGGCATAACAAACGAATGTATGAATTAGACACCTCAAGAAGGATATAATGGAACTGGAAAAGGTGCAGAAAAGGGCAACAAGAATGATCAAGGAAATGGAGCGCCTCCCTTATGAAACCAGATTGCAACGCCTTGGTCTCTTCAGCCTTGAAAGACGGCGTTTAAGGGGTGACTTGATCGAAGTGTATAAAATCATGCATGGGATAGAAAAGGTGGATAGAGAAAAATTCTTTTCTCTATCACACAATACCAGGACAAGGGGGCACTCCCTAAAGCTCATAGCTAAGAAAGTGAGGACAAATAAAGGGAAATATTTCTTCACCCAGAGGGTCGTTGATTTATGGAATTCACTTCCAGAAGGGGTCGTGACAGCTGTCAGCCTTGACAGCTTCAAGGCAGGGTTAGATAGATTCATGGATGCCAAGTGTATCGGTGGTTATTAAAACGGATGTCCATGTGCCGCCTCTATGTTGGTTGAGGCAGGCAGGATTCCCTTGAGTACCATTTGTTGGGGGTCAAGGGAAAGGGAGGGTTTTGCCTTCTCTTTCTGCTCAAGATCCCCATGTACAATTGGTGGGCCACTGTGTGACACAGAATGCTGGACTCAATGGGCTTTGGCCTGATTCAGCATGGCTCTTCTTATGTTCTTATGTTCTAGACTACCAAAGAGGTTTCCAGCTTAGTTCAGTAACCATACAAAACCTACAGCTGCATAGATGGTGTAGAAGTGAAAGAACAAAAGGTTCTAAGAAGCAATGGAATTAACAGAACAGGACAGAATAACAGAGTTGGAAGGGACCTTGGAGGTCATCTAGTCCAACCCCCTGCTCACACAGACCTATACCATTTCAGAGAAATTTGTTGTGCAATCTCTTCTTAAAAACTTCCAGTGTTGGAGCCTTCACAGCTTCTGGAGGCAAGTTGTTCCACCAATTAATTGTTCTCACGGTGAGGAAATTTATCCTTAGTACAAGGTTGCTTCTCTCTTCCATTAGTTTCCATCCATTATCCCTGTGCACATCCTGCAAGCTCAGACTGGCATGCAGGCTGTAAGGGCAGATGAAATCCTTCCTGATGCAGTGGTGCCCAGGATATACAGAGGAGTGGAAAAAGAAGATTGGAACTTGATCAGGCAGAATGGGAGAGAATTTGGGGAGCAATTTAGCTTTGCATGAAGAATGGAGAAGCGATGGCTTGTACTTGCAAAGCTGGATTTTTTTTGCCAGAATTTGGTCCTGCTCCAGCTGGCAGTAGCTCCAAGGTTTGATATGGCTGCACTTTGGAAGTAGAAAGGAAATAATGCACGGGGTAAAAAAAAAGCAAAATCGGGTTAATTGGATAGTTGCCTCATTCACTACTACTACGGAGCAACACATTGATTTTATGCATGGGAGGAGTCACAGAAATTCATATGCTGTTTTGGGCTCCTTGCGTCACAAAGTTTGAGGAGCCCGTCTTAAAACAATCCATTAAATAGCTCATGGTTGATGAGGTAAAAAATGTTTCTCTCCTCGACCTTTTTAAAGACGGCTCGGTACATATTTTGCAATCTGAAATGCTGTGGACATTCCTACCAAGATATGCTTTCTCTTTCAATAATTCTAAGGTTGTGTTGAAGGAAAAGCCTTCATCATGGTTCAGTCCAAGCCGGGAATAAACAACATGGTGACTGCTTTAGAAAGAAGGTTGCAGTTTATTGAAGAGGAGAGCCAGAAAGGAAGATGGCTCTGGAAGGAAAGAGGAAAGCACATGTAGGGAGTGGGTTTTTATAACCTCTGGAGCCTTTTGTTTGGAGTTGTTCCTGTAGCATGAACTTTTGACCTGAGTCTGAGTGTGCCCTTTGGCATCTGTGAGTTAATCCTATTATGTCCTATCTTAGAGTTTGGGTGGTGTATGTAGATTTTAGGTGTCTTTGTCTTCTTAATCTTCTAGCTGAGGGCTTCCAACCTTCCTGGATGGATTATTTACATCTGCATTTCTACACAGCTGGTTTCTGCTTGGGGGAGGGAGACTTGGGGCTATTAAGAAAAACTGGGCATGCTTTTCTGCCTCTTTAAGATCCTTTGAGGAAATATATTTTTCTGCCCTTTTAATATTTCCTTCTCTGGGGGGGGGGGCTTACTTCCCACAGTTGCAACCTCAAAAGAGAAATCAAGAATTAGCTTCTTTTTAACAGGATTCTGTTTACCTTTTCTGCTATCCATACATAGCCAAAACAGATGGGTTAGATCAGGGGTCTCCAACCTTGGTAACTTTAAGCCTTGTGGACGTCAACTCCCAGAATTCCTCAGCCAGCTTAAAGTTGCCAAGGCTGGGGATCTCTGGATTAGATTGATATAAAACAATTTCTCCTCTAAGCTGAACTCCTCAAGCCTGTTCCATGTCCATCTAATATAGAAATAGTTTTTGCTATTTTCTTCCAAAACATTTTATTCCAGGGTAGTCCTGGAACTTCTCAAAAGCATCCAATCAAACCACAGCCAGATCCAACTCTTCACCTTCACAGCCCAAAGTAAACAGGTCCTGCCATGTGCAGAGATAGCTTCGGGGTGTGTCCTACTTCACTTCATCCCAGTTGTGAGCTAGAATCAGAACTATACAATATGATGCAGATATGGCTCCTACTTCAGAAGTCCATTGTATCAGCACTGAACAGCCAAAAACTGATTTATTTATTTTTTAGAGAGCCATCACAACTTCACTTCAGGAATCGTGTTTGTTGCTATGAAGTATCTTGCCTCAAAGGAGATTAAATGCTATGTACTAGAAATCCTTGTACATGCAGCTAGGCCAGTGGTTAAATGGAGGTAGTGACGGATTTTATCTTCCTGGGCTCCCAGATCACCACAGATGGGGACTGCAGCGAAGAAATTAAAAGATGCTTGCTCTTGGGGAGGAAAGCTATGGCAAATCTAGACAGCATACTAAAAAGCAGAGACGTCACCGTGCCAACAAAAGTACATATAGTCAAGGCCATGGTTTTCCCAGTTGTAGTGTATGGCTGTGAAAGTTGGACCATAAGAAAGGCTGAGCGCAAAAGAATTGAGACCTTTAACTATGGTGCTGGAGAAGACTCCTGCGAGTCCCCTGGACTGCCAGGTGATCAAACCGGTCAGTCCTAGAGGAGATCAACCCTGACTGCTCTTTAGAAGGCCAGATCCTGAAGTTGAAACTCAAGTACTTTGGCCACCTAATGAGAAGGAAGGATTCCCTGGAGAAGAGCCTGATGCTGGGAAAGATTGAGGGCAATTGAAGAAGGGGACGACAGAGAATGAGGTGGCTGGATGGAGTCACTGAAGCAGTAGGCGTGAGCTTCAATGGACTCCAGAAGATGGTAGAGGACAGGAAGGCATGGAGGAATGTGGTCCATGGGGTCACGATGGGTCGGACACGACTTCACAACTAACAACAACAGTATAGACTGAGGGTTATGGGAAGCACAGAATCCGATTGGGAATATCTGCTCTAACATTACAGGGAAAGATTCATTTTAGCTATAAGCTTCCCTTGTTTTACAGACTACATAAATACAACATTCCTAGCATTATAGGCAGTCTGCAATTTGTATAGTTACAGTAGAAACAGGATGCAGTTACAGTCCATTGAGAATACATTTGACAAGGAAGAAAAAAAACAATGGGAAAAATATGCTTTTCTCGTATGGGTTACATTTAAATTTGACTTCAGCTGATTATGCCATGGAGATGTGGCTGGCAGACATCAGCTTCTTCAGAAGTTTTGACGATCTTTTGGTTCTTATGCAAATGGACATAATTCCTCAATAATCATAATTTTATATAAGCAGACCTGTAGGCATGTGTAAATTTGTCAGTACTTAAGATAATGTGTATTCAATATGGTTTTGTAATCATACGGTATTAAAGCAGCTTGCCTAGAGGAGAAAAAATAATGACATTTCCTTCTAAATTGAGGCTGGCTTTAAACTGATGAGAGTTTCTCTATTAGCTTTGTTTTCCCCCCCTGTCTATGTGGTTTGCTTTCTTTGAAAAAAAATATTTGGACATTAAAATTACAGTATGGAATGAAAAACAGGTTATCATTCTTTGTTTTCCTACATATTATGAATTATCGACTCTTCCTTGACGTATCAAGGTTTAAGGCAGGCCAGGCTAATAAACCTTATATTATGAAGGTTTGCTGAAAAATTAATTTAGTTAACACACAATAACTCTGAAGAAAGCAGCTTACTTAATATGTGCAGAAAACATGATAATTTGAATAACGTAAAGAAATTGTCACACCCAGCAGTAGAACATTCTACTTTTTTTTTAAGGATTTCTTTCTTTTTTTTATGGCAACCTTTTTGCTGTCAGGACCATCATTTGGCACTATCTGAAATTTATATTCAGATGTATGAATACTGTATGTATACATATGTATACTGTATGTATACATATACATTTACTGTGTATAATATATACAGTAAATATACATGCATACACACGTGCACACATACATACATACATACATATACACACATATATATACACACACACACAGGGTTTTTTTTCTCACAGAATGCCCAGAACAGAGTTCCGGCACCTTTTTTGGATGGAACCTTGTAAGGTAGGCAAGGCGGGTTGTATGACATGTGTGAGTTCCGGCACCTTTTTTCTTTAGAAAAAAAGCACACACACACACACAGATATATATATATATTCTGAGGTTTTCGCGGGTGTTTGTATGTAGGTCTTTGGTTCTTCGGGTTTTCTCCCACGTAGAATTTGAAGTGTCTTGGCGACGTTTCGACGAAGTCCCATTCGTTATCTTCAGGCTGGTGCTTTTGGCTTCGTGCTTCTAGGAGCACGAAGCCAATATATATATGTTTGTTCACAGCATGAACAAACGAGATGATACCTCCCGTCTACCAGCCATTTGGAAACCCGCCCTTATTGACAAACGAGTCCATAACACAAAGAATGACACTAGACCTACACTCACAAAAACCACACAGGATGTCACCACCACACATCCAGGCAAAAAGCAAACCCAAACCCACACCGATGATGAGGCACGACCACAAGCCAGAAGCCAGACCACAGCTGCATCATTAGCCACCTTAAACCCCTCCAATCCATACATGAAGCAAACTGACACCCACCATGAAGATGAGGCACGACCACGAATGTGAAGCCAAACAGCTATGCAGCTCACCATCTCTAATCCCCTGTAACTCAGATTAACCTGAGCACAACTAAGCCCCCACCCAAACAGAACACTCCCCCAGCCAATCAGAGCACAGCCAACCCCTCATCCAATCAGAGCACAGCCAAGTCCCTAACCAATCAGAACACACCTCCACCCAATCAGAACACAGCCGAGCTCCCAGTCAATCAGTTCAAACCCCCACTGGCAGTTAAAAGGAAGAAACAGCTGCAATCACACACTGCTGCTAGAAGCACGAAGCCGAACGAAGCCGAAAGCACCAGCCTGAATACACACACACACACATACACACACACACACACACACATAGAGTAAATGTATAGTATGTATATATGTGTATATGTGTATGTGTGTGTGTGTGTGTGTGTGTGTGTGTGTTTGACCTATCTCCCAAAATTTCCAAGGAAAAATTGAGGGTGGCGGCAGGTTTCTGGTATTTAGCTGAATGCAATTGCTAAAAGTCCCATGCAGGACACTTCAATTGAAGTTTGAGAACTTTTCTGGATGAATATTTTATGAAGTCATCCTTTGAGTATTTCCCTATTTCCCCCCCTGTCATAAATCTACTCTTTCCCTGCCTCATTGAAACAAGTGTTTCTGGATACCGAACAGGACATAGAATGGGTTTACCAGGATGAGAAGCAAGCTAGAATGGGTTTACCAGGATGCTAAGAGACCTAGAAGCCAGGCCTATGATGAATAGTTAAATAGTTATTAGGCATTATGCCTGAAAAGACTAATAAGCAGAAATTATATCTAATTTTACATATCACTACAGCAGCAAGAATAATTTTTGCACAACATTGGAAAAATGAAGCTTTGCCACAAGAGGAAGAAATACTCAGGAAGATCTTGGAATGTGCAGAAATGGACAGATTAAGACAAAGAAGATACAGACCATTACCAAATTTGGAACTTATTTTATACTTGGTTAGAGAAAAGAAGCAAGGATTAGGAATTGAATATGTATTAGTTTAGTAAATTTCAGACAACTTGTTGATTGGAAAAATTTGCATATATGGGAAAAAAATACTAACAAAAAAGATTGAAAAAAGAAAAAGGATGAGCATGTTTAAGCTCCAAAAGTAAAGGCTGATCAAGTAGAGGTCTACAGATATCAGAAAGGCTGTCATGTGTGAGACTCATTGACTGCAGCTTGACTGACTCATTGAGCTGCTGCTGCCCAAAAGGCCAACACAGTGCTAGGCTGCATTAATAGAGGGATAGAATCAAGATCACGTGAAGTGTTAATACCACTTTACAATGCCTTGGTAAGGCCACACTTGGAATACTGCATCCAGTTTTGGTCACCGCGATGTAAAAAAGATGTTGAGACTCTAGAAAGAGTACAGAGAAGAGCAACAAAGATGATTAGGGGACTGGAGGCTAAAGCATATAAGGAACGGTTGCTGAAATTGGATATGTCTAGTTTAATGAAGAGAAGAACGAGGGGGGAACATGATAGCAGTGTTCCAATATCTCAGGAGCTGCCACAAAGAAGAGGGAGTCAAGCTATTCTCCAAAGTGCCTGAAGGCCGGATGAGAAGCAATGGATGGAAACTAACCAAAGAGAGAAGCAACCTAGAACTAAGGAGAAACTTCCTGACAGTGAGAACCATTAATCCAGAAGCGGTAAATGCTCCAACACTGGAAATTTTTAAAAAGAGACTGGACAGCCATTTGTGCGAAATGGTATAGGGTTTCCTGCCTGAGCAGGAGGTTGGACTGGATGACCTCCAAAGTCCCTTCCATCTTTACTATTATTATTATTATTATTATTATTATTATTATTATTATTATTATTATTATTATTATTATTATTATTATTATTACTTGTTCTCTGTTCAAACCAAAGATAATGCATTGGGATGAAACAAAAGATGATTGAGGTTGAATATTAAGCATGCTTAGAACCATAGAATCATAGGGCTGGAAGGGGGTGGGGGTCTTCTACTCCAACCCCCTGTACAAAGCAGGAGTCCTTACACCAACCCAGACAAATGGTTGTCCAATCTTTTCTTTAAAACTCCAGTGGTGGAGCACCCACAACTCCAGGAGGCAACCTGGAGTTTCACTGATTAATTGCTCTCACTGCCAGGAAATTTCTCCTTAGTTCCAGGTTGGATCTACCTTGACAAGCTTCCACCCATTGTTTCTTGTCCTGCCCACAGGTGCTATGGAGAATAAATCAACCTCCTCTTCTTCCAAGTATTGGAAGACAGCTATCATGTTACCCCTAATCCTTCGCTTTGTTAGGTTAAGTATACCTAAGTCCCTTAGCTATTCATCCTATGAGTTAGCTTCCAAACCCCTGATCATCTTTGTTGCTCTTTTCAGTACTCTTTCTAGGGTCTCAACCTCTTTTTTGTATTGTGGTGACCAGAACTGGATGCAGTATTCCAAGTGTGGCCTTACTAGTGCGGTATAGAGTGGCACCCTCATTTCTCATGATCATAATGCAGCCTAGGACATCATTGGCTTTTTCAGCAGCTGCAGCACACAGCTGACTCATACTTAAGTGATGGTCCATAGGACAGCAAGATCTCTCTAAGCCCTCTAGGCCAGCGGTTCTCAACCTGTGGGTCGCGACCCCATTTGGGGTCGAATGACCATTTCACGGGGGTCGCCAAACAACGCAGTCCGCCATTTTATTTTCCCCCTTTCCCCTTGGCCGGCGCAGGGGGCAGCACCGCGCATGCGCAATGCGGGCCGCTGCGCTGCGCATGCGTGGTGCAGGTCGGGGTCGCACCACGTATGCGCGGCACAGGTCGGGGTCCCGCCCTGAAAAAGGTTGAGAACCACTGCTCTAGGCGACTCTAAATCCAACAGTGATTGCCTTCTCCTCAATACACATTTATCAATGGGGCCTGGATGGGATAATTCAGTTGTATATGAAGTAGTTCACATATGATTCCATGATTTCAAGTTGCTTACCTGGATACCGGTAGTTTCCAAAGAGCTTGTTCTGAATTTACAAGACAAAGAGATGTCTCTGTGGATTGGCAGACACCTGCTGCTCCTGAAACAGCCTGCCATTCCTGTGGATATAAGAGAGTTTTATGAATTCAAAATAGCAAGAAGGGGCTTCTGAAAACTAAATGCTTTTCCCTTCCAAACCTTGGAAATAGAATGAGCTGGATATTTGGAAATTTCCGGGATCTTAGGAAATGGGACAAGAAACTATAAGAATATCAGGATTCTAACTGAGATGGATGTCCCTCTCACTTCTCCATATATTTCTACCATTTTCAAGCAAAATATTTTCTGTGTTATTAAAAATGAACTATATATAGGTTGAATAAAACGTGTTCGATGGTAAATGAAGCAAGCATGAGCAAGATTTATTCATATGATCCACTGAGCATCCAAAGATAATGGAAGTCAGGTTATGCCTCCTTAGTTAATTAGTTTTTAGAATCGAATAGATTTTCGGAAAAACACAACTTAGTTGGATAATTAGAATACAAATGAGAATACAACATGGTTGGGTAATGAAACATCTGCAAGCAAACAACCAAGCTCAGAGAGCACCAAGGACTCCACAATATAATGTTATGTTATGAATCGTTATCTTTAACATGCTTTGTGCATGGTACTTTTGTGCTATAGTTCTTCCAGGAATAAGCAGGAAGCCACCTTGGCGAATTGAGTCATGGAAATATGCACTGCAATTCCACAGCAAATGGAGATATTGTGGCAAACAAAGCAATCTTGCATCAAGTTATATGACATCATGCCTGATAAAGAAAAAGGCTATTAATGGCTAATAATGCCTCCATTTGGATTTTAGAGCAATTTCATTTATATGACTTCCTGATATCTTATTAAAAACATCTGTTGACAACTAAAGCTTTAATTCTGAAGGCACTTATTATAATGTAGCTCAATAATAGACCAGAAGACAGTTCCAGAACTGTTAGGTAATTTGCAGAACCACCCATGGATTTCTGCTTCCTAAGTGTCAAACAAGAACAGCAACAAAAGTTGCTGTTAACAATGAACATTTGGGGAGCAATTAATGATGGATATTTTGTGAAGACCAGAGGAAATAAAGTCTTGTATTAGTTGCACGTTCTGGAGTGAGAATGTGTTCATAAATCCATTGGCCTAGAAACCATGAGCCTCAGACTAGGATGACTCGGCATGGCCAGGTTATTGCGGTCAGCTTGCCATTTCTAAGTTGCTGTAGGACAACTCAACAAATTTGCCATGGGGACAACTCGCCATGGGCAGCTAGAGGGAGAGTAGGGTGGGTGATCAGGCAAGAGAGCTGGTGGGCAGAGCACAGAGTAGCAGTAACAGGGGGCTTCCCACTGGAAGGAGAGCTGGGCAGTTGGGTGAAAGAACAGGTGGGCAAAGCTCAGAGCAGTGATGGTGGCTGGGGGGGGCTTCTCATTTCCCATTGGCCCTCTAGATTCAGGTAGCATGAGCAATGCTGGGAGCTGTAGTTTAATATCATCTGGAGGGTCATGCGTTGGACAGTCATGCATCTCACACGGAAATAAAAAAGTAACTTTGATTTCTGCCCATTAATGTAATCACATTCACAATATGTAAGGTACAAAAAAAAAATCAAATATGCCCTAGTGCAGGGCTAGGCAACCTTGGCTCTTTTATGACTTGTGGACTTCAACTCCCAGAATTCCTGAGCCAGCCATGCTGTGGGGAAAGGGAGAGTTTTCCAAACTGAGCCATGCTGGCTCAGGAATTCTGGGAGTTGAAGTCCACGAGTCATAAAAGAGCCAAGGTTGCCTAGCCCTGGCCTAGAGATAATGCACCTGTGTCCTATTGACTCAAGAGATGCATACATTCTTCCATTTGTGAATTATTTCAGAGCACAAATGGCAGTCGGTGCTGGCTTTGAACTTGGTCAAAACTGATCCAAACGTTGCAGATATATGGATTTTAAGGAGAAATTTTGCAAATTTGTTTTGGACCTAGACTCATTTTGTACATATAATGCGTAAATTTAAATGAACCACCAATGGTTAAGGGGAGGAAACAGGTTATGTTTCTTCATCACCTGCCTTTTCAAAGCTGATGGTCTAAGGATATCCTAAAATTCACTACAGCCTCCAATATTCTTTGTTTGTCTGGTTTTTTAAAGCTTGTTTGTGTTTGTTTGTCTGGGGCAAAAGCTAATTCAGTGACACGATCAACGCTATTTTGAAGTGTACACAATCTGAAACAACTTTAATAGTTTCAGTGTCGCTTATAAATGACCCTGGAACAAATGAATATTTCTGTACAATATTTGCTACAGCTATTATGAAACAGAACACTTTCACATATAAGAAATGGGCAGAAATAATGAAAAAGGGCGGCCAAAATATTAAATTGAAAAGACTGAAGCGTTATTCATCTAAATCTTTTTCGGGATCTTTTTCGGATGCAGATTTCACCAGAACATTCTGATCTCCACACCATTTTCAAATAAGATTAATATCTATTTTGAAAAAAACCTGCATTTTTCTAATCTGTGTCAGTTGAAGAATTTGCTTAATATAATTTTCTTCTCTGGAACATTTTTTTTCTCTCCACTGGTCTATGGGTAGATGTGCCAGACAGAAAGATATCAGGTTGAGGAGATATCACAAAGTAGGTCTCACCTAAAAGCCTGTCCATGAAAACTTGTGACTTCAAAGACCCATCCAGGGCAAGAAGAGTGATTGGTGCTTGCCTTCTTGACAAGTAACAAGTGGAAGAATTCACAAATCAAAGGCCTGTGGTAAGTGCCATCTGGACAGAACTCCTGGTCAGCATTGCTATCAAAGTTGGAGAAAGTATTTCAAATAGGATAGCAATTTCTTAAGCCAGCTTTATTTCCAACCAATGTCAGTGCTACAGACCAGGAACTTAAGGCTGCTATTTGGAAAAGTCCTTAGACTTACTTTCCTGGGTTTTTTTAAAATCCTAATAGGTTCAAAATATCTTCCAAGAAAGTGTTTGCAAGAAGAAGAAGAAGAAGAAGAAGAAGAAGAAGAAGAAGAAGAAGAAGAAGAAGAAGAAGAAGAAGAAGAAGAAGAAGAAGAAGAAGAAGAAGAAGAAGAAGAAGAAGAAGAAGAAGAAGAAGAAGAAGAAGAAGAAGAAGAAGAAGAAGAAGAAGAAGAAGAAGTTGGAAGGGACCTTGGAGGTCATCTAGTCCAACCCCCTGCTCAGACAGGAAACCCTATACCATTTCGGACAAATGGCTGTCCAGTCTCTTCTTAAAAACTTCCAGTGTTGGAGCATTCACCGCATCTGGAAGCAGGTTGTTCCACTGGTTAATTGTTCTAACTGTCAGGAAGTTTCTCCTTAGTTCTAGGTTGCTTCTCTCCTTGATTAGTCTCCATCCGTTGCTTCTTGTCCTGCCCTCAGATGCTTTGGAGAATAGCTTGACTTCCTCTTCTTTGGGGCAGCCCCTGAGATATTGGAACACTGCTATCATGTCACCCCTAGTCCTTCTCTTCATTAAACTAGACATACCCATATATTCTTATCTTAATCTCCCTCCCCCAAAAAAAAATATTAGAGAAAAACAGCACCTCCAATAATACACAACAAATGTAATCTTTATAACAATCCTGCCAGTGTTATTTTTGACCCGGGAGAAATTGAGAATGAGAGACTGTATTTTATTTAACAGTGAACTCGTGATCAAAGCAAGGTTCCTAGTGGACTTGCTATTCAGAACTGAGTTTATTTTTATTTATTATATAAATAAAATCCTCAGCAGTTTCGCTGCACCCTGCTCATTTTTCAGCCATTAGCATTCTAACTGTAGGTCTGTGTTTTCTGTCTCAAGTGGCAGAATATAGGATATGCTTTGTAAATAAGAATGCAGATGGATCTTTCTACACAGATCTAAAGGCGTGAAAACTGCAGACTGGGTTTGGCGTTAAGAAGATGAGTAATACGACCAAAATTTTCATAAAGTAATCTCATATGTCCTCAGGCTGACAGTGAAGGATGGCATTGACCCAAACTATACAATTAACATTATAGTTAACTAGGCCTCCAGTCCAAACCTTTCAATTAATACAATTAATGTAGAAGATTCAGGTTTATCAAGAAATGCCAAATATGACATCTGCAAATAGGACTATATTTTATATCAATCCATGAACCAGACTACTTTTTCTAATGCTGGGGCTAAAGATTCAAACACAAATGAAAAAGACAATCCAGCATGATGTACAGCAAACCTCAGGGACAGCAAAATGATGACACATATGCAGTGACATGATGACATAAACGCTGCAATTAGATTCCAATCATTCTGGCAATAAATATACTGTAAAGTTTCAGTAATTAAAAAAAAGGCTTTGGATAAAGTCTCTTTCTTGTCTTTTAGGAGAAGAATAAAATTGTAATCATTTAAAACATAAATAAAGAATAAATCATAGACTTACCAATATATTTGATCAAAGGCCTTCTCTGTATCCAGTGAACTGATATTAGCAAGACTTACCTTAATATTATTTAAGCTGCAAAATGTATTAATAATCTCCCATTCTCAGCTGCTTACCTATCGTGAATAAATCCTGCATGATCAGTGTAATTAGTGATTTTTTTACTGCTTCTGGAATAGGTTAGCAAGAATCCCAGATGTTATTTTAACATTTGACATTTATTAGTGAAATAAGTATAATGAGCATAGCATGTATAAACTTTTATCTGCTTTAGAAATGACCGCAATAGAAGCTTAGAGAAGCTGGAAGAATACCAGACCTAAACACATTCTGATAAAAGCTGAGGAATAACAATATACTTAAAATTCTTTTACATCACCTGACCATATTATAATTCCTCGTATTATAATCAACAAAGTTGATTAGGGGCCTGAAGGCTAAAATATATGAAGAACGATTGCAGGAATTGGATTTGTCTAGTGGGGAGTAGGGAGGACATGATAGCAGTGCTTCAATATTTGAAGGGCTGCCACAAAGGAAAGGGGGTCAACTTATTTTCCAAAGCACCAGAATGTAAGACAAGAAACAATGGATGGAAACTAATAACACATTTAACTTTTTTCACCTCCAGCAAATATACACATAACAAATTTATTTTAGAAATAATGTGATGGGATTAAAAAAAGGGGGTTAACAATAAACCCCAGTAAATTTGTTGATCTCAATGAAATCACCCTACACCAGGGGTCCCCAACCCCTGGTCCGTGGACTGATAGTGGGCCGCAGCATGCCAGCAATCGGGCCGCACAAGCAAGCAAAGCCCCATCCACGGGATGCAGGCAGCACACAAAATCACGCATCCTCCAGTCTGCAGAAAAACCTCTGTCCGCTGAGAGGTTTATTCTTATTTATTTGCTGAATTTTTATCCTGCCTCTCCTCAGACTTTCACAGATAGCCATCCTCCATTTTTTTCTCCCCACCAATTATGATGAGGTAAAAGGGGTTGAGAGATAATGGCTGGTCCAAAATCACCCAGTGAGCTTCCAAAATGAAGAGATTCATTTGAGTCTCAGTTTACCTAGTCCTAAATCAACACTTTAACAACTTAAGTTTCCACTGAAACTTTATGAAGTTCCATAAAATAGGACAGCCTTGGTCTGCTAAAAACCCTCTTGACCTCAGAAGTAAGAAGATCTACCCTTACTTAGTATACAGTATGTGTAAGGATCTTTTTATTCCTTACATCATTCAAAGTAAATTAGGATCAAATAAACCTACTTGTTCTTTCCAATAGGTTTCTTTTAAGAAACTGTTTCTTTCCAGGTAAGTCAAAAAGAAAAAATAAGACCATTTATTTTCCCCGAAGCCTCTGGGTACTGGAACTGGATACAAGTTTCAAAACCAAAACAAAAGACACAGTTGGAAGAACAGGATGGTCCCCTTCTGTTTAGCATAAGTAGCAATTGTCAACAACACCTTGGGGTAGATGCTATCAAGGAGGTGTAGCTGACAGGTCCGAAAACATGACACCATTTTACCTTGCCCTAAGGATCAAAACCAAAATAATGTCCATAATAACCAGAGAATACTCTTACACAATTTGTTTTAAAGGCAGCTGCACCGTGCTAATTTAGAGACTGAGGTCAAAGTATGCATGTAAGAGTATTCTCTGGTTATTATGGCTTTGGATAAAATGTCTTCCTCTGCTTCTAATGTATTCAAAATCCACAGCAAGTAGAAAATCTGATGTTAGAAAATGTCTCGGTGTCATTCAAAACATGCTTTCTGTGAAGTTGTTCTTCGGATCCATTGCTACAGCTGCATCATTGTAGAATAGATGGACAGACAGACACAAGAATCACTTTTGCAGATCTAATATTTATTCATGGGTGGAAAACACAAAGAAATGTAGGCTGGAAGAAGGAGGAGAAAAAGAAATCAAGTAGTATTTTACGTCAAGCCAAAGTCTTGCTTTTTCTCTGATTAATGTATACCCTTACTTTTCCAGTTACTCAGACATGACTAAGTAAATTCACTGGCCCACCCTTTACACAAATACAAAGAATGACTTGAAAGATGTCTGATACATTCTTTTGCAGACTGCTTTTAAATTCCAAATTACTGCAAGAGAACATGATGCATCTGAAATATAGAAGTTGGGCATGTAATATCACCAAAGTCAGGAAATTAAAAAAGTGATGTTTTTCAATGTTGATCCATTCCCTCTGCCTAATAAGTAAGCACACCTAATATTTACAAGGACATGAAATATAAAAATGGACCTAGCAGTTGTTGAAAGAAGCATACTGCTGAATTTCTTGAATTGTGTGTTCATGTCTCACTCATCATCTTGCAGTAATCTGATTTTTCAGAGCCCTATCTTAAAAGTCTGTGTTGTTTTCATGTGCTTGGTCACACAGAGTGTTCTTTTAGTTTAAAGGCATAAAATCTCCAGTTCTGTCTGGTTTGATTGGACACAGGAATTAGATCCATCAGGATTTCTTAAAATGTTTCTAAACTGCTTCTTGGGATAATTAAAAAAGTCATTCAGTGCGGATGTCACACCACAAATACTTATCTCCTTTGAACCTTTAAATCTTAGCCATGAACTGCAAATTAGTTCTGCTACTACTTAGCCAAACCAAGCAGTATGAAAATATGCAAGCCATATTAGCGATAAGCATTTTTATCACAAACATATTAGACATTAATGAAATCTCCATTCAATATAGGCGTAAGCATTTTACGGTATATTTTGTTTTTTATGAGATCCCAGCAAATCATACAATTCAAATCATACCTTAAATTATTAAAGCAAGCTAGCAAGCAGCATAAACCAAATTTGTTTATTATAATACAGTGAAAAGTGAAGACCCAGTAGCATTAAATTGACTGAATTTGAACAAAAAAAAGTTAATAAAACACATGAAGATTGTCTAATGAATCAATGTGGCCAATAGATTTGGCCAATAGATTTTGCCATGTCTCATTCCTTAAAATAACTTATATGGAATTGACAATAACTTTTGACCCATATGATTCTTTTATATTTAATGTAATTTTTAGTTTTATTTGATTTCATTCGCATAAATTTAGTTTTTAGTTTTGTTTGACTTCATTCACATAAATTTAGTTTTTAGTTTTGTTTGACTTCATTCACATAAATTTAGTTAATGAAATCACGTATGACTAATCTATGTGAGGGCCCTATCATGTCAGCCTTATAAGAGACACATTTTCCATGCTGACTAACTTGGTAATATTATTTCTCTTATCCACATAGTTCTGAGATGAGACAAAATACTGAAGGACCAGACCAGTTTGCTTTAGCAAATTGCAAAGCCCATCTTATCAAAAACTCTTTCTGAGTAGCACCAAGAACAAGCACCCTTTGGACAAAAGACTCGTTGGGAGTCTTCTCTGTTCTGGCTAGTACAAACTTGAACAAAGAGTATGGATCACAATTAGGACTGCCTAGTTCAGGGATGGCGAATCTTTTAGAGACCGAGTGCCCAAAAACCGCCCCGCCCAGCTGCTCCACCGCCTGCCACTGCTCCACCCCCGTTCCACCCCCTGCTCCGCCCTGCCCACTTGCAGGGCCTCCCATTGCCTCCATGGCCCGCCGCAGATCGCCCAGGCAGCCCTGTAGCGCCATGGCAGCCACACCCTCCACCTGCACCCAGCAGCAGCATCTGCACACGTTGGGGTGCGAAGGCGGAGTCTTGTCCCTGCTGCCTGGCTGCCATGTTCTTGGCTGTGCTGCTCCGCGTGGGCCGTACCCGGGGGTGACTCTCTGGGGGGGGGGCTGCTGGTGAGGAGGGGGAGGCAGGGCTGGGGCAACGGCATGTGTGCCCACAGAGAGGGCTCTGAGTGCCGCCTCTGGCACGCGTGCCATAGGTTCACCACCACTGGCCTAGTTTCTCCTGGGTTTTAGAGAAAAAGATCCATGGGTTTCTTTGCTGTATTGTGGGCAACTTTACTGTACCATTTTCATGGTTTCCTATCTCAAAATGCATGTCCATTGTTTTCAGGAATCACAGCTCCAGCGTGTGTGTTTGGGAACTGCAGGTATTTCCTCATTTTGGTCTGACCAGATCTGGTACCAGCTACTCACTACAGCTTCATTGTGAGTACCAGTATCATAAAGGCCAATGTGATTAAGAATAGACTATAGAGCAGCCTGAAGATAATTCTTTTGCAGGACCTAGCTGTAGTAGGCTGTTCTGGAGTGATCATTCTACCGACATTTAGCAACTGACAAAAAAAAAAATAGAAGCTCGAGGTTAAATGTTTAGTTTAGTTTTAGTTTTATTAAATTTCTATACCGCCCCTCTCCCGTAGGACTCGGGGCGGTTTACAACCCAATAAAAACATATAATAACAATAAATATTTAAAAATAAATTAAATTAAATTAATACAAGGCTGTTACTAAAACCTGTTAAAAACCCAATTCTAAAACCCGAACAGCCTTGTTTAAAAATTTTAAAAACCCGAGGAGATCTAGGCCAGGCCGGCTTGATTGAAGAGATGAGTCTTCAATTCTCTTCTGAAGGTGCGGAGATCATGACACGTCCGGAGTTCAGGGGGGAGCTCGTTCCACATCGTCGGTGCCCCCACAGAAAAGGCTCTCGCCCTGGGCGCCACCAGCCGACACTGCTTAGCCGATGGCACCCTGGAATGATTACCTATTCCAACCAAAGGGCTACTATTAACAGAGAGAGAGAGAGAGAGAGAGAGAGAGAGAGAGAGAGAGAGAGAGAGAGAGAGAGAGAGAGAGGAGGGAGGGAGGGAGGGAGGGAGGGAGGGAGGGAGGGAGGGAGGGAGGGAGGGAGGGAGGGAGGGAGAGAGAATTGATTGAACTCAGTAATCAATTTAACTGTATACACCAAAATCTTTAACAAATTCAAACGGCAGCATTGAAAAGCATTGCATGATGCCATATTGCAAACTTCATCTTATCATTTGATTTTATTTAATTTTTGCTCCGTCTGCAAGTTCCAGGGGTCCTGGCATTTTTGGTTTCCTGGAATCTTAGTTGTTTTTAGATTACAGGACAGCTTGCAAACAACAAGCACTCAGTCTGTGTATTCATGAAAGCTAGTCTGATGCATCTTTGCAGCTGAATAATATTAGTTTTTTTAAAAAAAATAGCATTTAGCAATAGCAATATTACTTAGACTCATATACTGCTCCATAATGCTTTATAGCACTCTCTGTGCTTTATAGCAAGGGTCCCCAACCCCCAGTCCATGGACCAGCACTGGTCCACAGCATGCCACCAACCAGTCTGCACAAACAAGTGTGGGAAGTCAGCCCCCCTCAGAGAAGGAAATATTAAAGAGGCAGAAAAGCATGTCCAGTTTTCTTAATAGTCCCAAATCTCCCTCCCCCAAGCAGAAACCAGCTCTGTAGAAATGTAAATAATCCAGGAAGTTGGAGGCCCCCAGCTAGAAGCTTAGGAAGACCAAGACATCCACCCAAACTCTAAGACAGGACATAATAGGATTAACCCACAGATACCAAAGGGCACATCCAGACTCAGGTCAAAGTTCATGCCACAGGAACAACTCCAAACAAAAGGCTCCAGAGGATATAATAACCCATTCCCTACACGTGCTTGCTCTCTTTTCTTCCAGAGCCATCTTTCTGTCTGGCTCTCCACTTCAATAAACTGCAACCTTCTTTCTAAAGCAGTCACCATGTTGTTTATTCCCGGCTTGGACTGAACCACGATGAAGACTTTTTCTTCAACACAAGCAAAGCCTCATCCACAGGATGCAGGTAGCACATGAAGCCACACCCCCTCAGGTCCGTGGAAAAACCTCTCTCCACGGAACCGGTCCCTGGCGCCCAAAAGCTTGGGGGTCGCATTCTCTGAATGGTTTTTAAATCAATTATTTTGTGATTGTTCCTTCTATTTGCTTTAATTGATATTACAACTGTGATGTTACTTACCCACAGTTTCAGTTACTAGGTACCTGTGTGATTTAGCTAAGCAAGTAAGCGAGCAAAAATTATTTTTCATTATTTTTCCTCTTTGCTTATGGGGAAGCCCTGTTTGTCACCAGCAAAAGTTGCAAGTAAGTTACGTGCATATGTGGATCAATTTATAAGAATCTTTCCTACAGTTCTTACAAATTTACTTTTGTAAGAGGGCCATCATGCTGAATTCACACTTTACATGAAGCAAAAACAAGGGCAGAACAATAGATTTGAGAATATATTTTCCATTAGTGTAAAAAAATAAATAAAAAAACTTTGCTGAAACTCATTGCAGTTTTTCTGCTTGCAGAGGAGATATTCTACCATTTTCCTTTGAGGATAGGATAATCTGTTTTAAAGTTTGGTGAATATATGCCCAAATTTTTGCCTGCTAATTAGAGAGCCCAATTAGGCAGCAGCATTTTATCTACTTTGAGGTTCTCAAAAACCTAAGCAGTTGAATACGTGGAAGAGAGATCACCAGAAAAAAACAAACCCCAACAGAATTCTAGACTGTGTTGGGAAAAAAAAACCAAGTTCAGAAGAAGGCAAATTTCTGTTTTCTCACCAAGAAAACTATATCAAAATGTCCAGGAAGTCACCAGAAGTCCAATCTGTTTGGAAATTTCCTGTTTAGAGAAGAACGAGTAATTAGCTCCATGCACTCATCTACATGTGAATGCCTTAAAACTGAATAGACCAGTGGTTCTCAACCTTGGGGTCGCGACCCCATTTGGGGTCGCACGACCATTTTGCGGGGGTCGCCGGACACTGCGGGCCGCCATTTTGTTTTTTTATTTTTATTTATTTTTATTTATTTTCATTTTTTTATTTTTTTTATTTTTTTGGCGCGCGCACCGCGCATGCGCAGATCCGCCCGTCGCGCCAAAAAAAATAAAATAAAATAAAAAAACTAAAAAAAATCAAAAAAAAATCAAAAAAACAAAAAACAAAATGGCGGCCACGACGGGTGGATCCGTGCATGCGTGGTGCGCGCGACGGGCTGATCCATGCATGTGCAGATCCGCCCGTCGCACCGAAAAAAAATAAAAAAAATTAAAAAATTAAAAAAAAATAAAAAAAATAAAAAAAACAAAATGGTGGCCGTGACAGGCAGATCCACGCATGCCCGTCACGGCCGCCATTTTGGTTTTTTTGTTTTGATTTTTTTTTAAAAAAATTTTTAAATTTTTTTTTGGCGCACGCGCCGCGCATGGGCGGGGCAAGTGGGGTCTCAACCTGAGAAAGGTTGAGAACCACTGGAATAGACAGTGATGCTAAACTTAACTCCAATCAAATCTTTATTATGGTTATAAACCAGGATAAGGAGAATAGGACACAAACAACTAATAACTTTTCAAAAGCTAAAAAATGTAAAAGCAAAAGTTGCACAAGGTTTAAAAGCATAAAAGTACATTTTATAAAACTAATATTTATATACTGTATACACACACCTACACACATACAGTATTAGTTAGGAAATTGAACGGCGTGTTAAATGTGGTTGGCAGGCATTCGGCAAGCTAAGCATAATTTTCAAAAACAATCGCCTCCTATGCCTAAAGAGAAAAGTTTTCAATCAGTTTGTGCTACCTGCTCTAACATATGCCGGTGAAATACGGACACTAACCTCACAATCGACACAAAAGCTAGGAGCGGCGCAAAGAGCCTGGAAAGATACATGCTCGGCATCACAAGACAAGTTAGAAAGACCCGCACATGGATTAGAGCAGGGCTTTTCAACCTTTTCACCCATTGTACCACTTTTAGGATATGGCAACATCCGAGTACCACCAGTCGCCTAGCAAGGTGTCAAAAACGTGATGACCAAAAAAAAAAAAGTGATAAAGTACAGGTAGTCCTCGACTTACAACAGTTCACTTAGTGACTGTTTGAAGTTACAATGACACTGAAAAAAAGTGCCCCCAAGCCATAGCCGAGCAAGACACCTGCCTGCCCGCCCGGCGGCGCTCTTCCTCCTGTCCGAGGTTTTCATTGTTGTGAGCATTTCTGTTGAGGATTGGGAGCGGGGGTGGGGTGGGGGGGTGTTTGGTTTTTATTCCCCCCCCATCTGCTGGATGATTGCAGCAGGTTTTGGTCACTTCACATGACCCTGGGACACTGTGACCGTCATAAATATGAATCAGTTGCCAAGAATCTGAATGTAAGTCACAAGACCCTGGAGAGGCTGCAACATTCCAGCTGATCGGCGCTTCTTCTGGGCTCAGCAGAAGCACCAGGATCCGCACTGAGCTCCAGCTGGAGCCTGGCGCTGATCCTGGCGCTTCCACTGAGCCCAGACAGCCCCAAAGAAGCGCCGATCAGCTGGAAAGTGGCACTGATCCTGACGCTTCCGCTGAGCCCTGACAGCCCTGCAGCTCCAGCCGTCTCTCGCTCAGGCTTGTGCAGTGCTGCCAACGGTTCAGCTCATTCCCCTCCCTCGCTACCACTTTTCTAGGATGGTCACGTACCACCTGCCAGGTGCCAATGTACCATAGGTGGTACCCGTACCACTGGTTGAAAAGCCCTGGCATAGCATATAGACCCTGTTCCTACCCGGATTTGAGCTTTTCATATGTTTAGATGAATAAATGAAGCAGGTTAATTAGGACTGCTCACAACTAGAAATTCTAGAAACAAAGTATTAACTGGGATTCTCCAAGTACTAGCCTGGAGAAATTATGGATTGTTTTGTTTACTAAGATATATGGCAGCTCACCCCAACAAGAGGCCAAGTGGCTCTGTGACAAATATGATGAAGTTATTATAAATCCACTTCAGCCAATAAGAGGGTGCCTTGGCATATCCTGCTCCGTTGCTTCTTCCTAAACATTCCCAGTGAAGTTAGCTGTTGGCTATCAGTCTATATACTATAGGAAATAAGAAAAAAATATGCATGAAATTAAGGAGAAATATTTAGGAAAAGGAAATCAAATTTTAGAAAGTCAAGTCTTGTCTTTGGGGAAATCTAATGTCTGTGCTGTATCAAAACAAGTTGGATATCTATGAAGATCCTCAGTCTATCCAGGTCATAGTTGCACCTGGACTTTTTTTGTTTTTCTCTGGACAAAGGAAGTCCTGTTCCCTTTGGAAAATCACATTTGGGACAAAATAAATTGGGCTTGTGTGAGGCTTCTCCTTCCCCCAACTCTTACAGCTGTATTTACTTCATTTGGGATTCTCTCTATATACAATATATTAAGGAATGGGAAGAAAATTCTAAGGTGAGAAATCTTCCAGTCTAATGAACGAACAAACGAATGAACGAACGAACAAACAAAAAAACAAACAAAATTTGTGTAAACTTACAGTTTCTATTAAATGGCTTAGTTAACTTGGATTTCAGATTGGTATGATTTACCTTGCTCTTCATGGCCTTAAGTGACCCTACTCACTTAACTAGTACTCACTACTTAACTCAATTACTTAACTCACTACTACTCTACTCAGAGCTGACCTGTCAAGTTGAATGCACGGCATTACCAAATATTGTGGCTGTAAAATCAGGTGACAAGCCCACTCAATTCTTTTTTCCCCCATAAACACCCTGGCAGCAGTACATATTTAGCATTCCAGGTGTTTATCCATGCCCTACTGAGACCCCATAGAACGGCTGTCGCATTTTGACTGAGGGAGTCACAGCTGTCTTCCCAATGCTTCCAACGCTCCATGTTTGGAGTTAGCAACGTTACTTTGGAATAATGTGGAATAACCAATATTACTTCGTCCTTTAGCCTTGAGTTCTGATTCCTAACATTACAAACATGAACCCCTCATTCCCTAAAACAAAAACAAAAACTGGAATGGTGCAAAAATCTTGGCACATCTCACAGTTTGAGGGGGAAAAAAAATATATGCCAAGAGAGGGCCATAAGACATTCTCAAGTTGGCTTCACGTGTAAGGTGACCAACTTTTTTACAATGAAAAGGAGGACACAAATAAATTGAAGAAAAAAATATCATAAATAAAAGAAACATTTTATTCATTGCAACAATAATACAGAATACACTATAATATGATAAATGCATAATAAAAAACATTTGTAACAATAACATTTTATATTGTAATTATGCTTACATGCCATGCCCCCGCCTGCAGCCGCCCCGCCAGCACTGCTGCCCCGCCGTGTAGAGCGGGCCCCACGGCTCCCAAAGCACCAGCTGTGCCGGCTCCGCCCCCGGGGGGCAGCACACCATCAACACATCCCGCCTGCCGCCGCCCCACCAGCACTGCTGCCCCGCCGTGTAGAGCGGGCCCCGCGGCTCCCAAAGCACCAGCTGCGCCGGCTCCGGCCCCGGGGGGCAGCACACCATCAACACATCCCACCTGCAGCCGCCCCGCCAGCACCACCACCCACCCTGCGCAGCCCCGTGTAGAGCAGGCCCCGCGGCTCCCACAGTACAGGGGGGCAGCCGGCCACCACTGCCCCTCACACCCCCGCAGCAGTCCCGCTGCCCCTGCCTCTTGCGCCCACAGCCATTATTGCCCTAGCAGGGCCGAAGATCAAGAGAAAGTTACCGTGGCATCACCGCTCCAGTCTCCTCCAGGTATCTTCGGGACTAATTAGGAGATGGTGTAGTTAGGTAGGAGGTAGGGGTGCAAAGTTCCTGCCAATTCGCCTTCGCTGCAGACAACTTACATGTGCAAAGTTTGCCGGCCGGGTGTTTTTGCGCGCTCAGCAGCAATTCCTATTGGCTTTCGAAAGCCAATAGCGGGAGTAGCACAGCTCATGCAAAAGTTGAAAAAAAAACCATCAAAAAAGGGTGCCGGAACGCCGTTCTGAGCATTCCATGAGAAAAAAAAAAGCCCTGCAGATTAGTCTTCACATATCGAAAAGGAGGACATGTAGGAGGACACTTTTCGAGGGAGGACAGAACTCACAAAAGGAGGACTGTCCTCCCTAAAGGAGGACGGTTGGTCACCTTATTCACGTGGGCCTCCTTGATACAATTTTGAAACACCTTTCAGGAAGTCAGATCTCTCTGAAAAGAGGATGTTAGAAAGAGGAAAAGGGATATGTCAGACAGATAATAAATTTCTTATCCACTTTGTGGATCCGGTTTCAGGTTTGTCTCTTATGTGACCCCCCCCAAAAAAAGATTATGCCTGAAGGGTTGCACTTATCCACAGAACAAAGGTGGCCCACCTCTCCCTGTATTGGGCCATCTGTTTTCTCATTCCTTCTTCTTTCTTTCTTTTAGAGGGAGTGACAGATTGTTCTTGTTAGAAAAATGAACCATTCACATGCTGACAGCGTACAAAATTAGGCCCAGGGGCTTAGAATGCCCACCCTAGTCTGCAATCACGTGGTACATCAGTTTGATGTGGTGGTGTTGGGCCTCCTTTTCCTGAAAGCAAATCTTAAATCAGCGTGAGTACGCTGTACTGCATGTTGCAAGGAAGATCCACAATCATGTCAGATAACATGTCATATTCCCTCTAGTATTCCTAGACCAGGGGTAGGCAACCTCGGCTCTTTTATGACTCGTGGACTTCAACTCCCAGAATTCCTGAGCCAGCCATGCTGAGGGGAAAGGGAGAGGTTTCCAAGCTGAGCCATGCTGGCTCAGGAATTCTGGGAGTTGAAGTCCACCAGTCATAAAAGAGCCGAGGTTGCCTACCCCTGTCCTAGACATACAGTTTGAAAACTACATTATAATTGATTATGGCTGCAACCCTCTAACGCTTACGTCAGCTGGACCGACTTCTTTCTATATAGAACAGTTAGGGAGGCAAAAAAACAAACAAACCAAGGATAAAATCATAGATAGAATCAAAGGGCTGGTACATGTAAAAGCATGCTGCTTATTTACCAAACAAATCTCTAACTTTTAAAACTCAGTAACAGTAAAAAGGTTTAATCTTGGCTGCTTCTGTCACACTGTCTCCAACCTACTTCTCACTATTTATTTTGGATGTATAGCCGCCACTAGTTCCAGCTTGGAACTCAAGGATGATGAAAGTGTAGCCTAAATGTCTACATTGAAATGATGATGGATATTATGAAATTACATTAGGATACGATGAAGTAAACCATGTTTAGGTATACGATAAGCCTTAATTGTCTACCCTGATTTCTATTAGTAAGCACTTCAGATTATTATAAGTAAAGGCCCCAATATGTGTGAGTTGGAACAAATACTTCTAATACCATTTCCTTGAGCACAGGTTCTCCTCAGGGCTGCGTCTTAAGTCCACTGCTGTTTACCCTGTTGACCCATGACTGTTGTGCTAGGTTTGCCACCAACCATATTGTGAAGTTCACAGATGGTACAATAATAGTGGGCCTTATTCATGATGACAAGATGGAAGCTTACTGTAAGGAGGTTGAGGGATTGGTGAACTGGTGTAAGAAAAATAGCCTAGTTTTAAATACCGGAAAAACCAAAGAGATCATTGTTGATTTCAGAAAAGGCAGGCACAGCAACACATCTCTGTGCATAAATGATTCACCAGTGGAGATGGTTACCAGCATCAAATTCCTGGGTGTGCAGCTAACGAGTAGACTGGCTTGTTCGCTCAACAGTGAGAAACTGGTAAAGTGGGCACAGCAGCATGAGAAAAGCACATCTTCTTTCCCCTGTCCTGACCACTTTCTACACAGGGACGATTGAGAGCATCCTGTCATACAGCATCACAGTCTGGTTTGGAAGCATCCCTGCTTCAGACAGGAAGGCGGTGCAGAGAGTGGTGAGAATGGCCAAAAAGATCATTGGCAGTTCCCTCCCTCCCATCCAGGACATAGCACAGAAGCGTTGCTTGAGCAGGGTCCGTATCTGGGACACTACACATCCTCTTCACGACCTGTTTTCCTTGTTACCTTTGGGAGGAGACTCCGTGGTATCCATAGCAGAACATCCAGATTCAGCCATAGTTTCATTCCATACAGCATTAACCTTATGAACTCCCAAGCTTGCTCCTTCCGTTATAAATTCAAGATGGACAGTGTTTAATATTTATTTGTTATGTATATGTAGGGGTGTGGGTCTATACATATGATGTACATAGTATTTATTTATTTTATTTATTTTATTCGGTCTTGTATGCCACTCCTCTCCGGAGACTCGGAGCAGCTAACAACATGTATATAAAACATCAAATTTCAATACAAGTCCAAATAAAAATATCTAAAAAAAACAAACTAACACCCACTCATATTCACCATTCAATCCACAATCATCCCCAGGCCTGCCGGCAGAGGTAAGTTTTAAGGTTTTTACGGAAGGCCAGGAGCGTGGGAGAAACGCGGACTTCAGGAGGCAGTTGGTTCCAGAGGGCGGGCGCCACAACAGAGAAAGCCCTCCCCCTAGGGCCCGCCAGCTGACATTGTTTCGCTGACGGGACCCGGAGGAGGCTGACCCTGTGTGCTCTCACCGGTCATAGGGAAGTATGTGGCAGAAGACGGTCCCGTATGTTTTTAGGGCGTGTCATGTACGTGTTTCACTTTGAAAGCGGGCAACTAAATTTCATTTTTGATGTGTGCCGTTGTGCCCACAGTAAAAAAATGACAATAAAGGTTATCTCTCCTTCTTCTTCTCCTTCTCCTTCTTCTGCCATATCCATTATCGGACTTGGCGATCATGTTGGCGATCCTGTTTTTATCAGCAGCCGCACGAAAAAGTGCTGCTGAGTTTTGTCCAAACCAGTCCCTTAGATTTTGAAGCCGCGATGTTCTTCTTCTGCCTGGATCTCGTTTGCCTTCAATCTTTCCCTGGAGGATTAAATGGAGTATGCCGTATTTTTCTGGGTGTCGCATCACATGTCCGAAATATTCTAATTTTCGCTTTTTAATTGTTTTGATGATTTCCCTTGGCTTTCCCAGGCAGCTTATCACCTCCTCATTTCTGGGAGAACACACACCACTATCCAAGAAATGTCCAAATACAAATACAATATCTCTATCTTACCTTATATAGTCTTAAACTGGATTTCCACACTCAGGGTTAGTCAGTGCAATTCAGGTTGGGTGAATCCTATCAATACAGGCTATTTCCATAAACAAGGTCTAACTTGATCACTGGCAAAGATCCTACAAACAGAGCTATGGATTCTCGTGTTTTGCCTTGATGTTTCCTTGCTCAAACTGCCTGGGGGGAGAAGGTGAGGTCAAATGTTGGTCTTGCTTGCATTTGTTTGACAAAGAGAAAAACACACTCCAAGAGGAAAACAGGACCGCTTACTTGCACAAAGCCGGATGCTCTGCAAAATGTATGGGCTCCACACACATTATTGGCAAACTGACACGTGTGAGTAAAAGGCTGTTACACAGTACAAGTAGTCCTCAGCTTACGACCACCATTGAACCCCCATATTTCTGTTGCTAAGTGAGACATTTAAGTGGCCCCCTTTTACAACCTTTCTTGCCAACATTGTTAGGGAATCACTGCAGTTGTTAAATTAGGAACACGGCTGTTAAGTGTTTTCCACATGGCCTTTGCTCCTCAAGAGGATTGCAAGAGGGGATCACGTGACCCCGGGGGGGGTCCCTCTGCAACCGTCATACACGTGAGTCAGTTGTCACAAGAGCCGAATGTAAATCACATGACTGTGGGCGGGGGGGGGTTGGAAATCCTGCCCGGGTCCTAAGTGTGGGAAAAGGGTCATAAATCACATTTTTTTTCCGTGGCGGTTCTGAATACGCGTGCATGCATCTGCGTTTGCACGTGTCTCACAGTAACGCATTTCTCCTTAGCCGAAGCTCTATGAATAGATAGGAGTCCCCAATTTATTATTTTTTTTTTAAAAAAGAACTCTTATTATTAATCTCATTATTAAATGAGCTCCAACGGTCACTCCACGAAGCGCTGCAAGCGGAGGGCGACCCGTAGAAGCACTGGGACGCGATGGCTCTTTAGGCCTGCCCATTAAAAAAAAACAACAACAACAACAAGTAGTAAATAAACTTTTATTTCTAGGGCCGGCTCGGTTCTCTCCCCCCCCCCCCCCCCATATTTCTTGCACGGAGAAAGCAAACCCTGGGAAGTTTGCTCAACCACTCCAGACGACCGCCGCTCCCAGGTTACCGGTAACCCCGCCCCCTCCCGCCTTGCAGCCCCACCCCGCACACACACACACACACACACACATACATACAAAGCCCCCCTCCCGGCGTTTGGAAGCCAGTGGGCTGCAGGAGAGGGAGGGGCAGGGGCGTGGCCGGAGGAGACCGGGGTTGGGGCGGGGGTGGGAAGGAGGAGAAGGTGGCGGGAGTGGAAGTCTTCGCGCGCGGCGTTAGAAGCGCGCGTGCGGCTCGCCCCCTTTTTCACAGTGAGCCGGGAGGCTTCGCCTGAGAGGGTCCGTCCCGGAGGAGGGACTCGCCGCTTCGGACGCCGGGACAGCCCGCGATGGAAGGCCGCCGGGCGCTGCTTAGCCTGGCGCTGCTGGCGCTGCTGGGCGCATCGACAGGTGGGCACCGGGCTGCTCCTTCTCCTCCTCCTCCTCCTCCTCCTCCGGCGGGCTGAGAAGGCAGGAACTCGCTCGCTCGCGGCGCTACCTGGAAACCGCCGGGCGGGCAGGCAGGCAGGCAAGACAGGCGAGCGGAGAGCCGCGCAGGAGGCAGGCGCGCCCTCGGGCTTTTGCGCTTCTCCCCCCCCCCCGGAAGGGGGCCCCGGGAAGAGTAAGCCTTGAGGAGCGGTGGAAATTGCGGTGGAAATTCCCTCACACACACACACACACACACACACACACACACACACACACACACACACACACACACACACACACACACACACAAACAGACGCCCGCCTCAGATTAGGCAGGGAAGCGGGAAGTGGCGGAAGGTAGATGCGAACGGCAGAAAGAAAGGCAGGGAGCTGGGGGAAGCGGGGAATTGCCGCGCAAGTTTGGGTGGAGATCGGTCAGTTCTCCGTGTTTTGGTGGATTCGCGTCGGGGTAGTTGATTTGATTCATTCTCTCTCTCTCTCTCTCTCTCTCTCTCTCTCTCTCTCTCTCTCTCTCTCTCTCTCTCTCTCTCTCTCTCTCTCTCTCTCTCTCTCTCCCTCTCCCCTTCGTCTTTCTCCTTCTTTCCCTCTCCCTCTCCCTCTCCCTCTTTCCCTCTCCCTCTCTGTCTCCTCTCCCTCTCTCTCCCCTCTCTTTCTCCCTCTTCCCCTCTCCACCCTGTCTCTTTCTCTCCCTCTTTCCCTCTCCCTCCCTCTCTGTCTTTCTCCTTCTCTCCCTCTTTCCCTCTCCCTGTCTCCTCTTCCTCTCTCCCCCCTCTCTTTCTCCCTCTTTCCCTCTCCACCCTCTCTGTCTCTTTCTCTCCCCCTTTCCCTCTCCCTCCCTCTCTGTCTTTCTCCTTCTCTCCCTCTTTCCCTCTCCCCCTCTCTCTTTCCCTGTCCCTCTCTGTCTCCTCTTCCTCTCTCCCTCTCTTTCTCCCTCTCTGTCACTTTCTCTCCCTCTCCCTCTTTCCCTCTCCCTCCCTCTCTGTCTTTCTCCTTCTCTCCCTCTTTCCCTCCCCCTCTCTCTCTTTCCCTGTCCCTCTCTGTCTCCTCTCCCTCTCTCTCCCTCTTCCCCTCTCCACCCTCTGTCTTTCTCTCCCTCTCTCCCTCTCTTTCTCCCTCTCCACCCTCTCTGCCACTTTCTCTCCCTCTCCCTCTTTCCCTCTCCCTCCCTCTCTGTCTTTCTCCTTCTCTCCTTCTCTCCCTCTTTCCCTCTCCCTCTTTCCCTCTCCCTCTCTCTCTTTCCCTGTCCCTCTCTGTCTCCTCTGCCTCTCTCTCCCTCTTCCCCTCTCCCTCTCTGTCTCCTCTTCCTCTCTCCCTCTCTTTCTCCCTCTCCACCCTCTCTGCCACTTCCTCTCCCTCTCCCTCTTTCCCTCTCCCTCCCTCTCTGTCTTTCTCCTTCTCTCCCTCTTTCCCTGTCTCCTCTCCCTCTCTTTCTCCCTCTTTCCCTCTCCACCCTCTCTGTCTCTTTCTCTCCCTCTTTCCCTCTCTCTCCCTCTGTCCCCCCTCTCTTTCTCTCTCTATATTTCTCTCTCTCCCTCCCTCCCTCCCCTCCATTCAGAAACGCTGTATTTTTAAGCTAGGAGTGAAGTTCCCAGATCAATCTCGAGATGCGGGTTCCTTTTCCGCTCCTTTCCCCCAAATCCCGCAAGCGATTTCGAGGCCAGAGGGGGAAGTTTGCGTTCTTCTTCCACGCTCCGGCTCCACTTTTAAGTTATATTCCATTGATGGACTCCGAGGGAGATGTAGGGGTGAAGTGTTTGAGGAGTCAAATTGGCGCCTCCTTGAATCGCACCGGTGGGCCGTTTCCCAGCGATCTGAAAACGAGGAGAACTTGTTTAAGGAACACACCCACAACCTTACACGGAAAAATGTAAGAAAACCGTGGGGACTGCGTAGCTCCATCCTGCCCCTTCCACCCGTCCGGGTGTATCTACTAAGCTTCGCGTCCCCTTCATTTCGTTGCCACACACTCCCGAGATAAAATGTGCAGGTTACATACAGCTGAATTTTGCGGTATTTTCAAATAGAAAGTGCATAGAGCTCTGGTAAAAAAGTCTTTTTAAAAAATACATAGCCAACGTATATTCAAGCGTATATCTTTACAGTCCTGTACATCCTTATTGAGGAGTCTGCTCCGTGTAATTCTCCGACTTGTAGGGGATTGCACTACACAGTTAAAACCAAGTGGAGGTGATTTGAATAAGCATTGATATTTTCGAAGTCTGTGAGTTGGGTAGTCCCAGTTGGAAAATCGAGGTGGGATGGTATTACTTAAGAGAGAATGGGGTGTAGAAAACCTTTGCTTTAAAGATTCCAGAGACACCTGCCATGAAAAAATTGAGGTAGGTTATCACATCTCTCTCTTGATTTTTGCAAGGTTTTTTTGTACTACTAACCTTTGCAAAGTGATCAGTTACACCAACACTAGCAAGTTGAGATAGTAATTTGAGTGGATTTACACTACCCTTTTGGCTGCTGCTTAAAAATCTTGTTTGCACCAATACTCAGCTTATGCAGAATTAATCTTGCACACATTAACCCTTTCATGAGAGAGCCAGCTTTGAGCATGTCATCTCAAACTTATTTCCAATGTAGGCTGAAAGAGAACCCATACATAGGACAATAGTTGTGTACTAGCGCGGGTATGTTTAGTTTGTTGATTGCTGACTTGGTAGATTAGACTAATCTTAGTTATTTTTTTAAACCAACTTTGATAGATTAGTTATCTGTGTTGCTCTTTAACCATATCCAATCTAACTTTTTTTTAAAAAAAAGACTGTGCTGTATGTTGACACAGGTCTGAAGACCTACAAAGCACAATTATTTTAGTTGCAGCTCAGTGAAATTATTGATGTTTTCCCAATAATTAACTTCCTTAAGAAATCACTGCAAACAAAATTCATGTGGTAGAAATAAATAATAATAATAACTGGAACGACTTTGGACATATATACAGAACGACTTTGGACATATATACAGCATTGCAAGAACTCCTAGGTGCACACCAAGCACAATTGTGTGTGCTTGCGTCTGCCCAAAAGACAATTCTGCAATCACTTTGCAGACCTTAGTTGGCTTTATTTCCAAAATATTAATATTGGAATGCTGGGATGGGTTCCTTAAAATACTAAACACATTCCTAACACTTTTGCTAAAGGTATAGTATTTGATAAATGATGAGGGGTTGTAGGATATGTAACTGCAGTTTCAGAATTTGCCACGGAGAGGAGATGTTAATCATATTTATTCTCATTTATCATTCCTATTCAGTTGTAAAGTTGCTTATGCTAATAAGCCTTTGCAAGTTCTTCTCTCTAATCTCTTTGCCCAGGACTGTGCTTGAGGCCCACATATCGCTACATCAAGTTTTTGTGGTCTAAGAGTGTTGATCTCAGGTTGATCTCAGTTCACAAAGACCTTTCTGCTCAGTTCATTGGGAGCACTGCATTGAGTATCCATTTTTGGCCGCCTTCAGGAAGCTAATTTGTGGGACCCTTTCTTTATGTAAGTTGGGAAGAGACACCAAAACTGCTATTTATTATGAGTCACCACAATATAAAAAAGATTTTGAGAGTCTGGAAAGAGTGCAGAGAAGAGCAACAAAGATGATCAAGGGACTGGAGGCTAAAGCATATAAGGAACGGTTGCTGGAATTGGGTATGTCTAATTTAACGAAGAGAAGGACGAGGGGGGACATGATAGCAGTGTTCCAATATCTCAGGGGCAGTCGCAAAGAAGAGGGAGTCAAGCTATTCTCCAAGGCGCCTGAAGGCAGGACAAGAAGCAATGGATGGAAACTAATCAAGGAGAGAAGCAACCTAGAACTAAGGAGAAACTTCCTGACAGTTAGAACAATTAACCAGTGGAACAACCTGCCTCAAGAAGCTGTGAATGCTCCAACACTGGAAGTTTTTAAGAAGAGACTGGACAGCCATTTGTAGGGTTTCCTGCTCGACCAAAGGGTTGAATTAAAAGACCTCCAAGGTCCATTCTAACTCTATTATTGTTTTATATTTATGAGCATACATAATTTAAGAACAACTTTGAATCAAAAATCAAGCCTGTCTTTATGGAGAGATCATTTGTTTTTCTACTAGCTAAATGTTATTTTTTTTATTATTTAGGTTAGAACTGATTCTTAGCACAAAAATGCTTTGGCCAATGCATTCTACAGCAGGCATGTCCAGTCCACAGACTGCATGTAGCCCTGGATAGCTAGTATGTCACCCCATAAAGTAATAAATATAAAAAAAAATCAAGGAAGTTTGTTTTTTATATACATTAACAATATTGTAAATTTTATTTTTGTAAGGTGTCCCGAGTCACTGAGAGTGAGTTGGGAGGCTGTATAAATTTTCTTCAGTAAATAAATATGTAGCTGAAGACAATTCTTCATTCAGTGCAGCCCAGCAAGCCAAAAGTTTGGGCAACCATGTTCTAGAGCAGAGGTCCCCAATCCTTTGGGCACCAGGGACCGGTTCCATGGAGAAAAGTTTTTCCACGGACAGGAGAGTGCGTGATTTTGTGTTTTGTCTGCATCCCACAGATGGGGCTTTGCTTGTTTGTGCGGCCCGGTTGCTGGCATGCTGCAGACCAGTGCTGGTTCAGTCAGAATTATGGGACATTAGTTTGAAAGTAATTTGTGATAGCTCTGGGTGGACAGGCAACTGCCCTAGTACAACACCACAGTTTGCATAATTGCACCATTAGTGCAAGCAGTTTCAAATATCAATTGTACTAAATTAGCAGTAATGATCATTATTCTTCCAGGGTTAAGCTTGCTCCCATTCCATTATAACAGGGCTTACAAATGGGAGTTGGGATTACTTGGGCCACAACTTTTTTAAAACCGGCTTGTGCAGAGAAAACAAGAACACTGCCCACAACTTGACCAGGGCTTTGCACCATCATTTTGCTTGGGCAGAGAAGGTGTGAGTAGTTGCTGTAATGCAAAGTTTTGAGGATTAAATAGATTAAAATGTAATTATTAAATGGAAGCGGTACATTTACTTATTGCCTAGCCTTTACAGCCGTAACATCGTTAGTTTAATCCGCAGAGCGGGGGATTGCACCAGTTCATTTCTCATTTTAGGAGTTGTGGCATCACAAAGGTTGAGCTACAGAAGCATCAAGATACTTTGTAAGGCAGTGAATGTATTGATGTGCATTTGGGTTGTACAATGGATTGCGATCAAAAGTTTCGGAGGGGTAGGATGTGGATATGGCAAATGTCTCCAACTCTTTAAGCCAAATGCATCCTTTCCCAGGATTGTGCTTCATCACTGGAGGGAGGACAGAAATTGCTGCAGCTGCTTGAAGGCATCAAAGGCAGGTGCTTCCTGAGAGCTCTACATGCTCTAAAATACATTTTTCTTCAAATCTGAAACATCAGGGCTGCCCGGTGCGTCAGATTTGAAGAGAAAAGTATGACTTGGGCCCTCAGTTGATCCAAGATTGGGTCAAAGGACCCTCCGTAGGTGTAAATTATATGCACATTGGGCCTACAGTGGAGGCAGAATCTTTGGCTCTTGTGCCCTGAGTGGAAACCTCTCATATTCATGTGGATATTGATGCTTGTTGCAGGCAAATGTGTATTGAGTAATGCTAGCCCAGGGGTCTTCAAACTTGGCCCTTTTATGACTTGTGGATTTCAACTCAGAATTCCTCAGCCAGCCTGCCTGGCTGAGGAATTCTGGGAGTTTGAAGTCCACAGGTCATAAAAGAGCCAAGTTTTGAAGACCCCTGTCTTAAATCTAACCAACAAAATGGAGGCTGGCTGAGGAATTCTAGGAGTTGAAGTCCACAGGTCATAAAAGAGCCAAGTTTGAAGACCCCCTGGACTAGCCATTGTTTAGAATCAGTGGGATCCAAATAACTTTATGAGTCATTCTATCTCTTAGGGCAGAAGGCAGTCTCGGCCATGCTTTGCTTATTAGCTTCCAGTGGCAACTGAAGACAAATGTTATGCTCCGTTTGAAAAAAACAGCAATGAACAAAGTATCTGTGCAACCCAAAGGTAGCCAGAGAAATGTGGGGTTAGTGATAAGTGTCCACTGATAAGGAGACAGACATCCCTATGTTGCATCTTGAAAGTCTTTAGGTTTGTTTTTTTTCCAGTTAGGTGAGCCCCGAGAATCTGGTATACTATAGCAAGCTGCTGTTACTAGATTGACATCTGGTCTTTCAAAAGAGGCTGCTATAGCAACTGCAGTGGAAGTCAAATCAAGAATAAGAACCTGAAGAAGTTAAACCTACATGAAGTCCAACTGAAGTCAGCCACTCATGAAAACATTCACCATCTAGATATTTTTGAAGACATTTGCATTTTCCTGAAGCTTGGAGTGCAATGTTTTCCTTGCTTGGAATAATAGAAGCTGTGAAAATGTTCCTACTGTACATAACGAAGGAGTTGCTCTGTGTATCTCTCTCTCTCTCTTTAGGTAATAATAATAATGACGATGATGATGAAGTTGGAAGGGACCTTGAAGTCATTAAGTCCAACCCCCTGCTCAGGCAGGTAACCCTATACAATTTCAGACAAATGGCTTAAGTTCTTCTTAAAAACTTCCAGAGTTGGAGCATTCACCGCTTCTGGAGGCAGGTTGTTCCACTGGTTAATTGTTCTAACTGTCAGGAAGTTTGTCCTTAGTTCTAGGTTGCTTCTCTCCTTGATTAGTTTCCATCTGTTGCTTCTCGTCCTGTCTTCAGGTGCTTTGGAGAATAGTTTGACTTCCTCTTCTTTGGGGCAGCCCCCGAGATTTATTTATTATTTATTAATTAAATTTTTATGCCGCTCCTCTCCGAGGACTCGGAGCGGCTAACAACATACTGGAGATACTGGAACACTGCTATCATGTCCCCCCTCGTCCTTCTCTTTGTTAAACTAGACATACCCAATTCCAGCAACCGTTCCTTATATGTTTTAGTCTCCAGTCCCCTAATCATCCTCGTTGCTCCTTTTATGTGAGCAGGTTCCCCAGTGCAACAAGTTGTACCACACTGTGATTCAATTTGCGTACTTCTGTGTGCAGCTTTAATGAAGAAGACATAGGCATTTGCTAGCTGAGTTCACACAATACTAATTCAAAATACATTGGTTTAGTAGGCCACAGTAGTGGGGTTCATGTGTTTGTGTTAAGACAACGTGCCATATTATGGTTTAGGATTATTTGAAAGCTCAGATGTTGTTTGAGAGGTATATGTAAAACTATACCAATTAGGATGTAGATTCCACTTCCCCAACTTAAGCCTTTCAGGGTCTATTGGAGCTAAAATTTCTGGAATTCTTACATGGTGTAAGAACCCTGGTGTTAACAGAATAACAGAAGAAAATAACTGAGTTGGAAGGGAGGTCTTCTAGTCCAGGGGTTCTCAACCTTGGCAACTTTAAGACTTGTGGACTTCAACTCCCAGAATTCCTCAGCCAGCAAAGCTGGCTGAGGAATTCTGGGAGTTGAAGTCCACAAGTCTTAAAGTTGCCAAGGTTGAGAACCCCTGTTCTAGTCCAACCCCCTGAACAAGCAGGAGGTCCTATACCATTCTGGACAAATGGCTGTCCAATCTCTTCTTAAAAACCTCAGTGATGGATCACCCACAACGTCTGGAGGCAAGTTGTTTCACTGGTTAATTGTTCACACTGTCAAGAAATTTCTCCTTAGTTCTAGGTTGCTTCTCTCCTTGATTAGTTTCTATCCATTGCTTCTTGTCCTGCCTTCAGGTCTATGGAGAACAGGTTGACCCCCTCATCTTTGTAGGAGCCCCTCAAATATGGAGACATTACTATCTTGTCTCCCCTAGTCTTTTTCATTAGACTACATACCCAATTCCTGCAACCGTTCTTCATGTTTTAGCCTCCAGGCCCTTAATCATTTTTGTTGCTTTTCTCTGCACTCTTTCCAGAGTCTCGACATCTTATTTATATTGTGGCGACCAAAACTGGATGCATTATTCCAAGTTTGGTCTTACCAAGGCATTATAAAGTGGTACTAACACTTCACGTGATCTTGATTCTATCCTTCTATTGATGTTGCCTACGATTGCATTGGCTGTTCTGGCAGTGGCAGCACATGCTGGCTCATTAAGTGATTGTCCACTAGGACACCAAGGTCCCTCTCACAGTTACTGATATTGAGCCAGGTTCCATCTACCGTGTTTCCCCACTAATAAGACCAAGTCTTATATATTTTTTGCCTCAGGCACTAGGTCTTATTTTGGGGGGATGTCTTACCTTAGGACCGCCGCAGCCAGGCCTCCTATGCCCCAACACCTGTCGCACCACTGCTTGACTTCAGCGGCCACTTGCGGCCAGAGGCCATGTGGCACATTGCGCCAGGACCGCCGGTTGTGGCAGGACACTGCATGATGCTTTATGCCAGTGCTGCCGGTTGCAGCAGGACACCACACAGTTCTTTGGGCCATTGCCACCTATCGCCTATCACAGCAAGGCACTGCGTGGCACTTCAGGCCATTTGCAGGAGGCCGCATGATACTTCAGGTTGTTGCCTCTGGACACGGCAGGATGCTGCACAGTGCTTCAGGCCGTTTGTAGGAGGCCACCTGGTGCTTCAGGCCATTGCCACTGGTTGCAGCAGGACGCCACACAGCGCTTCAGGCTGCATGGTGCTTCAGTGGCAACGGCCCAAAGCATCGTGCGGCATGCTGCCGCGACTGGCAGCAATGACCCGAAGCATTAGGCGGCCTCCTGCAAATGGCCTGAAGCACCACGCGGCCTCCTTTTGCGACTGGTGGCAGCAGCCTGAAGCACCATGCGGCCTCCTTCCATAAGGAGTGGCAACGGCCTGAAGTGACAAGTGGCGTCCTGCTGTGACCCGCAGCATTGGTGTGAAGCACCATGTGGCTTCCTGTAAATGGTCCAAAGCACCGCGCAGCCTCCTGCTATGACCAGCGGCAGCAGCCTGAATCGTCATGTGGCCTGCCACAAAGAGCAGCAATAGCCCGAAGCACCATGTGGCCTCCTGCCACAAGGAGCGGCAATGGCACAAGTGAGCTGCGCAGCACGACAAGTGTCGGGGCGTAGGAGGCCTGCTTGCGGTGGTCCTACTGGTAAAGTAAGTGGGTGCAGGGTGTGTGGGACAGCTCCACCCCCCACCCCTGCCCTGGCTTGATTTTTAGGCAGGCACCTCGCCCCAAAACTAGGGCTTATTTTTGGGGTAGGGCTTATATTAGGCCCACCCCCCAAAATCAAGCTAGGCTTATTTTTGGGGTAGGCCTTACTTTCAGGGAAACACAGTATTTTATACCTATAGATTAGGTTTCTCTTGCCTAAGTGTAAAACCTTACTTTTGAATTGAATTTCATTGTGTTAGATAGGGGCCAGTGTTCAAGTCCTTCTGCATCTTGAGCCTGTCTTCTGGGGTGTTGGCTATTCCTGCCAGCTTGCCACAACATTTCCTGGGGGACCCGGTTTGGATAAGGCTGAAAAGAATACATCTCACAAAGCCCTTGAATGGGAAAGATGCTCCTTTCTGTCTCTTCCATGCAAATTCGTGGCCTTATGGACTGTGTTTATCTTACCTTCATCTATCTGCTTTTGGCTGCTATCTAAGAGGATATTCATGTAGAACAGGGGTTCTCAACCTTGGTAACTTTAAGACTTGTGGACTTCAATTCCCAGAATTCCTCAGCGAGCAAAGCTGGCTGAGGAATTCTGGGAGTTGAAGTCCACAAGTCTTAAAGTTGCCAAGGTTGAGAACCCCTGATGTAGAATGTAGGAAAAATGGATTCCCTTGGGCAGTCATGGGGAAGATGTGGGATTACGGGAGAAACTGAGGGTGGGTGTCTAAGAAGCAAATGGGACTTTGTCTATACTTGCAACGTTTTGTGCCTGTTCATGCAATAGGAATCCTGGACAATTCTTTCAGTTTGGCCTTCCTTTCCCTAGCTCCAGAGGTTCTTCCGAAATCTCTTTTTAATGTATTTCAGAATATTTTCTCTAAGAACCTGATTAGTTTAGTTTAGTTTATTCACACTTATATGCTGCCCTTCTCCGAAGACCCGGCTCACAACAAGAATACAATAACAATTTTAAAATTAACCACCTTCATACCACATACAAACACAATCAATTCGCAACCGCTGATGGCGGGACACTGTTAGGGCCGAGGGGCAGAGCACAGCTCATATGCCCCAAGCCTGTCGGCATAGATGTGTCTTCAGCACTTTCCGGAAAGCTAGGAGGGAGGGAGCAGTATGAACCTCTGAGGGAAGCTGGTTCCAGAGGGCTGGGGCAGCAACGGAGAAGGCCCTTGCCCTAGGTCCCGCCAGATGACATTGCCTAACAGACGGGACTCGTAGGAGGCCAACCCTATGTGCCCTAGCCGGTCGCTGGGATTCATGAGGCAGGAGACGGTCCCGCAAGTATCCTGGTCCATTGCCATAAAGGGCTTTATAGGTCATAACCAACACTTTGAATTGTGTTCGGAGACCAATTGGTAGCCAGTGCAGCTCACGGAGAGCTGGAGTGAAATGATTACCGTTGGGTCCACTGATAATAGCCTTTATTAGAAAATGACATCAAGTGTTTTAGTTTAGGCGCACTAGAGATATCTGATTTATTTCCTAGAGAAAGATTAGCTATCTTATAATTTCTTGAGAGAATGTTGTTTAAGGAAAACTTGGGAAACCATCTCCAAACTTAATAGCTTCTTTAGAAGATCAAAACTCATGAGTGTACTCATTATTGTACGCAAAACTAGAGTTTATTGGAGAGGTTAATCCTGCCTTCTATTCTTCGTTTACTTGCCTACTGACATTGGATGACTTCTTGAGAATGTCTGTTTTTTTTGCTGAGAGACACACATGCGATTAATTTATTAATACTGGGAAGCACAGATTTGAGAGAGACGCATGGCTCTAATAGATCTCTATCTAAGCAAATATAATATAGACCTTTACATAAAGGTGAGGTTCTTTGTTTACTGTTCGGCTTCCCTCTTTCTAATAGAGGAGAATTGGCATCTGATAGAACGTCAGATGGAGCCTTCCTGTGAAATGCAGGTAGTCCTTGACTTACAACAGTTCCTCAAAAAAAAGTGACTTATGACCATTTTTCACACTTAACGACCATTGCAGCATCTCCATGATCACGGGATCAAAATTCAAGTGCTTGGCAACAGATTCATATTTATGACCGTTGCAGTGTCCTGGGGATCACCTGATCACCTTTCGCAACCTTCTTACAGGCAAAGTCAACAATGGGGAAGCCAGATTCACTTAACAACCGGGTTACTAATTTAACAGCTGCAATAATTCAGTTAACAAACTGTGGCAAGAAAGGTCATAAAACGGAGCGAAATTCACTGAACAGCTGTCTGGTTCAGCAACATAAATTTTGGGCTCCATTATGGTCGTAAGTCGAGGATTGCCTATAGAGTTGTTCAAATAAAAACTCTTGTATTTTTTTTTTTACTTTACATTTTGTGGCTTTTTGTATAGGTTCACGCGGCACGCTGGCTCTTCCAATATAGTTCCTTCCACTTCATGAGCCTTCCTTTTTATCCTATCCTAGCTTCCGTTTGCCTTCCAGTTTGTGTTGTGTCTCACGGGGCAATCTGGAGTGAGCAGTCTTTACATTTCTGGCAATGTACTGTAGTTGTGTTGATGAACCTGGAAAGCTCCATGGATGCTATTACCATGAGTCGGTTGCCACTTGTCCTAGTTAACTAATGTTTATTTCGCCTACCTGCTGTGTTGTATGATTTGCAGGCAAGGATGTTAGTTTTGTGGGAAATGTAAAAAAAAAAAAAAAAGGTAAACATGCCCTCAAGTCAGACTTGACTGCTGATGATGCCTGCCTGCAGTTTTCTTGGAGTGTTTACAAAAGTGGCTTTATTGCCACTTTCTGGTATTTCCTCCCCCCTCCCCGATTTTCCAATCTGGCTAACGGCCATGGAATTCTCCCAACCAAGCACTTACCAAGACTCAGCCTGCTTAGCTTCTGGAATTGTGTCCATACAGTTGTTAGGAGTCAACAAGTCCAACTCAAGGAAGACTTTTATTTTTGTCGGTTGACATTTTTTTTCCTATGTGTCTCTTGTTTGCCTTGTTGGTTTCCTGATATGTACACATCTCTCTCCTTCTGTCCTGGCCACTTTTTACAGAGGCACGATTGAGAGCATTTTAACAACTTGCATCACTGTCTGGTTTGGTGGCAGCTGTGCCTCAGATAGAAAGTCCATACAGAGAGTGGTAAGGACAGCTGAGAAGATTATTATTATCCTGGTATTCCAGATGCTGCTTATAAGCGCTTTGTGCTTAGAGCTCAAAGCTTTGTTAGAGACCTCACACACTCACTTTATGATCTGTTTCTGTTGCTCCCCTCTGGGAGGAGGTTTCGAAGTATTTATGGCAGGACTACCCAATTCTGTAATAGCTTTGTTCCCTATGCCTTCCCTCTGGTAAACTCGCAAGATTCGTTTTTCTCGCCAAGCACATATACAGTATACGTAAGCCGAACTTGGCTGTGTTGTTTCTCTGTGTCATATCATATAGGTGACTATAGGCGTAATTCTGTATTTATTTATTTTTGTTATATTTATGTAGTGTATTTTGGAGGTGGTGGCCCTTTGTGAGCTGCATGCAACAAAATTTCATTTTAATGTATGCCGATTAGTGTACATTCAAAGTGACAATAAAGCTATTCTATTCTGTTCCGTTCTGTTCCATTCCATTCCATTCCATTCATATACAGTCTTGGGTACGAGCGGGAGAATAGATATTTCAAGGATGCAGGCAATTCAGGCAGCCCAGTGACCATCCATCTAACACAGGATTCCCCAACTTTGTGGCCCAGCAGGGGAGGGTTCCGCATGAGCGGCCAGCAGGCGGGCGTGTGCAGCTCCATCTACCTGAGTGGTGGGCTCGCCTGGTGCTCACGCAAGTGGGGATGTGCATGTGCGCTTGCCCATCACTTCTGCAGCCTGGTTCCAAACAGCTCAAGGCCGGGACCCCTGATCTAACACCATCACTTGCTTTCTTCCCCCTCTACATTTGTAGATATTTACCTGCATATATTTCCCACAGTTCCTACTTCTACAGGTAATCTTTGACTTAACAACCACTCATTTAGGGACTGTTTGAAGTTATCATAACACTAAAAGAAGTAACTGCAGTCACGTGGTCAAAATTTAGATGTTTGGTAACTGGCTCATATTTAGGACAGTTGCCGTATCTCCGAGTCATGTGATCCCCTTTTGTGATCTTCTGACAAACAAAGGCAGTGGGGAAGCCAGATACACTTGTGTTACTAACTCAGAGGTAGGCAAGCTTGGCTCTTTTATGACTGGTGGACTTCAACTCCCAGAATTCCTGAGCCAGCCATGCTGAGGGGAAAGGGAGAGTTTCCAAGCTGAGCCATTCTGGCTCAGGAATTCTGGGAGTTGAAGTCCACGAGTCATAAAAGAGCCAAGGTTGCCTACCCCTGGCCTAGGCCGCTTTATGACTCGTGGACTTCAACTCCCAGAATTCCTGAGCCAGCCATGCTGAGGGGAAAGGGAGAGTTTCCAAGCTGAGCCATGCTGGCTCAGGAATTCTGGGAGTTGAAGTCCACGAGTCATAAAAGAGCCAAGGTTGCCTACCCCTGGCCTAGGCCGCTTTATGACTCGTGGACTTCAACTCCCAGAATTCCTCAGCCAGCCATGCTGAGGGGAAAGGGAGAGTTTCCAAGCTGAGCCATGCTGGCTCAGGAATTCTGGGAGTTGAAGTCCATGAGTCATAAAAGAGCCAAGGTTGCCTACCCCTGTACTAACTTAACAACTGCAGCGATTTTCTTAACAACTGTGGCTAGAAAGGTTGTGAAATGGAGTAAAACTAACTTAACGACTGCCTTGCTTAGCAACAGAAATGTTTAGGCTCAATTGTGATTATAAGTTGAGGACTACCTGCATTAGTTTTCCCCCCTTTTTCTGATTCTAAGAAGTTGGAACATGGTGGGAAATGTTGGCATTTCCCCAAACATTCTCAAAGATACGGTGCTTGTGGGAGAGAAATCTGCCAACTTGTTAGAAGTTCAGAGATGCTTCCCACTAGTGAGTGGATATTTCAATTGTGGATGCCTTTGATGTATTCCCACCTTGGATCTTTGTTTAATTTTTTCTGGCTTTTTTAATGTATTTTGTCATTAGCAAGCACAAACAGGTAAGGCTGTTCCTGCTCTATCATTGCAAACCTCTCACCAAAGTTTAAAGTTGTGAAGGGAGAAAACATATAAACAGGATTTATTCAACAAAAGGCTTATTTAGTCACCATAATACAGGAAGATAAATCAGGAAATCTGATGAAGAAAAAAAGGGAAAGAGTAGTGCAGAGAGAAAAAAGCAAATGCGCCGTCTAGGTTTCTCTCCCACAAGCACCATGTCTTTGGGAATGTTTGGGAAAATGACAACATTTTCCACCATGTTCCAACTTCTTAGAATTCAGAAAAATTCAGAAAAAAGTGGAAAAAACTAATACAGGTAATCCTTGACCTAAACCACAATTGAGTCTAAAATTTCTGTTGCTAAGCAAGACCGTTGTTAAGTGAGTTTCGCTCCATTTCACAACCGTATATGTTTTCGACTCCCAGAATTCCCCCAGCCAACATGGGGAATTCAATTCTGAGAGTTGAAGTCCACACGTCTTAACGTTCCCAAGATTGGACAGCCTTGGTCTAAATCAGGGCTAGGCCATCGTGGCTCTTTTATGACTCGTGGACTTCAACTCCCAGAATTCCTGAGCCAGCATGGCTCAGCTTGGAAACTCTCCCTTTCCCCTCAGCATGGCTGGCTCAGGAATTCTGGGAGTTGAAGTCCACGAGTCATAAAGCGGCCTAGGCCAGGGCTAGGCAACCTTGGCTCTTTTATGACTCATGGACTTCAACTCCCAGAATTCCTGAGCCAGCGTGGCTCAGCTTGGAAACTCTCTTTCCCCTCAGCATGGCTGGCTCAGGAATTCTGGGAGTTGAAGTCCATGAGTCATAAAAAAAGCCAAGGTTGCCTACCTCTGGTCTAAATAATCTAATACTCCCTTCTGCGACTTTAAAATTCACCTATAATCAAAGGCTGAATAGACATTGCTCCTTTTGTAATTGATTCATTTTGTGTGGTTAGATCATTTCTACCATAATGTGAGAAGGAATTGTAAAGGAAAAAATTAGACTCTCGGCAGCAGCTGCTGCTTCTTCACAGAGGAAAAAAATTCAACTCTTCTCCAAATAAGCTCTTCACTCTTTCCACTTACCTGAGTTTCTAGCTTTCTCTGTCTTTGTTTTGAGCGGCTCTGTTTACAACTTCCTCCTTTTTAGAAAATTTTCCTTATGTTGTATTTTAAACTTTGGTTAGGAATGCAGAGCAGACGCAAAATCCATAAGGCAGGGCTTTTCCACCTTTTCACCCATTGTACCACTTTTAGGATATAGCAACATCCGAGTACCACCAGTCGCCTAGCAAGGGTGTCAAAAACTTGATGACCAAAAAAAAAAAAAAAAAAGGAAAAAAGTGATAAAGTACAGGTAGTCCTCAACTTACAACAGTTCGCTTAGTGACTGTTTGAAGTTACAATGGCACTGAAAAAAGTGCCCCCCAAGGCACAGCCGAGCAAGACACCTGCCTGCCCGCCCGGCGGCACTCTTCCTTCTGTCCGAGGTTTTCATTGTTATGAGCATTTCTGTTGAGGATTGGCAGCGGGGGTGGGGTGGGGGGGTGTTTGGTTTTTATTCCCCCCGTCTGCTGGGTGGTTGTAGCAGGTTTTGGTCCCTTCACATGACCCTGGGACACTGTGACCGTCATAAATATGAATCAGTTGCCAAGAATCTGAATGTAAATCACAAGACCCTGGAGATGCTGCAACATTCCAGCTGATCGGCGCTTCTTCTGGGCTCAGCAGAAGCGCCAGGATCAGTGCTGCTTTCCAGCTGATTGGTGCTTCTTCAGGGCTCAGCAGAAGCACCAGGATCAACGCCGAGCTCCAGCTGATCCTGGCGCTTCCACTGTGCCCTGACAGCCCTGAAGAAGCGCTGATCAGCTGGAAAGCGGCACTGCAGCTCCAGCCTCTCTCGCTCAGGCTTGTGCGATGCTGCAACCGGTTCAGCTCATTGCCCTCCCTCGCTACCACTTTTCTAGGATGGTCACGTACCACCTGCCAGGTGCCAATGTACCACAGGTGGTACCTGTACCACTGGTTGAAAAGCCCTGCCATAAGGCACTTAACAATTCCTATTAATTACAATTATTTGTTTAGCAACTGTTTGAAGTTAGGATGCTGCTGAGAAAAGGTACTTATGACTACTAGTCCCTACACCTATGACCATGGTAGTATCCTGGTGGCAAAGTGATAAAAATTTGGGATCTTGGAAACCAGAATGTACTCACAGTGGTTACAAGCTACGTGGCCAGCATTTGCAACTTTCCTAGGGTACTTCTGAAAGTAAAGTCAGTGGGGAAGCAGGTTTCATTTAGTGACTGTGTGTTGCTTAATAACTATGGAAAAATGTATTAAAATCAGGGATGACTCACTTAATCACGTAGCACATCACGTAGCAGTGGAAGCTCCAGTTCCAACTGTGCTCGTAAGTTGAGGACTGCTTATATTTATATAGAGCAGGGGTCTTCAAACTTAGCAACTTTAATACTTGTGGACTTCAACTCTCAGAATTCCTCAGCCAGTAGTTGGGAGTTGAAGTCCACAAGTCTTAAAGTTGCCAAGTTTGAAGACCCCTGATATAGAATTTGAGCAAATAAGTAAGTGCGTGGCATTTTATAGAATCCAAGAGAAGAGTCTTGGTCAAGAGGCTAACCATCTAAAATTCAGAACTGGGAGAAGGCAAGATCTTCTTGGCAGAGAAACGATGATGTGATTGTTTCAATTCGGGTGTTTTTAAGTTTGGTTACACATATAGAGTAAGGGGACCTTTGCTTTCCTTGATCACCCCTTCAGTTTCAGCTCTGCAAAGTAAAGGGCTACTGACTTTCAGATGCCTCTTAAACTCTCTAGGAAAGTTGCCGCTTCATTGATCTTTAACAAAATGCTGCGGTGATGCCATGCAAAGCAATGCTCTTCTTTGTGTCTATTGCCTCAAAGTGACTTCTTTGTTGGCTTCCCTATCTATGAACTAAAGTAATTTCTGCTGATATGAACTGGCTGGATAGAACATATGAACCTTCCCCCCCCCCCGTGTTTCCATTGCTGGGGTTGAGGCAGAGGACCTTGCATTTCTGCATGCTGACATTGCTTCAGTTTAGCGATCAGAGTCGAGGCACCTGTAGAAGCAAAGCAATGCGGTTTAGGAACAGTATGTAGGACAGCATTTGTAGGAATTTCCTATCGTAAAAATAGACATTGGATACAACATTCAGTTGACAAAAAATGGTTGGTGTTGCTGATCTGTAGAATCTGCTTTCATATCTATCTATCTATCTTATCTATCTATCTATCTATCTATCTATCTATCTATCTATCTATCTATCTATCTATCTATCTATCTATCATCCATCTATTTATCTATCATCTCCAATGTCTATTTCTCTTTATCTACCTATCTATCTATCTACGGTACCTTTTCTATCTTCTCTGTCTGTCTGTCTGTCTGTCTGTCTGTCTGTCTGTCTGTCTGTCTGTCTGTCTGTCTATCTATCTATCTATCTATCTATCTATCTATCTATCTATCTATCTATCTATCTATCGGGGTCCCCACCTCCCAGTCTGTGGGGCACTGGGCTGCAGCATGCCAGCAACCGGTCCACACAAACAAGCAAAGCCCCATCTGTGGGATGCAGGCAGCACACAAAACTACGCACCCTCCAGTCTGCAGAAAAACCTCTCTCCTCGGAACGGGTCCCTGGTGCCTAAAAGGCTTTGGACCTCTGCTTATAAAAGCATGCACACACGCTTTCTCACTCCCCCCTCCATTTGTGTATATGTGTTTGTGTATGTGTATATTAAAAACTGCTATTTTCCTTATTTTACACAGTTCAAGAGTCAGTGCTACTGAATTCAGTGGGATTTATTCAGGTATGCACAGAATGTGAAATCAGAAATCACAGCACAAATACATTCATAAATAAATACTAAAAATACTACTTCAGCAGTACTGAAATACTTGGAATGATTTCAATCAAATCTGGCATTTTTCATCCTTTTTATTAAAAAATGACTGTTTAATACAAGTTTACATTCTTCTGTTTTGGCTTCCATCTCTCTCTACTGTAATTAATATAGGAGTATTAATTTATGGATCATTGGGCTATTCACAGAAAATATTTTACAAATGCAAATGTTCATATCTCAGAGTTAAGAATGTGTCTACAAATTCAGAGCTCCTCTGAAATTTTATTCCACATAACTGTGATTAATACTGCACAACAAACTACTTAAAGTAGATCTTTTCCTTCTGCTTCTGTAATTTTCAATTCTCCATCCCTCGCAGCCTTATTCTCTATATTTGCATACCATTTTACAGATGTTGTTTTTCTTTATAATATAGTACAAACATCTTCCAGGACTTTGACTCACTTCCTCAAGTCTCTTTTAGCAATTCTAAAAGGACAAGAGGAAATTATCTTCAATATCCTGAAAGGAACCTTCCTTTTTAAAAAAAAAAATAAAAATCCGCACACACACAAAATATGCAGTTTGTGGTTTATTGAAACGCAGTTATTTTCACATCATATTTAGGGTTTTCTTTTTTTTCCCCCAAAATAATGTTCCCCACTTCTTAGTCTTCTTAATTCTATTCAGAGTTTACATTTCTGACTCTGAGGGGTCCTTGGCGCTCTCTGAGCTTGCTTGTTTTCTTGCACACGTTTCATTACCCTAACATTACCCTAGGTAACATCATGGTTTCTTTAACATAATCTGCTGATAATATCAATCTTTTGTGTGCTCTTTCTCAGAAGTACCCAAATTACTTGACTGTTGAGAATACTTTTGAGCGGGAATGATGATGTTACCTAGTTTGGATAATGAAACGTCTGCAAGAAAACAAGCAAGCTCAGAGAGCACCAAGGACCCCTCATGTCAACCCTGAGCTACAAATATTTTTCATTTCTGACTCTGCCGAGAATTATTGGAAAGTCTGGTGCATTTGAAGAGGAACAATATACAATCAGTTTTGATCTTAGGGTCATAATATGTTTGGGTCCTGCGTATAGAACTCTTTAACGAAATGAATCAGAGAAACCGTACATTTGATTTGCTTTATATTGCATTGAATTTTAATTACATTTTTAAAAAATGTTAATAAAATTGCTCCCTTTGTTTTTGTTCTGCTATCTTAACAGCGGTAATTGGATGCGCTCTGGGGATGGTTGTAGAACTGCAGTAATGCTAGAATTGCTATTGTTCACAACTTTCTAAATAGTTCATTGTCATAAAATGTTAGCCTAAGACAGGGGTAGGCAACCTTGGCTCTTTTGTGACTCGTGGACTTCAACTCCCAGAATTCCTGAGCCAGCCACGCTGAGGGGAAAGGGAGAGGTTTCCAAGCTGAGCCATGCTGGCTCAGGAATTCTGGGAGTTGAAGTCTACGAGTCATAAAAGAGCCAAGGTTGCCTACCCCTGGCCTAAGAGCTACGCAAAATTCATGTTACTGTTTGTATGTTTTATTGTTATTTTCTTCTGGATGGGGAAATGACACAAAATGGATACAACATCATCATACATGAACGACTGTGGTGAAATCTCTGTACTCAGATTGATACATAGGTGTGATCTCAAAGCACTTCTCTTGACTTTTTCCTCAAGTGAAATCTATGGACAACCCAGTTTTTGGAGTCTTAAAAAGTTTTATTCCTTTTATTTTTGTTTTTCTGATATGGGAGTCCTTGATATGAATCACATAGATTCTTGAGATTCTGCGTGTACCACAGTGCATGTGAAAAACATTGATCTGTCTACATCAGTGTTGCTTATATAGGTAATTGGATGTTCTCCAGATGTTTTATCCTAGAACTTCACAATCTTTAGGCTTACTGATATGAGAGGAAATGCAAAACAAGGGCACCAGATCATCTATCTCTGTTCTACATGGGCTGTCAGTTCTTCAGAATTTCAGACAGGAATTGAACCCGGAGCAGAGCATGTGTTGTAGGTTTTCTCTATTTAATATTGCTTCTTGTCGTGCCAGGATGGTTTTGTTCTATTCCAGAACATAATAGGCCTGGAATGAAAAAGATTTTTTCCTCAGGTTGTAAAATCTAAGATACAGATATCATGTGATCCTGTACCATATCTTCTGGCAAATTCTATGTTGAAAACTCTGTGGTTGTGTCACTGATACAGAGTTATCTGTGGTATGGTTTCCTTTAACATAATCTGCCAATAACATTTATCTTTTGTGCACTCTTTCTCAGAAGTACCCAAATCACTCGACTACGTGAGTGGGAATAGTTCTTTTGAAAGACTTGTCATGTCTGTAGAAAATACATAAAGGAGGATTATTACAGGCTGACAATATAAAAGAAAGATACTCATATTTAATAGGTAGCAGCACCTGTCTGGATTTGGAAATGAGATGAATACAGCTAAGAGTCCTAGGGTTATATGGTAGATTGGGAATAAAACAAGGAAATATCCTGGAGGAAGGCAATGAGAAACCAAGAAAATGACAGAATTGAAATCGCCAAGATTTGAGTTAACTTGAAGAAATCGCAGATGACCCAAAGCTGGGAGGTTTGGGCAAAACTTTAGAAAAAGAAGATTCAGAAAATATGATCACTAAGCTGAAATGAATAGAATGGAATTTAGTAAGTAAAATGTAAAGTTCTTCATCTGAAAGACACCAGAGAGAGACCTGGTTTAGCAGCATTGCAGATGAAAAGGATCTGGGTATTTTTGTTGACCACAAATGAAACATGGTGAATTGACACATGACCCCAGAGCAAATGCTTTGGTGTGTATGAACAGGAGTATACAGTCCAGATCAGAGGAATTAACTGTTTCATGCCAGTTTACCCTTGCCAATTTAGAATAGGGTGTCCATTTCTGGGCACTACAGTTCCCCCCCCAAAAAGTGACGAAAATAGGATTACAAAAATGGTGAAGGGTCTGGAAACCAATCCGTATGAGGAATGGTTAACTTCTCTGGGTATGATTAGCCTACATAAACCTACATAAAGAACTTGAGGGGATGGTCACAGTCTTCAAATATCTGAAGAGTTGTTACTTAGAAGAAGGAATGGACAGTTTCTGTTGTCCCAGAGACAGGAGCAGAAACATTTGCCTTAAAACTACAATGTAGTTTGAGGATGAGGCTGGATCTCATAAAGAATCTTCTGACAGTATGAACTGTCAGCCAGTGGAACAGGCTACCACACGTAGGCGTGAGTTCTCTTTCACTAGAAGTCTTTAAACAAAGCCTGGATGGTCATTTGTCAGGGATGCTCTCTTAAATTTTATACTGAACAGGAATTAACTAAAGCCTCCTAGAGTTATCCTATGGGAAGATGGGCAGCCAATAAATTAGATAGATAGATAGATAGATAGATAGATAGATAGATAGATAGATAGATAGATAGATAGATAGATAGATAGATAGAGTAGATAGATAGATAGATAGATAGATAGATTAGATTAGATGCCTCTTCTAATGTTCTAGTACAGTGTTTCTCAACCTTGACAATTTTAAGGCATGTGGACTTCAACTCCCAGAATTCCACAGCCAGCATTTCTGAAATCAGTAGGACTATTTTATAAATGTGGTTAGGATTCAAATCCAAGTCTTAAGAAAGATTGTGGGTTTATCCTTCCTTGGTTACCCAAAATATGGTGGCACAACAAAACACCAAGGAATTATTCCTCTTTTTCTAAAGCAATATGGTGAATCTTTGTAAATGATAGGAGAGATAAAAATATTTTTAGAGAGCTTTCATTTAGATATAAATACAACAATCAACGTGGTGATTTTACTGAATTATTTTAGTAACAGAAGCGGACTGTGAACATAACTGATTACATTTATTTCATTAAAAACAAGGTTTGGTGTGTTCATCTCTGAATTGTAACAATCGGTGTGATTGTTTAGAGTGCAACAGGAACTTGTCCGATGAGACTGGACAAATGTTGATCTATTCTATTTCTTCACTTGAGCTGCTGTTTGAATTACTTGACAGTAGGAAAACCTCTTTCCGTTGATCTCACAGATACATCTGAAGTTTACTTTTGAAGAAAGAAGCTGTGATGAACACAGTATTAATGGATCATTTCTTTGTTGTACTTAGATTTAAAAATACGTTAGGCATTTAGAGTTCTCTGATAAAAGAATTCAACTTTGCATCTTAATCACTTCAAGGGTTTTTCTCTTCCTTTCTATTAAACGTTTCTATTTGGAAACATGACAGATGATTTGTGCTGTTTGGGAGGAGAGATAACAAAGGTATTCGGATGTGCTGGGCCTTTTCTTTCCTGTGGGCAGTAATTGCAACTTGGCACTTCAAGTTGTGACTGAGAACGGATGTTCCTCATAGCTCGCTTGATATTATTACAAACAAAGACTTGATGGAAATATAGAGCTGGAGGAATAAAACCGAGTTCGAGTGTCATATCAAAAAAGCACTTAGTTTTTTTTTTTTGTTTTTTTTTTTAACAAAGAGCCAGTTTGGTCTAGTTCAGGGGTAGGCAACCTTGGCTCTTTTATGACTCGTGGACTTCAACTCCCAGAATTCCTGAGCCAGCCACGCTGAGGGAAAAGGGAGAGGTTTCCAAGCTGAGCCATGCTGGCTCAGGAATTCTGGGAGTTGAAGTCCACGAGTCATAAAAGAGCCAAGGTTGCTTATCCCTGGTCTAGTGATTAAGGCACCAAGCTAGAAAGCAGGAGACCATGAGTTCAAATGCCACCTTAGCCATGAAAATCAGTTTGAGTGGCTTTGGGCCAATCGCTTTCTCTTAGTCCAGGGGTAGGCAACCTTGGCTGTTTTATGACTTGTGGACTTCAACTCCCAGAATTCCTGAGGCAGCATACCCCTGTCTTAGTCCAAAACACCCCAGAGTTGTTGTGGGAGAAAACTAAGAGGAAGTTGTATTGGATATCTTTGCCACCTTGAGTTATCTGTAGATAAGACGGGATACAAATAAAATAAAATAAAATAAAATAACAGCCCAAAGCTGAATAATAGTTGTTTTTGGCCCATACAGTGAAAACAGAAACCGCAAAAAGAATATTGGTGAAAAGATTGCTAAGAGTTTAAATTTTTGATAGAATAGGTTGTTGCCAAATTTCATTTGCCGAAATGAAATTTTCTGTCTTGTGATACTATTCCATGTGTCAAAAATCAGTGCTTTTCTTGTAATAGCTATTTCAGTCTCTTAGGATTTCTGATTTTGAAACTTCTGCATATTATTAACAGGTAGAGTTAAAAAAAACCCTTGCTTTTAATGTAACAGACTGATTATAGGTTCTAAGACTTTCCATCTGTTTGGGCAGCATTTATGAATCAAAGAACATTTCCTCATGAAGAGTGCTGCCTACTAGCCACCTGCCTCTAACTATCGTTATTTCAGAATAAAATTATGAAAGGGTGCTCATGAGGAGCCCATGGGCGTGTAAACATCTATCCTGAACGGTGCCAGTCACAACATGATTTGACTTTTTTTTTTAAAGCTAAAGGAAAATTAAATAAGGCAATCATTTCCAAATGGTGAATCAGATTGATTGATTAGTCAGAGCAGTTCTGTAAATGGATATGTCAGATTACAGGTTGTGTATAGCTGTCAAAGATATTGCTCACAAATTTGAGAAGGGGTGGCTTTCAGATCCAGGGAATTGGATCAGCTAATTACTGTCACATCATGTTTTTCACTAAGATAGGGAAGATCTTAGAATAGAATAGAGCTGGAAGGGACCACGGAGGTCTTCTAGTCCAGGGCCCTGCTCAGGCAGGAAACCCTATACCAGTGGTGATGAACCTATGGCATGCATGCCACAGGTGGCACTCAGAGCCCTCTCTGTGGGCCCGCGCACCATCGTCCCAGTTGTAGGCCTTCAGCTGGGTTTTATAAAATCTTTTTGCTTTAGGCCTCCGCCACCGTGTGCAAAAAAAAAAAAGGTTCAATCAATTTCGACTTCTCACAGGAAAAAAAATCTCGCAAAGTTGGAATTGATTGATTGAACTTTTTAGTCCCACCCTGTCTGCCGTTACCACTGCACCCACACCCACCCAATGGGCCATGCCCACCCAATGGGCCACGCCCACCCGGCATCCGACGATACATAAGTGGGTTTTGGGTTGCAGTTTGGGCACTCGGTCTCTAAAAGGTTCGTCATCACTGACCTCTACCATCTCAGACAAGTGACTGTCTAGCCTCTTCTTAAACATCTCCAGTGATGGAGCGCCCACGATTTCTGTAGGCAAGCTGTTCCACTGGTTACTTGTCCTCACTGTCAGGAAGTTTCTCCTTAATTCCAGGTTGCTTCTCTCTTTGATCAGCTTCCAACCATTGTTTCTTGTTCTGCCCTCTGGTGCTTTGGTGAATAACGTGACCCCCTCTTCTTGGTGGCAGGGGGCTGGACTAGAAGACCTCCAAGGTCCCTTCTAGCTCTATTGTATTCTAAATTAAAACTTGATGCCCTTCCTTGTAAGTGACCTATATGCATGGTGACCCAGTGGTTAGACTGCAGTATTGCAGGCTAACTCTGCTCATTGCCAAGAGTTCAATCCTGACCTGCTCAAAGGTTGACTCAGCCTTTCATTCTTCTGAGGTCAGTAAAATGAGGAGCCAGATTGTTGGGGGCAATATGCCGACTCTGTAACCCGCTTAGTGAGTGCTGTAAAGCAGAGGTCCCCAACCTTTTGGGCATAAGGGACTGGTTCCATGGAGAGAGTTTTTTCCACGGACTGGAGGGGGCATTGTGTCATCAGTACGCTGATGATACTCAGCTGTACATTTCCACTCCTGGCCATATCAGTGAAGCGGTTGAGGTGATGTGCCGGTGTCTGGAGGCTGTGAGGGTTTGGATGGGTGTTAACAGATTAAGGCTCAACCCCGATAAGACAGAGTGGCTGTGGGTGATGCCTCCCAAGGACACTTCTATCTGTCCTTCCATTACCCTGGGGGGTGAATCTATAAACCCCTCAGAGAAGGTTCGCAACTTGGGTGTCCTCCTCGATCCACAGCTGACATTGGATCATCATTTGTCGGCAGTGGCGAGGGGGGCATTTGCCCAGGTTCGCCTGGTGCACCAGTTGCGTCCTTACTCGCTCCTCACAGTCACACATGCCCTTGTCACCTCGAGGATCGACTACTGCAACGCTCTCTACATGGGGCTACCCTTGAAGAGTGTTTGGAGACTACAATTAGTGCAAAATGCAGCTGCGCGAGCAGTTGTGGGCCTTCCTCATTGTGCCCACATTTCATCAACTCTCCGCATGCTGCATTGGTTGCCTATTGGTCTGCGAGCCCAATTCAAGGTGTTGGTTATTACCTATAAAGCCCTTCATGGCATGGGACCAGGATACTTACGGGACCGCCTTCTGCCACATACTTCCCTTCGACCGGTGAGAGCGCACAGGGTCAGCCTCCTCCGGGTCCCGTCAGCGAAACAATGTCGTCTGGCGGGCCCTAGGGGGAGGGCCTTCTCTGTTGTGGCGCCCACCCTCTGGAACCAACTGCTCCCTGAAGTCCGCGTTTCTCCATCTCTCCCGGCCTTCCGGAAAAACCTAAAAACTCATCTTTGCCGGCAAACCTGGGGATGATTGTAGTTAATTGTTGCATTGAATGTGTGTTTTTTTATTGGTTTTTAGATATCTTGTTTGGGTTTTTATATTGTAATTCTCTGTTATATATATGTTGTTAGCTGCTCCGAGTCCCCGGAGAGGAGCGGCATACAAACCCAAATAAATAAATAAATAAATAAATGTATTGCTTGCATCCCACAGATAGGGGTTTGCTTGTTTGCGTGGACTGGATTCTGGCATGCTGCGGCCCAGTGCTGGTCCATGGACAGGGGGTTCGGGACCCCTGCTGTAAAGCACTATAAAGTGGTATATAAGTCTAGGTACTATTGATATATTATGGTGATAGCTTTATATTTATGCTAATTTTTATCTTCCTACCTTCTTTCTGAATTAGTTTGTAAACTGTGGGCTTTTCTCATAAATGGCACCAAAGGTGAGGAAGTACCTTGAGTCAGCACTATGCCTTTCCAATGCTGATTCTCCACCTTGCCTGTTGAACTGTGAGGTTATGGCAATGACAGATTCTCCTACTCCTGGACATGTGAGTTGCAACTGTCCCATCAAAACAGGAAGTACTTCATTAAGCTTTTACCTTACAAAGCAACCTCTACAAAAAAATTCTGCAGATTCTGGAATTCATGGCAGATTCTGTGCAAACCGAACAGAATGACTCTGTTGCTGGCCGAGGTTTTTGAGGGGAAGAGAGAGTGCTATTTTATTCTTAATTGAGGCTGTTACATTAATGTGGGTGTTTATCTTCGCCGGAAGACAGAGAAGATAATTTGGGATTTCCATAAAAATACAAGCTTGGAAACTGCTTTTTGTCGCTTGCCGTTCTGTGCCAAAGCCCATTTGATCCTGGTGCTTCAAGTAAGCTACTCATCTCTGGAGATCTCCAGATTTATTCTAGTTTGTGTCTAGGAAACGGCCCACAATACATATATGTTATATGAAGTAGTTTTACAACTTGCAGATGTGCAATGAAGTTGGGAATGACCCATGAACTATTTTGTCATGGTTTCCTAACATAAGAGTAGAGCCTTTGACTATGACAAAGGCAGATCAGATGAGGAGATTCCTCATGTGCTCAAATGATTGGCTGAAATACTATTTCAATTAATTATGTTTCCTTTGGTTGGTCTTCACAAACACAGAAAGTTTCTGGCTGTTGCCATTATAAGGAAAATAGGGGTGGAAAAAGTGGCTCCTGTACGTTGGGCAAGTGTTTCATAGATTGACACAATATCTACTCCTTCATTAGTTATGTCAGTGAGAAGATCAGTGAAAAACAGGTTATATTCATTCTGCAACTCAAACTATTTTTTATACTTTGGTAGATTGACTTGCAACAGCCTATTTTTAAGACTATGAATTAGTCTTAAACAGTTTATAGATGCTTTCATATCGAAGGATATGAAATTCATCTATGGTGTGCTGAATTCTCAGTAAGTAGGCTTTCAAAACTTGAAACCAGCTACGCCAAATTCCATGTTTCAGTTTGGGTTGTAAATATTACAATTTTTTTAAAAAAAGGCTATTTTCAAAACCTGCTGAAATAGATTGCATAATGGCAGAAGAAAAGCATTATGCATTTTTAAATGTACCTCCCGTTTGAATATATGTCTTTGAAAAAATAATGTTTTCTTAAGTTAAATAAGAACCATGAAACCATGTTAAACCATGTTAATCCAATATTACTTTGGATTTGAAGACAAAAATACTTTGGAGCCATGGAGAGGGATTCCCAGTACTGCAAAATCCAGTCTTCATCGGTCACCGGGACTAGAGGTTTACTTTTCCAAGCTTTTGGATCGTGCTGGAGCCCATCCTTAGGGAACTTCTCTCTACTGGAATGTGTGCTTTGGGCTATTCTGTGAGTCATATTTATGTGGTATCTTCCTATTGGTTGATTGGTGTGTTGATGGCCGGCAATTGGCTGTTGTTTCCTTGTGCTGCTAAGTCCTTGGCTCCTAAGTACCTGATAAGCTGGTGGTAAATCAGCACTCCTGTTGACTGACAAGAGGCACGTTTCCCAGGCTTCAATCATTTCCCTGTCTATCTTTGTACCTGCTCGACCAACAATCTTAGTAGCGGCGAAGTTGAATATATGTCCTTGTTCATTACAGTGTGAGGCTACCAATGAGTTTGAGTCTCCCGGTACTGTCTGCAGCTCTTCTCTTGTTCTTAAACATTGTGTTTTCTTTAACCCTAATATAACAACAACAACAACAACAACAATAATAATAATAATATGATGTCAGTTGTCAGCCAGAGTCTCCTCCTGTTTGGACAAACCAGTGGATGGGATATACAGGCAGTGTGAGACCATGGCCCAGAGGGAATTTAGCTCTCTGTGTGTGCAAAGTTGAGTTGCTGTTAGGAGTTGCTCCCATTTAAATGGCCTTTGTGCTCATAGCAACAGCTCCTGAGTGCTGACCGAGTGGATCTGCCCTTGCCTCCTTCCTTTTTCAAGGGCAGCTCTTCCGAGGCTTCTTCCGGATGAAATTATCACGGTGGATACTGACATTACGCCTACCTGCTTACTCACGGCAGCCTGAGGACTGCAGCTCTTCTTTTCTTGCACAAAGAAGATGCCTGCGAGAAGAGAGCACACTCTGGATGCTAGCAGGACTGTGCACGCTTGTCATAAGCATCGTGTTCCCAAGAAGAGTCATCCTTGGAAGAAGGGGAAGTTGAGAGTAGGCAAGGGCACCTCAGTCTTGGCCAGGTCACTTTGTGGGATGCTTAGGACAGTGGTTCTCAACCTTTTTCAGGCTGAGACCCCACTTGCGACAGCCCGAACCGCGCATGTGTGGCGCGCCAGGCCGATCCGCGCATGCGTGGCGAGTGCGCGACGGCCCGAATCGCGCATGAGCGGTGCGCCGGGCCGATCCGCACATGCGCAGCGCATGCGTGACGGCCTGAATCGCGTATGCGTGGCGCGACGGGCCGAACGGAGGGAAAAAATGGCGGACTGCGGTGTCCGGCGACCCCAGCGAAATGGTCGTTCGACCCCAAATGGGGTCGCGACCCACAGGTTGAGAACTGCTGGCTTAGGAGCAAGCTGAGGCTGCTGCAGAGCTTAGGTGGAGCAAAAATATTTTTGGGAGCAAAAATACTATTCAAGGTGTTGTCGGTGTAGGATCCCATGTGTGACCTAATCCTGCCCTTGGAGCATGTTACTCCCATCTTGACAGAGAAGGAATGATTCTGATCCTTCTAATCCACAGTTGGAAAAGCTCTGCCACAAACATGTATGCCTTTTCCCTGGGATTGTGTGGAAGTTACGGAGGGCAGTCGGACAAAGCAGGGAAAAGATGTTGCTGCTTGAAGGAGGTGTAGACACCTGCTCTGATCCACCTGTTTTGCCTCTGAATCCAAAGCACCCACCACTCAACTAGATTCCACAATACAGCCTAGCACAGTGATAGCAAACCTTTTAGAGGCCGAGTGCCCAAACTGCAACCCAAAACCCACTTATGCATTGTCGGGTGCCGGGTGGGTGTGGCCCATTGGCTGGGTGTGGCCCATTGGGTGGGCATGGCTGTGGTGGTAACCGCAGACTGAGTGGGACTAAAATGTTCAATCAATCAATTCCAACTTTGCAAGATCTTTTTTTCCCGCAAGAAGTTGAAATTGACTGATTGATTGAAACCTTTTTTTTTGTACACGGCAGTGGAGGCCTAAAGCGAACAGGTTTTATAAAACCCAGCTGAAGGCCTAGGACTGGGGCGACGGTATGCGTGCCCACAGAGAGGGCTCTGAATGCCACCTCTGGCACCCGTGCCATAGGTTTGCCACCACTGGCCTAGCATTAACTCCTAATTGGAGTAATCTCTCTTCTTAGTTGAAATTCCTTTTGCGGAACCACTGAACTACAGATTAAACAAAAATCCCATATTCCAAAACTGTGGTATTCAAACTGTGTTGTCTGAAACTCCAGGGTTCCCCCAAAATCACCCAGGGGTTCTACATGATAATTTACTCTTAGGATTACAGCGAAATGGTGTAAGATGTCATCCCTTTTAAAACAGAGAAGTCTTTCACAAGATGTTATACAAAATGCATTTACACCTAGTCCCCGATTTATGACAATTGGGACCAAAATTTCCATTGCTGAGCAATATGGTTAAGTGAGGCATGGCTCTCTTTTTTTTTGCCATGGTTTGTTTAGTGCAGCGGTTCTCAACCTTTTCCGGGGCTTGACCCCAGCCCGCATTGCGCATGCGCGGCGCGACGGGGCGCATCGCGCCGGTGCGACGGGGCGCATCGCGCCGGTGCGACGGGGCGCATCACACATGCGCGGCGCGATGGCCCACATCGCAAAGGGGAAAAAAATGGCCAGCCAAAAAAAAAAAAAGGCCAACCAAAATTAAAAAAAAATGCGGTCCCGCATCGCGCATGTGCAGTGCGACGGCCCGCATTGCAAAGGGGAAAAAAATGGCCAACCCCCCAAAAAAATGGCCGACCCAAAAAAAATGGCGGGCCTGCATCGCGCATGCGTGGCGGCCCGCATCGCAAAGGAAAAAAAATGGCCGACCCAAAAAAATGGCCAACCAAAAAAAATGGCGGACTGCGGTGTTTGGCAACCCCCGTGAAATGGTCGTTCGACCCCAAATGGGTCGCGACCCACAGGTTGAGAACCGCTGGTTTAGTGTATCATGCAGTCATTAAGTGAATTTGGCTGCCCCCCATTGACTTTGCTTGTCAGGAGCTGGCTAGGAAAGGTCGCAAAGGGCAATTACATGATCTCCAGACACTGCAAGATTTGTAAATACATGCCAGTTTCCAAGTGCCCGAATTTGGATTGCGTGATCATGGGGATGTTGCAACAGTCACAATGGTTGCAAGTCTGTCACAGCATGCACAGTCTTTATATATATAAGATTTTTATTGAATTTTATAGGGTTGGGGAAGGGATAAGATCAGGATGGGAATTAAGGTTCGGTGTAGGGTTGGGATCAGGATTGGGGTTGGGACAGGATTGGGAGCAACATTGGGGTTGCCCCCCAATAACATTTCCAAGCTTTAGCAAACAGACTATCGTCTGGGTCCATATGTTCATTAACGCTAGTTAATATAATAGTAAATAGCTGTGGTGAATACGATTAATGATAATCATAAACAGTATCAATTAGTCAATACATCATTCTTCTTACTAATATATATTCAAAATAACATATCACATTCACTTCTCACTAGTTCATTTTCCTGACCATTGGTAAAAATTATCCCATGTTTTAAAGTAAACTAAATTTTCTTTCTCTTTAATCTCTAAGGCTAGTCTATCCATTTCTGCGCACTCTAAAAATTTCTTAATTAAAATCTCTTCAGTTGGTAAGTTTTCATTTTTCCAGTACTGGGCAAATGCTATTCTTGCTGCTGTCAATACATGCAGTATTGAATACTCATTCTCTTTCTCATACTTGGTTCCTAATATTCCTAACAAAAATAGTTCTGGTTTAAATTCTATCTGTAGTCATCTTTTCCAACCATGCATGTATCTTAAGCCATGCACAATCTTATTGCGCTGAGATAACGCAGGAGTAAACAGTAAACAGTGGTCTATATTAAATGGTGGTTTATATTACACTATCTACAATATCATACACCAGGAACAATATACATACACAAGCTAATACAGCAGGATCCAACAAACCACAGTTACAGCAGGAAAACAGAAGAGAGAGAACACATCTGTGGAGCCTCCCCTTTTATACAAGGCTCCTAAAGAGATGCAGACCCTGCTTGCAGAATCTTAAAGAGACACAGACCCTGCAAACTTCCAGTTCTGGAACACGGCGACGTCGGTTGTGCCTGGAAACTTCTCTCCAGGCCGGCCGGAGTTTCCTTCGCAGGTTGAAAGTCACCCTGGAGGGGCAACCACTGAGGAGGAGGCCGGCTGGTAGATAGGGGAGGGCAGCAACTTCCCCCTTCTCCTTAGGGCCAATGGAGCAAAGATCGGCCTGTAAGATGGCCGATCACCCTGCTGCACCAGCTGAAAGTCACATCATCATCTAAGCGTTAACGACCCACCGCGGATGATCCGGGTGAGATCCTTTTTGTTCCTCTCCATACCCTTGCTGTTTTTGCCTGTAGAAGCTGTTTGTGCTATCATTTCCCCGTCTGGAGAAAGTGGCTTTAGTAATCGTGGGAACAAACGCGTTTTACAAAAAGGACAGAAAAAGCAAATATTCATTTAAAGACTATACTCTATTCCTACTTACATTGTGCTGTAGAAAAAACTTTTTTGTGTTTTTTGGAGCGGTATTATATCGGCAGAGTATTTCTTTTTCTATTCTCCTTTTAAAAGATAGAAAAAAGGAAAAAAACTGGCATTTGAAGAAGCTGTTTTAGCTCACTGAGAACACCTACTGGTCAAAAGTTAATATTGGATTGTTGTTTATTTGGAGATGAGAGAGATTTGGCCTTCAAACTGTTTTTCAAGAAAAAATATAATTTGAGCTAGCTGTGTGATCTGTGGGGGTGGATAATGTTCAACTGTAACCTTCACTAAAAAGGAAAAGGACTCTTCTTCAACTATTGCTAAAATGGAGACGCCCCAATCACACTTAAACTGTAAACTTATACTGGAAAAGATCTATGAGGCTAAAGAAGAAATATGTACTACAATAAAAGAGGCTACTACAGAACTAAGAGCCAGAATCTCTACTTTAAAACTTAAAACTGACTCCCAGACTACACTTGACTACTCTACAAAACAGATTATACAAGAAGAGGTTTTAACTGAGGATAAGGAGAATCTTATTTTGCCTTACAAGCAAGACCAGGAAAAGCAAAGACCAAACTTTGGACTTCTGAAGCAATGAGGCTTTATGGACAAGAGAAACAGAGGATTAAATCAGAGATCAAGATGGTCGGTATCGAATCAAGTGACACTACAAGTAACAAAAAGAGACCTATTATCTGGAAGGGGAGCCCTGTTATGGAAACCTATCTGGCAAAAGAGGAAAGCTAGAATAAGATTGAAAAACGAAATTTAAAAATTCTTAAATTGGATTAAAGGCAACCTAGAACTATGGATTGATGTAAGGATCGAGATTTTGAGTTTGAAGTAAAAAGATGTCTTAGAGTTGGAATGACTCAATAATTAATTGAATGTTAATTAAATAAGACGACTTGTTTGTCCTATAACATGTGAAATTTAAACTTTACTTAAAGGATTGAAATGATTTAAGGTTTGATATTAATTTGTTAATTCAAAGAGATTGATTAAGTGAAGGATTAGATATCTATAGAATAGTTTGATAAATACATACATTTAGATGTGTCTAGGATAGATTAATATTTTTGTTTAAAACGAGATATCTTTATATATAAGGGATTAAAGACAATTTAGAATATTAGGAATGTTCCTTTTAGAATGTTAGGTTTATTTCTATGAAAATTATGATGTAATGGAATGACGAAAATTGAAGAGATGTTTCAGATTTGAAGTGAACTAATAGTTAATTGAAATTTAATAAGATGATATGATTTTCTGATGATATGGATGTTATTAGTCATGATAATTAATTGGAGATTTGAATTTTGTTTAATAGAATGACATGATTTAAGGTATGATATTATTTTTTTTAGCTTGAAGAGATAGATCAATTGATAGATTTGATAGGCACAGGATAGATTAATATTTTACTCTAAATAAGGGAGAGTAATGGAAGAAGAAACAAATAAGATTTTGATAAAATTAAGAAAGTAGAACATATGTGGAAGGGATATTTGAATTGAAAATGTTTTTATTTAAATTAATTTGATTATGGTAGAAATTGATGAAGCTTAAAAACAGGTTGAATAAATTTAAGCTAGAATTGGATATTCTAAATATACTATGCTATTTCAGGGAAAAAGAGGGAATATTTGACGTATTGACTATATTATGTATATATGTCTTATTTTAAGATGTTTGATTACCCCAACACCACGGTGTGTCCTGAATATGTTGCTTTAAGAACTTAATAAACCAATAAAATTTGCTTTGTTTTTTTTTTTAAAAAAAGAGACACAGACCCTGCTGAATCATTACCATCATTACATCTTACATTACATCTTGGGTATCTCAGATTTGAAGACTACAGCTCTAGAAAGACTCTGGGTCCATGAAGTGCTTTGGAAGAATTTCCAATGCAATGCTTCCAGGTGTATGGCAGCACCAACGTAGCACCTGTTTACAGCTGTTTTGAGCAGCTGTATCTTTTTTTCCCCCCAGGATTGTATATGCTCAGTTCTAAGGTGCAACTGACAGGTCTTACGTTCACGGGCCCCTGCACTCTGTCAGGAATTGAATCTGAAGCACCGTTCAGCCCTAATAGTTCTGCCACTTCTGAATTTTTACTGTCATGGAAAGCCTGCGTGATACAGTTGCCTCTTCTGAGGCCGCCCATTGTCAATTTTACTTACGATACAATATTAGTATTCTTTTGTCCCCAATTTAGCTGTGTAGATTATTTTAATCTGCATGTATTATTCATTGTCGTGTTTTTCTCAAAATGAGATACTGCCACGGGAGGAGAAAAAAAAAATCAAGAGATAGCGAAATAGCAACAGTAGAATAATTATGTAGTTATTGCTATTTTTCCTTCTTATAAAGGCTTTATCTAGGAGACGATCAGAATATCTTTAATGAAACTTCAATATCTTGATTAAATTGCTGCCAGCCCTTGAGATAATTAGCATTCCTATTACTAAAAAAGCTGCAGTTCATTTAAAGGGACTGGGATTGAAACGGCAGCATTGCTGGCAAGACGCTGTTACGGATTCCAGGTTTCTTGTTGGTGCATTCAGTGAAATAAATAAAAGCCAAATTAAAAAAAAGGACTTTGGAAAAATGCTTTCTAAGAAAAAGGTAGGGAATAAAGAAATGTTAATCAAAATGTCCAGTAAAGATTATAATAAATAGAAAAAAGCAAAAGCCCAATATATTTGCTTACTGAACTTTGCATTCTGTTCTGTAGCATTTTTGGCTATCTAGCCTTTTACCTCTCTTCGTGCAGTTTGTTCCTGCCTGCTTCCTGTTCCTCCTGTATATCTCCTGGAAAGTCTCTTACTCTTCTTCTTCTTGTGCTATATCCGTTATCGGATGTTGGCGATCCTGTTTTTATCAGCAGCTGCACAAAAAAGTGCTGCTGAGTTTTGTCCAAACCAGTCCCTTAGATTTTGAAGCCACAATGTTCTTCTTCTGCCTGGACCTCATTTGCCTTCAATCTTTCCCTGGAGGATTAAATGGAGTATGCCGTATTTTTCTGGGTGTCGCATCACATGTCCGAAATATTCTAATTTTCATTTTTTAATTGTTTTGATGATTTCCCTTGGCTTTCCCAGGCGGCTTATCACCACCTCATTTCTGATCTTATCAACCCAGCTTATTCGTAACAGCCGCCTGTAAATCCACATTTCAAATGCTTCTAGTCTCTTCAGGTGGCCTTCTGTCTCTTATGGCACCATCTAAACAGCATACCAAAGGCACACCTGTCAGACATTTTGGTCTAGACCGGGGTAGGCAACCTTGGCTCTTTTATGACTTGGTGGACTTCAACTCCCAGAATTCCTGAGCCAGCCATGCTGAGGGGAAAGGGAGAGGTTTCCAAGCTGAGCCATGCTGGCTCAGGAATTCTGGGAGTTGAAGTCCACGAGTCATAAAAGAGCCAAGGTTGCCTACCCCTGGTCTAGACTTTGAGGATGATGAGAACTTAATCTAATACATTAGGAGGGCTGAAAAAGCAGATCTCAAAAAGACGATTTCACTTTAGGATGTCTTCATTTTTATTTAGCTTGGTTGGCAAAATTGGGCGTTCTAAAAGATGGTGATTTTCCTATTTCTCTCTCCAGCTCTTTAAATGGTATATGGTGGTTTCTGCTTCAGGGTTTTAAAGATAAAGGGATTTATTAAAAGAACAGGGTGGGCGGAAGTTACGATCACATTAACTTCACAAATGGTGTAAACATCCCCATTTGGTAAACACAGGAGCTTTTGTTGACCCTGTCTCTTTATCTTCTTCCTGCTGAAGAGTTGCCAAAGAGAGAAAGCACTATTGATTTGCAAATGTTAAGATAGTTGGGAACAGTAGTTGTGAGGGATAATTTACCTGATTTATTGAGAATGTATGAAGGACTATCAAAGCCCAGATCTTAGAGGGCCCCTCATTGGCTCAAAGGGAAAAATAGGGGTGATAATCACTCCCTGATAACATTGTGTTTGGTTAGTCACGTGCAAAACGCACATGCAGCCCAGGTGCAACATTATTGCCGAGGAAAGGAGAACCATGCCAACAGGTGGCATTCAGAAGCAACTGAAAATGCTAGTTTAGTGGAAGTCCCGGTGTTATTTGATCGATAGATGATTATGTTTACCTGCCGTGAGACTGCATGCGTCTATGACTTAACTACGTTAGCCCCATCACAGATGGAGTGCCTTTATTTTTCATTATATTTCTATGATGCAGTATAACATTTACTTTTCTATTGATAATGATAATAATAAGATGATGATGATGATGATGGAAGGACCTTGGAGGTCATCTAGTCCAACCCCCCTGCTCAGGCAGGAAACCCTATACCATTTCGGACAAATGGCTGTCCAGTCTCTTCTTAAAAACTTCCAGTGTTGGAGCATTCACTGCTTCTGGAGGCAGGTTGTTCCACTGGTCAATTGTTCTAACTGTCAGGAAGTTTCTCTTTAGTTGTAGGTTGCTTCTCTCCTTGGTTAGTTCCCATCCCTTGCTTCTTGTCCTGTCCTCAGGCGCTTTGGAGAATAGCTTGACTCCCTCTTCTTTGTGGCAGCCCCTGAGATATTGGAACACTGTTATCATGTCCCCCCTCATCCTTCTCTTCATTAAACTAGACCAGGGGTAGGCAACCTTGACTCTTTATGACTCATGGACTTCAACTCCCAGAATTCCTGAGCCAGCCATGCTGAGGGGAAAGGGAGAGGTTTCCAAGCTGAGCCATGCTGGCTCAGGAATTCTGGGAGTTGAAGTCCACGAGTCATAAAAGAGCCAAGGTTGCCTACCCCTGAATTAGACATACCCAATTCCTGCAACTGTTCTTCGTATGTTTTATTCTCTACCTCCTGATCATCTTTGTTGCTCTATAATGTAACAATCAAAGGTGCAACAAATGTTACAGTGATTTTGCATATATTGTACATTTGTAGATTTCTAAACTTGAGGCTCATCTAGTTGAGTTATGTGCTGTAGGCAACGTTTCTGCAGGTATTGTGTACTGTGGGCGCGGAGATTTTTTTTTTATAATTTTTCTTTTAAGAAGAGCCAGAGAGTGTTGATGGCTTAATTGTTGGTCATGTCCAAGTCCTTGGTTGTATGAGAACAAATGCTGGGCTCCACTTAGTTCATTTTAGTGTTGAATCTAAATTTGGACATTATTTTCAGAAACAGTCAAGGCTGTTCATAATTCATTCCCAGCCTTACTACACACTTGCAAGTTCTGGTGATCCTCCCTTTCTTCTTGCTGACTGGAAAGATAACACTTGGAGTTTGTTGTGAGTGAGAAAATATATTCTAGATTTAGATATCATTGATTTAATTGTTAAGTCCTCTCCTACTAGTAGCATTATTGCGTAAATGAATATACGGTATCTCTGGTTTGTCTCTTGCTCCATCACAATTGAACAAACTGGTTCTCTCTCTCTCTCTCTCTCTCTCTCTCTCTCTCTCTCTCTCTCTCTCTCTCTCTCTCTCTCTCTCTCTCTCTCTCTCTCTCTCTCTCTCTCTCTCTCACACACACACACACACGTTTAAAATAGACAGTAGTCATTGGGATGCACAGAGTAACAGAATAACAGAGTTGGAAGAGATCTTGGAGGTCATCTGGTCCAACCCCCTGCTCAGGCAGGAAACCCTATACCATTTCAGACAAATGGCTGTCCAGTCTCTTCTTAAAAGTCTCCAGTGTTGGAGCACCCACAACTTCTGGAGGCAGGTTGTTCCACTGATTAATTGTTCTAACTGTCAGGAAGTTTCTCCTTAGTTCTAGGTTGCTTCTCTCCTTGGTTAGTTTCCATCCGTTGCTTCTTGTCCTGCCTTCAGGGGCTTTGGAGAATAGCTTGACTCCCTCTTCTTTGTGGCAGCCCCTGAGATATTGGAACACTGCTATCATGTCCCCCCGTCATCCTTCTCTTCATTAAATTAGACATCCTTAATTCCAGCAACCGTTCCTTATATGTTTTAGCCTCCAGTCCCCTGATCATCTTTGTTGCTCTTCTCTGCACTCTTTCTAGAGTCTCAACATCTTTTTTTACATCGTGGTGACCAAAACTGGATGCAGTATTCCAAGTGTGGCCTTACCAAGGCATTGTAAAGTGGTATTAACAGTTCACGTGATCTTGATTCTATCCCTCTGTTAATGCAGCCTAGCACTGTGTTGGCCTTTTTGGCAGCTGCAGCACACGGCTGGCTCATATTTAGGTGATTGTCCAGTAGGATTCCCAAGATCCCTCTCACAGTTATTACCATTGAGCCAAGTACCAGTTATACTATACTTGTTCATTTGTTTTTTCTTGTCTAAATGTAGAAGTTTACTTTTTTTCACCATTGATTACATTGGGCCCAATTCAGATGGATTTGGATTGGCAAATCAGTTCAATTTAGATTTTGTTTCGGATAATTACAGTGATTAAGTTCAGGTACGAGAAAAAAAACATTTTGCAAATGCACATAAGGCCATCTAATGATTGGATATTTTAGACGCGATTTGGTCCAAATTAAAAATTCAGAAAATCAATTGGATTCAGAGACTATCAAATCATCTTTAAATTGCATCCAGTGAACCGAAATGTAATTGTCAACATGCTACATCAAGCATGATGTAGTCTTTAAATCAATGGAAGTTGTTCATTCCTGCAAACCTAGCTACCCTGGTGCTGGTCAGCCCTTAGCAGAAAGTTGAAAAATGCTTAAAGGGAGGGGGGAAAAAAGAGGGAAGTCTATATTTTGTGGTCCAACAGCCAGCTGTGACACTGCCACAAATGTCAGGTGAAAGCTGGATATCTACTTAACACTGGGTCAGGTAGTCCTCAGCTTATGACCACAATTGAGCCCCAGATTTTGTTATGTCAAACTATTGATTTAACAGCTAACCAGCTTATATAATGTAAGATGTATGATAATGATGGGAATGACTCAGCAGGGTCTATGTCCCTTTAAGAGCCTTTTTATAAAAGGGGAGGCTCTGATGCTGTGTTCTCTCTCTTCTGTTTCCTGCTGTAATTGTGGTTTGTTGGATCCTGCTGTATTAACACATGTCTGTATATTGCCCCTGGTGTATGATATTGTAGATAGTGTAAGATAAACCACCATTTAATACAAACTACTGTTTACTGTGTTTACTCCTGGGTTATCTTAGTACAATAAGACTGCACATGCTGTGACACGTTACATGAGACATTTGTTGGGTGAATTTTGCCTCATTTTATGACGTCTCTTTTCACAGTTGTTAAGTGAATCACTACAGTTGTTAAGTAACACGATTGTTAAATGAATCTGGCTTCCCCATTGGTTTTGCTCGTCAAAAGGTTGCAAAAGGCGATCACATGACCTCAGGACCCAGCAACGGTGATAAGTACAAGCCAGTTGCCAACATCTGATTTTTATTCACTTGATCCTGGGGATGCTACAAAGGTTGTAACTGTCACTTTTTTCAGTGACTACATTTCTGCCGAGGGCTGATTCTGCTAATTCAGAACAGAGTAAAAAAAAGGAATTAATTTTTTTCTGGTGTTTTTTTTTTTGGGAATTGCTTAAGGTAGCATGTTGCATATATAGATAGCATATGGATTTCCTTTTAAATCACATATTGTAGGAATCTGTTTCAACTGGGCAGTTTTCACAGTTTTTAAGTTGTTTAAAAGTATTTCCTTTAAAGTTGTTTAAGTTGTTTAAAAGTATTTCTTTTAAAGTTGTTTAAAAGTATTTCTTTTGACTTCCCCCCCGCCCGGTCAGGCAATATAAATGTATTTGTGATTAGTAGCACAGGGCTTTTCAACCTTTTCACCTATTGTACCACTTTTAGGATATGGCAACATCCGAGTACCACCAGTCGCCTAGCAAGGTGTCAAAAACTTGATGACCAAAAAAGTCCTCGACTTACAACAGTTCGCTTAGTGAGTGTTCGAAGTTACAATGGCACTGAAAAAAGTGCCCCCCAAGCCACAGCCGAGCAAGACACCTGCCTGCCCGCCCGCACGGTGGCGCTCTTCCTCCTGTCCCAGGTTTTCATTGTTGTGAGCATTTCTGTTGAGGATTGGCAGCGGGGTGGGGTGGGGGGTGGTCAGTTTTTATTCCCCCGGTCTGCTGGTTGGTTGCAGCAGGTTTTGGTCACTTCACATGACCCTGGGACACTGTGACCGTCATAAATATGAATCAGTTGCCAAGCATCTGAATGTAAATCACAAGACCCTGGAGAGGCTGCAACATTCCAGCTGATCGGCGCTTCTTCTGGGCTCAGCAGAAGCTCCAGGATCAGTGCTGCTTTCCAGCTGGAGCCTGGCGCTGATCCTGGCGCTTCCGCTGAGCGCTGATAGCCCTGCAGCTCCGGCCATCTCGCGCTGAGGCTTGTGCGGTGCCACCGGTTCAGCTCATTCCCCTCCCCCGCTATCACTTTTCTAGGATGGTCGCGTACCACTTGCCAGGTGCCAATGTACCACAGGTGGTACCCATACCACTGGTTGAAAAGCTCTGTAGTAGCAGACACAAAGCCCAGCCTTGCCATTCATGATTGCTAGGAGAATGTGTTTATATCAAGCACCTTGTTAGAAACACACTTTAACTTGAAGAAGAGGGTTTGTTGTTAACGAAAGAACAGTCTCTGAACGTGTGATTTGAAAATCAGACAGTAAAAGGAGACTCTGGTTCCATGTGAGTTTTTAAAGCATCAGATACAATAGTATGCAGAAACAGGAGAAAACAGGGTGGTGTTTCATCCATAACATTTATTTCTTTTATTGCAGCCTTGGCATACACCAAGGGAAACGCACAGTAGTATAACTCCTCCCCAGAAAAGCAAAACAAAATGGACTCTGTGCCAAAGGTCCCCAACCTTTTGGGCACCAGGGACCGGTTCCATGGAGAAAGGTTTTCCCGTGGACCAGAGAGTGTGTGGTTTTGTGTGCTGCCTGCATCCCACGGATGGGGCTTTGCTAGTTTGTGCGGACCGGTTGCTGGCCTGCCGCAGCCCAATACCGGTCCATGGACCGGGGGTTGGGGACCCCTGCTCTATACGATAACATCCAAGAGGGGCATTAAAATAGTGACAGTATGAGGGGTATGAAAAATCCAGTGGAATTGAATAGTTTGTACAGGTAGTACAAACCGGTTAGGGCGCATAGAGTTGGCCTCCTACGAGTCCCGTCTGTTAAACAATGCCATCTGGCGGGACATAGGGCAAGGGCCTTCTCCGTTGCTGCCCCTGCCCTCTGGAACCAGCTTCCCACGGAGGTTCGTACTGCTTCCTCCCTCCTAGCTTTCCGGAAAGGGCTGAAGACACATCTATGCCGACAGGCTTGGGACATATGAGCTGTGCTCTGCCCCTCGGCCCTAAAGTGTCCCGCCATCAGTGCTTGTGAATTGACTGTGTTTGTGTGGGGTATGAATGTGGTTGATTTTAAATTGTTGTTGTGTTTTTGTTGTGAGCCGCCCCGGGTCTCCGGAGAGGGGCGGCATATAAGTGCGAATAAACATAAACATAGTGCTCAACTTCACGACCACAATTGAGCCTGCAATACTGCATTCTAACCACTGTGCCACCATGGCTCTGGATGGCGCTGTGACGTTCAGAAGTGAAAAATGGTCATGTCACTTTTTTCAGTGCTATTGTAACTTCCGATAGTCACTAAGTGAACTGTTGTAAGTTGAGGACAGCCTGCATTGCTTCTCCAGAAGCCAATGGGACATTTCGGGCAAATTGTTCCGTTCTTTAGAAGAAGTTTGAGATTAATAGAGAAGTCACAGAGATACGTGCTTGAGTGACGCCAACTTGAAACTATAAAAACATCGTAGTAGTTTTGTTTTAATGTATTTCAGTGGGGCATTTATGTCAGTGACAGCAGCTGGAAGTACCTGGGCGGTTGAGGAAAATTGGCTCTCGCTTGGTGCAGACCTCAAGATAATGAAATAATTGTAGGTTAAGTTGGAAAGTTGAAAGAACAAATCATGAAAGAACGCAGTGGCAAGTCACTTCCATATTGTTGTTGAGAAAAGGGCCTTTCAAGGCAGATCCAAGAATGTCTTTACTTTTTTTATAGACACACTAACGTTGATGGTAAAAATTAGAACGATACGATCTGTCATTGATTTCCTTCAAGATTCTTGTTTTTTCTCTACTTCTCTGCCTAGCCTACAAACCTAAATAGCTATATTTTTATCTTTTTTCTTATTGTATTATCTAATACTGCCGTGGTTAGACCACACTTGGAATACTGCATCCAGTTTTGGTCACCACGATGTAAAACAGATGTTGAGACTCTAGAAAGAGTGCAGAAAAGAGCAACAAAGATAATTTAGGGGACTGGAGGCTAAAACCTACGAAGAACCATTGCAGGAATTGGGTATGTCTAGTTTAATGAAGAGAAGGACTAGAGCTGACATGACAGCAGTGTTCCAATATCTCAGGGGCTGCCACAAAGAAGAGGGAGTCACGCTATTCTCCAAAGCGCCTGAAGGCAGGACAAGAAGCAATGGATGGAAACTAACCAAAGAGAGAAGCAACCTGGAATTAAGGAGAAATTTCCTGACTGTTAGAACAATTAATCAGTAGAACAACCTACCTCCAGAAGTTGTGAATGCTCCAACACTGGAAGTTTTAAAAAAGAGATTGGACAACCATTTGTCTGAAATGGTATAGGGTTTCCTGCTTGTGCAGGGGGTTGGACTAGATGACCTCCAAGTTGCCTTCCAGCTCTGTTATTCTGTTATACTGCATGGATTAAATAATAGCACACTGCATTTCTTGAATGATTCTTGTCCAAGTACTAACCAGTACATTGCTTTTGCCTACTGAAATGGTGCTGCTTGTGATCTTTTATCATCTTTTTCTGGCAGGGGGAATGTTTCCATTTGGACCTGGTACACTATGGGTCTTCTCGCATTTCACGTCTCTGCTGAAATTTAAATTCTGACCTTCCAAATTCAACCTATTATACTGCCATACTTGACTGTTGATTTGAAAAGCCCTTTATTGACTAAGTTTGATTAGATTCTTTTAAGAATCTGATCCTCCCTCTGAGTCTCACTGTAATTTACTTTGATTGGATTTCCCACCATCCAAAATATTTACCTGACATCCTTTTAATACTTCTGTATATTTAAGAACTGCTAAGATGGTAAGCTAATGCATCCGAGACTGGGTTAGTGTCTCTGCAATTCCATTTGTAGACTTTTGTCTCCAATAGTGAGAAAAAAAAATCAGCTTTGGAAAGGAATAATTAATTGATGTGTTCTGTCTGTGTTGGACAAATAAATTACTGGACATGAGCGAAGATCCATTTATAAAGCTATTTGATCTCCCAGTTGGCATTCTCTTAGGGACTTCCAGTGAGGCTTGGGCCTGCCTTCCTCTTCCTGCTGTTGTGAGCTTTTGAATATTGTTGCAGAAGCCAAAATGAATCTCGATAGCAGGGTTGTCAAACTCGTCACATCATGTGACATGTCAGGACGTATTGCGACTTTTTCCCCATTGCCGAAGTTGGGGTGGGCGTGGTTTGGCCATGATGCATCCAGCCCATGGGCTGGCAGTTCACACCATTGCTCTACAGTGTTCCATACAAGGTGGTCTTCACAATCAATGGAGAGGTTGCTTGGCCTGGCCCCTACCCATGTTATTTTATCCTGCTAAATGATGAGATGAGATGAGATAAGATGAGATAACATTTATTGTCACTTTTTTTTTACTGTGGGCACAACGGCACACATCAAAAATAAAATTTAATTGCCTGCTCTCAAAGTGAAACACATACATGACACACATACTATGGACAACATATATATAGACCCACACCCCTACATACACGTAGCAAATAAATATTAAATACTATCCATCTTGAATATATAACGGAAGGAAGAAGCTTGAGAGTTCATAAGGTTAATGCTGTATGGAATGAAACTATGGCTGAATCTGGTTGTTCCACTACGGATACCACGAAGCCCCCTCCCAAAAGGTAACAAGGAAAACAGGTCGTGAAGAGGATGTGTAGTGTCCCAGATAATCTTACGGACCCTGCTCAAGCAACGCTTCTGTGCTATGTCCTCTGTCATATGTGCCCTTACGGCAGCCGATCTTTGTAGGGAAATAAAAGAGTGTTTCCTTTAATTATGGGTTTGTTGACTTAAAATAGATTGGTTTGTCAATGTGAATCATACAGACTAGCTAGCAGTTAAGCCATTATTCATTGAGAAATATCTGTTCTCACTGGATGGCAGTAACTGTTAAGCAGTTAACTGGATGTTGCTGTTCCTCTGTTGTCTTCATTGTAACCAAATAGGAATATGGTATATCTAGACTTCAAAAAATATTTGTCACAGACAGTTGGATCAAAGAAAGTTGGGATTTGCATAATTGAGTTTATGCTGATAGGCGTTTGGTGTGTGTAGAAAGTACAACGGACACATAATACATAAGCAGGTTAAACGATGTTTGCAGATATAAAGCCAGTTTGCACTTTGGGTCAAACGTTGCTAACTGCTTTGCTATTTGCATGGAAGTGAAGGGGTTAACTATGAATGAAAAAGCTAAAGTGTACATTAGTAAGTATGAATTGACATCATTTTGGTTCTTGGGGGAATCTGTAGAAATAAGAATTCCTAGATTAGTGATAATTATATATTGTGCTCTAGTGAATGAGATAATGGAAGAACAAAAATTGAGTTTGGGAAGAATTGTATGACATTCTAAATCAGTGGTTATCAACCTTTTTCAGGTTGAGACCCCACTTGCCCCGCCCATGCACGGTGCGACCCCGGTGCGCGCGACGGAAAAAAAACACAAAAACAAAATGGCGGACCGCGACGGCCCGATCCGCGCATGCGTGGCGCGTGTGCGACGAAAAAAAACAAAAAACAAAACAAAAACAAACAAAATGGTGGACCGCGACGGGCTGATCCGCGCATTTGTGGCACGCGTGCGACAGCCCGAACCACGCATGCGCGGTGTGCGCGCGATACAAAAAAACAAAAAAACAAAATGGTGGACCACGGTGTCCGGCGACCCCTGCGAAACGGTCGTTCGACCCCAAATGGGGTTGCGACCCATAGGTTGAGAGCCGCTGTTCTAAATGAATGTGATCTGGGGGGTGGAAGTTATTCTGCTAGGTGTCTCCCATGCATTAATGGGAGTGCCTACCATACATGAGTGAATGAATGAATTGATAGATGGATGGAAATCAGAGGAGAGGATAGAGAAAAAGTGATTCAGCTATTCAGAGACCTAATGCCAAGGTTCCGACTGATGAACCCAACCAAGCAAACACTTTTGAGAGTTTCCAATCTCATCATGTAAAATTTTATTGAATACATCATTTGCCACGCATGAAAGTAAAACCAGCTCTGGCTAAACCCCACATAGTGAAAGCATAGAATTCTTTCTCCTCCCCCTGGATCAGGTCACATTGTCCAATTAGAAGGAAAAACATTGTTATGAGAAAATGTTTCTGGGTCTGGCCAGACACCTGATGAACGTCCTTGGGTCCCATGGTCTTCTTACTTAATCTTTGAAGTCTGCATTCCATTCTTTTCTCTCTCAACCCCCCCTCCCCCCCGAGTTCGTTGGCAATCTGATAAGCAAATAATTGCTGCAGCAACAAAATCATGCTTCAAAACTTGACACCTAACAATGAAAGAGAATGGGGACTGTTTGGTGAGTGCTCAGTTTAAAAAAAGTACCGGTATTTTTTTTCTTTCAGATTTGTGGTTTAAGTGTAAATTCAGGTAGTCCTTAACTTACAACCGTTCATTTAATGACCATTCAAACTTACAACAACATTGGAAAAAAAGTGACTTACAGCAATAGAAATAGCACTTGGAGTTAATATAATGCTTCATAGTGATCTACAGCATTCTGGAAGTGGTTTACATCTTGCGTCCAACAATCTGGGGTCCTCATTTTACCAACCTCAGAAGGATGGAAGGCTTATGACTCTTTTTCACACTTAACAACAATTTCAGCATCACCACGGTCACGTGATCACAATACAGACAGTTGGGGACTGACTCATATTTATGACGGTTGCAGAGTCCCGGGGTCATGGGATCACCTTTGGCAACCTTCTGACAAGCCAAGTCAATGGGGAAGCCAGATTCACTGAATAACTGTGTTACTAACTTAACAACTGCAGTAAGTTACTTAATGCCCGTGGCAAGAAAAGTCGTAGAATGGGACAAAGTTCACTTAACAACTGTCTGGATTAGCAACATAAATTTTGGGTTCAATTGTGATCATAAGTTGAGGACCATGTATATACATGACAAATAACACAATAATGTATATAAAAATGATTGTTTGTGGTAAAAGATGTGTTAATGAAAGAGGTTCTTAGAGGCTCCCCGCATGAGACCATACCGTGTGATGGAACGTTGCCTGGATTCCCAGGATGGTGGGAATACATTTCAGAGGAGAAAGAGACAACTTAGCGCAGATAGTTTGTGTGAGAGAAAAAGGGTGAAGATGGCTCCCCCCCAATAGTTCCCAAAATGTATGCTTTATCAGAGTGGTAGCATGCTTTACTTTGGCGGTATTCTGTCTAGATGAGGAACAATTAAAAAAAAACAGCTTGGAAGAATCACAGTGTGTCTTTCTTGGTTTTTGGAATTTGACAACGGCTTCTTAATAGTTTCAGAGAGTGGAATAAGAAACATAAAAGATAAAGGGAAAGCAACGAGAGTGAAAGCAGGACCAGAATCCTGTACAAAAACTTTAGATGACAGATTGTTCTTTTGTTGAATGGAAAGTGGGTGAACGAAAATAGGCGATGGAAATGCTTTAATTATAAAATAGGTTGCTAGATGGAACAAAATGAAATGAAAAGGATCTGTGGATAAGAAAACACACACAAGAAAACTATGGCTGAAAAAAAAAGTTGAAGATCGCACACAGTGTAATGAAAAATATAGTAGTAGTAGTAGTAGTAGTAGTAGTAGTAGTAGTAGTAGTAGTAGTAGAAGTAGTAGTAGTAGTAGTAGTAAAGTTGGAAGGGACCTTGGAGGTCATCAAGTCCAACCCCCTGCTCAGGCAGGAAACCCTACACCATTTCGGACAAATGGCTGTCCAGTCTCTTCTTAAAAACTTCCAGTGTTGGAGCATTCACCGCTTCTGGAGGCAGGTTGTTGTTCCACTGGTTAATTGTTCTAACTGTCAGGAAGTTTCTCCTTAGTTCTAGGTTGCTTCTCTCCTTGATTAGTTTCCATCCATTGCTTCTTCTCCTGCCTTCAGGCACTTTGGAGAATAGCTTGGCTCCCTCTTCTTTGTGGCAGCCCCTGAGATACTGGAACAAAGCTATCATGTCCCCCCTCATCCTTCTCTTCATTAAACTACACATCCCCAATTCCAGCAGCCTTTCCTTATATGCTTTAGCCTCCAGTCCCCTAATAGTCCCCTATAGTCAAAAGAAACACCAATCAAACAAAGTGTAACAGGAGTATAGTTGAGGCTAGACGCGAGGGGTGGAAAAAGGCTTACTAATTCAGACGTTTTCAATGACTAATACTTAGTATTGTATATCAGGTGCCATGATGATTGCCGCACAATATGTTTTTATGTCCAATGTTGATTGTTTTAATAAAAGAATTTTATATATTAAAAAAAATCCATGTTGATCGTCATGCATAAATCTTGCAAAATTATTTTCAGTCTATCAATTAAAATTGTTATGAAGAAAAAAAAAAAGAAGGAACGGTGAATGTTAAAAGAGACAGAGGACAAAATGTTTGGAAATGGGTGAAGAAGTTAAACAAGCTCCCTCTAATAGAATAAATGGAATTATTAATAAAAGCGATAATGTGGATTTGCAATTCTACTGAGGTGCTGAAAGGAGTTTAGAGATCTGTAGAAGAACAATAATGGTATATCAGAGCGTCACATATACATGCATAGTACTTTTTCAGGTTGGCTAGACTTTGATCAGCTTGGGCTGAAGAAAATAGCAAGTAGGATAAAAATGCAGATAGCTGTCGACTTGCAATAGTTCGTTTAGCGGCGGTTCAGAGTTACAACAGCACTGAAAAAAGTGACTTATGACTGTTTTTCACCCTTACGACTGTTGTAAGGGTGGTCACGTGATCAAAATCCAGATGCTTGGCAATTGACTCACATTTACGACGGTTGTAATGTCCCGGGAGTCATGTGATCCCCTTTTGTGACTTTTGCACAAGCAAAGTCAACGGGGAAGCCAGTTTCACTAACTTAACAACTGCGATGATTCACTTAACGGCTGTGGCAAGAAAGGTCATAAAATGGGGCAAAACTCAATATATGTCTCAGTAAAATAAATATTGGGCTCGATTGTTGTCGTACGTCGAGGACTACTTGTATTGGAACAATCAAGAAAATATTGGGCTCGATTGTTGTCGTAAGTCGAGGACTACATGTATTGGAACAATCAAGAAAATATTGGGCTCGATTGTTGTCGTAAGTCGAGGACTACTTGTATTGGAACAATCAAGAAAATATTGGGCTCGATTGTTGTCGTAAGTCGAGGACTACATGTATTGGAACAATCAAGAAAATGCGGTAGGCACAAACTCCTTACTCCTTGCTCATCTTTAAAGATGCTTAACCACTTACATGTATGTAAATCTGCAATCTTTTTTTAAAAAAAAACCAGTGGAGAATATAACAAAACATTAATCATATCATTTATTTTTGGCAGGTGGTGCACTGTCCATTTTCCCACCAGGATCTCCTTTGGTTGTGAAAAGCGGGCAAGAATTTAAGCTGACCTGTACCGATAGTGGCCCAGTGACCTGGCAGTTTTACAGCGCTGACCCCTCCACGAGGCTAAAGAATTTCAAAACTAAAGAAGTGCATGTTACTCAAGCAAGACCAGCAGACACAGGAACCTATATATGCAAGAACAAAAAAAACCTGAACAGCTCCGTTTATGTTTTTGTTAAAGGTAATTTCATTTTTATTTCTTTCTGGCTATTGAAGACAGATAACATGGAAAATTATAGATTGACACTAAATATTCATTTTAAATATTCTGCTAGCCAAGAGTTCTCCTGGCTCCATTCAGGATCATGAGAAAAGTGGATTAATTCTTTTTCATCTACACCAGGGGTGTCAAACTGCCGGCCCATGGGCCCGATGCGTCATAGCAAAACCGCGCCCACCCCATTGCTGGCAATGGCAAAACCGCAATACATCACGACATGTCATGTGATGTTGCGAGTTTGACACCCCTGCTCTACACCATAGCCCTAAATGAGAATATCTTCTCTTTTTGAAACTGCCACTTGACGTTAGAGACAGTCCAGAGATGTAAACAAGTGGCAGAGGTGAATCGGTTTGCAAATCTGAATCTGCCATCTCAGATAAGACTTTCGGTCTGCCTCTCAAGTCAACCTTGTTTTTAAATTTCAGAGATTCTTAGAGAAAGATTACTGTCCTTCAGGCAAGTTCATACCATAGATCAGGAGTCCCCAAACTGTGGGCTGTGGCCCACTACCAGGCTGTGGCCTGTTGGCCAGTGGACCATGGAACAGGCTGACTAGGGCACGCACCACAACCTGTGCTAGCGCCACTACTGCGGCGAAAACGGAGCACTATGCAGCAAAAACAGGGCACCACACGGTGAAAATGGGGTGGTGCTAGCGCCCGTGTGACACTCGCTAGCACTGCCCTGTTCGCGTCGCGCTTGCTCACGGCCCCATTTGTGCAAACTCACACATGCATAAAATGCTTCCCCCTCCATTTCCCTCCGGTCCGGTTGGAGACCTCTGCCATAGATGAAAATAAGGAGCCATTGTTTTTCAGCACACATCCCTGCAAGGGAAGCTAGTGACAGGAAATCATATGTCTTTATAACAGGCCTTGTTTATTACTTTGGCTTCCAAAACCATAATCAAAGGGCACTTCTAGAGGGTGAACCTAAACGCATTTACCAAGGTGTAAGCCTGATTGAATCCAGTATGACTTCGGAATAAATTAGCAGAAGAGTTTGTCATGCACCCAGGTTCGTTGTATTCTACTTCTTCTCCTTCAACCCAACATAGCCACGGTTCCAGATTCTATGTTCTACCTAAAAGTGGCAAGATTGATTGTCTTACAGCCTCAGACATGCCCGATAGGCGATAAATAAATAAGGGCATAAAGCAGTGATGGCAAACCTTTTAGACACCGAGTGCCCCAAACCCACCCCACCCCTGTCCCACCCACCCTACCCCATCCTGTTCCCTGCCCCGCCCACCCACAGTGTCACTTACTGCCTCCACGGCCCATTGCAGCAGATTACCCAGGCAACCCTGCAATACCATGATGGTCATGCCCTCTGCCTGCACCCCACAACATCATCTGTGGCAACGGGGCATGAGCGCGGAGTTTTGTCCCTGCTGCCTGGCTGCCATGTCCTTGGCTGCGCTGTTCTGTGCAGGCCACGTCTGGGGGCGACTCTCCTCTGGGGGGCTGCTGGTGAGGGGGCTACAGGGGGAGGCGGGGCTGGGGTGACGGCACGTGTGCCCATGGCACGCATGCCGTAGGTTTGCCACCACTGACATAAGGTATGCTTGAGTGACATTCAGTGGTTTATCTAGACCAGAGGTCCCCAACCTTTTGAGCACCAGAGAGAGTTTTTTCTGCGGACCGGCCCGGTGCCCGTCCACGGACCGGGGGTTGGGGACCCCTGATCTAAACTAGCCAGGAAAATAAAGCATAGATAATGGTCAGGCACATTCTGTTTTAGTCAAAAAGTGGGTGAGCTTAATTGGCCCGGTAGCCACTCGAATTAGATATGGGCAGGGGAATCTCTGCCTTCTGTTTTGAGATCAGAGAACTGTGCTGTGGCATTCATTCATCACAAAAGGTGTGTGATTAGGGCAAAGCAGTATTCATTTTTTGATCTGGTAGCTGTATAAGATAAGGCTGGATATGCTGTGCCATCTGGGATTACCAGGCGTAGTTTTTTTTTTCTCATAGTATTAGTAAAGAAATATCTATTTTTTTTTATTTTGGAATATTTAGATAACGGATGAGTGCTTGATTTCTCTATCCCATTCATCTGGCCAACTAGATGTTGGTGAGCATCTTGGCATTTTAAGCCAAGAGGATGCTGAACATAATTATGAGTTTATATTGTAGATCTTTTAGGGCTGACACAACTCTCTAGTGAGGCTACACTAATTCAGTGAAGAATAAGCTGAAAAAGTCTCCACAATTTCCCCCATCCCCTTTCTGACACCAATGTTGAAAGATGTTATTTGACCCAAGTTAAATTTTAGGATCGAATCCTGGGATCTCTGTCTGTCTGTCTGTCTGTCTGTCTGTCTGTCTGTCTGTCTGTCTGTCTCTTCTTTCCTTCCTTCCTTCCTTCCTTCCTTCCTTCCTTCCTTCCTTCCTTCCTTCCTTCCTTCCTTCCTTCCTTCCTTCCTTCCTTCCTTCCTTCCTTCCTTCCTTCCTTCCTTCCTTTCTTTTTCTTATATTTGCATGGGCTGCCAACTTTAAAACCCAAGTCTGGCCAGCCCATAATAATAAAGTCCCATACTATAAAAGCCACAAACCACAAATCTATAAAACACAACCAAAACTGCTGCCTCAGTCACCCCTTGGGAGCCCCAGCAACCAAGGCAAAACTTCCTCACTCTATTCCAGTTCCTGGGTAGAAAAGCAGGCTTTGATGGCCTTTTAGAAGGCCGAAAGCAGCCATAGAAAAATACCATAGATGCCCTCTGTAGCACACCTTCCCTTTGCTACTCCAGAGCTTCCATAAAGGATGAAGTCCGCAGGATTTTATTCTAAATTTGCCTTGAGCAATGTGTTGAGGCTTGTTCTCCTCGTGGATATTCAGACTGTGCCTGTCTGCATATGCAGATTGGAACGATGCCCCAGTGAAGCCAAAGGCTTTGGAGACTAGAATGAAATAAAAGACGAGAAGACTTGGATTATAGGCTTCTGATGAGTCCTCTGGGACAGTGGGCAGCTGTTCCATGGGCTTTTACAGTTCTAAAGGGATTTTTGGAAGCGTCCACAAAAGTAAGTTCTGTGTTTTGCCAGAACATCCATAATCTTCTGCTGGCATATTTTAAGGACTGGTCCACACACGTGTGCGCCGTTTTACATTTCTTCAACAGCCAGTAATTGGCATTTGAGTGAATGAGTGGATTGCACTGAAAACAGTTGTTTTGCTGATAGGAAATAATCTGGAACAATTATTAGGAGACTTCAATCTGTGACTTTTTTTCTCATAAGTAAAGACAACATTTAGCAATGTCTAGATATGGGAACCTGACGGTATTTTGCTTCAAAATCCATATTTTCTGATGCTGCATTTTACCTTTAAAAAAAAAACCATTATTGGAAACTGCCCTTTAGCGATACTTGGGTATAGCATTCAGCTTACTGAATAATTTAAAATCTAAGAAAACCCCTTTTCTGTGGTGCTGAGTCTATAGACTTTACCATGAAACAAATGTAGGCATGTAAGAATTTTGTTACCATTCTAGATTGCATTTTTAAATTTATTAACAGTAATTTCTATACTGCTTTTCCACAAATCCCATCAAGATACTGTGGAAATTAGATGGAAAATATAAAGGAGCAGCAAACACAGATGTATGTACCATCTCCTGGCAAATAAAGAAAATAAGAAAGATTTTAGCACTTTATTGAAAGGCTGAGGATGTGGGTTTGGGAAGAGAGTGGTTTGGCAAATAGAATACAACTATGTTATCAATTAAGCTCTATTAATGTTCTGCTCAATTAAGAAGGGATTAAACATTTGTGAAATAGAAAAATCTGTTCAGAGGAATCTACTGAAATATGAATTGTATTGTTTAAGGTACATTTCTAACCAACATCTAAACCAGGGGTAGGCAATCTTGGCTTTTATATGACTCGTGGACTTCAACTCCCAGAATTCCCGAGTCAGCATGGTTGACTCAGGAATTCTGGGAGTTGAAGTCCACGAGTCATAAAAGAGCCAAGGTTGCCTACCCCTGGTCTAAACAAACAGGAGAAAATTGAACCTTGTTGGAAACATTTACCTTGTTTTCCATCACCACCAGACAGATTAGGATGATATGAAAAATGGGAGCAAAATAATTAATTGTTGTGATTGTGAGTGTGTATCAGAGCTACACCGTTTCACCAGTGATAACTGTCCCCGCAGTAGTTAAAAACAGCTCATTGATTTCCAGTAGAGGAAAGATACAGTTGTAATATTTCTTCTGGACTTGAGTTTGCATAGCATGAGCAACAGTCTAAATCATTCCCTACTTAAAAACCTTTATTTCTGTTGAAATCCAGAAGCTAAAATCATAATCGTCAATAGAGTTGCTTTTTAACTTAGTAGGAATTCTTCTCAGAACCTGGACAAGCTGTCATTCAATTCTTCCCATTTTGCTAAAGCAGACAGATTCCTGGTTTGAGAAAGGAGATCTTCCGCCAGACCACAAAGAAGACACTGATCAGGCATTCGATAGATGCCATGATTTGGACAGCAGTGATAAGCCTTTGAAAGTCACACAGATGAGGTCTCACCTTCTAATCTAGGGCATCTTTCCTTTTTTTTTTTTTTGCTTTTTAATTTTTTTAATTAATTATATATTTGTAAATGTAAACAGAGGAAACAAAGGAAAAAATCAAGTTGAGTGCAACTCAACTTAATACAATCATTTTGTACTTGTAAACGTTCTTCGACTTTCAACGTCAGGAAACCTTTGTGTTTAAAACTGTGCATGCAAAGGAATCCAAGGTGAGGTGTCTTGTGTGAGCTCTCCTTGTGTGACGGACATCACTGCTGAAAGTAAGGATGCTTTTGATGATCAAAGATCACCAGCTCAACTTAGTAGGACGGGGTTCATCTTCACGAGTCCCCGGTGACTTGTAATCCTTTGTCTAATGTCTGAATGAAGTTTAAAATTGATTGATCTGCATGGGACCTTTCTGTCATTATGCTTGCAGACTTAAGACTAGGGAGCTGACTTATTTATAAGACAGTGCATTGTAGTATTCTACTGGGTCTTTGATTTATTGGAACAGCACCCTTTGGAGCCTGGTGTGACATTGGGGCATATGTAGAAAAGAGGTGGGGTTTGCATCACAACATTTCAATGCTGTTTGCAGCATTCTCCTCTCGATGCTGGCATATAGTATATGCAAAGCATATTTGTGTATGGGATACACACACGAATCCTCTGTAACAAAAGTTACCAATCAATAACGATGGGATGGCATGGCATGGCATGGCATAGAACAGAACAGAACAGAACAGAACAGAACAGAACAGAATAGAATAGAATAGAAAATAGAATAGAATAGAATAGAATAGAAAATAGAATAGAATAGAAAATAGAACAGAACAGAACAGAATAGAATAGAAAATAGAATAGAATAGAATAGAAAATAGAATAGAATAGAATAGAAAATAGAATAGAATAGAATAGAAAATAGAATAGAATAGAATAGAAAATAGAATAGAATAGAAAATAGAATAGAATAGAAAATAGAAAATAGAATAGAATAGAAAATAGAAAATAGAATAGAATAGAAAATAGAATAGAATAGAATAGAATAGAACAGAGCTTGGAGGTCTTCTAATCCAACCTCCTGCTCCAGCAGGAGAACCTATATCGTCTCAGACAAGTGACTGTCTACTCTCCTCTTAAAAATCTCCAGTGATGGAGCGCCCACAACTTCTGAAGGTAAGTTGTTCCACTGGTTAATTGTCCTCACTGTTAGGAAGTTTCTCCTTAATTCCAGGTTGCTTCTCTCTCTGGTCAGTTTCCAACCATTGTTTCTTGTCCTTCCATCTATCTGGTGCTTTGGAGAATAGTTTGATGCCCTCTTCTTTGTGGCAGCCCCTCAAACACTGGAATACTGCTATCATGTTGCCCCTGTTTATTTATTTATTTATTTTATTTATTAAACTTTTATACCGCCCTTCTCCCGTAGGACTCGGGGCGGTTTACAGCCCAATTTAAAACAGATAATAATAATAAATATTTAAAAATGAATTAAATTAATACATGGCTGTTACTAAAACCTGTTAAAATCCCAATTCTAAAACCCAAACAACCTTGTTTAAAAATTTACATAAAAATTTACATAAAACCCGAGGAGCTCTAGGCCAGGCCGGCTTGATTGAAGAGATGAGTCTTCAATTCTCTTCTGAAGGTGCGGAGATCATGACACATCCGGAGTTCTGGGGGGAGCTCGTTCCACATCGTCGGTGCGCCCACAGAAAAGGCTCTCCCCCTGGGCGCCACCAGCCGACACTGCTTAGCCGATGGCACCCTGAGGAGGCCCTCTCTGTGGGAGCGAACTGGTCGATGGGAGGTATTTACTGGCAGAAGGCGGTCTTGTAAATAACGGGGTCCTATGCCATGGAGCGCTTTTCTTTAGGGTTAGAGTTAGGCTAGCCAAACCCAAGTCCTGCAGCCGTTCTTCATGTTTTAGGCTCCAGGCCTTTGACCATCTTAGTTGCTCTTCTCTGAATTAAGAGAATCAAATATTTTAAGCATAACATTTTTTTAATTCTGAGCAGAATATGAATCAGCAACTACAGTCTATCACTGAAGTCAGAGAACTATGACATTATAGAGCATCGGTTCTCAACCTTTTTCAGGCCGAGACCCCACCTGCGCTGCCCATGCGTGGCGCGACCCTGACCTGCGCGCAATGGACCGAACCGCACATGCGCGACGCGACGGGCCGAATCGCGCATGAGCGGCACGACGGGCCGAATTGCGCATGCGCGGCGCGCGCAATGGACCATACCACACATGCATGGCACGACGGGCCGAATCGCACATGCGTGGTGCGACGGGCCGAATCGCGCATGCGCGGCACGTGCAATGGACCGAACCGCACATGCGCAGCACGACGGGCCGAATCGCGCATGCGCGGTGCACGCACGATGGGCCGAACTGCGCATGCGCAGCACGACGGGCTGAACTGCGCATGCACGGTGTGCATGTGACCGCCCAAACTGCACATGCGCGGTGCGACGGGCCGAATCGCGCATGCGCGGCGCGTGCGTGACGGCCAAGTGGAAATGGGGAAAAAAATGGGGGAAAAAATGGGGAAAAACAAAATGGCGGACTGCCGTGTTTGGCGACCCCCGTGAAACGGTCGTTTGACCCCAAATGGGGTCACAACCCACAGGTTGAGAACCGCTGTTATAGAGGTAGAATTGGAGTATCCTCACCTACAATTCCCATAACTCCCAGCCAGCATGCTCATTGGTATTTGTGTTGTAATTACCTATACTGGGAGGCATTGGGTTAGAGAAGATGTTCAGAGCCTTCTTCCTAAATATTCTATCAACCTCTCGATCTTCTCCAATTTAAGGCCTCCAGATCTGCTCAACTACAGTGCAACTACCAATGAGCAAGCAGTTATGGGAATTAGGGAAGAATGCCTTAAATATCTTGTAGATTTTCTTCCTACACTACATTGTTACATTATGTTGTTCTATATTGGTGACAGAATAAGAAAAAAGCATTTTCCAAGTAGAAAAGGATGGATTTTAACTGGGATTAAAAACTAGTTAAGGATTATGCAACGGGTTAAGCAGGTGTGCAAAGATTTGAACTGCCCTACAATATTCTTTATGTAAAGAAGAGATTTTGCACCCCGGCTGTAATAGACTTAACAAACGCATGTCCCATTAACACTGCTGTAACAAGCGGGGTTCACATTTGCACAGCATATAAAACCGTGGCATTTCAAAGTGCCAAAAGAGAATCAGATCTAACCTCAAAGCAGCACCTGACAGGCTGTTACTTCTTCGAAACTGAAGAATGGTTGAAATGGTGCTTTGTGATCTCAGTATAAATCAGAATATTCTACGCTTCACCCTGCAGTGAAGATGTTGTACACGAAAGACAGTGCCAGATGGTTCAAACTGTGAGCAGTTACAGTTGATAAGATAGTAATTATCGTTAAATGATGATTTAGTTCACTTAAGCTATTTTTCCTTGTTTTATAGCCTCTCTCTCCATGAACACTTCAACTAGAATATTCCATTTTGGCCTCATCGTGGTACCCTGTCATTTTTTTTTCATACAAATGTCCATTTTTCCCCCCAATATGATCACCAACCCAAGTTCCTGCCTTTTTTTTCCTTTTGTTTGTCCAGAACAGAAATCTCTTACAGAATGAAAATAGACGTGTCCAACATCAAAAAGAAAAAAAACCCCATCTCTTGTTGAGTACAATGGAAAGTGGGGAAGACACATCAAATCTCAAGTATTTCATTATCAGTTATCTACTTCCTGTCCTCAAAATTCTGTGTAGGAAATCCTAAATATGTTTCACCTTAAGTTGTTCTCCTTGACTCTATGATAGTATCATAGAATACTTAGGCCGGAAGGGACCTGGAAGGTCTCCTAATCCAACTCTTTGTCTAAAGCAGAAGACCTTATCATACCATTACCAATGTCCAATGTTTTGGATCTTTTTTAAGCAAGCTTCTGTCCATTGTTTCTTGTCCTTTCCTCACGTACTCTGGAGAATAAATCGGTTCTTTCTTCTCTGTGACAGCCCCTCAAGTACCATAAGCCAGCTATCATATCACCCCTAATCCTTCTCTTGTTAGGCTTGGCATACTGTAGCTAGTTCCCTTAACTGTTCCTCATGCAGTTTAGCCTCCACATCCCTTATCATTGTTGCTCTCTGCATGCTTTCTAGGGTCTCAGCATCTTTTTTGTATTCTGGCAACTATAGCATTGGACACACTATTCCAAGTGTGGCCTCACTAGTGCAGTACAGAGTGACACTATCACTGCTTGTGATCTTGATGTTATCCCTTTGTTGATGTAGCCTAGGACTGCAGTGGCATTTTTGGCAACTGCAGCACCCTGCTTATAAAAACAAATCAAGTCAGTCAGAATAGAGCTGGAAGCGGCCTTGGAGGTCTTGTAACCTAACCCCCTGCTCAAGCAGGCCATCCTATACCATTTCAGACACGTGGCTGTCCAGTGTCTTCTTTTTTTTTTTTTTTTTTATAAATTCTTTTATTAAAACAATCAACATTGAACATAAAAACATATTATGCAGCAATCATCATGGCTCCTGATATAAAGACCTCCAGTGATGAAGCTCCCACAACCTCTGAAGGCAAGCCGTTCCACTGGTTAATTGTCCTCACTATTAGGAAGTTTCTTCTTAATTCCAGGTTGCTTCTCTCCTTGGCTAGTTTCCATCCATTTTCTTGTCTTGCCTTTTGGTGCTTTGGATAATAAGTTGATCCCCTCTTCTTCATGCCAGCCCCTCAAATACTGGAATATTGTTATCATGTCATCCCTAGTCATTCTTTTCTCTAGACTGGCCATACCCAATTCCTGCAACCCGTCTTTTTGACATTTCATTGATGCTCCACATAGAGCAGGGGTGTCGAACTCAATTTCATTGAGGGCCACATCAGCATTGTGGTTGCCCTTGGGGGACCAGGTGGGTGTGGCCAGGGTGGGTGTGGCCTACTGGGTGGGCGTGGATGGAGAGGGTGTGGCCTACTGGGTGGGCATGGCCAGCTCTATATCGTTCGCGTCAAGGGTGCCTGTGGGGGCCTGGGCAGGAGTGGGACAGATCTGAGGGTCTCTGGCAGAAGGGGGTGGGACCGGGGCAAGCGCCAAGGCATGGTCCATTTCTTCATTCCTCACAAAGGGTGACACCTCCCCAGCATGCACCCAGGGGGTGGGGCCGACGCGGCAGGGGCTGGTTCCTTGCTGTTTCTAGACGGCCTTGTGGAGCTAAGACTGAATGCGTTTCAGCATAGATGGCCTGGGCCAAGGCAACAGGGGCCGTTCCCTCACTGTTTCCAGGATGGCTTCGTGGGCCACATGAAACCACTTCGCAGGCTGCATCCGGCCCCCAGGCCTTGTGTTTGTCATGTCTGATATAGAGGAAACATTAAATATATGCATATAAAAAGTTGCTTCTAATGCAAGTATAAAAAAACATGAACGTGTACAACAACTTTGAATCCAAGTTAGACGTTATTAAAAATATTGCATGAATTTAAGTGTGGCTCATAATACCTTTGTAGGAATTACTCTGTTTTAATGTCTATTTTTTAAATTTTTATTACAGACCCAACGGTTCTGTTCTTTCACAAACCCACAATACTTCAAATGGAAGACAGCGATGCTCTTATTGTGTGCCCAGTGACAGATCCAGATGTTTCAAATTTCACTTTGAAAAGATGTCATTACAAATCTCTGCCTGAGCATATGACATTAGTTCCTGATCCTCAGAAGGGAATCACCATAAAAAATGTACAGAGATCATTTCTAGGTTGTTACCGGTGTGTGGCACAACAAGATGGAGTTGAAAAAAGATCGAAAGATATAACACTTGTGGTGAGACCAGGTAAAAATACATTCAATTGAACTCAAATATCTGTTATGGTCGTACCATTGTGTATAATCCCTTGTACAGCTTTGCAAACTGTGTATCTAGTTTAGAGGCAGTCCTGACTGACGGTTGGTTTAGTGATCGAGTTTACAACGAGGTTATGGCCATTTTTCACACAACCGTTGCAGCGTCCCCATGGTCACATGATCAGAATTCAGATGCTTGGCCATATTTATTGACTCATATTTATGACGGTTGCCGTGACCAGGAGTCATGTGATCCCCTTTTGCAACAAGCAAAGTCAATGGGGAAGCCAGATTCACTTAACAACCATGTTGCTAATTAACAGCTGTGGTGATTAACAGCTGTGGCAAGAAAGCTCGTAAATTGGGGGGGGGAAATCAGTTAACAAATGTCTACAGAAATTTTGGACTCCATTATGGTCATAAGTGAAGGACAGCCTGTATTTAAAGGTAAGATAATTAGGAAAACAGTTCACACTAATAGGTATTCTCCGATCCCATCAGTGGATTCAAGACTGTGAATAGTAGCCATATAAAATGGTATTAGAAAGTTTTTCTAATTCACCATCAGTCTTTTTGAAAGATTAAATACAGGGCAGGCTTATTATCTGTGTTTGTTCGGTAGTGCCTATAAATGCTTTTACATTTTCATTTGGATTAAAGTACAACTGTGGTATGTCCTGATATTTGAAATATCTTTAGCAAATCTGATACTTTATTGGAAGATTAAGAACTGTCGATTCCAACTCCCTTTTTGTGACGGTTTTGCAAATAATGACAACAATGTGCATCTGGATTGTTTTTTAGTTCACAAATCCTTACCATCCATCACCTTATCCAAAACAAACCAACTTCTCAAAGAAGGTGAAGAATTTGAAGTTACATGTACAATCAGGGATATAGATAGTTCTTTGCAAGCTAATTGGATTTTTCAAGGCAATGCGGTGAGTTTATTATACCTAATAAGTACCAATGTACTTGAAAGAACAGTCTTTCTAAAAAATAACTTTAAAACATGTCTGAGATGTATATATCAGCTTTGATAAAGTAATATTCACGCAAGGCATCACTGTTGGAATAATAGCACTGACAAATCTTGAATAGAAGTGAAAGTAGAACAGCTGCATGAAGATAAGATAATGGGAAGTAAGAAATTGAAAAAAGTTTTGGTACAATGAGGAAACGAAAGAGGATATGGATGAGGAAGGGATGCATGTAAGAAAACAATTGCTGCAATAAACAATGAGAATATGTGTATACAGATCTCAAAGGTAGTCACAAAGAATGTAATTCAAGAAAGCAAGGAATAATCAAAATTAAGAGACAGAGAAAATCCAAAAAAAAAAAAGCTTTGATGGAAATTAATAACTGTTTTGGAAGCAGGAATCTATGGCAAAATAAGTGGAATGAAATATATAAGTTTATTTTTAAATACTCAAAATGATTTTGAATGAAACAAATGAATTGCTGGAAAAAATAGGTTTGAAATTTTTATGTAATGCCAGTGATATTGAATGTCAAAGAATAGAACTGTAGCAAACACTACACATGTTAGCAGTCAAGAAAAAAAAACACAATAAAAATCCTGTCCTAAATACTGCGAGAATGTTGAAAAATAGTAAGAGTGCAGGTAGAGTTGCTACAACTGGAGAAGTGTTAAAATTGGGTGTAGTTTATGTGGAGTTGCTGTCAACATGTTTAATGCATGTGAAGATTGTAGCTGTGCCTAGTGATTGGAAGAATGTTTTTGTTTCCCTGTGTTAAAGGACAGCAAGAATGGATTCAAAAACGGAGGCAACACTTTTTTATTTTTATTTATTATTATTATTATTATCAGTGCGTTTTTGTAAAAACAAAAGGTGCCAGAACTCACAGACGTCATACAACCCGCCTTGCCTACTCTACAGGGTTCCATCCAAAAAAGGTGCCAGAACTCCATTCTGGGAGTTCTATGACAAAAAAAAGCCCTGATTATTATTATTATTATTATTAAAATTCTACTCCGAGAGTGGTGTCGTGGCCTAGAGGTGGAGCTCTCACCTCACAATCGGGAGACGGCAGATATTTCTCTCTCTGGGCGCAAAGAGAGAATATCTGTTGTAAGGTCCACGTAGGCGTCAGGAAGGGCATCTGACCAGCAAACGCTCAGCTCCGTTCCATTGCCTCAACTCATCCCTATGCAGGGGATTACAAGATCATAAAAAGAGAAAAAAAAAACTGGGCTGGACTGCCCATGCCACCCATGTCACTGGACTGGGCCGCCTAAGAAAGAATAACTTTCCTAAGTTTTCCTGGGACAGCATTTGAGAGAATTGTGATTGAAAGAGTACAAGAAATGAAAATGAGCACCATTTGAGCATAATATAGAATGTTATTCTCAAATTGTGTGGTATAGAAAACAAAATTTTGCTCATCCCCAGTTCATTGGGAAGTGCATGAATATGAGCAAGGAAGTTTACTGTGCATGTGTTACAGAAAGTATACAATATAGTTAGCAAAGTATGGAATGCTTTGTATGAAGAAGGAGTTGAAAGTTGAATGCTGAATGGGATTCCACATATAGTGGAAATAAAGCATGATTAAAAATAAACGGCCTGCTTAGTGAATGATTCAACAGGGATTGTGGTGTAAGACTAGGGCCGTGGTGGCGAACCTATGGCACGCGTTCCACAGGTGACACGCAAAGACCTCTCTGTGGGCACGCACACCGTTGCCCCAGTCCTGGGCCTTCAGCTCAGTTTTATAAAACCTTTTCGCTTTAGGCCTCCGCCGTGTACAAAAAAAAAAGAATCAATCAATCAATTTCAACTTCTCGCGGGGAAAAAAAAAGATCTTCAGAGTTGGAATTGATTGATTGAACTTTTTAGTCCCACCCAGCCTGCCGTTACCACCGTAGCCATGCCCACCCAATGAGCCATGCCCACCCGGTACCTAACGATACATACCGTAAGTGGGTTTTGGGTTGCAGTGTGGGCACTCGGTCTCTAAAAGGTTCGCCATCACTGGATTAGGGTATTCCATGTTCCCTACACCGTGTTCTGTATTTATGGATAAGGAATGTTTGAAGTACATTAGAGGTGACTTGGTGGGGGTGTGAATGTACATGAATGTCATGTTGTAAACCCAAATGATAAATGATAGGAAAATAGAGCAAAGAGATCAATTCTTGCAAGGATGTGGTTAGTTTCAAGGGATGAATGTCAAATTAAATGAAAATAATAGGGGGCATTCTGTCCAGTTGTTGTATGGAAATGAGAGTTGAGAAACAGGAGAAACGAACACAGGCTGTTCTGGATTGTTGGATATGTGAAACAACCTTGTGGTGGGTAACTGAAACATGGTGTGTCTATATACGTATGTTTCTAGTTCTTAATGAAAAGTTTTGGTGATCTAAGCCAAGCTCAAATCAAACATGGGGCAAGTTGGAGTTGGCTCAAAAGGGTATAAGGCTGCTTGGCCTTTTGGCTAAGATTAATTATATATAAGGAGTTCAGTTCTGATATGGCACCCGTAAAAGGCACACTTCTAAATAAATACTTTTAATAGCAGCCATTCTTGCTACTAAATTTTAACCACAACTTTCTGTGGCCTCCACCCTCTGGAATGGAATATTCTCCCATCAGAGGTTGCGATGTGCCCCCGTATTCCTGGCTTCCGGAAAAATCTAAAAACTTGGTTCTCCTGCTTGGCTTGGGGCCCTGAGATGGCCCTGGTACATTGGGGGTCACTGACAGGGTAGAGAAAGCTCTCACACCCAGGCTGCCCATCAGCTTGGTTGTTAACCTTCAGTTTTTTTCATTCTAATTTTAATTGTTTTTTTAAACCATCTTTAAGCTTTTCATTATATTGTGAGTTTCCCTATATAGCTTAAAAATATGTAGATAGTTAAATGTCACTATATAGGAAAAGTTCCCCAAAGAATCCAGCTAACCTTGCTAAGTACAGCCATTTCAGTCTTAATTGACAACTTTTAATGGCAGTGATTAAACTGTATAATCAGCCGCTGATGTAAATAGGAAGACTGGTGCAGTGTGGCAATGGTGGAGATACAGTCTCAAGAAAGTACAATTTGGATAATACGTCCCAAGAGTGCTACCGGCCATTCTCTACTAATCCACTGGTGCTGGCATAATTCCTGTCTTTTAAGTGCTTATTTATTGACTGATCCTAATTCATCCATTCTGAAGTAAAGCAGACATATAACGTATGTCAGGGGTCTTCAAACCTGGCCCTTTTATGACTTGTGGACTTCAACTCCCAGAATTCCTCAGCCAGTGTGCCTGGCTGAGGAATTCTTGGAGTTGAAGTCCATAAGTCATAAAAGGGCCAAGTTTGAAGACCCCTGACATATGTGGTCCACACAGGGCCTACATCTTAAGAGTTCTGAAACAGTTCCAATATCATTTTAAATATTACATTTGAAAACCAATTTTCAGTAGTTTAAAACTAAATTTGCTTTAACACATGTTACTAAAAAGCTATCATAATATTTGGATAGAGTTGAAATTTGCATTGTGTGAAAAAAAAAGCATTATGTTCAGTACTGTGTTGGTAACACTCAGATTCTCTGTTAAACGCAGTTGGGAAGTCAAATGCTTAGTTTGTAAATAGATATTCCAACTCAATAGGATCTTTCCTTCCTTGAATAGAACATTCTTCTTTTGTTACCCCCACAGCAGGGGTCATTGGTCCATGCTAACTTCACAAACCAAACAAAAAAAATATCACAGTTGTTTGACAGCTGTTTTTTCTTGATCAAGAATCCCTTTGAGTCTGAAATTCCTTCTGTGTTACCTCAGGAACACTGTAGAAGCTACTGAACTTTCTCTGTTCTTCTCTCATACCACTTATTCCCAATTATAAGAAGCTCACATACCAGTTTTAAAACACACACACACACACACACACACTCTCTCTCTCTCTCTCTCTCTCTCTCTCTCTCAGCTTATGAGGACTGCCATGTTGCAAACTTAATTTGGAAAGCACTTCGCAATAGTGAATGTTTTTAGGACACATTTCCTTCTGGGTTTATTACCTCAAGAGACCATCACATATACCAAAAATACAAAATATAGAGCAAAGCAAGCAGAGTAAGAACAATCCTAAGGAGGTTTCTTCATATTTTTCTCCCACCCCCCACCCCCCGCTCTCCAAAAAAGACAGCTTTAAGACTATAGATGTCTTCTATGGAGAGGTTCCAGTGACAGGTTTGTCATGATGTCTTATTATTCAAGTTTTAAGTTATGAATATTAATATGGTGAAGTTATAATTACATCTATTTTTAATTTATTTGAGAATGATGCTATGTACACTGTATCTTAGATGGTAATTTTTCCTCTCCCTTGCCGACAGAGCCTTTCCAGCAAAAGCAAGAATGTGCGTGATTATGAATATGAACGAAAATTAACGCTGAGCATCCGTTCAGTGGGAGTTAATGATTCTGGAGACTTCACATGCCAAGCAACCAATGCTTTTGGAACATCTTTTGTCACGCTAACCTTGAATGTAATAGGTAAATATTAATATCACATATATATATATGTATGTATGTATGTATATGTATATATATATATATACATGTATATGTGTGTGTGTATATATACAGTATATATATGTCCTTAATTACGCTAGGGCACAGCTATAAGGAGGGGTGGCCATAGGACAGGAGGCATTAGGGAATCAACCCACAGCAACAGGCACTCGGACACAAACCAGGCGGACAAGGAGAGCAACCGTAAGGGAGGAAATGATCCCTGAGTTTAAGAAAACATGGACTGATGCGGGACAGCTAGAAACAATACGGCCAATTGGGGCGGGCAGACTGGTAACTCGCTCCATGAGCAGAGCGCAAAAATGGCTGGCTTTATAAGCAAGCACCCAAAACACCAGCATTTTACTCTGATGACGTTGGCAGTTAGCCGACGAAAGCTAAGTATATTAAAGCAGTTTTGTTCGTATTTTATCTTGGTGTTCGATTATCTTCTTGAATAAACACACACACACACACACACACACACACATATAATGAGAGGGTTAAAGCAAAAGCTACACACTTTATATTGTTGGAATATATGTTGAAATGTAAGTTTCAATATGTTTTTAACTCTAACCCACTTCCTGTTTTGCAATACAGATATAGTTCTTTGTAAAAACAAAGTCCATGTAAAAAAGAACATTTCCTTGAGTTTCTGCATGTATATAGTCGTAGGGTAGTAATAGTCATATTTCCACGGTGCCATAATTATAAAACTCTTGTGATGATGTCATGTATATATATACTTGGGAAATTGAGAATAATTTGATCATATTAGCCAAGATTATAATTTCCAAATAGTTTTGGCTGCCATCGTCACAAACCTTTGCTGGGGATTGGTGGAAGTTTACATCCCCAAATTTCTAAATGCAGGTGATCTTACTTACCTTCTGATAGGATCAGTGCCAAATACCAGTATTTCATTGATAAATTGTACTAAAAGAGTTTTCAAGTTGAAAAATGGGATATAAATAATTCTAAACGAATAAATGTGTCGATGCTAAGTATTAGCTGTGTGCTTCTACTTAAACATGTGAGTTACATGTAACTATGTGCATCATAATTAAGAATGGCATAGCATAGTTTGCATGTATGTAAAAAATGTCCTGTTTAAATCATCAGGCTGATTCTTCAATATTTGGAATGTGATGATTTGTGGATCATACAGTTGCAAAGGAAGCTTGGGTTAACAGTTTTAGTTTGTATTTTGAGAGTGGAATCCTGGCATACTTTCAGATGAAGTATGTAATGTATCAGTTGGGATTAAAGATGTAATTGCAGGCAAAAGATGCCCGTATTCTGTTACAATAATGCTTCTATAGTCAGTGAAGAAGCCATATATGAGTTGTGTTAGAGTCATATTGGTGCCATATTGAAGTGAACTAGGCCCAGTCATCACTGGGGAACTACTAGAGTCTCAACATCTTTTTTACATCGTGGGAAAGAGCTGATGTGATTCCATCTTCAAAGAAGGGGAAAAAAACAAGGATCCAGGAAACTACATACCAATCAACCTGACATCAATATCTAAGAAGATCCTGGAAAAGATAATCAAACAATGGATCTGCGAATACACTGAAACAAGCAAAGCTATTACTAGAAGCCAACACGGGTTTGTCAAAAACAGATCATGCCAGACAAACCTTACTGCATTCTTTGACAAAAGTGACTAAATTAGTAGACCAGCAAACTGCGGTGGACATAGTATACTTGGACTTCAGTTAAGGCATTTGACAAAATAGACCACAGCAAAATGTGGGCTAGACAGCATCACCACAAGATGGATTCGTAACTGTCTGACCAACTGCATTAATGTATAGTCCTCAGTAGAACTTTAATTGCCTGGAGGGAAGTAAGCAGTGAGATACCCCAAGGTTCTGTTTAAAGTCCAGTATCTTCAACATCTTCATAAATGATTTAGATGGAGGGATAGAAGGGGAACTCATCAAATTTGCAGACAACAGCAAGCTGGGGAGAATAGCCAGCACTTTGGAAGATAGGTTCAAGATTCAGAAGATCATGATAGACTTGAAGACCGTATGATGACTTCCCCTGGACGCTTCCCTAGATACCTCTCCAGATGTCAGCTCAGAGGAGGATGAACCAGTTCCAGGCACGTCAAGAGGAGAGTTGGTCAGTGGCTCTGAGTAGCCATTTGAGAATGATTTGGTTGAAGCAGAGCTGCAGCTGGTCAGGAAGAGGAACTGCCTTCTGCACCTGATCCAAGAATATGTAGGTCAGAGAAAAGGCAAAGAACAGTGAAGGTCATCTCAATTACTCGTGAGGATGTAGCCTTCCCTCTCTTGATGGGCTGCACCAGAAGCTGGCTATTTAGCACAGCAGACAGATGGAGACAATGTTGGGAACAATGTGTTTGTTTTTTTGCTGTCTTTTCTTGCCTTGAACTTGGGATCGTGTCTCTTCAGCTGTGGACTTGCCTTTGTCTTGGAACTTGGCTTTGTCTGGTGGACTGGACCTGCTTGTCAAGTTTCAAAGCCCAGTCTTGCTGGTGCAACAGATATTGCTTCTCAGTTTGCCAAAGAACTTGGGGGGAGGGCAGAGGTTTGGAATGCAGACTTCAAAGATTAAGAAAGCAGACTGTGGGAACCAAGGACAATGGAAACTTCTCTCTTTGCTTAGTTTCCATCCATTGCTTCTTATCTTGCCTTCAGGTGCTTTGGAGAATAGTTTGACTCCCTCTTCTTTGTGGCAACCTCTGAGATATTGGAACACTGCTATCAAGTCCCCCCTCATCCTTCTCTTCATTAAATTAGACATATCCAATTCCAGCAACCGTTCCATGTAAGCTTTAGCCTCCAGTCCCCTAATCATCTTTGTTGCTCTTCTCTGTACTCTTTCTAGAGTCTCAACATCTTTTTTACATCGCGGTGACCAAAACTGGATGCAGTATTCCAAGTGTGGCCTTACCAAGCATTGTAAAGTGGTATTAACCCTTCACATGATCTTGATTCTATCCCTCTGTTAATGCAGCCATTGATTGGGCAGCATGACCTGATCTAGAGAGAGGAGAAAGAAATTAATGCTTTTACTATAGGGGTTTGGGAGGAGTCCTGCCAGAGCTGGTTTTACTTTCATATGTGCTGAAACAGTGTACTCAATAAAGCTTTGCATTAAGAGCCTGAAGAGTCTCGAAGGTGCTTGCTTGGTTGGGTTCATCAGTCAGAACTTGACACTGCCTTTGCCTTGAGGACCAGTGTTGACTTCATTTGAATAGCCTGTGGAAATTACTGTGATTGAACTGGTGCCAGCACAGGGAATCGCTGGGGAATATCCATTCAGGCTTGGAAGCCTTAATAAAGATTCCTTAGACCCATGATATGCGTATGTGTGTATGCATGAGCGGGATAGCACACATTGGGCCTTATCTCACACAATGCAATGCAGTGTTGAGAAAAGTAAGGTTTTATATTAGGCAAGAAAACTCTAATGCACAGCTATAGAGTAGGTGGTACCTGGTTCAACAGCAGTAACTGAGAGGGATGAAGGAGTCCTAATGGACATCATTTAAGTATGAGCCAACAGTGTGCTGCAGATACCCAAAAAGCCAATGCAATCCTCAACTGCATCAACAGAGGGATAGTCTAAAGCAGCAGTTCTCAACCTGTGGGTCGCGACCCCATTTGGGGTCGAACGACCATTTCACGGGGGTGGCCAAACAACGCAGTCCGCCATTCCCCCCCCCCTTTTCCTTAGCTGTGCTACTCCCTCTTAGTCTATTGGCTTTTGAAAGCCAATAGAATAGACTCTCTTGAATAGAGTCTAATTCTATTGGCTTTCAAAAGCCAATAGGAATTGTCCAGGCTGTCTCTGCCCTGCTGAGCCCGCTAAAAGTCCCAGTCTGCAAACGGTGCTGCAAGTTGTCTGCAGCGAAGGCGAGCTGTCTGGAAGTTTCCACCCCTCCCTGCTGAGGAACTACTAAAAATGTTAAGTAAAAGAGGGCCAGGGGTGGGAGGTGGGAGGCCGGCGGGCGCAGGGAGGGTTGCTGGCGCGCGTGGGGCCCACGGGTGCCATACCTCCCTTGGGCTGGGCCGGCTGGTGGCCCAGCCGATGGTCGCCCTGCGCCATCACTGCCCCTTGCCAGCTACGCCTCGGCCAGCGCAGGGGGCGGCACCACACATGTGCGGCACTCCCGGGCAGGGAAATACAGGTAGTCCTCGACCTATGACCGGTTGGGGGTCGCGGCATTAAAAAGGTTGAGAACCACTGGTCTAAAGATCACGTGAAGTGTTAGTTTCAAAATCATGCTTGGAATACACCATCCAGTTTTAATTAAAAAAAGATGTTGAGATTCCAGAAAGAGTGCAGAGAACCACAACAAAAGATGCTAAGGGCTCTAGAGGCTAAACCATATGACAAATAGTTGTGGGAACTAGGTATATCTAGTCAACAAAGAGAAGGATTGTGGATTACATCAGGGGTCCCCAACCCCCAGTCTGTCGACCAGTACCGGTCCGTGGCATGCCAGCAACTGGTCCAGACAAACAAGCAAAGCCCCATCCGTGGGATGCAGGCAGCACACAAAACCATGCCCTCTCCAGTCCACAGAAAATCCTTTCACCACAGAACTGGTCTCTGGTGCTCAAAAGGTTGGAGACCTCTGGATTACCTGATAGCAGTTTTCCAGTGCATGAGGGGTTGTTACAGAGAAGAAGGGTTTGATCTATTCTCCCAGGCACCTGAGGGCAGGACAAGAAGTAATGAATGGAAACTTACCAAGGAGAGATCCAACCTAGAACTAAGGAGAAATTTCCTGAAAGTGAAAACCCATTGACAGTGGAACGGCTTGCCTCCAGAAGCTGTGGGTGCTCCATCGCTGAGGATTTTCAAGAAGAGATTGGGCAGCCATTTGTGTGGCATGGTATAGGGACTCCTACTTGAGCAGGGGTTGGTTGGACTAGAAGACCTCCAAGGTCCCTTTCAACTCTTACTCCATTATGATGGGAAAGGGAGAAGTAGGAACGACATGCCCCCCGTTCATTGGAGATCTTCTGAGAGGTGCTCCTAGCTCTACCTAGTTGAAGAATTTGAAGTCTATAAAGAAGTCCCACATGTGCTTTTTCTCACGAGGCAACTGGACTTCCTTGTTTTTCTTTGACGACGTTTCGCTTCTCATCCAAGAAGCTTCTTCAGCTCTGAATAGAAACCCTCCCATTCCCCACCATCCAGTCAGAGCTGAAGAAGCTTCTTGGATGAGAAGCAAAAGATCTTCAAAGAAAAACAAGAAAGTCCAGTTGCCTCGTGAAAAAGCATCTGTGGAATGACGGTGACCTGGATGATTGAGAGTCTCCATAGACCTCTATAAAAAAAGTATTCCGTTAGCTAAAGTCCCTTTGAAAGGCCTAATCAATATACTTCTAGAATGATGTGACTTTTTGGCAATTGCCTTTACCTTCATGCACTGTGAAAATCCATCACATCGTTGCTAGCCTCATGGATATGCCAAAAAACAGACTTGGCAGATCAAACATAAAAGAGCCTGATTGTAATCCATAAAAGCATCTCATTAGTCTGCTGGCAGAATAAGGCTCTGGATGGTGGGTCCCCAATGTTCTCCAAAGTTTCTCCAGTGTTGTATGAGACTTGGTAAGCATGAAGGTTCAAAGCCTGCTTTCCTTTTACAAGAAAAAAAAGAATCAGTCTTGGTTGGAACACTGTAAACATACAAAAAAATGTTGATATAGACACAGAGATATCATGAGGTTTATTTACTGTTTGGCATCCAATTTATATTGTGTAAAGGAGCACCTGTAATTATCTTAGAAACATACTGTGTCTTCTTTGAAATTATGAAAGTTTCCTGTTACCTATTTGGTCATGGGGTACAGTCAGGAATATTTTCATTTCAAACTCGCCTTAAGATGAATGTGAGCTGTGTCAGAACAACAGGTTGTGTGAAGAAATTTCTCCCAGGTGTTTGTTTATGTATCTCTTAATGTCTATATCATTGTGTTTCCACAACAAAAGAAGGTTGCTGTGTGACATAAAACTGAGATAGAATTTTTTAAAAAAATCAGAGAATCCCTGCCTTAGTGTCAAAAATAGCCCTGAGTTCCTATAAAAGTTGTTATTAAATTTTTAATGTGTTTAGAAGGGAAAATATATACATTACCTGAAAAGAAATCTTGCTAGTAATGTTTAAATTAGAATAGAGTAGAATAGAGTAGAGTAGAATAGAATAGAATAGGAATAGAGCAGAATAGAATAGAATAGAATAACAGCAGAATTAGAATAGAATAGAATAGAATAGAACAGGAGTAGAACAGAACAGAACAGAACAGAACAGAACAAGAGTAGAATAGAATAGAATAGAATAGAATAGAATAGAATAGAATAGAATAAGAGCAGAATTTGAATAGAATAGAATAGGAACAGAACAAGAGCAGAATATAATAGAACAGAATAGAAGAATAGAATAGAAAATAGAATAGAATAACAGCAGAAATAGAATAGAACAGAACAGAACTAGTATAGAATAGAATAGAATAGAATAAGAGCAGAATTAGAATAGAATAGTACAGAACAAGAATAGAATAGAATAGAATAAGAGCAGAATTAGAATAGAATAGAACAGAACAGAACAGGAGTAGAGTAGAATAGAATAGAATAGAATAAGAGCAGAATTAGAATAGAATAGAACAGAACAGAACAGAATAGAATAGAATAGAATAGAATAAGAGCAGAATTAGAATAGAATAGAACAGAACAGGAATGGATCTTGGAGATCTTCTATTCCAATCGTCTGCTCAACCAGGAGACCCTCTACATTTCAGATAAGTAGTTGTCCAGTCTCTTAAAAGCCTAGTGATGAAGCACCCACAACCTCTGAAGGCAAGCTCTTCCACTGGTTAATTGTTCTGAGTGTTAGGAAGTTTTAAATACTTCTAAAGTTCTTAAATACTATATTAAATAACAGTTTTTAGGTTGTGCAGAGAACTAGATTTGAAAGGGAAAATGGGATTAGGAGCATGCAGTATATTGCTTGTAGCCCCAATAATAAATGCCTGGAAGTAGCTGTTCCTTTTCCTGGGTTCATAGGGCTCCTTTCTGCAATGGACATGCGACTCCAAGAGAAAATATGTTTGATCTGAGAACTCTCAACAGATCATAGAGAACTAATGATATTTTGCCCTTCAAATCCAGACCTTGACATGCCCCTAGTAGCAGCTTTTGTCCAGGTTCTGCCTTTGTCTTTAAAGCATGAGATCACTCCCCCCCCCCCAAAAAAATCACGTAAATCTTGAATTGAAAAAAGGGAAGAGAAAAAAAAAAGATGGTACTGACTAAAGGACAAGGCTTTGGATCCTGCTGGCTGAGGAATTCTGGGAGTTGAAGTCTACACAGTTTGCAGTTGCCAAAGTTGGAAAACACTGCAGTCATGTGAGTGCAAACGTTTTGGGTATCAAATGTTGCGGAGCAATTTTTTAAGAAGACGAGAGAAGGGACTATAAAATTACAATGGTTACTGTGAAAAAGTACGGTTCTTAACATACTTTCATAATGGCAAGCCTATGGAATAAAGCCTCATCTGGTAATTGAGCAGAGAAACTGCTCCCTGAATTATACTGGTAATTATGCCCAAAGAATCCATTTTAGTGTGAAAGGTTGGATTTCCAGAGCCTCGCTAAAAAGCTGGGTCCATTGTGTCTTGCACACCCTTTGCCAGAAGCCATCAAAGATGTTTACACTTTGCTGTTTATTAACATGCTTTCTTGAAAAGCCACCCCAGAGTGCTAGATTGCTGTGACACATAATACTTTTTAAATATTAAAATTACCATAAGTGCTAAACTGATTAGGAGCATATTCATGTAGTGTAATTAGCAGAAGTATTCTGAACATGTCTTTATCTGTAATTGGCAAAAAAGGGTTCCCCCCCCCACTTGCTCTGCTGCTTAGATGCTACGTATTATTTTACATAGGAAGTAAATAAAATCTAGATGTCATATTGCAGAATTTTTTGACGATGAAGATACAATATTTGCCATTAACAGTGGCAAATATGATGGACACATTTCTAGAAATACGAAGAGATGCATCATTGTTTAAAAAAAATCCTTAAAGATAGGCTAGTAGCTAAAACAAGGTGACGCTTTCAGAGCGATTGTTCCAATTGTTACGATTTTCTTGATTAATCGTAGTCACTTGTTTTGAAGTATCTGTTGTAGACATGTGTTATTTAAGAAACTGGGGGAAATTTTCTGCTGTTCTGGAGCTAATATGATTGTTCTGTGATATTAATATGAAGTTATCTTTATAATTGATAATTTAGTTATTGCTGGTTTTGTTTTATGTTTATTGGTCTTTTTTTCATGCCAACCTTGTTGGGAACCCATCCAGGCAAATAGTAGGCTGTATTAATTTTATTTATTTATTTATTTATTTATCAAATTTGTATGCCGCCCCTCTCCCGAGACTCGGGGCGGCTCACAACAACAATATGGGTACACATAATTTTTTTTAATAACAATAACAACATACAAACCAAGGATCCATACATACAACATTCAAACACACAATCAAGGATGGAAGCACATTCCTCGGCCCGGGGGTAGAACACAGTTCATATCCCCCAAGCCTGCCGGCACAAATAGGTCTTTAAAAGCTTCCGGAAAGCTAGGAGGGAGGAGGCAGTACGAACCTCCGAGGGGAGCTGGTTCCAGAGGGCTGTGGCAGCAATGGAGAAGGCCCTTGTCCTAGGACCCGTCAGATGACACTGTCTGATGGATGGGACCCGTAGGAGGCCAGCCCTATGCGCCCTAACCGGTCGCTGGGATACATGAGGCTGAAGACGGTCCCGCAAGTAACCTGGTCCATTGCCATTAATGGGATAAAGTAAAAATAAATACTCATTGATTTGAATGGCCTCCGGAAATCAGTGGTGATCTGATAGGTGTAGATGGTATATAAAGATACGGTCTGCGTGTAAAGCATGAGACATTATTTTGTTCCCTTCGTTCAGTAAAATGTCATTAGCGCTCATTAACTAATAAGGCTTGCTTTTCTGCAAGTTGCAATTTATTTGGATTTTTTTATTCATTGATCTTGGCTTTAGCGTTTTATGAATGTTAATATACAAAGATTCTCAAGAGAGGTTTTAAAAATTTTCTACCAGGTAAAGGATATGTCAGCTTATCAACTTCAACCAATACAACACTCTATGTCAACGACGGAGAAAATCTGGGCTTGGTAGTAACATATGAAGCGTATCCTAAACCAGAAGAAGAAACGTGGCTATACATGAATGTAACACTGCAGAATTCATCTGATCATTATGTGAGAGTCACAAACATAGACAAAAACAGGTAATGCAAGATGTGGAACCAAAGTATCAACGTACGGAGATCGTTCTGTTAATTTTCTGTAGGAATACATTATATAGACTTGGCTTGGAAAAGATCTTACTGCTTTTCTTGGAATCTAATGGTTGCCAACTTCCCCTTCCCTAACTGAATCTCTTTTTCTTAGGATATGTTGGCCACTCTTCCTCTTTACCTGAAAACTATGAGACATCAGATCTTCCTCCTTACCTGAAAACTATGAGACATCAGAGGTTTAAAAAGAGGCTTAGCCAGGATGTTACCTTGCTATTTTATTTTCTCCATTTTTAAAAAAAAAACTCTTGCAGCAGTTTGGAGGCAGAATGAGACAATTTGGCACAGCCAACTTGCTGTGGTACAACTCGTCATGCCCAACTCACTGCAAGAATGTCTTACTGCAGGACAATTCAACCAATACAAAAGTTAAATTAATTTCAACGGAACCCTGACCCAGTAATAATAAAATAAAGAAAGTCAATCTGGAAATAGCAATAGCACTTAGCACTGCTTCACAGTGCTTTACAGCCTGTTTACAGAGTCAGCCTCTTGCCCCCAACAATCTGGGCCCTCATTTGACCCAACTCAGAAAGATGGAAGGCTGAGTCAACGTTGAGCTGGTGAGACTGGAACTGCTGGCAGCCAGCAGTCAGCAGACGTAGCCTGCGTTCTGTTTTTAAGGCCTCCGCCAGTAAATTAGTAATCACTTCTGCTATATCAGCGATTCTCAACCTTTTTGTGGCCGCGACCCCGACCTGCGCCACGCATGCGCGGCACGACCCCAACCTGCACCGCGCATGCGCGGCGCGATGGCCCGCATCTGCGCCGGCTGAGGGGAAAAGGGGAAAAAAATGGCGGACTGCGGTGTTTGGCGACCCCCGTGAAATGGTCGTTCGACCCCAAATGGGGTCGCGACCCACAGGTTGAGAACCGCTGTGCTATATCTTCTTGTTTATCTTCAGGTAGATTTTGGAATCTTAGATAGTGTACAACTTTCTCCATTTCCAAAGCTGCAACTGCTCCTTCTAAGCTTTGGTTTGCTAGTTCTAATTTTTCATTTTCTTGCATGAATAATGCCTGCATTAAAAAGTTTACTGAATGAAATGATTAATACGTCATTGCATTATCCCACCACGAGGTGTTCCATGGCAAGTTGGCCAGACACTTTGGAGGACATTAAAACAGTGGGCAATAGCTAAGTATCTAACTCTAGGTCAGGGGTAGGCAACCTCCGCTCTTTTATGACTCATGGACTTCAACTCCCAGAATTCCTGAGTCAGCATAGCTGACTCGGGAATTCTGAGAGTTGAAGTCCATGAGTCATAAAAGAGCCGAGGTTGCCTACCCCTGCTCTAGGTTATTTTCCCTTTGTCCCGTGTTTACAAGGAGTGTTGGATCTAAATGGTTTTTGGGGGGTTACAGATGGGTCATTTTGGTAACATTGATGCTCAGCCGTTGTTGCCAGTCGCTTATGGGAGATAAAATTAACTGTGATATTGCCACTTCTGCCCGTAGATTGGGTGCTTTTTCCAAATAGCAAACAATAGTGCTTAGTTTTGCTAAGTAATAAGAAATAGCTTCAAAATTTGTTCCCATGTTATCCTTCATTCAAGGATATTCAGTGTCCGGAGAAATGTTTTGCCAGTCAAGCAAAGCCTATTCTGCATGTGGGAAGGGGGGGGAGCAGCAACCAGAGATTCAGTGACATACACAGATATGAGTCTGCGGTGTTGTGTGTTCAGAAAAACGTTGCACATCCCCCTCAACCTTTGTTCCAGAGGATACAATCCGAGGTCAATTCTGCAGCATTTATTTTGAAACGACGGGGCAAGCTTGGTTTCATTGGTGGCAACTTGTCTGGCTTTAGCTCTGGGAGTTTGTAAAACAAATTGAGAAACACAGTGGTACAATTTGGTTGTATTCAGAGTACTCAGCGCTGGTGAATTGGTTCTGGGAGGTGCAATGAGTACCAAAAACAATGAGTACCACACAAATTTTTCACACGAGGATTAATGTAGTGCAGGGGTCTTCAAACTTGGCTACTTTAAGACTGGACTTCAACTCAAAAATTTGTCCCAGTACTCAGCGTTTGTTTGGTACTCAATGCACAAGCTAGATCTTGTCATTCTTGGCTGCTTTGTGACTCACTACATCAGGGGTCTTCAAACTTGGCAACTTTGAAACTTGTGGACTTCAACTCCCAGAATTGAAGTTAGAACAATTAACAGTTAGACAGTTAGAACAATTAACCAGTGGAACAACCTGCCTCCAGAAGCGGTGAATGCTCCAACACTGGAAGTTTTTAAGAAGAAACTGGACAGCCATTTGTCCAAAATGGTATAGGGTTACCTGCCTGAGCAGGGGGTTGGACTTGATGACCTCCAAGGTCCCTTCCACCTTTATTGTTATTATTATTAATTCCTCAGCCAGCCCTGAGGGAGTTGAAGTCCACAAGTCTTAAAAGTTGCCAAGTTTGAAGACCACCCCCCCCGCACTACATTATTCCTTATGTGAAAAAAATTGTTTGGTACTCATTGTTTTTGGTACTCATTGCACCTCCCAGAACCAATTCATGCTAAGTACTCTGAATACAACTTGAACTCATATAGTTTCTTAAATCTTAATTTTCTCTAAAATGTGTATGTGGATTATGCAAATTGTAAAAGCACATTGACTTTTTAAAATATATAAATATATTAATTTAGGAGCTTTCAGACAGCTTCCCATGCAGCAAACTGAAATGATTCAAAGGGACTAAATAGAAAAAAAAATCACAGTTCTCACTGCACCTCACTGTATAAACCCATGCATAAGCTGTCTGTTTAATTTTAGCAGTATATTATAAAATGCACCTAGACCTGCCTGCCATGAGGTGAATAATGAAGGTTGCTGTTTTATTCCTCCTGTAGCTATTCCAGTGAGCTTCACCTTACACGGCTAAAGGAAATAGAAGGAGGTCTTTATACATTTTTTGTCTCCAACTCAGATGCCAATTCCTCTATAACATTTAATGTCTATGTAAACAGTAAGTAACAGCAGTCTATGACATTTCTTTGCCACCAAGTTTTGCCTTTAACTAAAGCAAATTGCACATGGAGATTCTGTTGATTTGATGGCTGAAATGAAGGGCGTTCTGTAAAGTAAGATTTGCAAATTAGGAAATAGCCCCTTGTGTCTGAATAGTTATAGCAATAGCACTTAGACTGTATATACCGCTTCGCAGTGCTTCACAGCTCTCTCTAAGCGGTTTACAGAGTCAGCTTCTTGCCCCCAACAATCTGGGTCCTCAGTTTACTGACCTTGGAAGGATGAAAGTCTGAGTCAGCCTTCGAGCCGGTGAGAATTGAACTGCTGGCAGTTGGCAGAATTAGCTTGCAATACTGCATTTTGTCCATTGCGCCTCCACGGCTCCTTTGAATGCAAATGGCTTCAATATCATTCAAATGGATATGACTCTCAGTTCCTTTCTTACACCCCTTGAAATATCCCAATATTATGCCACAGCAAATTGGTGATCCTTGGTGGTACAACTTGGTGTCCCTGTTCCTAATGAAGCACTAAAATAGCTGCCCACTTTTAATGCTGTGTATTGAATTTCATCAAACAATTGGTTTTCCGATCATGTTTTACTTTCTTAGCATGAACCACATCTTAATGTTATATGTTAGTAGATAACATTACATGTTAATTGTATTATTTCAAAATGAAGTTTGCCAAAATCTCTCTCCTCTTTTGCCATTGTTAGTCCTGCTTTAAGTTGTGACAATCTCTTGTTTCAACAAGGTGACTTGCAATTTAAATTATTTCAGAAGTACCCCACCTCAAAAAAAATCAGGAGTAAATAACAAAGCACATATATACCTTAGTTTGCAAATATTAAAGTCAGTCTTAAATCTGCATTTGCCCAGTTGAATTAAAAGTTTGAATTAAATTTGAACTAAATGTTCAAATTTGATATACAAAAACATTTTTCTATGTAAGTTGTGTTGTACTGTATGTAAGGTATACTGCATGTCCCCACTTTGTAAGACAAGATTGTAAGAGGTTAAGCCATTAAGCTACTATTGAGTAGCTATATTACTTGTTTAGAGTTCCAGTAAGAAAAAAAATCCTACATTTACAGAACTACTATTTAGAATTAACCAGAATACAGTCTGATGGTTTTAACATAACAGTATCTTGGTTTTGTTTTCTGTGCTTTATTCTCTACATAATTTTAAAATGTATTTTAATTTTAATATTTCTTCAACCTCTCTCCCTTACTGTTATTTTTCAGCTGACTGTGTTAGGTTGGATATTTGGGCCTTAAGCTGTAAACTTTAACTAACATGTCAATCATATGATTTAGTTTCTGAAAAGATACTGCATACTCAGTGCCAGTGTGTCTGACATAAAATATGTGATAAGTTGGAATTACTGTATAATTACAGTGTTTTCAGAATACTTTCTCTGATTGTCAATTACAAGGGTTTTATTTTCAATTAAGGAGAAATTGCTTGGTATATTGAAACATGGAAGAACTGCATACCCGTATATTTCTTTAAAATTTAAAATGTGTCCAGCTTCAAATATTTTATCCATTACTGCCTTTATATTTCCAGTTTCTTGCAAGAATTAGGTTTATCTATTTATTTCATATGGCACACATTTGTCAGGGAGAGCTACACTTTATAGCAGGGGTCCCCAACCCCCAGTCTGTGGACCAGTACCGGACCGCAGCATGCCAGCAAACGGTCCGCACAAAGAAGGAAAACCCCATCCACAGGATGCAGGCAGCACACAAAACCACGCCCCCTTCGGTCCACGGAAAAACCTTTCTCCACATAACCGGTCCCTGGTGCCCAAAAGATTGAGGACCTCTGCTTTACAGAGTAGCCCTGACAGCGTAATTGCTAGTTCGTTCAGTTTCGCACCTCCTCTTTTCATAGCTAGCCTTTCTCCCAGAGTGGTACCCATTTATCTATTCGCAATAATGCTTTTGAACTGCTGGGTGTGCAGGTTGGGAACTAGAGACGAGTGACGGGAGGTCATCCCTTCCTGCAGTGTTACGTACTCGAACGACCAGAGTGTCCACCGTTTAGGCCATTTCTACTCAGCAGCATCCTGAAGCTGCTGCGCCACTGCGTTTCCTTCCAAAATTAGATTATTTTGTTTTAAGACACAGCATCCCTGAGAGGCAGGCTTAACTAGGAGAGACTCACTGACACTTACAATGAGTGTCTGGTATGAGCAATGGAAATGCTTCTAACCTGCTATTTCCTAGAATTCTTTGTTTCTCTGTTGACATCTTCATCTGTATTGTAGCCAAAGGAATGTGATACAACCTGATCCAGACAGTATAAACAGAAGCCCCAAACCCTCATCCTGGGAGCTACTTTGCAAAGATGGGCTTGATACACTCCATTGTCTTTAATTGCCCCTATTATGTAGAGAGAGAGAAAAACATGCTAATAGCTATATATTGCTGACGGCTTCAACTACAGCAGATTAATTATTGAATGTTTCATTAAGCTGTTTTGCATACTCCCATCCTCTTATCAATAATTTGCCATTAAATGCTTTCAATTTCTAATTTCATTAGTTTTATTAAACGCTGCTGAGACAGATTCCAAGCATGGTTAAATGGAGGTTTTAAAAAAAAATGCTTGAGCATTTCTCTGTCTTAGGAGTTGCACGTTTAGTGTCCTTGAGTTGATTTGCATTCAGTTTACTGTCAAATTCTCTCTTTGTTTCCTTGCTAATTAGTAGAATAAATAAATATGGAGGCAGTATGTATTTTATCATCATTGCCTACCAGAGAGAAGCTATGAATAGAGAGCCAACTATAAGCTATGTAAGCTATGAATAGTGTAAGCTATGAATAGAGAGCCAACTATATACCGTATTACACTAGTTTGACTATGAATAGAGTCACTCCACCCCAACAAGAACCATCAAAATAATTCTGGGTTAGAGAAAAACAACTTCTAACCTAGCCTTTGATTATGGAATTCCCCTCTTCACTTATCTATTTTCAAAGATAAAGATGCCCATTAATGTTTGATGAAAAGGCTAATGGTTCCAACGTGACTTCAGTTTGCAATATTGATCCAGAGGAATGAAAAGATATTGAACATGGCATTAAACAAAATTCCCATCCACCTTATTGTGAAATGTTCAGGCAGCTGGGCTATTGCATACAGAGGCAATCTCTTTCCAGCATATGATGGCTTGGCCCACAGTTACAGAAACATCCAACAAGCTCTCTTTGGTCTGTTCTTGATGCCCACTACTTTATGTTGCAATGTAGGAATGGTTGATCATGATCAAGTAGCTGTCAGTTAAAAAAATGGGCTTTTAAAATCTGTTCTGTGTCTGAGGCAGAGTTTTCAAAGTTAGTGCAAAGCATATATGTTGGCCATGCCACTTTCTAGACTTATTTCTCAATGTTTGGAACTGCGGTGAAATAATAATGAGGTATAGGAATGAGATTGCAGAATCTAGACTGGCTCAGGATTTAATAGCAAATTGTATGTTTACTACTGAAAAAGGTTTGATCCAATATTTAAAAGGTAGACAGAGCTAAGGAGGGATTCAGCTTACCCTGAATTTAGGCAGAAATGCTTGCAATATTTGCATTGTTATAGTCCAGAATTGTTATACTATAAATTTTGATGGGATGTCTTTGTCAGAATTCTGCATGTTGCCAGTTCCATGTCAGTTTGGTTTAGGTAATAACAAAGAGTGTGTATCTATGAAACAGGCCTGGAGGCCAGAATAGGACTTGCCTGAAATACTTAAAATGCAAGAAAAGATTGAACAGAATATCCCCAAAGGTGATTTTTCAAAAGGCAACTGGACTTTCTGGGGGGGGGGGTTCGTTGAAAACATTTAGCTTCTTGGATGAAAATGAAATATTTTCCAGGAAAAAAATCAAGGAACTCCAGTTGCCTTTTGGAAAAGCACTTTTGGGACAACCTTGATCTGGATGATTGAGACTCTCCACAGACATTGATCATCCCATCATGACAGCAATAGAATCAGTTATTTTTGCAATGATTGTGGTCATGTTCACATCAAATAATTTTGAAGAATTTTGGCTTATCAACAAGCGTGCCGCCCATCACTCCAACTTTTTAACATCTTACACATTATAGAATTCTGTTTTATAATGTCATGATTAGCATGGTCTGTATAATCTTACTCTCAAACTAGCATCAACATTTCAGCCGCAAGAGTCAAAGTACAACTCTGGAAATGTGGAGTGGGAGAGAGACTTGTTTTGGACTGTGATTGTTTGAGAGCGAACTAAAAAGATGTCAAACTTGCCCAGGGCAGTTTTACCTGACACTCCCTTGTCCAGGATTTGTGTGACTTTTTCACTCAGTGGAGTCATGTTGCAAATCAGTCCTGGCAATTTTGCAAAAGGTGGGTTGTTTAGTTTGATGCTTCGGCAGAAATAATAGATACAGAAAGAAAGGAATTTTTTTTTCAGTTCCTGCTAGAGACTAACCAGTTATGTCTGGTAAAGGAACAGAGAAGAGACACAGGACCTAGTTGCTTTGCTTCAGGAAACTCAAATATTAATTATTTGAGTACAATACTTGGATGTTTTCTGCTTAGAAATTTTGGTCTGCTCCCTTATCCTCAACGAGAGAAAACCTTCCACTTACAATAGGAGGTTCCTAAAGGTTTTGCCATCCCACCAGCCTTCAGTCTAATGTTAAAGTACATCCCTTAAAAATCCACACACCAAAATGAACACAAATGAAGACTGGGATAAAGACATGTACAACTACTGCTGGTCCCCCAACTTATAAACACAATGGAGCCCAACGTTTCTGCTGCTTAGTGAGAAATTTGTTAAGTGTGTTTTGCCCCATTTTATGACTTTTCTTTCCGCATAGGTTAAGTGAATCACTGCAGTTGTTAAGTTAGCAACATGGTTGTTAAGTGAATCTGGCTTCCCCCGTTGACTTTGCTTGTCAGAAAGTCGCAAAATGTGTTCACATGACCCTGGGGCACTGCAGCCATCATAAACGTGATTCAGCTGTCAAGCATCCAAATGTAAATGATGTGACCACGGGGATACTGCAACCCCATAAGTGTGAAAAATGATCATAAGTCACTTTTTCAGTGCTGTTGTAACTTTGAATGATCACTAAATGAACTGTTGTAAGTCGGATTACCTATAAAAGGTTCTTCGTATCTCCCCTGGACACTCCTTAAGGCAGGTACCCCTCAAAGTTTGGGGAAGCCTTCCACTAGAGCAGCGGTTCTCAACCTATGGGTCGCGACCCCATTTGGGGTTGAACGACTGTTTCGTGGGGGTCGCCAGACACTGCGGTCCGCCATTTTGTTTTTTTTCATTGCGCGCGTACCGCGCATGCGCGGTTCGGTCTGTCGCAGTCCGCCATTTTGTTTTCTTCCCATTGCGCGTGCGCTGCGCATGCGTGGTTCGGGCCGTCGCACGCGCCGCGCATGCGCTGATCGGCCTGTCGCGGTCTGCCATTTTTTTGTTTGTTTTTTTCGTCGTGCGCGCGCCGTGCATGCACGAATCGGCCCGTCACAGTCTGCCATTTTGTTTTTTGTTTGTTTTTTGTTTTTTTTATCTCTCTCGCGCGCCGCGCATTCGCGGATCGGCCTGTCACGGTCTGCCATTTTGTTTTTTTTTGTCGTGCACGTGCCGCACATGCGCGGAACTGCCCGTTGCGTGCACGCGGGTCGGGGTCGTGCCGCGCATGGGCGGCGCAAGTGGGGTCTTAACCTGAAAAAGGTTGAGAACCACTGCACTAGAGACTGTGGCCATATTATATTTTGATTCCTGAGAGACCAGCGTTTTTGGCTTGTTGCCCTGGATAGCCACAATAAACTGAAGCCTTTTCAGGCAAATAATGGAACATTCATCTGTACTTCTGTACAGGAATTACAGTTAAAAGCTTGGGGTTTTTTTGCATCTGAGGAGATTTGGCAATGAATATCAAGATATAGCCCTGGATACTTACAATTATATTGGCCCTGATTCCTGTTACAGCTGTCCAATTGCTCCATTAAATAAATCCTTACAGGATGTTATGGAAAAGTTTGTCAAAAGCCTTCCTTGCTGTACCTGTTTCTTTTGAACACTGTTTCAAAGACAGGTAATCTAAACGTCTGCAGATCCTATTTATTGCCTCTGTCTTCCCACGGGCTCGGATAATAACCTTTTAAATGCAACAGTGTTGGGATTTCTTAAATGTAATACAAGAAAGTATAACGTCTTGGGGCGGAAATATCACAAACTTTAATAAATCCGGTTATACGTCTTAGCTATGTACCAGCATACCAAGTCATCAGTCTTGTTATCGTTTAATGGAAAACATCTTTTAAATAAACCAGCACAATGAATGATGATCGGGGAATCTTTTACATAACCTTAACTCCGCTTAAGCTAAAGCGTAAGCAGAGGTAAGCAGGCTTAGGTATCAGCCTGATCCCAGATCCTTTTAGTGAGAACAAACAAGCCAGCACAATGCCATAGTTGGGGGAGACCAAAATGTCGCCTGAAACTTAAGACAGAAGCAACTGCATTAAATTAAGTTCAGATATAGAAAGTAAGCTTATTATTCTAAGGCCTGAAAAATTTTGTGAGGTCACTAAATCTTTCAAGTTTTTAGGAGTCTTGAAACTTTAGCATTTAATAATAATAATAATAATAATAATGATGATGATGATGATGATGATGTTGGAAGGGACCTTGGAGGTCATCTAGTCCAGGGTTTTCAACTTTTTCATCCATTGTACCACTTTTAGGATATGGCAACATCCGAGTACCACCAGTAGCCTAGCAAGGTGTCAAAAACAAAAACTTAATGACCCTCCCCAAAGAAAAAACTGATGATGTACAGGTAGTCCTCGACTTACAACAGTTTCCTTAGTGACTGTTCAAAGTTACAATGGCATTGAAAAAAGTGCGCCCCAAGCCACAGCCGAGCAAGACACCTGCCTGCCCATCCGGTGGTGCTCTTCCTCCTGTCGGAGGTTTTCATTGTTGTGAGCATTTCTGTTGAGGATTGGCAGTGGGGGTGGGGTGGGGGGGTGTTTGGTTTTTATTCCCCCCCCTGTCTGCTGGGCGGTTGCAGCAGGTTTTGGTCACTTCACATGACCCTGGGACACTGTGACCGTCATAAATATGAATCAGTTGCCAAGCATCTGAATGTAAATCACAAGACCCTGGAGAGGCTGCAACATTCCGGCCGATCGGTGCTTCTTCTGGGCTCAGCGGAAGCTGGAGTCTGGCACTGATCCTGGTGCTTCCACTGAGCCCTGACAGCCCCAAAGAAGCATTGATCCTGGCACTTCTGCTGAGCCCTGACAGCCCTGCAGCTCCAGCCATCTCTCACTCAGGCTTGTGTGGTGCTGCCACCGGTTCAGCTCATTCCCCTCTCCCGCTACCACTTTTCTAGGATGGTCGCGTACCACCTGCCAGGTGCCAATGTATCACAGGTGGTACCCGTACCACTGGTTGAAAAGCCCTTTTCTAGTCCAACCCCCTGCTCAGGCAGGAAACCCTACACCATTTCGGACAAATGGCTGTCTAGTCTCTTCTTAAAAACTTCCAGTGTTGGCACATACACTGCTTCTGGAGGCAGGTTGTTTCACTGGCTAATTGTTCTAACTGTCAGGAAGTTTCTCCTTAGTTCTAGGTTGCTTCTCTCCTTGACGAGTTTCCATCCGTTGCTTCTTGTCCTGCCTTCAGGTGCTTTGGAGAATAGCTTGACTCCCTCTTCTTTGTGGAAGCCCCTGAGATATTGGAACACTGCTATCATGTCCCCCCTCGTCCTTCTCTTCCTTAAACTAGACATACCCAATTCCTGCAGCCTTTCCTTATATGCTTTAGCCTCCAGTCCCCATATCATCTTTGTTGCTCTTCTTTGTACTCTTTCTAGAGTCTCAATTTTTCAGGCAAGATTTACTGCAGTAATTGCAAATCTTGGGTTTAGTAAAAAATCCATGAAGTTGGAGAGGGTTTTGGGAAAGGGGTCTTGAAAATATTGCTAGGAAAATTGTTGCTTTTCAGCCACAGGCTCTAAAATGGGGGATATAAAATTAGCCTGTTTTAGCCCTGGACTATATGTTTCATAAACAAACACCTTGTGTGTTCGGAAGCCCAGCATCTTCTCCATTGGAAAGTAGTATGAAGAAGGGATGTTTTGCAAGAAACATTTTGCAATGGGGAACACTTAATTCTGCTGTCCATCCTGCAATTCCCTTTTGCAAGCCACATATCCCTGGGTGCTAAACACCCAGAAAAGTTATATCTGGTCCCCAGCTGAGGTAACAGCTTCTGATGCTGAGCAGGGAAGAGGGGTTCAGCACTTCTACGGAAGCCTGCTATTTCTCTTTGCTGCAGCATAATAGAGAGCAGCGTGCAAAATTTCAATATGCAAGGTGACTTTGCATAGAATTAAGTTACTGTGTCTTTCAAGTGCTATTAAGATGGCTTGTGAGGGGAAAGGTATCAAACACATTTGAGTCCCTAGGAAAAATGTGAAGTTGATAAGCAGAAGATTAGGTCACAGCTTGCATGATTATGCATGCTCGGGCTAACATCAATTCCTTAATTCTTTAATTATAATTTTATTACCTTTTTCTAAGTACATGTAATAACAAGAACAAAAGGTTATAGATTTAAATTTTACAAGAAAAGCTATATGGTTAGCTAAACCATACAAATAAAAAAAGAAGAAATGGGAATGCAAGAAAAAAATCTTATAATACCCTATAATTGCAATACGATTGAATATATCAGGGGTCTTCAAACTTGGCCCTTTTATGACTTGTGGACTTCAACTCCCAGAATTCCAGACTTTAACTCCCAGGCACTGCCTGGCTGGTGAATTCTGGGAGTTGAAGTCCACAAGTCATAAAAGGGCCAAGTTTGAAGACCCCTGGAATATATATATCTGAATATATATTACATACTGAATAATTGTTGTTTTGTTGTTTCCTACCATATCCAAATAATATATTTAGACAAATCACAGTTCAATGTTTAAACAATTCATTAATAATCTGTATAGAATCATATTATTTGATCTTTCTGTTGATACAAAGTCAGATCAAAAGCCAGGATCTCGTGAGTTTAACTCTAAAATCCAGTAGGAACACTTCTTCCTGGAATCTTTCAAGAGGTTATTCATGAGGATCAATTTGGGTTTTTGTCTAAAAGATAGTTAAAGAATACTGTTAGAACTGTGTTGATATTTTGGAATATTTGGAACAACATAATGAAGAACGAGCTGCATTGATTTTTTTTAAAGATGTTTTTTTAGATGTTTTTGACAATTTGAACTGGACTTTCCTGTTTACAGTTTTAGAAGACATGAGTTTTGGAGAGAATTTTAAAATGGGTAAAATCGATTTATATTTCGCAGCAATGTAATATAATAAATAATTGTTAGTGGAGATCTAACAAAATCATGTGAAAAATAAAAAAGGACAAGACAAGCCTGCCCATTATCCCTTCTCCTGCTTATTTTGCTTCTTGAAATACTGAATAGAGACATAAAATGGGATGAAAGGATTGTGGGGAGTAAAGATTTAAAAACAGATTTATAAATGGAGAGCTTTTGCAGGTACAGATACGGTATAGCATTTTTAATAGAATTGTGCTGAAATGTGAGCAAAGTAGAAGTGAGCTCTCATAAACTGTCCTCTTTATTTTCTTTCGTTCGTTCTTTCTTTATTATTCATTCATTCATCCTCTAGCCAAACCGGAGATTGTCACTTCGGAAAGACTTAGCAATGGCATGCTACTCTGTGTGGCTACCGGATATCCTGCTCCTACTATAAACTGGTATGTTTGCCCAGCCACTGAGCAAAGGTAAGAGATCCTACGCATTTATTTTGATTTTGGATTAAATGTAAAGAATAAGGAATCGATACAATCAGCTCTTAACATTCAAATGTGTGTTTTATTTTCATGACTTGAAACCTCATGAGAAAGTAAATTTCTTGGGGTTTCCATTGGAAGTGAGGTGTGGGATGGAGAAGGAAGGGTCTTAACCCACCCTACTCCATAGCAAATTCTGTTCTCATAGACATAATTTTCCCTCATATGGGATGAAAGATAGGAAAAGAGACTGAACTTCTGTTCGCTAATCTTGCTTGATAACTATACCTACTTGGGCAGAAGAATCTTTATTCTGGAACCTGAACTAAGATGCCTTGTAGTTCTGGTCCAGACAGCATAAACTCAATGAAAATGGTTTTAAACAAATATTTATACTCTAACACAGTTCTAGCTGGCTAAAATCCGGTCCAGCACAAATCTTACAGGTGCAAACAAGTACACAAGAAGGACCTTTTTAATGTGCCTTGCATTCATGGGAATTGGAGACACACGAACAGGATCAATAAAAACAATTTATACAGCAGTAGCCATAGCAACAGCACTTAGACTTACATATCGCTTCACAGGGCTTTACAGCCCCCTCTAAGCAGTTTACAGAGTCAGCCTCTTGCCCCCAACAATCTGGGTCCTCATTTTTTCCAATCTCAGAAGGATGGATGGCTGAGTCAGCCTTGAGCCGGTCAGGGTTGAACTGCTGACAGTGAGCAGTGAGATAGCCTGCAATACTGCATTCTAACCACTGCGCCAGTAGGGCTCTTGTGGTGGAGGGGTTCTGTTTGTGTTTACACCTTCATTACATGTATGTACAGTACAGGTCGTCCTCGGCCTTGAGACTATTTTTTAATGATAGTTCAGAGTTCTGGCAGCACTCTGAAAAATGTGATTTACGAGCTGTCCTCAAAACTGGAACCGTTGTACCATGGGGTCACATGTTTGCAATTTGAGCACTTGGCTCTAGTCCAGAGGTTTTCAACCTGTGGGTCGCGACCCCTTTTGGGGTCGAACGACCATTTCACGGGGGTCACCAAACACCGCAGTCCGCCATTTTTTATTATTTTTTGGGGGGTCCGCCATTTTTTCCCCTTTGCGATGCGGGCCCACCATTTTTTTTTTTTGGTCGGAAATTTTTTTTTTGGGTCGGACATTTTTTTCCCATTTGCGATGTGGGCCGTCGCGCTGCGCATGCGCGATGCGGGCCCACCATTTTTTTTTATTTTGGTCGGCCATTTTTGGGGGGGTCGGCCATTTTTCCCCCCCTTTGCGATGCGGGCCGTCGCGCCGCACATGCACGATGCGCCCCGTCGCGCCGCACATGCGCGATGCGGGCCGGGGTCAAGCCCCGGAAAAGGTTGAGAACCGCTGCTCTAGTCCTTATTCACAAGGATTGCAGCATCATATACATACATTGTAGCCATGCGGTTGCGATTGGCTATCTTCCCAGCAGGCTTATGACAGATTCACTTAACAACTGCAGTGACTGCTTAACAATTGTGGCCAAAGAAAAAAGTCGTAAAATGAAGCTCAACTCACTTAACAACAAAATTTTGGGCTTAATTGTGGTCATAAGTCAAAGACTACCTGTACAGATTTATCTTAAAGCAAATAGGAGATCAGTCAGGGGCATATTAGAATTCTGACGGCTGAGATACGCTCTTGATGTAACCCCGATATTCAGCAGTGTTTCTGTGGCTTGCTTCTTGTTTCTTGAAGGTGCCATTTTAATTTATCACTGAACAGTAAGGACCCAAGGAGATGCCACACACTTTCTAACCATTTACAGCTGGGATGTTCTTGGCCCTAATTATTTAACTCTGTAAAAGGCCAGTTAACGAAATACCTTCTCTTTATGGCTATTATCTCTCAGCTTTGTTTATAGCAATAGCACTTAGATTTGCGTACCGCTTCATAGTGCTTTAAAGCAGGGGTCCCCCAATCTCTGGGCCGCAGACCGTGCCAGGCCACAGCCCATTCACAACCAGGCTAAGGAAGTTGTCAACGCTGCAAATACTGTATATTCTTGCTTTGACAATATGCTGAACTGTCTGGTATTTTTTAGAGTTAATTTTATTTATTTATTTAATTAGATTTCTATGCCGCCCTATTCCAAGAACTCAGGGCGGCTCACAACATGAATACTAACATGAAGAAATCTAGAATTAAAATACGTTGTAAAACCCATTAATTAAAACCAATCATCCTAAAACAGACATACAAACATACATACACTGGCTGGGGCAAGATGTTAACTGCCCCAGGCCTGCCAGCAAAGATGAGTCTTCAATAATTTGCGAAAGGCAGAGAGGGTGGGGGCAATACGGATCTCCGGGGGGAGTTGATTCCAGAGGGCCGGGGCCGCAACAGAGAAGGCTCTTCCCCTAGGCCCCACCAGGCGACACTGTCTGGCAGACGGGACCTGGAGAAGGCCGACTCTGTGGGCCCTAACCGGTCGCTGGGTTTCATGGGGCAGCAGACGGTCCCGTAAGTAACCTGGTCCGATGCAGAAGAGGGTAAAGGGAAAGAGAGAGGAAGGAAATCTTTGACCTTCATACTAATTGGATAACGTGATATATGGCAGCTAATTTGGGGAGGGAACATGCTGATAATTTAATTGCTCAGGGGAAGAGAATTTAGATCTTGGCATACTTCCGTTATGCCTGTGCTGACATTTTGTAACGATAAAAGACTTTTAGGAACATCAATGCCTGGAAGTTCTTTGAAGTGTTTCATTAGTCGGAACCATAACAGAAGTGGTGGGCAAGGCTGGGCCCACATAGCTGCATTTATGAAAGTGGCACAAGCACCCATTGCCATCTTCACCAGTCTGTTGAGCCAGAAAGGTTGGGAAATGCTGCTTTACAGGCCTCTCTAAGTGGTGTACAGAGTCGGCCTATTGCCCCCAGCAGTCTGGGTCCTCATTTTACTGACCTCAGAAAGATGGAAGGCTGAGTTAACCTTGAGCCAGTCAGGATTGAACTCCTGGCAGTCGACAGAGTTAGCCTGCAATACTGCATTCTAACCACTGCGCCACCAAGGCTCATTTTTTGTTTGTTCCCCACCTTTATTACTTTTATAAATAACTCCAGGTATCAAACATACTCCTATTTTCTCTACAACAGCGGTTCTCAACCTTTTCCGAGGCTCGACCCCGGCCCACGCCGCACAAAAAAAAAATGGCGGGCCCGCGCATGTGCGGCGTAATGGGGTGCATCGCGCATGCGCGGCGCGACGGCCCGCATCGCGATAGGGAAAAAATGGCCGACCAAAAAAAATATGGCCGACCCAAAGAAAAATGGCCGACCCCAAAAAATAAAAATAAAATAAATGGCAGACACCTGTGAAATGGTCATTCGACCCCAAATGGAGTCGCGACCCACAGGTTGAGAACCGCTGCTCTACAACAAGAACCCTATGAGGTAGTTTGGGCTAAGCAGAACAGCCCAAAGTCACCAGCCAGCTTTTAGGCCTAAATGGGAACTAGAACTCACAGTCTCCTGGTTTCTAAGCTGGTGCCTTAACTGCTAGATCAAACTGTAAGAATCATGTAACATGTAATGTATCACAATTTTAGACAATACAGGGAAATCAGATTTCCCTCTATACACAGTAGATCATATAACAAATGTGACTTGTAAGGTTAGAAGAAAAAGAGTTAACTACAAAGTAATTGTCCATGTTTCTAACAAGATTGCACGTATTTTGATTGCAGGTAATTCATTTGCAAGTGAGGATACAAATACTTGCTATTTGGTGATATTTTGAACATTATTGCTAATTTATAGTGTTTTTCCTATCCAAAACATTTTTCAGAAGTTATTTTAGTGAAAGCCTTTTTTATTAATAGCGGCAATCATGACATCTCAAGTTAATCATAAACTATCTCTGGTTGTGGTATTGGCAGTATATAATGAGAGTACCTTAAAGACTCTTCTGTGCCTGCATCACTGTTTGGTTTGGTGATAGCAGAGCCTCAGATAGAAGGTCCATACAGAGAGCTGAGGAGATTATAGGAAGCCCACTTCCCCTTATTCAGGATACTGCCTACAAGCGCTTATATGTGCTTGGAGCTCGGGGCATTGTTAGAGACCCCACACACCCACTTTGCGGTCTGTTTCTGTTGCTCCCCTCTGGGAGGAGGTTTCGAAGTATTTATAGCAGAACTTCTAGATTCTGTAACAGCTTTGTTCCTTATGCCATTCGTCTTGTAAACTCACAAGATTCATTTATCTCGTCATGTAAATGTATATAGCCAAACTAGATTGTGTTGTTTCTCTGGATCATATATGTGTATGTATGTGGGTATATTGTTGTTGTTGTTGTTGTCATTATGCAGTATATATTGGAGGTGGTTACCCTTTGAGAGCTGTATGCAACAAAATCTCATTTTAATGTATTAATGTACATTTAAAGTGACAATAAAGTTTATTCTATTCTATTCTATTCTATTCTATTCTGGTTCTATTCTATTCTATTCTATTCCCTTTTCTATTCCCTATTCTATTCTATTCTATTCTATTCTATTCTATTCTATTCTATTCTATTCTATTCTATTCTATTCCACTCCACTCCACTCCACTCCACTCCACTCCACTCCACTCCACTCCACTCCACTCCACTCCACTCCACTCCACTCCACTCTACTCTACTCTACTCTACTCTACTCCACTCCACTCCACTCCACTCCACTCCACTCCACTCCACTCCACTCTGACCAAAATTCTATTTATACCAGAAAGAACAGTTTTTAAGAACCCAATTCTGTTCTTAATAATTGTAAGTTATACAACTGTGATCTCTTGTCAGATAGTTGCCTAATGCCAGGTCTTCTGCCTTTCAGTCCCACAATAGATTTTGCTGATGTATACTGATGTTTGGGGTTCAAAACGCATAGGTTGAAAGTCTCTAATCTCACTCCCACCAACATGCCCTAAGTAATTAGTGAGAAGTATTGGACTTTTTCTTTATATTTTGAAAATTAATGAAAAGGAATTAGGTTCACAAGAAATAAATGAAAGATTAGCAGATTTGTTCACTTTCAAGGTATATACCGAGTTGGATCCAGATTTTAATTATACTTAGTGCAAACTCTGTGAAATTAATCAGATTTAAGATTGCCACGATTAACATAAGACTATTTCAGTGAATCTGAATTAAAAGTAGCCAAATCTCCAGTGGCTGCATTAGGATAAGCATTAAAATAGAATTCCCAAGAATTTCCAGGCAAGAACGTTGATGGCTGCATAACTGGGATGAGAAACGGCTTAGTACAAATGCCAAATTATAACCCTTGGGACACCTGTCCACTAGTTTTTCTTTTCTTGTTTTTCATCCAGATGATTTTTTTTTCCAGGTGTCCAGATTCACCAAACATTTTTTCAGTGAATGTAAAAACTAAATATAGAGATTCAACGTTTTCTTCCTTTGGAAAGATAATTGTAGAAAGTACTATTCAAATTCAAATCAGTTTATTACAACCACCTGGCCAGAAACAGTAAAATATCCAGTTTACTTGCATACGTACATATAAAAAAAATGCCCTGAGCGTGATCTAATGATGAATTAGAACACATATAATAAAATTAATTTTAAAACAAAAAACATTAGAAAGATCTAAACATAACATCTTATTTATGTTTCTGACAAATCCCCAGTGCTGCTGCACAGAATCTAGCCACCTGCGCCGTAATTACAGCCTGTTCGTCCTTAAGCAGCCCCTGGAGATAAGCAGTGTTGGGAACGGCCAGGATACCGATCAATTATTGGGAGGAAATATTTTTTCAAATATCTCTATTGAAAAAGAGCATCAAAGGAATATGTGTCCAACTGTCTTCTACCTTTCCTGAGCCACAGCAATAGAGTCTTTCAGCCAATGGTGTCTTTTTATACTTGCCGTACAGAACGGCCAATGGAAGCACATGGCACCATGTGAGCAAAAATGACTCCAACTGGCTAAGATAACTGGTGGGAATAACAACGTATCTAATAGAATCTGGAGCCAGAAACAGCAGAGCTGCTGCTAGCAAATACCTCCCGCCGTCCGGTACGCTCCCACAAAGAGGGTCTCCTCAGGGTGCCGTCGGCCAGACAATGTCGGCTGGTGACCCCCAGGGGGAGAGCCTTCTCTGTGGGAGCTCCTACGCTTTGGAATGAGCTCCCCCCCCGAACTCCGTACGATGACGGATTTACGTACCTTCCGTCGGGAATTGAAAACATTCCTTTTTCGACAGGCCGGCCTGGTATAGAAGCTCCGGTTCCAGCAAGGTTAAAATTGTTTTAGGGGATTGAGTCATTTTTAAGATATACAACGTATTGGGTTTTAAATGGGATTTATGGCCAAATTGTTTAATTTATTCTTAATTATTTTAATTTTTGTATATTGATATGTTTTTAATTTTGGGCTGTACACCGCCTCGGGTCTTTCGGGAGAGGGGCGGTATAGAAATCAGAAAATAAAAAAAATTAAAAAAAATAAGTCTGCTTGCCTCTCGATGCACGCTAGTTTTTCTTTTCTTGTTTTTCATCCAGATGATTTGTTTTGTTTTTTTCCAGGTGTCCAGATTCACCAAATGTTTCTCCAGGGAATGTAAAAACCAAATATAAAGATTCAACGTTTTCTTCCTTTGGGAATATAATTGTGGAAAGTACTATTGATACCAGCATGTTGAAGAGCAATAGCACCGTCACCTGTGAGGCTTCCAATACCATTGATAGACGTTCAGCTTTCTTTAACTTTGCCATTAAAGGTAATTTTATGAGTTGTTTCTGAAACCGAATACAGTATTTATTCTTGCAAGCTTTTGGAAACGAGGAAGAGTTCCCCTGAACTTAAATCGCCAAGTTTCTTCATCATGTTGATAACCAAATGCATATATTTTTGTCACAACTTATTCCATAATACTTGTTTTTTTGCATTTTATAGTAAGTATTCTAAGAAACGTAAAAATTTTTACCTTTTCCTACAGAATGAGATGAAAAGTGGTATTTAAATGCTTAAATCAAAACATCCCAAAAATTTCATTTTTTTTCTTATTATAGGATTATTATTTTGATAATGAGGTATTGGTCAAAAGTAGGTATGTCTGCATTCACAGGTAATTCTCAACTTAACAACTGTTTGGACTTCAAGTTACTTATGACCTGTCATCAAAGTTAGGTTGTGTAATTGCATTTTGGGTGCTTGGCAATCTTTTCCAATGCTCTGCGGTCATGTAATCACGTTTTGCAAATATTTTTGCTGTTTTCTGGCAAAAAAAAGCATCCTTTGGGTAAGCTGGATTCAGGGGCCACATGATTTGCTTAACGGCCATGTGATTTACTTAATGACCATTCTAACATAGTTGTCATATCGAGTCTGGTCACATAGTAACTTGACTTAAGACCAGAATAACTTTACAACTAAAATTTCAGGTTCTGTTGTGGTCACCTGAATAGATCAAACCGAAAGCTGATTGCTTTAAGATTGAATTGAACTGGAAGTCACAAGGTCTGGGGACAAAACTTAAAATAAAAACTGGCAAGGGCAGGTAAAGAGGCAGTCTAACCAAAGAAGTCAAGGTGACAATTTTAGGAGCTTGTCAACTTAAAACACCTCCTCTTCAATGCCAGGTTGTTTCCTGGTAAAACTTTGGTTACTAAGGATTTAATTCTGAAACAGAGCATTGACCTGATGTATATAACAGACACGTGACTGTCAGAAGAATAAAGAACACCTCTGCCAGCTCTGGACTGTTCTTTAAAACAGCCATCTAAGCTATGGTCTAGGACAGGGGTAGGCAACCTTGGCTCTTTTACGACTGGTGGACTTCAACTCCCAGAATTCCTGAGCTGCTGAAATCCACGAGTCATAAAAGAGCCAAGGTTGCCTACCCCTGGTCTAGGACAATGCATCTCAACTTCAGCAACTTTTAAGTTGTGTGGATTTTAACTCCCAGAATTCCTCAGCCAGCTTTACAGGAGTTGAAGTCCACACATCTTTAAAGTTTTCAAAACTAAGAAACACTGGTCTAAGATAATTCCATCTCTCTGATCAGAGACTCCATTCAGCAATCAGTAAATTCTGAGCCAGTGTAGAGTCATTGCTACTATAGCATCCATACCACTACCTTACACCCTCTCTTCTTTAATTAGCCAGATAATCTTAGGCATGGTATTGGATTACCTTAAGCCTATTGCCCTAGAGCAGTGGTGGCGAACCTATGGCACGCGTGCCAGAGGCGGCACTCGGAGCCCTCTCTGTGGACACGCGTGCCATGCCCTGGAGATGGCAACTGTCTTCTTCAACCAGCCACCCGCTAACTTGCCGAGGTCCCATGTGGTCATATGCATCCCAGCACCCATGCGCTTGCTGGCCTTTGTGTGCGGAGGCTGATGGTGTCAGGCAGCAGCCCCCGGCCCCTGCCTCGCCTTGCCCTGTGACATGGCACCCCCGCCCTGCCTCGCCTCACCCCATAGAACCAGCCTCCTGCCCACCGCCCCACCCGCCAGAGACCTCTGGATCTCCCCCAACTCTGACTGGCCCCCACAGGTGTCCCTCCCCAGGAGCAACATCAAGTTGGTCATGCCCCACCCTGGCCACGCCCACCCATCTGCCATGACCACTGTAGCCATGCCCACCTGGTGGCCACGCCCACCCCGGCACCCGACAACAGATAACCGGGTTTTGGGTTGAAGTTTGGGCACTCGGTCTCTAAAAGGTTCGCCATCACTGCCCTAGAGATTTTACATGTTTATGTGAGGTTCTCCAAGCAGGAGTAACTAAAGATAACATATCCGTCATGCCAAGCAAAGGCCTGTCCTAAATAGTATCTGGCTTCACAGATACATCAGGGCACAATATTTTGTTTGAGTGGAACTTGTGGTCTGAAGTTGGAGGAACTCCATTCCATTCATGAAAAACTCACTTCTGACCAGTTTTTTGATCTCCTGGAAAGATGGAGTAAATGGTTAAAATGGATTGATGCAGGATCTGAGTGCTTTCTTAACTACGTTTAAGGATTTTCCCACTTTGGCAGTACTATCGATGCCTTGGTGGATTTTGGAATACAGAACCTGGTATTGTCACCGTAACACTTAAGTGCCTTCTTCCCTGAGGTCAAGAAGGTTTACTTGGTAGCTGAGAGAAAAGCAAATTGGATGTTAAGGATGGATCAGTTGACACAGGACTTGGACTCATCTGAAATCCTGCTCTATAGTAGTGGAGGCAGTGAAGAGCCTGATGCTGGGAAAGATTGAGGGCAATAGAAGAAGGGGACGAAAGAGAATGAGGTGGCTGGATGGAGGCCTCCATTGTGTCTGCACAAAACAGCCTTGGTTTTGCACACTGCGGAATTAGTAGAACGTTGTGTGGAGAGGAGGCAGAAGAATCAATGAACCCCTGTGAGCGATTTCTATCATTCATTGTGGACAGTGTCAGTTGGATCTGTCTCAATTTAGATTTTGTCAGAAGGGCCGGAAGATGAAAATTTTGGCACATCTGCTCATCCTGTTATTTTTGAATCTTTTTTATCAGTCAATCCCAAAGTTACGGACAGGAAAATAGAAGGATGACGACTCGTAGATGTTTATTTGACTTTTGCTTCTTCTGGCTAGCTAAATAAACCTTTAGGGCTTGCACCTCTGATTAAGAGGAGTGACTAATGTGTCTGTATTGTAGAAGAGGAGTTTTCGTTCGTCCATCGAATTCGATGAGGACCTTGACATCTTGTGGATTGTGGGCCATCAACGATGTGTCCGTAGGTGGCTGATAAGACCGATGTTAGCACGGAATGTTCTGCCACATACTGAACAAAGAAATATAGACACTGTTACTTCGGCATTTACAGCTCTGGCTTTGCGGAGTGCATGCTTCTCTTGTGCCAAGATTGTCCTTCTATGTTCATATGTCTGGCAACCCTGGTACACCAGAGTACGCCATGTCGATCGATCATGTGCCAGAGGTTCCCAGGAGGTGATGTTAATATCCAGGGACTTGAGAGAGGCTTTCAGCGTATCTTTATATTGCTTCTTTTGTCCCCCGTGTGATCGTTTCCCTTGAGACAGTTCACCATAAAAGAGCTGTTTAGGGATGCGATGATCTGGCATCTTTACAACATGGCCTGCCCAGCGCATCTGGGCTTTCATCAACAGAGTGTAAACTGATGATAGGCCTGCTCTGGAGAGGACATCAGTGTCTGGTATCTTATCTTGCCACCGGATCCTCAGAATTCTACGAAGGCAGGTCATGTGGAAATAATTCAGTTGCCTCACATGCCTCTTGTACACTGTCCAGGTCTCACTAGCATACATCAGAGTAGTTAACACTGCTGCCTTGTAAACTTTAAGCTTAGTAGCAAGGCTTATTCCACGGCAGTCCCACACTTTGGTCCGCAATCTGCCAAATGCAGAGCTTGCCTTAGCAATTCTACAGTTGTCAATTGTCACTGCACGGGAGAGGGTACTACCAAGATACGTAAATTGGTCCACTACCTGCAGCTTTTGTCCCTTTATTGTGATGATAGGCGCTTGATACTGAGCTTTTGGAACTGGCTGGTACATCACTTCGGTTTTCTTTGTGTTAATGAGAAGGCCAAAGTTGTCACAAGCGGCTGCAAATTTGTCCATGCTGGCTTGCATTTCCTGCTCCAATCCTGCATTAAGGGCACAGTCATCAGCAAAAAGTAGATCTCGTAACACAGTCTCCTTTACCTTGGTGACAGCCCGAAGTCTTCGCAGGTTGAATGGTTTCCCATCGGTTCTGTACCTCAGATTAACTCCCACTGAACTGTTCTGAAAGGCGTCTGACAGCATGGCTGAAAACATCATGCTGAACAGAGTTGGTGCCCGCACGCAGCCTTGCTTAATGCCGTTAGTGACAGGGAAGGCCTCTGAGACTCCACCATTACTCAAAACACGAGCCGCCATGCCATCATGGAACTGCCGTACCATCAGGATAAATCTGTCAGGGCACCCAAACTTCGACATAATACGCCATAATCCTTCATGACTAACTGTGTCAAAAGCCTTGGTAAGATTCATGAAGGTCGTGTATAGTTCACAATTTTGCTCCTGACATTTCTCCTGGAGCTGTCGAGCTGCAAAGATCATGTCCACCATGCCACACTCTTTACGGAAACCACAGTGTGTTTCAGGTAGTATACCCTGTTCCAGATGGTCAGTCAGGCGATTTAGCAACACACATGCAAAGATCTTGCCTGCGACGGAGAGAAGTGATATTCCTCTATAGTTATCACAGAGTTGTCGATTTCCTTTCCTCTTGTAGAGGTGCACGATGGACGCGTCTTTCAGTTCCTGAAGGATGGAACCTTGTTTCCAAAAGGATCGGAACAGTTGGGTAAGTTTTCCAACAAGCACAGTGCCACCAGCCTTATAAACTTCCGCTGAGATTGCATCAGATCCTGGCGCCTTACCACTGGAACATTGCCTGATGGCCTGTAAGGTTTCAGCCTCTGATGGTAGGGCATCCAGGCTATAGTTGATATCTACCTGGGACATCCTGTCAATCGCCTCATTATTGATGGTAGATGGGCGGTTCAGCACAGAGTGGAAGTGCTCAGCCCAACGCTGTAAAATCAGGGTCTTCTCAGTGATAAGAGTTGCACCACTCGAATCCAGCAGAGGAGAGCTTCCTAAGGGCTGAGGTCCATATAGGGATCTAAGGGCTTCATAGAACCGTTTGACATCGCCTCTATGAGCAAACTTCTGGATTTCATCTGCTTTAGAACTCAACCAGGAGTCCTGCATCTTGCGGAGCTTGCTCTGTACAATCCTGCAAGTGTTTATAAAAGCATTTTTCTTTGCAGTTGACGATGGATCATTTTGATGAGCACGGTAGAGGTGGTGTTTTTCAGCAAGCAAGATCTTAATCTCTTTGTCGTTTTCATCAAACCAGTCCGGCTGCTTCCTATATGAAGGTCCAAGAACCTTGAGTGCAGAAGAGTGCAAGATGTCCCGGAAACATTCCCAGTCCTTCTCAGCATTTTCCTGTATTTGCAGCTCCAGGAGTTGAGTATCAAGATCTTTTACTAATGAAGCTGCTACGTCGGGATTTTCCAGTGCACTGACGTTGATCTTTTTCATCACAACTCTGTTTCCCTGTGGACGATTCTTCGGCTTGATGTGAATATTTAACTTTGAAATGATGAGTCCAACAGTCAGCACTCGGCATAGCCTTAGTTACTCTTACATCTTGCATGTCTTTCCTCCACACAATGACGTAGTCAATGAGATGCCAGTGCCTGGAGCGTGGGTGCATCCAGGATGTCTTTTTACGAGTAGACAGGCGAAAGATGGTATTGGTAATGACCAGATCATGAGCAGCACATGTCTTCAATAATAGCAAACCATTGCTGTTACATGTGCCAATTCCATTTTTACCAATAACGCCATCCCAGGTAGAATGATCAGACCCCACTCTCGCGTTGAAATCACCAAGTAAAATCAACCTATCAGTGCGTTTCACGGATGAAAGTAGGGCATCAAGATCTCCATAAAACTTGTCCTTTACTTCATCTGGATTTGTCATTGTAGGTGCGTAGGCACTGATCAATGTGGCTTGCTTTCCACTTTGTAATGGGAGGTGCAGTGTCATAAGTCGATCATTCACTCCCTTAGGAAGACTGGCAAGTTGGCGAACAAGGTGGTTCTTAACCGCCAAGCCAACTCCAGACTCACGACGTTGGTCGTTACTACGTCCACACCAAAATAATGTATAACCGCCTCCTGTTTCTGTAAGCTGACCTTCATTGGCTAAACGAGTTTCACACAGGGCCGCAATGTCAATGTTAAATCTTGCAAGTTCTCTGGCTACCAGAGCTGTTCTTCTTTCTGGACGGTCTGCTAATGGATTGTCTTGAAGTGTACGTACATTCCATGTACCAATAATAAGTGGTAACACCTTATGTTTCATCTTAAATTTTGTGCTTCGACCGCATGAGATGGGATCCTCTCCAGCCGCGGTAGGCAGGACAGGGTTTGAAGGAAGCAACAATGTTTAGGGCACAATTTCTAGCCCCTTCCTCATACTATGGAGGTGAGCAGTGTGATCCTAAAGAGGGCTGTTCAGTCACTCAGATAGACGCTGAATCCAGCTGTTGCTTCATCAGCAAGAAGCGACCATTAGACCTGAGCCACCTGTGTGCAGGTCTGCGTCCACAGCTCCCAGTGATTCCACACCTGCTGCTTCTTCACTCGCATATCGCCACAGGACTTTAAGATTTCGTCGGAATTAGGGAAATAGGGAAAGTCAAGATATCAAGACTTGCGTGTGAATTGGATTTAAGTGAGGGAGAGGTGCGCATAGTCAGCCTCACTCTCTCTTCCCAGATTCCATCTTGTTCCAATGGCAGGACAAAAGTCGAGACAGTTGGAGATGGGCTGGGTGCAGTGGTTGACCAGGGCATCTTTCGTGTCTTGCCGTGCTCTCAGCGTACCACATCGCTTGCAGAAACTGCCTTCATGACCGTTGGTTCTATTTTGATAGATCTCATCTGCTCAATCCACCAGAGTCTGTCTTCACATGCTCGGGATAGACAAATCCCTTACTCACCGAGTGTCGAAGACACAACAGCTACCCTCAACCTGGTTTAACCAGCCTGTCAAAGCTGTTGCCCGGGGTGTGGCCACTGTGCATGTTACAGCTACTAGGAGCCACAGGTGAGAGCTGAGTGTCAGGTGGGGACCAAAGGTGTACGAGCTGCCTAAAAAGGCATGACACGCCCTACACCAGAGGTACTACCCCTCCCTGACCACCCCATACATACAAGATTATTGAAAAACAAAGCCCTTCCCGGAGAAATTGTTTACAGCTATAGACAGTCTCAAATACTGTACTCCATTTCCAGAAGACTTAATGGCTCTATAGCTCCAGATGCATCCTAATATTGATTAATAATAATGGAGCCGTATTAGAGTTCATATTAGTGAATCTCTAGTATTGATACTATCAACCATGGTAGTCTGTCAACCACTTGATAGGATTGGGGACATTATTTCATCTTGATTCCAATTGTTCCTGTTGGACCATATCTACATGATTTTGAGGAGACTATGGTCCAGTACTTGGGCTGTTATCATATAGTAATCAATAAAGTTCAGTCTTGTATCTTATGCTTTTTTTGTTGTTAGTTGCAAAGTCGTGTCTGACCCATCACAACCCCATGGACAATGTTCCTCCAGGTCTTCCTGTCCTCTATCATCTTCTGGAGTCCATTTAAGCTCACGCCTACTGCTTCAGGGACTCCATCCAGCCACCTCATTCTCTGTCATCCCCTTCTTCTATTGCTCTCAATCTTTCCCAGCATTAGGCTCTTCTCCAGTGAGTCCTTCCTTCTCATTAGGTGGCCAAAGTACATGAGAATCTGGCCTTCTAAAGAGCAGTCAGGGTTGATCTTCTCTAGGACTGACCGGTTTGATTGCCTTGCAGTCCAGGGGACTCTCAGGAGTCTTCTCCAGCACCATAGTTCAAAGGTCTCAATTCTTTGGCACTCAGCTTTCTTACGGTCCAACTTTCAGAGCCATACATAGCCACTGGGAAAACATGGCTTTGACTATACACACTTTTGTTGGCAGGATGATGTCTCTGCTTTTTAGTATGCTGTCTAGATTTGCCATAGTTTTCCTCCCCAGGAGCAAGCATCTTTCCAGATGCGATTGGTGGAGGAGCGGCAGGGGAAAGTCCCGGATGAGCTGACACTGCAAGCCAGCTGGTGTGAAGCTAGTTTGCCCTCTTGTGATGCACCGGTGCAAATGGGCCAGCGACTGTCGGCTGCCAGGATTTCTACTGTGTGCATAACATTGGAGCTTCCTGGCCTTGTATGCCATACGCTAAATAAATAAAATAAATAATAACCTAATAATTAGTCTATCCAAATGTTAAAACCAGAAGGAGAGTCCTCTTTGAAGATACCCTTCAAAAGGCTCTTCTTTCTGAATACTGGAGAGGACCTTTCCTGTCTTACCTCCAGACTATAGAATAGTGTTTGTCAACCTCAGCAGTGTTAAGATGCATTGACTTCAACTTCCAGAATTTATATACTGGCTAGGGAGTTGAAGTCAGTGCATCTTTAAAATGCTGAAGTTGAAAAACCCTGCTACGGAATCCTTCAGTACCTGTGTTTGACATCTGCTGCTGCAATAGCAATAGCACTTAAACTTATATACCGCTTCACAGTGCTTTACAGGCCTCTCTAAGCGGTTTACAGAATCAGCACATTGCCCCCAACAATCTGGGTCCTCATTTTACCGACCTCGGAAGGATGGAAGGCTGAGTCAACCTTAAGCCGGTGAGAATCGAACTGCTGGCAGTCGGCAGAATTAGCCTGAATTACCGCATTCTAATCACTGCGCCACCACAAATCTTCAACGTTTATAAATCTTAAAGGCCATCTTTTTCACCCGTCTCTTAAAGCATTTGAATATCAATTTTAGTGTAGAATTAATTAATATTACTAATTTTTCGTATTCTGCTTTTGTTTTTTTTAAAGTTTGCCAGCTGCCTTGTACGCTTGCCAGCATGAAAGCAATTTATAAGTGTATAAAAATAAAAGCAAATTGCTAACAAGTTTTCATATTTTTACATGTGTTTGTAGAACAAGAAAATAGTGGCAGCCTTTTCACTCCATTGTTAATTGGCTTTGGCGTAGCAGCAGGACTGATGAGTGTTATGGTCATAATCCTTGTTTATAAATATCTCCAGGTAAGAATTGTTTGTAATTTTGTCTTGTTAGAATGCCATTTTTTACTGCCACTGTATTACCAGTTTAAGTACTTAAAAAAGTTATGTCTGTATTCCAGAAACCTAAATATGAGGTACAGTGGAAAGTGGTCGATGAAATTAATGGAAACAACTATATCTATATAGATCCAACACAGCTTCCATATGATGAGAAATGGGAATTTCCAAGAAACTGCCTCAGTTTTGGTTAGTTTGCAGATATTTAATCTTCCTGGCAATCAAATAATGCTTTTAGTACCCTTACGTCAGTGATGACATAGTTTAAAAATATTTTCTTTTCCTAGTCTATTTTTTATTGTTTTGATTTACCACTTCATTCCAGAGAAGGGATCCACCCTATGGTATCTCAGTACAAAGGCAGGATCAAGGGGCTAGGTCAGGGGTAGGCAACCTTGGCTCTATTATGACTCGTGGACTTCAACTCCCAGAATTCCTAAGCCAGCATGGCTCAGCTTGGAAACCTCTCCCTTTCCCCTCAGCATGGCTGGCTCAGGAATTCTGGGAGTTGAAGTCCACGAGTCATAAAAGAGCCATGGTTGCCTACCCCTGGGCTAGGATCAAGGGGCATCATTGGGCCAACACAATGCCAGCACCTTTCTATAGGTGCCCCTTTGATGTTGTATGCTTATTGTATGAAAAATCAACAGAGGTGATAGAATGATGCTGTCATTCTGATGGAAGCACTGGAGTCTGGTACTATTGCCCCTATCACGGTTTGCTTGTAAGAGACAATTCTATTACAATAAGGAGTCATATTTTTTTCCCCAGAGTCCTGTGGCTATTGTATGGAGGCCTCCAGTGTAGCTCTGTGATCCTGGAAAAAGACACAGCTTAATTCACAGTCCAGGGTTCAAGCGATGAAACCTTCGGTAAAAAAATTAAGGATTTAGAGGAAGATTGCTCTAAATTTGCTACCCTTCTTCCACACCCTTATGGAATAATTTAAATAGGGCCCTATAAATATTCTGGACGCTGTCTATATATCCATAGCTGTCTGGTGAATTCTGGGATTTGAAGTCCACAAATTTTAAAAGTTGCCAAGGTTGGACACCCTGGCTTTAGATAGCAACTATCAAAGTAGGGCACATGAATGGACAAATAATAGGAAAAGCAGCACAAACACCTGGCTGATTTCTGGATGCCTACTCTTTGCGTAAGACTTTTAAGTTGCCTAATCGGTCAGGGTAGGACGGTATATCTATCTGAGTTGGGAATATCAGTATGACCCTCAGTAGCAACAAAGAGGAGAGATTTTGTGTCTTGTATGTGGAGGCTTTCTGCTTCCCAATCATCATCATCATAGTAATAATAATATTAATAAACTTTATGCAAGGTAAACTAATAGAAGCAGTAGCAGAAGTGAAGGGAAGGCATTGCTACTCCTCCTGTTTTCTCCTTTTCTATGGCTGCTTGCAAGTCATTTGTAACTTCAGCAGCAGTAGCAGGCACCAAAACAAGAACTCTTAGAAGCCTGGGGTGGAGGATGTCCCCAGGGAACTGCTTCTGAGCTGCCAAAAAGTTAGACATAACAATATTGTAACTAGTGTGAGAACCAAGGTTTTTTGAAATAAGAGATGATAAGTTGAAGAACTGGAGGGGAAGCCAGCATTTCAAACTAATTGGAGAATGTGATTTATGACTGTTAATTAGAGGAGGGAATTGTGCTTTGATACTATGTGCTCAGGGGAGGGGAATTCAGATTTTGACTTTGTCTATGTACGTGCCGATGCTATGCTACTCGAATAAAGATTCTTTAAGGTAAACAATACCTCAAAGTTTTTTGAAGAATTTCATCTGTCGGAACCACGACACAATTCCAGTGATTTCTGGCTCTTTTCTAGTGCAGATAGGGTGGGACCCCATTTTGGTGATTTGCTTTGGAATCCAGAGAGCTCTCTGATTGCTTTTGGATCACCCCACTTTATATGTGGCTAATTTTCTTTTATTCCCCCCCCGCGCTTTATCCCTTTCTATTAGCTCATAATATAAAATACTAGAATACAAAAGCAAATTAGAGGAAAAATAGAGGAGGGAGAAAGGAGGAGAAAAGTGTTTAAAAGAAGGGGAAAAGAAAGAAAAAGCATTGACTTCCGACTCCCCTTTTTTAGTGCGGTAGAATAAGATAGTAACATCAAACGTCAACTTTTCACTTTTATATAACAGTATAAACTAGGCCAGTGGTGGCGAACCTATGGCACGCGTGCCAGAGGCGGCACTCAGAGCCCTCTCTGTGGGCACGCACACCGTGCCATGGAGATGGCAACCATCCCTCTTCAACCAGGCGCCCGCTAACTCACCAAGGTCCCACGTGGCCGGATGCATCCCAGCACGGCTGGTTTTCCTCTCCTTCCCATCCCTCCTGGCCTCTCATGCTCTCCTTTTCCCAGGCATGACCCACTACATTGCCTCCTCAGCTGTCGGCTATCCGTCCAGCTCAGAGCGGTTTCTCTGAACTGCTGGCGGCGGGCTGCGGAGTCCCAGAGTGCACTGGTCAAGGGGCCGGCAGGCTGTGGCTGCTGACAGACACTGTCGGCCCCCATCCATTTGCTGGCCTCTGTGTGCGGGGGCCCCTGCCTCACCTTGCCCTCCAACAATGGCACCCCCGCCCTGCCTCGCCTTGCCTCACCCTGCAGGACAAGCCTCCTGCCCACCACCCCATCTGCCAGAGACCCCCCTGATCTCCCCCGGCCCTGCCCAGCCCCCATAGGCATCCCTCCCCACGAGCAACATCGAGGTGACCATATCCACCTTGGCCACACCCACCCAGTCTGCCATGACCACCATAGCCATGCCCATCTAGTGGGCCACGCCCACCTGGCACCCAGTGATAAATAAGTGGGTTTTGGGTTGCAGTTTGGGCACTCAGTCTCTAAATGTTTCGCCATCACTGAACTAGGCATTTCTATAACAACAGATCTATCTAATCCAGGGGTCTTCAAACTTGGCCCTTTTATGACTTGTGGACTTCAACTCCCAGAATTCCTCAGCCAGCATGCCTGTCTGAGGAATTCTGGGAGTTGAAGTCCACGAGTCATAAAAAGGCCAAGTTTGAAGACCCTGATCCAATCAGTAAAACCCAAAATCAAAGTTTCATTTTTTCCCCCACCTCAAGCACAAAGTCCAGACGCGGTTTCCAAGTAGAAATGAAAGTAATTGTGGTTGGGTTTTTTTTCCTTTTATCAAAGCAGTCGATTTAGCCATCTCTGCTAACTCCATCAGCTTTTGCAACCGTTCCTCCATTGTGGGGATCGAAGCGTCCCTCCATTTTTCTGCATCAAGTAATCTTGCTGCCCTCAACATCCATAACATCAAAGTTTTCCAAATCCTTTCTCCCAAGTCTTTTCCCCTTAAACCGAACAGAAAAGTTTACATGAGGTCAAATTTTGTTGATAATCTGTTTGGAGGAAGCTTTGTGCTTATCTTTCACATTTTTTGGGGGGGCCCTTTTAGGCAAGATTCTAGGAGCTGGAGCTTTCGGGAAAGTGGTTGAAGCTGTTGCCTACGGTCTATTCAAACCTGATGCGGCAACAAGAGTGGCAGTGAAAATGCTCAAACGTAAGTTCCTTGGATTTCCTTTAGTTTATTTTTAAAATCTCTTCCAAAGGTTCATATAACCCTGTTTTCTTAGAGTGATTTGCCCTCCGAACCAAAGCAGACATCAAGCACATATTATCAGCAGCCGAGTCGGATATCAATATCAGACAAATGTCAATGGAGATTCTCAGTTATCCAGGTCGTGGTTGACTCATAGGTGCTTTTTCAAGGGGCAACTGGACTTTCTTTCTTTTTCCTTGAAGATGTTTCAGTCAGAGCTGAAGAAACTTCTCGGATGAGAAGTGAAACGTTTTTGAGGAAAACGTTATTCTCCCAAGAGCCTGAAGGCAGGACAAGAAGCAATGGATGGAAACTAATCAAGGAGAGAAGCAATCTAGAACTAGGGAAAAACTTCCTGACAGTTAGAACAATTAACCAGTGGAACAACCTGCCTCCAGAAGCGGTGAATGCTCCAACACTGGAAGTTTTAAGAAGAGACTGGACAGCCATTTGTCTGAAATGGTACAGGGTTTCCTGCCTGAGCAGAGGGTTGGGCTAGAAGATCTCCAAGGTCCCTTCCAACTTTATTATTATGGATCATCGCACAGTCAGCCAGATGTTCAGACTGGATTTGGCATTTTGTCTACCTATCGAGTCCTTACCAAGGACCTGGGATAGGCAGATGTGGATGTTTAATGGTATTACAGATATCATCGCAGGATTGAAGCTGTTCCTAACAAGGCCGCCTTTTGCAATTGACTAATGGCGAATTTGTCAGTGCCAATGGTGTTCAAGTGGTTATTATTATTATTATTATTATTATTATTATTATTATTATTATTAATCATTGCACAGTCATTTTTGTCTACCTATCGAGTCCTGGGATAGGCAGATGTGGATATTTGATGGTATTACAGATATCGTCGCAGGATGGAAGCTGTTCCTAGTAAGGCTGCCTTTTGCAATTGACTGATGGCGAATTTGTCAAGTCCAATGGTGTTCAAGTGGTGCTCCAGTTGTTCTGGGATTGCACCCAAGGCTGCTGCTATTATTATTATTATTATTATTATTATTATTATTATTATTATTATTATTATTATTATTATTATTATTATTATTATTATCATTATTATTATTATTACTATTATTATTATTGTTAAAAACAAAGGAAGTCCAGATGCCCCTTGAAAAGGCATTTTGGGACAATATGAAAGCTGGGTATCAGGTTGCTGGCAGTACTACAGAAACCTTCATTCTAGAGGCTGAAGATGAGCTTGGCAATCCTATGAAGAGAGATATCTGTCTCTAGCTTGGATGGCAAGGAAAAAAATAGAGGGAAATAGGAAATCATCAGAGCAGACTGAAAGTAGGCCACAGACTGGCCACACCAGAAGAAGATTGTTTCTTTTAACTTCCTCATCCTGGTCAGGAGGAGTTCAGAAATAAAATACCCTGGGGAAATAGCTAGCTCTGTTCTTGGATGGAGAATCCCTTTCTTGTCAGGTAAAGCTCTTGACAGTTCCCAGTTAATAGAAGAAGTCTGAAAACAAAAACAAAACCTTTTTCATTCCCTAAACTGTGGAGTCCTATGAAACGTGGCCTCATGTGGAGACAGGTAACCAAACTGAAAGCATGCGTGAGCCAAAACTGGGTGGTCTGAGTTGTAGAGTGTTTAAGCTTCCGTGAAGAAGCAAAGAGAACAAAGAAGCTTCATTAAAACCTCTTAGTGTTCTTTTTTATTTTTGTGAGGAGGAAAGAGGTAACCAGAATTTTTTCCATGTTCCATTTCCTGTGGAAAGAAAAACAGTAAAGTCACCACCATCCCTCAACATTTACTGTAAAATATCAACTGTTCTTGAAATCATTTGAAACTCGGATTCCTTTAAAAAAAAAAAAAAACAACCGCTGAAGCTTACCTTGAGCATCACATGGTCTTGATTAATTCTCTATAAAAATTACAAAGTAGATCAGGAGGCCTTCTTTGGAGAAGAATTTGCACAACCAAGTTGTTTCCTCAGAAAGGTCAATATCCTAAATAACATTGCCTTATTTTGGGGGACAATTGGAGTGAATTGGGTTTGTCCCTTAAGAGCAGGGGTGTCAAACTCGCAAAGTCACGTGTCACGACGCGATGTATCACGACTTTTTTTTCCCATTGCCGTTAAGGCAGTGGTGGGATTCAGCCGGTTCGCACCACTTCGGCAGAACCGGTAGCTAATTTTTTGTTGCCCAAGGCCCAGAATGGACTTCCGGAAGCGGCATCCACACAGAGAACTGGTTGTTTACATATTTGAATCCCATCAGTCCAGCAAGGGGTGGGCGCGGTTTCGGCATGACGCATCCGGCCCGTGGGCTGGCAGTTTGACACCCCTGTTTAAGAGCTTCAAAATCAAAATATACAGTAAGACATTTTCAAAACCAGTAAATGCACTTGTTAATAATCAAAGTCAGGTTGCTTTTTGAAAGTTGTGAGGCGCTTATTAAATAAAGGTCAGTCTGCGGTGTTTTTGAGCCTCTACAAAAGGAGACTGCCAGATTCAGCTACTCTGACTTGACAACGAAGATAGTGTTACTGCTCATGACTTTGAATTCTTGTCTGAGCTGACTTGAAAGGCGGGCATCAATCTTGCAAGCCTCAAAGGACTTCTCCCTCCCCTTTGCCTTTACTTTCCAGAGAAGTCCTTCTGAGGCAGTGTTTCTCAACCTTGACAATTTTAAGGCATGTGGACTTCAACTCCCAGAATTCCACAGCCAGCAATGCTGGCTGTGGAATTCTGGGAGTTGAAGTCCACATGCCTTAAAATTGTCAAGGTTGAGAAACACTGTTCTGAGGTGTTTGCATGTCCCTATCGCCTTTGCTGGCTGAGATGCCTCTTACCTAATCAGCCGCCCTGGCTGCAACTCTCCCCCACCCCTCTCTCAAGGATATTCCCACACACCATTGTATTATGGAAGGAAAGAATCTGACATAATGCCCCAGGAGTATTATACACCTACTGGCACTTATGGCCCTTTAAGAGCTTGGTATAGGTATTTATTATATTATATAGCCATCCAACGTGTAATTGCAACAGAGATCATAAGATTCAAATCAACAGGACAAAAACAATAACAGTAAACCACACGGATGCATTAATCATGCATAATGGCACATAATGGTACTCAAGTGTAATAAAAACCTGAACCCATCACCATCATGTCAAAAAGGATCACAATGATAGGCTCGTCCAACCTACAAGCTCCTATGTCCTTCAGAGACATAGGAGAGAGCTGCGGGGCCAGGGCCAAACAAATCTGCAGGGGTTTGTTGTTCCAAAGGGCAGGTACAACAGCAGCCTTAAAGCCATTCACAAAATACTCACTGTGGTGGCTGGAAGCTGGTTGCTTTCCCTCCTGGCTCAGGAATTCTGGGAGTTGAAGTCCACGAGTCATAAAAGAGCCAAGGTTGCCTGCCCCTCCATCATTTTATTCCCTAAGTATGTTCCTGGCCTCTATTTGCTCAGAAGAATCTGGGTATATTAGCTTAGCTTCCCAATCATTTATTTAAATTTTTTTTAAACTAACATTACATAGGTAGGACTTTTGGCAGCTACTCAGCAATATGGGACCAGATTCATTCTTCAGTGTCATTGGACATTGGGATACTACAGGGGTCTTCAAACTTGTCAACTTTAAGACTTGTGGACTTCAACTCCCAGAATTCCTCAGACAGCCCTGGGCAGGCCCGCCCTCAGCTGGCTGAGGAATTCTGGGAGTTGAAGTCCACAAGTCTTAAAGTTGACAAGTTTGAAGACCCCTGGAATACTACATAATAGGCTTGTTTGTTGGTTTTTATCCTACCTTTACTGTTTTTTTTACACTGTAAACTCAAAAACGGGAAACATATCTAACATTCTTCCTTCCTCCTTCTTTCCTTTATTCACGTCCATTTGCTGAGTTCCATCTTTTCTTTTCTAGCCAGTGCTCATTTCACCGAAAAAGAAGCCTTGATGTCAGAACTGAAGGTGTTGAGTTATCTTGGCAATCACATTAATATTGTCAACCTGCTGGGAGCCTGTACTATTGGAGGTAGGATTTTGATGGGTGTTTGAGCACCTTCAAAAGAAAAGGGAGTGATGTGCATTCACACTTCAGAGTTGACTGAGTACCTGAGGCCAAGCAGAGCGGGGAAAAAAGCTGGTTTTCATTTCTTCTGGGACTCATTACTCTGGCACCCCAAGGAATTCATAATGTCCGTGTATCTCAGCCTAAATAATTAATCCTTCCATTTTGAACCCAGTCGGCATACTATACTGATGGTCACCTTACTTCCAGATTGGGAAGTGTCATAAAGACAGGATGGGCATAATCGAAATATAAAAGAGCCATCAGCGTGTTCAGGTAACACAAAAGTTTGCAAAGCTTCAAATACTAATTAAGAGCAAACTGTGGAAGAGCACTCCAAAGGCTCACGATAGACATATAATGCAGGCTTACCTTTTGTGGGTGGAGGGGAAAAAAAAGGAGTATTTTCAGAGTGAATCCATTTGACTTAACAAGAATACTGACCAAGAGCCTTCAAACTGTGTGCTTTGATTATGTACTGTATTAATGTAGTAAATAAGGCTATCTGTATCTTTACCTTGTGTCTTTCTGCCCCAACTAGTGGCTAAAGGTCTTTTTATGATACCCATCTCAGCATAAACAAGCAGTAATTTTACTTTGACAAACTCTCTAGAAAAGGCTAGTTACCAAAATATGCTTTAGGATAGTTAAGAGAATTGTTATGATCTACTTGCATCCTCCCAGCATTCAATAATTGAAATTCCAGATAATAATATATATTCCATTTTTTTTATTAGACGCCAGGCTAATAAATATTTTGTACTATAGAGAACATGATTCTGCCATTTTTTAAATCTTTAATATTTTCTAAAAGTCACAAGCATCTGGCTTTCAGTCTTAATAGGCTGTTCTGTCCAAATGTGTGTTTTTTTCCCTATTACACTAAGAACTATAATATTTAATGTTGTTTCTAACATTACTATATGAATAATAAATGAGCTAAATCAAAAGAATAAGTGTTAAAAGCTTGTACTTGGAACGGAGATGTTCCTTCAGGAAGGAGACTTTAAAATGAAGCAGATGTATCTGGTTTGTGCCATTGTCACGCAATTTACTTAGTGTGTGTGTGTGTGTGTGTGTGTTTCTGCACTGCAGTACTATTGATGTGCAGGAATAATTAATTGGAAATGACTGCATTTTAATTGGGATGAAAACCCAGCTTCTGAATAAAGATGCTGCTGATGTAATTTTGCTCTTGACTTTTCAAGCCAAAACACCACTCTGTAGTGCAGTTTGAAAAGGCCCATTTTTGTACATGTAGACAAATAATCTTTTATTTTTTTATTTTTATTTTTTAAAAAAAGTCTCAGACAGAATGCAGAATTCACCCATTCTTCAACTTCCTTTACATCTGCAGGTCCTACTCTGGTCATCACTGAATATTGCTGTTATGGTGACCTTTTGAATTTCCTAAGAAGGAAACGGGAGTCCTTCATTTTCCAGAGGCCTGAAGAAACTGCTGTTTACAAGAACATTCTCTATCAAAAAAAGCACATGTAGTAAGGCTGCGTTGCCAGAATTGGCAGTTATTCCCAGGAAATCACAGTGCATTTTTGTTTGCTTTTGGCTTTGACCAATTTGCGCCTCTTTTACGAGAGGCGGGCAGGCAGGGAAGGGTTGGGTGTTTTTTTAATTTATAAATTCACTAATTCTTCAGAATTGTGTCCAGTACGGTGTATATACTCTTATGCATCTTTCATGTAATCTTATTCAATGTAATCTGGGTGAAAATCCACTGGATAAGTTGATTTCTGTACAAAGATGCAGATTCTGCATTAATGGTGCCAGTCTAGCACTTAGTCTTCTATTTAAGAGGGAGTTTCGATTATTCTTTTGATGTTATCGTTAAGTTTTATATACATTCATCTGGGGCTGAGCAACAGTTCATTGTCCACATGCTATATATTTCAAAAAGAGAGGTAGAATGGTAGAGAGCCTAGGTCAGGGGTAGGCAACCTTGGCTCTTTTATGACTCGTGGACTTCAACTCCCAGAATTCCTGAGCCAGCTGGCTCAGGAATTCTGGGAGTTGAAATCCACGAGTCATAAAAGAGCCAAGGTTGCCTACCCCTGACCTAAGTAATGACAATAGGTCAAGATACTTGTATTATGGTTTCACCTGAATAGCTGGATTGAGTAGTTCACACTGGGGGACGTATTTTTGAGTAACTTTGATGTGTTAAACTTGAATGGACACTAAGTTTTTGTCTTTATTTTGTCACGAAAAAATTGTAAGACACAGCTGTGGAAACTTGAGTATTGTGATTTGAGATCAGAAACAAAGTTGGGGGTTTATAATTTAGCACTTTGCCAAACCATAGAGAGCTACAGAGATGGCCGTGAAGGGAATATTCAGAATCTTGTAGAAACAACATGTGCAGAAGTGTTGCGGAAGTTGCGAGAAAATAGGTAGAATTAAGAACAATGACTCTTCCCTGACTCAGTGGGGTGGGGTGTAACAGGGAGGTAGGGTAAAATACAGGCAGACTTGTAATAGTGTATTACTGTAACCCAGGGATGGTGGTTCAGGAATTCTGGGAGTTGAAGTCTATAGGTTATATAGTGGCTATAGTTACCACTCCTGCTGTAACCTATAGAGTCCTGTGGAGTTGGTTTCCTGATATGTTTCCATTATAAGGCAAACAGAAGCAGTAGAATAGAAAATAGCTTTGTAGGAAAGCATCAGTTTTAATATAAACTACTGATTTAAGATATTTGCAATCCAGACAGGGAGCATTGATATCTTAAACACAATGGGTACCGTAATCGGAGTTTATTAAGAATATCTAGGGCTTCTAAGGGCATTTAGCATCCTCAGGAATTCCAGGGAAGCACTTTTTTCAGAATGATTCTGTGAAGCAGTGACTCTTGTCAAGCGCCAGGGGAATCAGGAGATCCAGCCAGTTCAAATGGGTATAAAAGATTTATTGCAAGCTCTACAAGAATCTGAACTACTAACAGTCCCAAGCAAATTGGTGGTAGATAAAGAGTCACTGGAATTCAAGGTGGGCTGGACTTAACATCTCTTGTGGGTACGAAGGGACTCATGACTAATGATGCATTTGACCCTTCCCTTGGGCTCATCTCCTACAGATCCCTTCTAAGTGGAAAAGAAGCCGCAGTGCTTCACTTTGTTGAGAACAAGGATTTCTGTGCCTGCCTGTGTAGAGCCCCAGTTTGCAAAATGAAATGATCACTTCAAGGAAGGTGATCCTTGACATTTTGGAGATGGCAAGGTTCCTTGTGTTAAAACAAAGCAACTCGTATTGATAAAGCTAAACAGCTCGTCGAAGTGGATTGTTGGGACAAATCTGCTTAGTTCGAGACTTACAAATTTATTTAAGAATCATAGTCCAGTTCATTTCCTCCGGGCATCTTTTCCAACTAACCCATTGGGTCACAAGTATTGTTCTATTTAATTATCCAAATTATTCACGCCCACAACAACTGTACTTACTATTACACAGTCTCCTATCAAAGTGCTAAAGAAATCCATTTCTTAGTTTTTTGAACTAGCCAAAGTTGGCTTGGATCTGTCAGCTAGTTACACAAGATGCAGATAGCTATATGGTCAGGGGCTCCAAGCTAAAAAAAGATCAAAACCTTTTAATTTTTAAATGATTTTTGCTCAAAGTGTGTAATATAAAGTAGAAATTCTTTTAGGAGGTTTAAATAATCAGATAAAAAAACTTATCAGGTCAAGATAAACTATTTCTCCTAACAAAAAAATTACCTGCACACAAAATGACCTCTTAACATTACGATCTGCTACTTTCTTATTTAATTTGTGTTATTCAAACAAAGTCAGTGACAAATCATTTCTCAGGAGGTCAATCAATTAGTAAAGGGAATTTCCTACAACAAGATAGCTTTTGGAAGAGAGAAAAGCTTTTTGGTTCCATAAAGAAAATTAACCTTCTGCAGCTCAAATAACCTATTATTTAAACTGTCTTTTCATGATTAATTCTAAGATCCTTTCCCGCAAAATGTCAGAATTCAAATATAGCACTCACAGTCCCATAGCCAGATATCTTCACCTTTCAACAGGTTAATAATAGATTTCCATCTCTTTTCAAGAAATAGGGGTATTTAGCAACTGAAGAGTTTACATGCTTTCTTTGTTCTTGTAAAAGATGTTCTTTATTTGAGATGCAAAGAACTCCGTGTATGGATTAGTCTCATACTTCTTCTGCTTTCCACACAGTGATGCCACCAATGAGTACATGGACATGAAACCTGGAGTTTCTCAAGTCGTCCACGCCAAAACCACTAAAAGACAAGGTAATTTGGGAAAAAAAAGAGTGGGAGCTTTTGTTCTGAAATTGTTGATATTTGTTTACACATAACCACTTAAAATAAAATTTAGGTTAAAAAGAAGTGAAAACAATTTTACAGTGTTATATTGGCTGGATGAATTTACATTCTTTTTTTAAAAAAACTAAATGACAGTGCATCTGAATAGCATTTCTGTAGGGTCTTGGTGCCATTCTCTGTTGATAAAATGTCTGCTCTGTTTCCAAATGGCATAATTTCTCCACTTACTGTTACCACATATTTCTGCTTAGGGTCATTGGCTAATCAGGATGTCACTGTTGCCATTTTAGAAGATGATGAACTGGCTTTGGATGTTGAAGATCTATTAAGTTTTTCTTACCAGGTAGCAAAGGGGATGAGCTTTCTTTCATCTAAAAATGTAAGTAGAAACTCAAGAAAATGGATTTATTTATATTTATATATGTATGTATGTATATATATATATGTCTTTGGTTATTTGGGTTTTCTCCCGCATAAAATTGGAAGTGTCTTGGCGAAGTTTCGACGAAGTCCCATTCAGCTTCTAGGAGCACGAAGCTGAAAACACCAGCCTGAAGATGACGAATGGGACTTCGTCGAAACTTCGCCAAGACACTTCCAATTTTATACGGGAGAAAACCCAAATAACCAAAGACCTACATACAAACACCCGCGAAAACCTCAGAGAAAATATATACATAACTTCTAAAAATGTTATATTGCGTGTTTGGCCTCAAATATGCAATGTCTTGCTGTGAGGGGCCCTATGTTACTTGAAATAAATAAGCAAAAACTGTCGATATCCACAGTCTTTTGTACTGGCACCTGGAGGAGGGATCCTTCTGTTCCTCCTCCTCCTCCTCCTCCGACATCTGTGATTTCTGTCAATTTCCAAATCTAAACAAGATCCACCCTTGTGGGCTGGTATACAAAGAAGGAGGAAATTAGATGTAACTCCTCCCAAGATCTGAATCTTCTCTCCAGACTCAGAAAGAACATAAGAAGAGCCATGCTGAATCAGGCCAAAGCCCATCGAGTCCAGCATTCTGTGTCACACAGTGGCCCACCAATTGTACATGGGGATCTTGAGCAGAAAGAGAAGGCAAAACCCTCCCTTTCCCTTGACCCCCAACAAATGGTACTCAAGGGAATCCTGCCTGCCTCAACCAACATAGAGGCGGCACATGGACATCCGTTTTAATAGCCACCGATACACTTGGCATCCATGAATCTGTCTAACCCTGCCTTGAAGCTATCAAGGCTGACAGCTGTCACGACCTCTTCTGGAAGTGAGTTCCATAAACCAACGACCCTCTGGGAGAAGAAATATTTCCCTTTATTTGTCCTCACTTTCTTAGCTATGAGCTTTAGGGAGTGCCCCCTTGTCCTGGTATTGTGTGATAGAGAAAAGAATTTTTCTCTCTCCACCTTTTCTATCCCATGCATGATTTTATACGCTTTGATCAAGTCACCCCTTAAACGCCGTCTTTCAAGGCTGAAGAGACCAAGGCGTTGCAATCTGGTTTCATAAGGGAGGCGCTCCATTTCCTTGATCATTCTTTTTGCCCTTTTTTGCACCTTTTCCAGTTCCATTATATCCTTCTTGAGGTGCGGTGACCAGAACTGTACACAGTACTCCAAGATGAAGCCAAATGATACTGTGGCCCACAGATTCTGTCCCAGAAGTCATAAGATTGTACTTTAATTTAGAAATAGTGAATAAACACATTCCTAGCCTGAAGTTTACATAGAAGCTTATGCCATTGGTTTCCACAGAACATTCTTCTGAAGCATGTTTTGACCTATCAGAGGGTTGAGAAAGGAAAAAAACCAACTGCCATCTTAAATGATATGACTTGTGAACAGAAATGTGTACAAGATTTAAGATACATGGTTGGAAAAGATGATTAAAAGACAGATAGAATTTAAACCAGAACTGTTTTTATTAGGAATGCTAGGACCTAATTATGAGAAGGAGAATGAATATTTAATATTGCATGTACTGACAGCAGCGAGAATAGCATTTGCCCAATACTGGAAAAATGAAAACTTACCAGCTGAAGAGGTTTTAATTAAGAAAATCTTAGAATGTGCAGAAATGGATAGATTGACCTTGGAGATTAAAGAGAAAGAAGGTTCAATTTACTTTAGAACATGGGATAATTTTTACCAATGGTTAGGAAAACAAACTAGTGAGAAATGAATGTGATATGTTATTTTGAATATATATTAGTAAGAAAAATGATATGCATTGACTAACTGATAACTGTTTGTGATTATTGATTATTACATTTACTACAATTATTTATTACTATATCAAATTGTCAATTGAACGTATGTACCCGGACAATAGTCTTTGCTGAAGATTGAAAATGTTATTGGGGGATAACCCCAATGTTGATCCCAACCTTGTCCTCATGCCAATCCTGATCCTAACCCCACCCTAAACCTTAATCCCCATCCCGATCCTATTCTATCCCTAACCCTATAAAATTCAATAAAATATTTTTTAAAATGTGTTGAAATGCATATTTTTGTGTCAATATAGGATCATCTCATATATATAATGACCGCATGTAACTGTTTTGTGTTGTCTTGAATCCTTATACTCTTACCTTCAAAAAACTGCATTCTGCTATGAATCACTGAATATAGCAATCTGCAGTGCTGATGATTATTTTGGTTTATTTGCCTAACATGTACATTCTTCAAATGTATTCCTTCAGTGCATTCACAGAGACCTGGCAGCAAGGAATATATTACTTACTCATGGACGGATAACAAAAATATGTGACTTTGGCCTTGCAAGAGACATCAGGAATGACTCAAATTACGTGGTGAAAGGAAATGTAAGTATGTTTGATTCAACCTACTCTTGCTTACCTCTTGGTGGTAGCATCAAACTCTAGTCTACGGACCATAAATCACACCAACTAGCTCTGTAGTAAGTGATTCTTCTCTCTAAAGATGGATTGTTTGGGGAGGGAACACCCTGATTTGGCTGGTTTCCCAAGCAGAAGCTAGGAAGGAGATTCTTCCTGACTTGCATTAGCTTGGCTGCAAATGGTCTCCCCGATATAAACTTCTTCCCAATGTCGTCTCTTCTTTGAAGTTGTAATCTCTTCCTATATATTGGTGATGCAATTGAAGCAGTCTTCCCTGATAATAAAGATTCAGTTCATCTAAGGTAAGGCCACACTTGGAATTCTGCATCCAGTTTTGGTCACCACGATGTAAAAAAGATGTTGAGACTCTAGAAAGAGTACAGAGAAGAGCAACAAAGATGATCAGGGGACTGGAGGCTAAAGCATATAAGGAACGGTTGCTGGAATTGGGTATGTCTAGTTTAATGAAGAGAATGACGAGGGGGGACATGAAAGCAGTGTTCCAATATCTCAGGGGCTGCCACAAAGAAGAGGGAGTCAAGCTATTCTCCAAAGCACCTGAAGGCAGGACAAGAAGCAATGGATGGAAACTAATCAAGGAGAGAAGCAACCTAGAACTAGGGAGAAACGTCCTGACAGTTAGAACAATTAACCAGTGGAACAACCTGCCTCCAGAAGCGGTGAATGCTCCAACATTGGAAGTTTTAAGATGAGAATTTAATTAAACAAGTTAGAGAACAAAGGCCCATGCATATCAAAAGAGTGTACAAGGTACACTTGTACACTTGATAGAAATTGACTCTGAAACTGAACTAGTCAAGGATTGTATGATAAAGTGGGGACAAAATTTTGGGCAACCTATCATGATGGAAACGTGGGAGAGAATTTGGGTGAAAAATGTAAAATTTACGCAAGCGCAACATTTAAGAGAGAACTTTTACAAAATGTTTTATAGGTGGCATCTAGATCCGAAAAAACTATCATATATCTACCCTGACCTCCAACCTAAATGTTGGAGATGTGAAAGTATGGAGGCTACATATTTTTATGTATGGTGGACATGTAGAAAAATTAAAGCTTTCTGGAGAAAAATATGGTGGACACTTCAAACCATTTTGAAAAAGCGTATTGAATTTCTACCTCAGTTGTTTTTGTTAGGGATCATAAAAGACTGTACCACTATAGAGACGAACTTAATTTTGAACTTGATCACAGCAGCGAGACTGCTGGTGGGACAATACTGGAAGAAAACAGAATTACCATCTATTGAAGAATGGACTTTGAAAGTCATAAATATGGCAGAAATGGCTAAAATATCTGCATATTTGAAGGATCATTCAAATGAAAAATATATGTTGGACTGGAAACATTGGATAGACTACATACAAGAGAAACATCAATCAAAGAAAATGTATCTGGCTTATAGTTAAATCTTGATATACCGAGTGAAGAATGTTTACAAGTTTAAAATGATTGTATTAAGTTGAATAGCATTCAACTTGAATTTTTTCTTTGTTTACATTTACAAATATATATCTAATTTAAAAAAAAGAGATTTGGACAGCCCTTTGTCCGAAATGGTATAGGGTTTCCTGCTTGAGCAGGACTAGATGACCTCCAAGGTCCCTTCCAACTTTATTATTATTATTATTATTATTATTATTATTATTATTATTATTATTATTATTATTATTATTACTACTACTACTACTACTACTACACTGGAACACAAAAACCTGTGTTTCTTCCTTTTAGCAGATTTTTTTTTCTTTCTGCCACTGCTTTTCCTGTTAAATTCGAAGTGGGATGCAGGCATTTCATGGAGCTAACCAATATTATTACACAAAAGCAAGCAAACTCGTGTCTGAAAGCCCCTTAATAACAACAGTGTGCGCTGACCAAATGAATGGTGAGATCAGGTATAATTTCTAGCCTCTGGCTAATTATCCACAACTTAGTTGCAGGATAAGAACTTGCAGATAGACAATAGGTAAATTGCATCCCATTTGCTTGGATTAGGAGCTTTCGCTATCTTGAATTGCCTGTTCTGTGATCGGAATGATTTAGAAAAATCTGGACCCAAGAAGGCAGAAGACGTTCCTTCTCTGTATCTGATCTAACCTAAAGCACATGTTAAGGAAATACCGATCCCTCCAGAAATGACAGCATTTCATCTGGCTTTTAGCATGAATGTTTACATTCATTCTTGATATAGAGTTTACCACTCTTAATTTAAAGGCTTTGTTGCTTCATAGAATTCATAGAAATAGGAATGAAGAAGTTTACTTTCCTAAACTTCAAAATAAATTTGTGGTTCTTGTATCATGCAGTGGTTATCATTGGATGAAATGTATAATAAGATCCATTAAAGTAGTCTGGTTTAACTGTTAACTTCAGTAACAAAGCCAACAATAATAATCAACACTTTGCTATAGAAACTGTAGCAAAGAACACGAATTGTACAGTAGTGATTAGAAAAACATAACACCCAAATTCCAGAGGTTTTTTTTTTTTATGTAGTCCAAGTTCTGTCCAAGATCCAACTTTTGCTTGATTACTTAAAACGGGTCTTTGGGTAATAATTTAAAGCTGTGTTTACAAGATTTTGACTTGAAAGGATTTGCAGCTGGATGAAGACATGAATTTTAAATTCATAAAAGGACAGAATATATGGGATTCATGAAAACAATAGCTATAGGATACAGGAAAATGGTTTTCCTCACGTTAAAGTCTTTGGTCAGTTTAACTGGAGGATTGTGGCAAATTAAATCTAATGTATACCAGGCCACACAACTGACAATGTGGCGCTCAGATACAACTGCAATAAAACTGAATCAGGGTCAAATAATATGGTATCCCAATGGAGCAGCCAGGAAAGGAATTCACTCACTCATTCATGAAAAGCAGATTGTTAGCCACTTCTATTTAACAGATTGAAGTTTCATAAATCCTTTGAAATAACATTTCTTTCAGTATCTTGGTGGCATTGTTTAGTATTTTATATGGACAATCAGTGCCCATTTCTATTGTACGTTTCCTTTCTGATAGAATCAATTTGCTGCATAATTATTAAATAACTTTTATTATTCATCAACAGAAGCTTTAGCTAACAAGTCCGGAAGCTAAATTTTAATTTAGCCTGGGGTTGAAGTTAGCAGCATGTTTAAGAGTATTTATAAAGTTTGGGCACTATCCTTAATTTATTAATTTACTGACCATTTCCTCCAGGATCAAATGTGTTCATTCTGAAAGGGAGGGTAAAATACAGACAATAATTCCCATTTCTTGTTTGGTTTCAATATGCTCTTCCCATTGCTGATATTCTTCCCCAAAGGAAAAAAGTACAAGTTCTCAGGGGCATTTGGTCTCTTAATTCTTAAATGGGAACAAAAACAATATATTAATTTTTAGTATTCTTGTAGTGTCCCTTCCAGCAATAGCAGACTGTTTTTATGATATATTTGATAACATGCAAATTTTTCCTTTGCTCCTGGGGAGGAAAGCTATGGCAAATCTAGACAGCATACCAAAAAGCAGAGACATCACCCTGCCAACAAAAGTACATATAGTCAAGGCCATGGTTTTCCCAGTTGCAATGTATGGCTGTGAAAGTTGGACCATAAGAAAGGCTGAGCGCCAAAGAATTGAGGCCTTTGAACTATGGTGCTGGAACTATGGTGCTGGAGAAGACTCCTGTGAGTCCCCTGGACTGCAAGGCAATCAAAGCGGTCGGTCCTAGAGGAGATCAACCCCGACTGCTCTTTAGAAGGCCAGATCCGGAAGCTGAAACTCAAGTACTTTGGCTACCTAATGAGAAGGAAGGACTCACTGGAGAAGAGCCTAATGCTGGGAGAGATTGAGGGCAACAGAAGAAGGGGACAACAGAGAATGAGGTGGCTGGATGGAGTCACTGAAGCAGTAGGTGTGAGCTTAAATGGACTCCAGAAGATGGTAGAGGACAGGAAGGCCTGGAGGAACGTTGTCCATGGGGTTGCGACGGGTCGGACATGACTTCGCAACTAAGAACAACAACAAAATTTATAACAATAGGATTAATTAACTGAAAGTTAATGGAGGCATCAGACTAAATGTTTAATCCATTGAAAGCTCTGTCAGATAATGGTTGACTTTCACCTTGGGTAGGGTAAGATCATTTATCCATTATTTCTGTAACACTTTCTTCCTTTGTCTACCCAGGCACGGCTTCCCGTCAAATGGATGGCACCTGAGAGCATTTTTGAATGTGTGTATACCTTTGAGAGCGACGTTTGGTCTTATGGAATTCTGCTTTGGGAACTCTTCTCTTTAGGTAAAATGCACCTGGTGATCAAATATGTCCTTTATACAGGTAGCCCTCCACTTTCAACAGTTCACTTAGTGATTATTCATAGTTACAACGCCATAGAAAAAAAGTGACCCGTGACTATTTTTCACCCTTTAATGACTGTTGCTGCATCCCCAGGGTCATGTGATCAAATTCAGATGCTTGGCAAATGACTCATATTTTTGACAGTTGCAGTGTCCTAGGGTCATGTGATCCCCTTTCGCGCCTTTCTGGCAAGCCAAATCAATGGGGGAGCCAGATTCACTTAACAACCATGTTAAGTGGTTAACCCTTTATGGCAATGGACCAAGATACTTGCGGGACCGTCTCCTGCCTTATGAATCCCAGAGACCGGTTAGGGCGCATAGGGTTGGCCTCCTATGAGTCCCGTCTGCTAAACAATGCCATCTGGCGGGACCTAGGGCAAGGGCCTTCTTTGTTGCTGCCCCAGCTCTCTGGAACCAGCTTCCCTCAGAGGTTCATACTGCTTCCTCCCTCCTAGCTTTCCGGAAAGGGCTGAAGACACATCTATGCCGACAGGCTTGGGGCATATGAGCTGTGCTCTGCCCCTGGGCCCTAAGAGTGTCCCGCCATCAGTGCCTGCAAATTGATTGTGTGGGGTATGAATGTGGTTAATTTTAAAATTGTTGTTGTGTTTTTGTTGTGAGCCACCCCGGGTCTTCGGAGAGGGGCGGCATATAAGTGCGAATAAACATAAACACATAAACAAACTCAACAGTTGCAGGGGTTCACTTAACATCTGTGGCAAGAAAGGTAAAACGGGCAACAATTCTCTTAACAAATGTCTCACATAGCAACCGAAATTTTGGGCTTAATTGCAGTTGTACGTTGAGGACTACCTATATTTGTTTCCTGGTTTTTTTTTATCACTCTCATTTTTAAAACATAAATCCATTTAAAACAGAGCCCATTGGACTGGGTGGTTAATAAATACAAATAAATATGTAATTAAAATGATATACTAATAGATAGCCTCTTGTTGAATAGGAAGCAGTCCCTATCCCGGAATGCCTGTGGATTCCAAGTTCTATAAAAATATTAAGGAAGGATACAGAATGTTTAGTCCGGAATACGCCCCTCCAGAAATGTGAGTCTGAATTTATTTAACGTTTCAAAACACCGATTATCAGGTTTTGATGAAAATGCTTTGTTTTATTTTAGGCTGGTTTTTTTTCAAGTTTCAGTAGTAGACTAAATCCATAGGTACCTTCTCACATTTTCATATGTTGGCCAATTTTGTAGAATTCTGTTTGAATTGATATCGGGGGAAAAGAAACGGAGTTACAGTTAGCCATGGTGCTTTCGTTTCGTCCCATTGTGACCACACGTCCTGCTCAGTCAATATCCCACATTTATTCATGCTCGCATGCATTGTCCAAGGGAACGGGACAACTCGCCATGGCCAACTCACTGGGGCCAACGCGCCATGGCAAATTCACCACGTCCAACTTGCCATGTCCAATTCACCATGGGACAACTCAAACTGCGGGACGATTTAACAATTCTATTTAGTTATTTAAAATAAATTAAAATTTTTACCATGTACATTTCATTCTGTTCTTCCTTTTGCACCCTTTCTTTAATTATTCTTTTCATAATTTCTTCGGCATTAGTGTAACTTTTCTCCCGCAAAAAAATTGTCCTGTGGAGCGTTGGCCATGGTAAATTTATTAATTATTAATTTATTTATTAATTAAATTTTTATGCCGCTCCTCTCCGAGGACTCGGAGCGGCTAACAACATAAATAAAAACAACATCTCAACATTTCCAAAAATCTAAAACCAAATCTAAAAAGCATTTAAAAAGACCCCCAGACACATTCATCATTGTCAGTAGACCTTGTCCAATACTTCCAAATGTTTTCAAATTAACCCATTGTGGTGTGACCTCATATGCATAGAAGGTCCATGGAGGTTGTTTGATTTCCTTATGCGAATAGCAGCGATCTGAATAACAGCAACCATCATCATCACAGTTAAGCCAAATTTTATGTCCATTTCACTATGGTCTGGTGCAATTGGCTTTCACTGGTGTATAGCCAGTTCATCCATTTAATAATTGATCTTGTCTAGTTTAATGAAGAGAAGGATGAGGGGGGACATGATAGCAGTGTTCCAGTATCTCAGGGGCTGCCACAAAGAAGAGGGAGTCAAGCTATTGTCCAAAGCGCCTGAAGGCAAGACAAGAAGCAACAGATGGAAACTAATCCAGGAGAGAAGCAACCTAGAACTAAGGAGAAATTTCCTGACAGTAAGAACAATTAACCAGTGGAACAACCTGCCTCCAGTAGCAATGAATTTCCAACACTGGAAGTTTTTAAGAAGAGACTGGACAGCCATTTGTCCGAAATGGTATAAGGTTTCCTGCCTGAGCAGGGGGTTGGACTCGATGACCTCCAAGGTCCCTTCCATCTTTTATTATTATTATTATTATTATTATTATTATTATTATTATTATTATTATTATTATTATTATTATTATTATTATTATTTGGTTTTCCAGTTATAAGATATTGTCTTCTTATAGGTTAGGGACAAAATGCTTTTTTGCCCTGAATAGTACATTGGTATTTTACCCTGTGTCAATACTATGTTTCTCCAAAAATAAGACCAGGTCTTATATTAATTTTTGCTCCAAAAGACACATTAGGGCTTATTTTCCAGTTAGGGCTTATATTCGGAGAAATACGATATTAAATGCATCCGTCTAGCTGATGATCTTAACTGGTGCTTATTTTTGAGGTGGGGCTTATATTACGAGCGTCCTGAAAAATCATACTTGGGCTTATTTTCTGGTTGAGTGTTAATTGAAAAGTAAATAAAACATCATCGTTGCATCTGTTTCCAGAGCATCTATAAGAGTATCTTTGCATATGTATGCATGTGTATTTTGGCATGTAAATAAAATTAATAAGTTTGTCAGCCAGTTTATTTTATTTTTCCTGGAATGCCTATGTGACTGTGCAACATTGGATGATCACGTGAGCATTCCAGAAAAAAAAAGCTATGCCTATCTCAGTACTTAAATAAAATAAGTTCAGCTCTTCTAGAGTTCCTTGCGATGTACTTCAAGGAGATATGAACCCTTGCAGACTGTGATACTAGCATTCATTCGCATTGGGAATAAAAAAAAATGCATATGCAATTCCAGCATGCTCCATAGCAGAATTCTTTCAGTGTCCAAGGAATATAATATAAACGCACAATGATTATCCTTGATCTAGTACTGTGTGACAAATGGGAGGCTGGGTCTTTAGATACACGTTGCATTTTTCAGAATTCTTTTGAGAAGGCATTTTCATGCTTTTGGTGATTAAACTAATGGTTGGCTTTGGAAAAATGAACCAAATTGCACGCCTATGAGTTTTTATCAAAGCTCTAAAAACATTCTAAAAATTACGACTGATGTTCATTCTTTTTTATATATACAATATTTTATTAAGTTTTATAAGATTAGGGGAGGGATAGGGTCAGTATAGGTATTGGGGTTCAGGGATGGGGATGGGATAGGGGTAGCTACTACAATGGGGTTACCCCCAATAACATTTCCAAGCTTTAGCAAGCAGACTATTGTCCGGGTACATATATTCGGTAACAGTAATTAATGTAATAGTAAATAGCTATAGTCAATAAGAATAAAAGTAATCACAACGAGTATCAATTAATCAGTAGATATCATTCATCTGATTAAGTATCAATATTGGAAAAATGAAAATATACCATCTGATGAGATCATAATCAGGAAAATTATGATTAAAGAGATTAAAGAGAAAGAAGACTCAGTCTATTTTAAAACATGGGGAAACTTCTATCAATGGTTAGCCAAACGAACCAGCGAGAAAGGATTGTGATATTTAAGAAGATGAATGATATCCATTCGGTTCATTCTAACTGTTTCTGTAGCTTCAACACCATGAAGAGTTGCTGGGATGCCGACCCTGTGAAGAGGCCAACCTTCAAGCAAATTGTACAACTGATTGAACAACAGATTTCCGACACCACAAGTCATGTGAGCATTTGAGTATTGCAGTGAAGCTCCCAAAGGGAGACTATGGGGGTTGTTCATAGACCTTTTTTATGGGGCATTCCATTCGTCTCATCCAAAAGATAAATCATATAACTTTCAGATGTTGTGAGCCGCCCTGAGTCTGGGGAGAAGGGCGGCATATAAATTAAATTAAATTAAATAAATAAATAAAAGCAGGGACCTGACTTTTGAGAAGCTTGGTTTTTGAAAGAAGGTTGCCCTTCAGCTTTATTCAGCACGCCTTGTGGGCCACTGAATTTTTTGGGAAGAGGTTGAGTTTGAAGTACGGCTTTATCAGAGCTTTCAAAAAGTACTAAACGGTGAGTTTGGAGAATTGGAAAAGGGACCCATTCTCTTTCCCACTATACCAGGGGTAGGCAACCTTGGCTCTTTTATGACTCATGGACTTCAACTCCCAGAATTCTGGAGTCAGCAAGGCTGGTTCAGGAATTCTGGGAGTTGAAGTCCACGAGTCATGAAAGAGCCAACGTTGCCTACCCCTGCGCTATACGAACCATAGTAAAACAGAAGGATACAATAACAAACCGTCCTTGACTTATGGCTACAATAGAGCCCCAACATTTCTGTTATTAGTTTAGTTTTAGTTTAGTTTAATTTTATTAAATTTCTATACCGCCCCTCTCCCGTAGGACTCGGGGCGGTTTACAACCCAATAAAAACATATAATAACAATAAATATTTAAAAATAAATTAAATTAAATTAATACAAGGTGGGTTTTGCCCCCATTTTACAGTCTTTCTTACCACCGTTGTTAAATTAATCACTGCAGTTGATAAATTAGTAACCTGGTTGTTAAGCGAATGGCTTCCCTGTTGACTTTGCTTGCCAGAAGGCCGCAAAAGGGGATCACACGTGACCTTGAGATGCAACCGCGGTCGTACGTATGAACCCGTTGCCCAGCATCTGAATTTTGACCCACCCGATCGTGGAAACGCTTCAAAAGTGGGAGCCGTGAAAAACGGTCCTAAGTCACATTTTTCAGTGCCGGTGTAACTTTGAAAAGTCGCTAAATGAACGGTTACAAGTCCAGGACTTACCTATAGAAGTGTCAAAACACACAACCTCCCCCAGCTATTCAGCGGAAGTTGGTGAGCTTTGACAAAAGTGTTCTTCTCCTTCTGTCTCTTTTGTTGTCTTGTGCAATAAAGTTTCCACTTTATGGGCTAACTGCCTGTCAGAACCAAAACACAGACCTGTCCTAACCTCAGCACATTCTTACCACTGTCTTTTTTGGGGGGAGGAGGGGGGGCTTAGTTTCCTGCCAACTGTGACCTTCAGAAGGGATGAAGTACATCAGCGGTTCTCAACCTGTGGGTCGTGACCCCATTTGGGGTCGAACGACCATTTCACGGGGGTCGCCAAGCACTGCAGTCCGCCTTTTTTTTTTTGGGTCGGCCATTTTTTGGGGGGGCGGCCATTTTTTTTCCTATCACGATGCGGGCCGTCCCGCCGCGCATGCGCGATGCGCCCCGCCACACATGCGCGGTGCAGGCCCGCCATTTTTTTTTGGGTCGGACATTTTTTGGGTCGGACATTTTTTTCCTATTGCGATGCGGGCCGTCACCCCGCGCATGCGCGGTGCAGGCCTGCCATATTTTTTTTTGGTTGGTCATTTTTTTTGGGTCGGCCATTTTTTTTCCCTATTGCGATGCGGGCCGTCGCACCGCGCATGCGCGATGCGCCCTTCACGCCGCGCATGTGCGGTCGGGCCCGCCATTTTTTTTTGCGCGATGCGGGCCGGAGTCGAGCCCCGGAAAAGGTTGAGAACCGCTGAAGTACGTGAAGTCAGAGGGTTTAATCTATTCCTTTGCCCTTTACTCAGTCTGCCCCACTCCACATGAGGACAAACTTAAACCAAGAAGGACGAGAGGATAAACATTGGCAGCGGGACAGCAAATGTTATTATAATATACTGTAGTTCCCGGCCAACTGAACCCTTTAACCAAACTCAGTTAAAAAGCAGTTGACACTTTTCCTTGAACTCCGTGAAAAAAGGCTGCCCGTTTAGTGAAAGGTAACACAGGGAGTCCTCGACTTACGACCACAACTGAGCCCAACGTTTATGTTCCTGAACGAGAAATTGGTTGAGTGAGTTTTGCCCCATTTTGCGGCTTTTCTTGCCAAACGTGTTAAGGCAGTGGTTCTCAACCTTTATAATGCCACGACCCCCAACCAGTTGTAAGTCGAGGAGTACCCAACTGGTCGTAAGTCGAGGATGTCCCCACCGGTCGTAAGTCGAGGACTATTTCCCTGTCCGGGAGCGCCGCACATGCATGGTGCCGCCCCCTGCGCCGGCCGAGGTGTAGCTGGCAAGGGGCAGCGACGGCGCAGGGCGACCACCGGCTAGGCCACCAGCTGGCCCAGCCAAAGGGAGGTAAGGCACCCGCCGGGCAACCCTCCCTGCTCCCGCCGGCCTCCCACCTCCCACCCCTGGCCCTCTTTTACTTACAGTTTTAGTAGTTGCTCAGCAGGGAGGGGTGGAAACTTCCGGAGAGCTCGCCTTCGCTGCAGACAACTTGCAGCACCGTTTGCAGACTGGGACTTTCGGCGGGCTCAGCAGGGCAGAGACAGCCTGGACAATTCCTATTGGCTTTCGAAAGCCAATAGAATAAGAGGGAGTAGCACAGCTAAGGAAAAGGGAGAAAAAATGGCGGACTGCGTTGTTTGGCGACCCCCCCCCGTGAAATGGTCGCTCGACCCCAAATGGGGTCGCGACCCACAGGTTTAGAACCGCTGTGTTAAGGGAATCACCATGATGGTTAAATTAATAACCCAGTTGTTAAACAAATATGGTTGTCTCCATTGCCTTTGTGGGTCAGAGGGTTGGAAAAGGGAGTCACATGACCCCAGGACTCTGCAACCATCGTAAATGTGAGTCAGTTGCCAAGCGTCTGAATTTTGATCACCTGACCGTGCAAAACAGCCTTGTCCCTTTTTTTAAAGTGCCGTTTTAATGTTGAACGGTCACTAAATAAACTATTGTAAGTCGAGGCCTATCTGTACAGGTAGTCCTCATTTAGCAACCCATTTCACAATTAACCACACTGATGAAAAGGTCACTTTATGATGAATCCTCACCTTTACAGCTTAACCTTCGCAAGTCTGTAAAGCTGAAGTAAGCTGAACAAAGCACAGTTGTGGTTTCACTTAATGACTGTTTCATTTAGCCACTGGGTGGCCAGTCCCAATTGTGGTTATTAAATGAGGACTACCTGTAAGCAAATACCAATCTACTAGCAAAGACTTGGAAAAACCAATAAAACTTGAGTGCTTCTCCAAGTGTAGATTATTATTATTATTATTGGCATTATAATACAAATGGCACACCACTAATCAACTGCAGAGTTTAAACCTTAGTTTGCAGCCTCGGTGTGCTGTTTGTCATTGTTCTGTCAAAAATATGTATCTTAGGAAATTGGAGACAGTGAGTGCAGTCTTTCAACTGTCAACCAGGCAAGGAAGGGAAATGAGACAAACCATCCTAGTTGCTTAACACAAACTAGCAGTTGCTATTCCAAAGCCACACTGTAATCCAAGTGGCATACCGCATTCCCAGTATGTGTGGTAATGAGTGATGCTAAGGATAGTGGAATTAATTTTCAGTCGAATTTCAATGAGCCACACCGAACTTGACAAATTAAAAGCTGGAATTAAAATGGAATAGCTTGTGCAAAGTTTCAGCAAAACAACTACACACCTACAATTCTAGGCATTGGACAAGAAGCTTCTATTCCCTAGCATTGTGGGTCACATAACTACCAAATATTTGGTTGTTCTATATGAACGCCCTTCACTGCCATCTGCAATCAATAAAAACAAAACAAAAATCAATTGTTTCGTGCACAACATAGATAATAGTATATAACCATGCATCATTTCTGCAATAAACGAAATTGTCATCAAGCAAGTTAAAAGTAATGCTTAATTTCCCATTGGACAGATCCTGTCATTAATCCCGCTGATCGTTTTTTTTATTGTCCAAGGAATTCTGTATTCCAAACCTTTTCAGATTAGTTGGAATTCTGTATTCCAAACCTTTTCAGATTAGTTGTTTCCACTTAAATTGTTTTCTGGATATTCCTTTTGTGTTTGTTGTCTTCAGAGGCTAGGACTGTCACGTTTTCTTCCCAGTGCAGTAGCACTTTATGCAGTGTTCAGCTGCTCTACCTTTTTTTTCTCCAATAATCAATCAGACTAAAACTGGAAGGCACCTTTGAGGTCTTCTAGTCCAACCTCCTGTTCAAACAGGAGACCCTATACCATTTCAGACAAGTGACTGTCCAGTATCTTCTTAAAAACCTCCAGTAATGAAGCACCCACAACTTCTGAAGCTAAGCTGTTCCTCTAGTTAATTGTCCTCACGGTTAGGAAGTTTCTGCTTAGTTCCAGGTTGCTTCTCTCCTTGATTAGTTTCCATCCATTGTTTCTTGTCTTGCCTTCTGGTGCTTTGGAAAATAGGTTGACCTCTTCCTCTTTGTGGCAGCATCTCAGATACGGGAATACTTCTGTCAGGTCACCCCTAGTCCTTCTTTTCTTCTAGAGCAGGACTTTTCAACCTTTTCACCCATTGTACCACTTTTAGGATATGGCAACATCCGAGCACCACCAGGGAAGTAAGCAGTGGGGTGCCACAGGGTTCCGTCTTCGGCCCAGTACTCTTCAATATCTTCATAAATGACTTAAATCAGGGCTTTTCAACCTTTTCACCCATTGTACCACTTTTAGGATATGGCAACATCCGAGTACCACCAGTCGCCTAGCAAGGTGTCAAAAACTTAATGACCCATAAAAAAAGGAAAAAAGTGATGAAGTACAGGTAGTCCTTGACTTACAACAGTTCACTTAGTGACTGTTCGAAGTTACAATGGCACTGAAAAAAGTGCCCCCCAAGCCACAGCCGAGCAAGACACCTGCCTGCCCGCCCAGCGGCGCTCTTCCTCCTGTCCGAGGTTTTCATTGTTGTCAGCATTTCTGTTGAGGATTGGCAGTGGGGGTGGGGTGGGGAGGTGTTTGGTTTTTATTCCCCCCGTCTGCTGGGTGGTTGCAGCAGGTTTTGGTCACTTCACAAGACCCTGGGACACTGTGACCGTCATAAATATGAATCAGTTGCCAAGAATCTGAATGTAAATCACAAGACCCTGGAGATGCTGCAACATTCCAGTTGATCGGCGCTTCTTCTGGGCTCAGCAGAAGTGCCAGGATCAGCGCCGAGCTCCAGATGGAGACTGGCGCTGATCCTGGCGCTTCCACTGAGTCCTGACAGGCCCAAAGAAGCGTTGATCCTGGCGCTTCCGCTGAGCCCTGACAGCCCTGCAGCTCCAGCCGTCTCTCATTCAGGCTTGTGCGGTGCTGCCACCGGTTCAGCCCATTCCCCTCCCTCACTACCACTTTTCTAGGATGGTCGCGTGCCACCTGCCAGGTGCCAATGTACCACAGGTGGTACCTGTACCACTGGTTGAAAAGCCTTGCTCTAGACTAGCCAAACCCAAATCCTGCAGCCGTTCTTCGTATGTTTTCATCTCCAGACCTTTCATCATCTTAGTTGCTCTTCTTTGCACTTTTTCCAAAATCTCAACATCTTTTTTGTAATGTTACCAAAACTGGATGCAATATTCCAGGTGTGGCCTCACTAAGGCTTTATAAAGCGGTACTAATTTTGATTCTATATCTTTGTTTATAGAACCAAGGATTGTATTAGCATTTTTGGCGGCGGCTGCTGCTGCACACTGCTGGCTCATATTTAAGTGATCCATCTACTGGACTCCAAGGTCCCTCTCAGTGTTCCTTTTTTTGAACCAGATTTTGCCTAATCTGTACTGGGGCCTTTGGTTTTTCCTACCTAAGTGTAAAACCTTGCTTTTCCCCACATTAAAATTCATGTTGTTGGATAGGGCCCGTTGTTTAAGTCTGTCAAAACCTTTCTGGATCCTGACCTTGTCTTCTGGGGTGTTGGCTATTCCTGCCAGCTTAGAGCCATCTGCAGATTTGATGAGTTCCCCTTCTATTCCCTCATCTAAGTCAAGGCTTTTCAACCAGTGGTACGGGTACCATCTGTGGTACATTGGCACCTGGCAGGTGGTACGCGACCATCCTAGAAAAGTGGTAGCGGGGAGGGGAATGAGCTGAACCAGTGGCAGCACCGCACAAGGCTGAGCGAGAGACGGCTGGAGCTGCAGGGCTGTCAGGGCTCAGCGGAAGCGCCAGGATCAGTGCTTCTTCGGGCCTGTCAGGGCTCAGTGAAAGCGCCAGGATCAGCGCCAGTCTCCATCTGGAGCTCGGTGCTGATCCTGGCACTTCTGCTGAGCCCAGAAGAAGCGATAATCAACTGGAATGTTGCCGCATCTCCAGTGTCTTGTGATTTACATTCGGATTCTTGGCAACTGATTCATATTTATGACGGTCAAAGTGTGCCAGGGTCATGTGAAGTGACCAAAACTGCTGCAATCATCCATCAGATGGGGGAAATAAAAACCATACACCCTCCCCACCCCACCCCCGCTGCCAATCCTCAACAGCAATGTTCACAACAATGAAAACCTCGGACAGGAGGAAGAGCACCGCCAGGTGTGCAGGCAGGCTCGGCTGTGTCTTGGGGGGCACTTTTTTCATTGCCATTGTAACTTCGAACAGTCACTAAATGAACTGTTGTAAGTCAAGGACTACCTGTACTTCATCACTTTTTTCCTTTTTTTTAATGGGTCATTAAGTTTTTGACACCTTGCTAGGCGGTACTCGGATGTTGCCATATCCTAAAAGTGGTACAATGGGTGAAAAGGTTGAAAAGCCCTGATTTAAGTCATTTATGAAGATATTGAAGAGTTCTGGGCCGAAGACGGAACCCTGTGGCACCCACTGCTTACTTCCCTCCATACATACCCCAATACATTGGGGTCTTATTGCATTTTGTTACTCTACTAATCGAGTCTTGATCATTTTTCTTTTAATCCTTTCCATAAATACTTTGCAGTTGTTTATGGCAGATTTCAAGTGTTTTCCTGATGTGAGTTTAGTATATTGACCAGATGTTTTGCAACTTGTTGTTCCAATGAAGCTGACAATTGGTTGCAGAGGGATTTTCTGGCTTGTCAGTTTATGGTAGGCTGTAGAGGTATAAGGACTTAATTATCCTTGATTCTTATTGACTTTTCCAAATAATTTTGTTTATCAGCAACTTTACTTGTTCCTCGGTCTTGTTGACTGAATTTCTTGATGATGGCTTAAATGTCCCATCAGATTGGGCACGAGATGCCTGCTATGGATCCCATCTATCAGGGAACTGCACATGGTGGTCCTTCTCTGCGATGCACCCCCTAAGTGAACTCATTTCTATCCCTGCTGATTTTCTAGAAGTGTCTCAAAACCTAGCTATGTGATCCAGCCTAGGGGGTCGGTGATATCTTGAGGTGGCTCCCTTGTGTGTGTGTGTGTGTTTTTTAACCTTTTAACATGACTATTTCTGACATGTTATTGTTTTATATTTTTTCATTGTATGCCACCCAGAGTCACTTCTTGTGAAATGGGTGGCCAGACAAATTTAATAAATGCATAGATCCTGTACTAGGTTGTCCATTTTGGCATCGTGCTCGTGATTCACCCATGATTACTTTTTCTCCTCTTTTGTCTGTTGCCGGTATGGCTATATTCTCATTCGAAGGTACAGATTGCAGCTGGACTCAGCTGTTTTGTCTCCTCTTGATGCTTCCTTGCTTTTTCACACTTGAAGCCATCTCTTTGTTCATCACTGAGGAAGTGTGAAGCTGGGTGTTAAAACAAGTAGAATCCTTTTTGAAAGCATGCGGGTGTGTAGTTAGTTTGCTTCCGCCGTGACTATTTTGTTTGGATTCAGTATGAACCATTTCTTTTGGTGTGAATGTGTCACATGGCTTTTTTAGTGTGACTGAAAATGGCCAGTGAAGTAGATTCCAATCAGTATAGGCCAGGGGTCCCCAACCACCAGTCCGTGGCATGCCAGAAACCGGGCCGCACAAACAAGCTAAGCCCCATCTGTGGGATGCAGGCAGTACATGAAACCATGCCCCCTCCGGTCCAGGGAAAAACCTGTCTCCATGGAACCAGTCCCTGGTGTCCAAAAGGTTGGATGCCGCTGGTATAGGCCACATTTAGACATGTAGCAGTAGTGATGAACCTATGGCACGCGTGCCAGAGGCAGTACTCAGAGCCCTCTCTGTGGGCATGCACGCTGTCATCCCAGCCCCACCTCCCCCCACGGCCCCCTCACCAGAAGCCTCCCCCTGAGGAGAGGCGCCCCCGAATGCAGCCCATACAGAGCAGCGCAGCCAAGGACATGGCAGCCGGGCAGCGGGGACAAGACTCCACCCTTGCACCCCATCGTGCGCAGATGATGCTGTGGGGCACGGGCAGAGGGTGTGGCCACCATGGCGCTGCTGGGCCGCTTGGGTGATCTGCTGGGGTGGGCCGTGAAGGCTGTGGGTGGCCCTGCGGGCGGGCAGGGGTGGTGGTTTTGGGGCAGTCAGTCTCTAAAAGGTTCATTATCACTGACCTATAGCATTTGTATAAGTACTTAGTTGGGAATGGGAAAGACTATTGCAAGTCTCTAAGACAGCGGTTCTCAACCTGTGGGTCGCGACCCCATTTGGGGTCGAACGACCATTTCACGGGGGTCGCCAAACGCCGCAGTCCGCCAATTTTTTTATTATTTTTTTTGGGTTGGCCATTTTTTTTTGGGGTCGGCCATTTTTTTCCCCTTTCCGATGCGGGCCATCGCGCATGCGCGATGCGGGCCCGCCATTATTTTTTTTGGTCGGCCATATTTTTTGGGGGGGGGTTGGCCATTTTTTGGGGGGGTCGGCCATTTTTTTTACCCTTTGTGATGCGGGCCGCCATGCATGCGCGATGCAGGCCCGCCATTTTGGGGGGGTCAGCCATTTTTTCCCCCTTTGCGATGCGGGCGATTGTGCTGCGCATGCACGATGCGCCCATCGCACCGCGCATGCGCGGCGCGGGCCGGGGTCGAGCCCCAGAAAAGGTTGAGAACCGCTGCACTAAGATTTACTTCTATAGGTCATCCTCAATTTATAACAGTTCGTTTAGTGACTGTTCAAAGTTACAGTGGCACTGAAAAAAGGGAATTATGGCCATTTTTCACACTTAACATCCATTGCAGCATCCCTATGATCACATGATCAAACTTCAGCTGCTTGGCAGCTAATTCATATTTATGATGGTTGCAGTGTCCCAGGGTCATGCTTTCTGACAAGCAAAGTCCGTGGGAAATCCAGATTCACTTAAAAACTGTGTCGTTAACATAACAAAGGCCAAAGGTTCCCTTAGCAACTGTGACAAGAAAGGTCGTAAAATGAGGCAAACTCACTTAAATGTTTCACTTACCTCAAATTTGGGGCTCAGCTGTGGTCGTAACTCAAGGACCGCCTGAATTCACTGCTGTCTGTAACATTGCTCTCCAGTTCTCCAGCCCGCCAATTCCTTATCAGCTCTGGTTACAATAACCTTGTTTCTCACGCTAGGTTTAGTGGTGTTATGTCTAGCTGGTCCTTCTTTAGGAGTTTGACACGGCCCACTTAGGGGAATTCCCAGCTTACCCTCTTTCTCACTGTCCTGGTCCTATCAGCTTCACTTCCAATATGTTTCTGCCTTTCCATTTATTTATTTATGAATCCGTCAATCAAATTTGCACACTGCTTCATCTCCACTAAGCGGTTTACAGACAAGATAAATAACATCGTATAAAAACACGACGACTAAACGTGCCGTTAGAAACAAGGTTAACATTTACAAGTTAAAAACCAAAATCGAAATTAGACAAGTGCTGAATTGCTTTTCTTTCGTAGTCATTTTCATGTTCTGCAGCCTACATTACCTTTAATATTCAGGGTGGTTTTTTTTCCCTTTTCTTCAAATAACTTTTAGCTGCAGGTGGCCATTACTTAATCACTTCTTCACCAACCATTTAGGCTTAAAACTGTGCTGAGCAAGTGGTGCTTATGGCCATTCTTCAAAGTTCAGGCCACCACAGCATCTCTCTGGTCATATGATCACAATCCGGGGTGCTTGGGAGACTTTCAAAATCTAAACAAGTGTATTTAAAGGTGAATACAAAACTGTTCTTGCAACCCTGAGCATCTTCCTCTCCCTCTCCTTCCCTCCCTCCACCTCCCTCCCTCTCTATATATAAATTGATGTTTGAATTAAACACTATTAATTTTATAGATGGAAACTGTACCTCTCGCAAAACTAAGAGGACAGTGTCCTGGTTCCGACAGATGAAACTCTTCAAAAGAACTTTGAGGCATTGTTTACCTTAAAGAACCTTTATTTTGAGTAGTATAACATCGGCACTGCATAATCGAAGCCAAAAACTGAATTCTCCTTCCCTGAGCACATAGTATCAAAACACAATTCCCTCCTCCAATTAACAGTCATAAATCACATTCCCCAATTAGCTTGAAGCGCAGACTTCCTCTCCAGTTCTCCAGCCCGCCAATTCCTTATCGGCTCTGGTTACAATAACCTTGTTTCTCACGCTAGGTTTAGTGTTGTTATGTCTAGCTGAACTCTCATTCACATCCCCCCCCTCCCAGCATCATCTAACTCAGGGCTTTTTAACCTTTTCACCCATTGTACCACTTTTAGGATATGGCAGTATCCGAGTACCACCAAGTTGTCAAAAACTTGATGACCCCCGCCCCCCCAAAAAGGAAAAAAGTGATAAAGTACAGGTAGTCCTCGACTTACAATGGTTCGCTTAGTGATTGTTCGAAGTTACAGTGGCACTGAAAAAAGTGCCCCCCAAGCCACAGCCGAGCAAGACACCTGCCTGCCTGCCCGGCGGCGCTCTCATTCCCCTCCCTTGCTACCACTTTTCTAGGATGGTTGCGTACCGCCTGCCAGGTGCCAATGTACCACAGGTGGTACCCGTACCACTGGTTGAAAAGCCCTGATCTAACTCTAAAAGCAAAAGGTAAAAGATGGCTACATTTCCCTCTGTTGTCAATGCAAAAACATCCGATGTTAGCAGCGTTGACAGACAGATTCTTAAAGTAAAATTACTATCTTTTTTTTAAAAAAAATAATGTTGAGGTTATTATTAGCATTGCGTTAAAGTAAAAATTATCTTTTTTAAAAAAAAAGAACAATATTGAGGTTATTAATAGCATTGCATACGCACATTGAAATAACTGTAAAGAGATGTTTGTTGATTGCCTCTCATGATAGGGTAATTGAAATCTCTATAAAATGTAGATACGAAGCCAAGAAATCATAAACAGAATCAATGTTCTGAGCCAGCAAAAAGCAGTCACTAAAATTACAGCTTTTATAATACACGTTATCAGATTGTTGAAGGCAAGACAGCATTCGCTTTCGCAGATTAGATGCAAAAAAAAAATGCATAGGTTGTTTGGTGCTGTGTCCAATAGGCTGACTCCAATTCATATCTTTTCCAGGTTTACTCAAATGTTTCAAATGGCATTTGCAGTCAAGGAAATGCTACAGATCACTCCGTAAGAATTAACTCAGTGGGTAGCAGCGCTTCATCTACTCAGCCCTTACTCACGCACGAGGACGTTTGAGAAAAGACTCAGCCAATCTTGCTGGAGAATGTACGGTTTCAAAATGACAATCCGTTGCTCTAATGCAGGGGGTCTTCAGACCTGGCCCTTTTATGACTTGTGGATTTCAACTCCCAGAATTCCTCAGCCAGCATGCCTGGCTGAGGAATTCTGGGAGTTCAAGTCCACAAGTCATAAAAGGGCCAAGTTTGAAGACTCCCTGCTCTAGTGGTTAATAGCAGTACTGCAGTACTTGCTTTGTGTTGTTTTCTTTTTAATCACATACAAAATTAGACCGCCCATACCATTGTTAACACTGCTTGCTAGAATTTGTATAATTGCTATGTTATAGGCAATGGTAATGTAGAATCAGATTTTTGGAGTGGGAAATGGTTTCAAAAATAAGTATGGGTTGTTGTTTTTGTGTTTTAAAAAAAAGAGCATTATATGAAAGGCATCAGAAGTCCAAAAAGTTGATGTATTGAGTGTGGAAGAGCAAATATTTGAGCAATTTCCATCATTTCCCAAATCTAAAGGGGTTAGAAGTGAAAGCAAAAAACTGACATTCCAAACCCAAGGGGAGGTAACAGTTGGTTGAGAAATAAATCTTGAATGAGCATCAAACAGAACTTATTCCAAGTTATGAAGTTGAGGAACATGTGGCTGTGAAGCAAGCTTGTAGGCGTGGATGTTAAAATTGTAACTTTTTGGAGAACCACAGAGTCCCTAGCTTTGAGTTCTGGGATTGAAAATGGCCAGTTCCACCTTGCTTACGCCTTAGTTCAGTATTTCCGTATTTTTCACTCTAGGCCAGTGTTTCTCATCCTTGGCCACCAGGCTGGCTAGCTGAGGAGATCTGGAAGTAAAAATCTCAAAAGTTGCCAAAGTTGAAGAAACACTGGTCTAAGCAGAAAATATATAACGTGAGAGGGACAAAAAAAGAATTTACCAGCCTCATTTTTTTCTTTACAGGGTTCACGTTCTAACACAGGGGTCTTCAAACTTGGCCCTTTTATGACTTGTGGACTTCAACTCCCAGAATTCCTCAGCCAGCCATGCTGGCTGAGGAATTCTGGGAGTTGAAGTCCACAAGTCATAAAAGGGCCAAGTTTGAGGACCCCTGTTCTAACAGATATATTTTCTGCACCTGGTAGTGCTTTCTCATTGCTTTTTTGTCTTATGTTCAAGGCTGCTGTATCTGGCCTGCAACTACCAGCTGAACCACTAGGTGTGAGCAGAGAGTTTTAAGAGTTGTCCCTGACTCTTTGCTGCCATTTAGTGGTTGTTCAGAATTTGTTGCTCAGATGCGGTAGTCCCGATTGTTTCCCGCAGCATATACTGGGAAGAAAAAAAAATTGGACTGTCACATGGTGGCTTCCATATTAACAAAGTATCTTCATCTGTAAGAGGGTGTAAAAAAAAAGCGTAACATCAAATATGGTGGATTTCCTAAGTCTGGTGAAGACAACGTCTACTTGTGTTTCAAAAGCGATCGTGATTACATTCTTTGTGTAGCTCCTGTAGATTGAACTGATATGAGTGAAAAGATGGCTCACTTGTTGAATTTGTGCATATGTGTGACAGCGTGTATTTAAATCAGTCAAATATATTGGATAAATTCCAAAAATTTGATCAGGAGTGCATTTTCCTATACTTTGAAAAAAAAATATTAGAGGTAAACCATTTCTTAGTTACATCTGGGAACGTCTTATTTACATGTGTTGCTTAGTATTTGGGTATGTCAGCATTGAGAAAAATGACTAATAACATGTTAAAATCAGATATTAGCTGGTAAATACCAGTTATCTATGCCCATTGGTATTTTTTTTCTGGAAAGTGCATCTTTCTCTTAAATGCAAAACATCCAGAAAAGACTTCTAAATAAATCTCCTAAGAAAGTCTAAAGTATTTATTTATTTAGAATGCACTAGGCCTTCACATCCTGTCATTTACCTTTACTGTACTGTTAAACATTTACATATATTTCTGATAAAAACAATCATTTGCCCTATTGCAATATTATTAAATACTTCTCCAAATGCAAGATAATTAAAATCCACTCCTGATATCCTCCTTGGCTTAAATACCATTAGCCTACGCTCTGTAATCTGATCTATAATTAGGTATTCTTCTGTGTTGTTTAAGGTTATAGCTACAGAAGTGGGTTGGCCAGTTTTATAGACACTTGCCCTGGAGATGTTATCCTGTTGCATCTTTCCAAATTTTGCCAGGTCTTTGGGGAATGGCTTAGTCCAAGCTCCAGGCATCCCATTCTCTTCTGTGAAGGGAATAGACTTTGTATGAGTACTAGGTTCTCCTTGCAACGTGCAGCAGATCTCTGTATTCTGATAAAGGGGAAGATTCTGCAAATTATTTGTGGGTACCTAAAAACCTTACCTGCTCAACGGAGTCATTGGACTGACCATTCCAGCTGAGGGGGCTAGGAGAGCTAGAGGTCTGCCTTTCCTAAAGGGCCCCACTGGAGAAGGCTGTCCTTAGCCCTGTTTCACATTCAGAACACATACAAGGCATCTGGTGGTCAACCGTTGACATTTTCCAATCTGTACAAGAATGCATGAAAAGGATTCTCGTCCTTGTGTAACTCAACACTGGTAGGCTTGGAAATGTAGGATTGGAAACCTTGAAAATAGATTCCCCATTGCATGGAAGAATCTACCTATTCCCTGGGTAATGACAGCACAGGTTTTTCCATCCGTGCTCCTCACTGCATAAGGGTAGAGAATGGGACTGCAGAAGGAATTCTGCTGTCTTATTTCTCTTGATTTTCGCTTATTCGGCCAGTTCTATGCAATTTGAATGGGATATAGTCCTGTATGCCATCTTGAGATTCCCAAATTACAAGGACAGCAAAATTCGCATTTATTCAAGATGTGAATGCTTCTTTCCTACAGACCTCCCAGAAGTCAGAAAGACTAGGACAGGGGTAGGCAACCTTGGCTCTTTTATGACTTGTGGACTTCAACTCCCAGAATTCCTGAGCCAGCCATGCTGAGGGGAGAGGTTTCCAAGCTGAGCCATGCTGGCTCAGGAATTCTGGGAGTTGAAGTCCGTGAGTCATAAAAGAGCCAAGGTTGCCCACCCCTGGACTAGGAGCAGAACCATCTTTTACCCAGATATAATCATCACACATGAAAACAAGGTAGTGTTTTTGTTGAGTGTGCAGGAGACAGAGAGGGGATAGGATATTTTCCACAAGTTCAATGTGTATTTCCGTACAGAAAGTGAAAACAGGGCTTGTGTCATACTTTACCTTCCTATACCTTTTAAAGCTACAAGAAAAAAAAAATGCTCTTTGGCTTTTATAGCAGTTATTTACAAAATTGTAATAATTATAGGCACAGCGGTACTTCATTGGCACTTGGATGATTTATTTTTTCTTTTAAGAGTCTCAGAAGCTATATTTTTATAATTTTGTTTTTGTTCAAGTGTAGCTTATTCAGCAGCTTGAGATTTTCAAATTTGTTTTGTTCGGTTGCGTTCTCATGTAAATGCTAAAACGTAGCAATAAAATCTTCTCGACTCTTACGTTCTTGGGTTAAAAATATTTTTATATAAATATATATAAATATAAATATATGCACAGTGCCTGTATGTATAAATACATGAATGTTTGAAAGTTGTATTGTTTAAAAGTTTAAATAAAAGTTGTAAATAAGATATATCCATTGACAAGTTCTGTGAGATATTTTAATATACATCGAATCCAAGCTACCAATTCTGCACCCATAAATGAATAAATCGGGGAACCTCATCAGCAGCCAGTGACTGTCACGGATTGTGTTAACTTACAAGTTTTAGTTCTGTCAGTGTCTGTGGGGAAGGGCTGAGGTCAATATATACCTGCCTTGAATTGTGAATACAGATATCATAACATACAGATAATTCACAAATGACATGAATTATGCCATTTGTGTGATGTGTGACAATACCAGATGATGACTTGATGTTTCTATCAAACACTTGTAATTACGATTATATCAGAAGAACTATATGCTTCAGAGATATCTCTCACCTTAGAGGACTTAAAAATGTCTTCACTAAAATATCAGTAATAATCAAAGGAACACTACCGTAGATTTCACTAAAATGTACGTGCAAGAACATAGGAAAGTGTGGAATAATGTATGTTTATGTATACTAATGACACGGCCAACTAATGGCACAGCCAAACTTCACAATAAAATCTTATTTTTTTACATAGTGCATTACTAAATGCCTACCAGAAGCTTGCACAAACATTTATTAATTATTATTTATTAATTAAATTTTTATGCCGCTCCTCTCCGAGGACTCGGAGCGGCTAACAACATAAATAAAAACAACATCTCAACATTTCAAAAATCTAAAACCAAATCTAAAAAGCATTTAAAAAGACCCCCAGACACATTCATCATTCACACACAATCACAGACATACCCAGGCCTGCCGGTAAAGATAGGTCTTAAGATTCTTTCGGAAGGCCGGGAGGGTGGGAGAAATGCGGACTTCAAGGGGCAGTTGGTTCCAGAGGGTGGGCGCCACAACAGAGAAGGCCCGACCCTGTGCGCTCTCACCGGTCGAAGGAAAGTATGTGGCAGAAGACGGTCCCATAACATAATAATAAACCTTGGTTCTCAGCTAAGTTTAAGCATGCCAAAGAAGAGGTCTACAGGAAAGGAGATAGGATTTTGTACAATCAGGCCAGAAATGTATTAGCCAGGGAGATCAGAGCAGCAAAGAAAAATACTTTGAAAATCTGAGGAATTGGTTCTCGGCTAATAAACCAGCAAATATGTGGAGAAGCTACAGCAGACCTCCCTCCCTTACTGAAGGGAATCATCAACTGGCAGATGACCTCAATATGTTCTACTGTAGGCTTGAGAGAAGTTCATTGTCATCTGCCACTACCTTCCCCATCTCAGATGCACCAATAGTAGCCAAATTTCCTACACCTATCTCTATCTCTCTGGGTTCCCCCACCTCTGGTGAGCTTATAAAAAGGTGTGAGAGGCCTATTCAATAGACCAGGGGTCTTCAAACTTGGCCCTGTTATGACTTGTGGACTTCAACTCCCAGAATTCCTCAGCCAGCATGGCTGGCTGAGGAATTCTGGGAGTTGAAGTCCACAAGTCATAAAAGGGCCAAGTTTGAAGACAGCTGTCATAGACAAATATTGGAAAAGCACTAGGCCCAGACCTTCTTGCTTGAAAGTCTGTGCTGATCAACTGGCTCCTGTCTTCACCTGTATCTTTAATAAATCACTGGAGATGTGCTGTGTCTCTTCTTGCTTCAAACATTCTACTATCATTCCCATTCCCAAGAAATTCTCCATCAGGGAGCCTGCTTGCATGACTGTCTTCTTTCGCATCTACCTTCCTGACAATAGTTAGTGTCATCTGACACAACTGTAGGGAACATCTATGCCAGAGAAGGCTCCTCCCCACATTTCTACCTAGATCAGGGGTTCTCAACCTTGGCAACTTTAAGACTTGTGGACTTCAACTTTTGCTGGCTAAGGAATTCTGGGAGTTGAAGTCCACAAGTCTTAAAGTTGCCAAGGTTGAGAACCCCTGACCTAGATGGAAGGCTCTGGGTGCCTTGGCCAAGACTAGAGAGAGACAGATGCTAGGAAAAGTGCTTTCTCCGAAGTTGTAGGAGAACAAGTCTTCATAAAAAGTAATTTGGTGCCCTTTGAAATGTTTTTTTTCATGACTAGGGTCATACAAGTGATACAGATTAGCATAATGATTAAGGCACTACATCAGGTAGGCAACCGTGGCTCTTTTATGATTCTGGACTTCAATTCCCAGAATTCCTGAGCCAGCATGGCTCAGCTTGGAAACCTCTCCCTTTCCCCTCAGCATGGCTGGCTCAGGAATTCTGGGAGTCATAAAAGAGCCAAGGTTGCCTACCCCTGCATTAGCCTATGAACTTAGATATCTGTGACTACTAGTCCTGCCCTTAGGTAGGAAGCCATGTGATTGACTTGGGGCAGTCACTCTCAGCCGTAGGACAATGGCAAACTGGAGGTCCTTGGTGCTCTCTGAGCTTGCTTGGTTTTTTGCATACATTTCATTACCCTAACTAGGTAACATCATCAGTGCTAGCCACTGGCAAACTACTTCTGAAAAAAAAATATGCCAAGAAAAACCAAATGTACAGGTGTAGTATAAGGGGTACCTTGCTCAATAGTAGTAACTGTGAGAGGGATCTCGGAGTCCAAGTGGACAATCACTTTGGCAGCTGCAGCAGTGTGCTGCAGCTGCCAAAAAAGCCAACACAGTTCTAGGCTGCATTAACAGGGACAGAATCAAGATCACATGAAGTATTAACACCAGTTTACAATGCCTTGGTAAGGCCACACTTGGAATACTGCCTCCAGTTTTGGCCACCATGATGTAAAAAAGATGTTGAGACTCTAAAAAGAGTAGAGAGAAGAGCAACAAAGATGATTAGGGGACTGGAGGCTAAAGCATATAAGGAACGGTTGCTGGAATTGGGCATATCTAGTTTAATGAAGAGAAGGACGAGGGAGGACATGTTAGCAGCGTTCCAATATCTCAGGGGCTGCCACAAAGAAGAGGGAGTCAAGCTACTCTCCAAAGCGCCTGAAGGCAGGACAAGACGCAACGGAGGGAAACTAATCAAGGAGAGAAGCAACCTAGAACTAAGGAGAAAGTTCCTGACAGAACAATTAACCAGTGGAACAACCTGTCTCCAGAAGCGGTAAATGCTCCAACACTGGAAGTTTTTAAGAAGAGACTGGGCAGCCATTTGTCCGAAATGGTGTAGGGTTTCCTGCCTGAGCAGGAGGTTGCACTAGATGACCTCCAAGGTCCCTTCCAAATCGATTATGATGATGTGGTGATAGTGGTGGTGGTGGTCTACCAGGATACCTAGATCCCTCTCCCAGGTGGTACAGTTGAGCCAAATACTGGCTATCCTGTACCTGTGCATCTGGTTTTTCCTGCCATTGTTGTTAGAACATAAGAACATAAGAACATAAGAAGAGCCATGCTGAATCAGGCCAAAGCCCATCGAGTCCAGCATTCTGTGTCACACAGTGGCCCACCAAATGTACATGGGGATCTTGAGCAGAAAGAGAAGGCAAAACCCTCCCTTTCCCTTGACCCCCAAACAAATGGTACTCAAGGGAATCCTGCCTGCCTCAACCAACATAGAGGCAGCACATGGACATCTGTTTTAATAACCACCAATACACTTTGCATCCATGAATCTATCTAGCTCTGCCTTGAAGCTGTCAAGGCTGACAGCTGTCACGACCCCTTCAGGAAGTGAATTCCATAAATCAACGACCCTCTGGGTGAAGAAATATTTCCCTTTATTTGTCCTCACTTTCTTAGCTATAAGCTTTAGGGAGTGCCCCCTTGTCCTGGTATTGTGTGATAGAGAAAAGAATTTTTCTCTATCCACCTTTTCTATCCCATGCATGATTTTATACACTTCGATCAAGTCACCCCTTAAACGCCGTCTTTCAAGGCTGAAGAGACCAAGGCGTTGCAATCTGGTTTCATAAGGGAGGCGCTCCATTTCCTTGATCATTCTTGTTGCCCTTTTTTGCACCTTTTCCAGTTCCATTATATCCTTCTTGAGGTGCGGTGACCAGAACTGTACACAGTACTCCAAGTGTGGTCTCACCATCGATTTGTACAGAGGCAATACAACACTTGCTGACTTATTTTCGATTCCCTTCCTAATCATGCCAAGCATGGAATTTGCTTTTTTTACTGCTGCTGCGCATTGGGTTGACATCTTCATCGAGCTGTCCACCAAAACCCCAAGTTCCCTTTCTTGTTGTTGTTGTTGTTGTTGTTGTTATTATTATTATTATTATTATTATTATTATTATTATTATTATTATTATTATTATTATTATTATTATTATTATTATTATAACTTCAGGGACCATCTCCCGGAGTCAACAGTCACTTGGTTAAAAAAAAAAAATGACCAAAAAAAACCAAACAAACGGTGACAGATGAGAAAAAGGTTGTCTCTCCTGCTGTGAGCAAATGTGGATATTTCACTGCCACAGAGCCCTGGGGCAATAAAAGGTAATCAACAATGAAGTCCAGCTCATGCTAATACACCTCCAGCTGTGTAGCTTTCCAAAACCACAGCAGATTGTGTAGCCAGAGCAGGAAGAACGGCACATTGGCAGAAGTTCAGGCAGCTTCAACGCTGAAATTTTATCCCATGATTTTATGAGCGGCAAGTCTTCGTCGCAGATGTTACGCATCGCTGTGACAAGCTCTGAAAACAAGATGTAATAAACCTGATTCCAAAGGATGCACAAAGTTAAAGAGTTGCTGTTGTCTGCTGCAAATTGCATTTTGCATCCTCTAACCAACATACTAGGTTTCCATGATGGTTCACGTATCTAGTTCCTAACAAGTTTTTTTAAACATATATTTTTTAAAAGGGGGGGAGGGTTTAAAGATGAGAAGGGTAATGACATAAAAAAATTATTTCGTCAATTTCATTGAGATGAAGAAACAGATCTGCAAACACCTAGAAGCAAACATAAAGCATACGAAGAACGGTTGCTGGAATTGGGTATGTCTAGTTTAATGAAGAGAAGGACGAGGGGGGACATGATAGCAGTGCTCCAATATCTCAGGGGCTGCCACAAAGAAGAGGGAGTCAAGCTGTTCTCCAAAGCACCTGAAGGCAGTTCAAGAATCAACAGATGGAAACTAATCAAGGAGAGAAGCAACCTAGAACTAAGGAGAAACTTCCTGACAGAACAATTAACCAGTGGGATGAATTGACTTCACAAGCTGGAGGTTTTTAAGAAGAGATTGGACAGCTTATATTTACATATGCATATTTTTATTCACATCTTTGTGCATACAATGCTGCAAAGGTTTTTGGGCACTCGGTCTCTAAAAGGTTCGCCATCACCATTTCAGACAAATGGTTGTCCAGTCTCTTTTTAAAAGTTCTCCAGTGATGGAGCACCCACAACTTCTGAAGGCAAGTTGTTCCCTTGGTTGATTGCTCTCACAGTTAGGAAATTTCTCCTTAGTTCCAGGTTGTTTCTCTCCTTGGTTAGTTCCCAACCGTTGTTTCTCGTCTTGCCTTTTGGTGCTTTGGAAAATAGTTTGACCCCCCCCCCCTGTCTTTGTAGAAGACCCTCAAATATTGGAACGGTGCTAGCAAGAAAAACAAGAAGTAGGCATGGGATCTTTCACTGCAAATCATGTTCATTCATTTTTCCCTTCCTCCCCTCGTAAACTACTTCTCCTGTTGCTTCTGGAATGCATCTTGCTAATAAGTGATTTTGAAAGTGTTGGTTAATGAGAAGACCATTGGTCATACGGTCAATCCTCGGCCTCCAACTGCTTCAAGGGGAAGTGATGGGTACCAGGAAGGGACAGAAAATAGCTTCGGGAGATCAAAGCCCCACAGTTATAATCATGCACATGACTGTCATATGAGGAGATGAGCTGTATTGTTGTCGCAAAGACTGTGAAACTGACATGGAAATAAATGATTACAAATAATGAAATATTGGTCTCCAGGGCTTTGCTTAACCATCAAACACAGACACATGTTTGAATTTCCCAGGGAAAAATTCTTGGAGCTTTGTCTTTTTTTGTTTTTGTTTTTGTTTTTTGACTGATTCCTACTTGCATGAACCCTTTTTTCAGCTCATTCGTCTTTCTATTTCAACTTCCTCAAGAAATGCCCTTTCTTAAACACAAGCACCGCAAATCTGAGAAAGCCTCCCATGCTCCTAGGCCAGGAGTAGGCAACCTTGGCTCTTTTATGACTCGTGGGCCTCAACTCCCAGAATTCCTGAGCCAGCATGGGGAAAACTTTGGCCCCCTCATGATTTGTGGAATTCAACTCCCAGAATTCCTGAGCCAGCCATGCTGAGGGGAAAGGGAGAGGTTTCCAAGTTGAGCTAGGCTGGCTCAGGAATTCTGGGAGTTGAATTCCACAAATCATGAGGGGGCCAAAGTTTTCCCCATGCTGGCTCAGGAATTCTGGGAGTTGAGGCCCACGAGTCATAAAAGAGCCAAGGTTGCCTACCTCTGGCCTAGGCCTAGGCCACTTTATGACTCGTGGACTTCAACTCCCAGAATTCCTGAGCCGGCATGGCTCAGCTTGGAAACCTCTCCCTTTCCCCTCAGCATGGCTGGCTGAGGAATTCTGGGAGTTGAAGTCCACGCGTCATAAAAAAGCCAAGGTTGCCTACCCCTGGCCTAGGCACATGTCCTGCATCTGTTCACACAGAATGTTCTGGAAACAATCCTGGCGACACAGAGCAATCCCAAGGGAGAGGACCCAAAAGAAATGGCCACAGTGCTTGGATCAGCACATATGCTACACTGGCATATTATGGCATTCTAGATCCTAGGGATGCTGTGAAAAAGATGCTGAGGCCCTAGAAAGAGTGCAGAGAAGAGCAAGAAAGAAGAGAGGCTAAACAAAGAAACTAAATTGTACAGTGAATGGCTAAGGGAAATAGCTGAGTTTAACCTAATAAAGACAAGGTGAGGGGTGACATGATAGCCATCTTTCAACACTTGAAGGGCTGACATGGGGAAGAGGACATCATCTTATTCTCCATAGCACCTGAAGGCAGGACCAGAAGATATGGGTTTAAGTTCATTGGAGGGAATCCAGCCTGGAATTCCCTGACAGTGAGTACAATTAATCGATGGAATAGCATGCTTCCTGAGGTTGTGGGTGCTCCATTGTTGGAGGCTCTCCAGGATAGTATAAGGACTCTTGCTTTGGGCAGGGGGTTGGACTAGAAAACTTCCACGTTCCTTTCAAGCCTATGATTCTATGATTCTATGAACCTGATGCATATGAAGGCCTACACCAGCTAAAGACCTGGCAGCTGTGATTTCACATTTTTCTATCTACAATAATACTTCTTTGTTCATTGGTTAGTACTTGGATTATTTTGTTTCCACCAGTCTTTGACTGTCAATCTAATTATAGATTAACTTCTTCTTCTTCTTCTTCTTCTTCTTCTTCTTCTTCTTCTTCTTCTTCTTCTTCTTCTTCTTCTTCTTCTTCTTCTTCTTCTTCTTCTTCTTCTTCTTCTTCTTCTTCTTCTTCTTCTTCTTCCTCTTCCTCTTCCTCTTCCTCTTCCTCTTCCTCTTTCTCCTCTTTGTCTTCCTCTTCCTCCTCCTCTTCTTCTTCTCCTCATCCTCATCCTCATCCTCCTTCTCCTCCCCCTTCTCCTTCCCCTCCTCCTCCTCCTCCTTCTTCTCCTTTTCCTCCTCTTCCTCTTCCTCTTCCTCTTCCTCCTCCTCTTCTTCTTCTCATCCTCATCCTCATCTTCCTTCCCCTCCTCACCCTTCTCCTTCCCCTCCTTCTCCTTCCCCTCCTCCTCCTTCTCCTCCTTCTCCTCCTCCTTCTTCTCCTTCTCCTTCTCCTCCTTCTCCTTCTCTTTCTCCTCCTCCTTTTCCTCCTCCTCCTCCCCTCCTCTCTCTCTCCTCTTCCTCCTCCTCCTCCTCCTCCTCCACCTTCTTCAGCATTACTTGAAACAACTGGCATTGCCAAAATCACCATCAACTGCAAAAGGAACCTGTCCTTGTAACAGCTTACATCCTCTGACAATGCCTTTAACACCATCAGACGACATCTACCTATCCCAGGCCCATAGAAAAGATTTGGTAGGTGGATAATAATAATACCAGATCCAGTCTAAACATCTGGCTGCGTGACCAACCATCATCACCATCATCGTCATCATTATCATCATCATCGACAAAGGAGGTAAAGGTACACGGATATGCTTACAAATTTCCCACATTTGGGTGTATTTTAAATGGTTCACTGCGACCAGCAATAACATCTGGCCATGTGGGTGGGCCCTGTCTTTTTCAGATCACACCAAATTATGCTCATTAATAATAAAAAATCCTTGGTGCCCTGCTGCACAAAATCTCTACGGAGTTCATGATGGATTGTTGTCATCTTGTTCTTTTTATTTGCTGTCCAACACGTGCCTTTGAGTGTCAATATTTTGTTCCCCTCTGTGGGCTTATTGATATTTTCCCCCTTTTCTTTTAATATTTGTTCTGTGATTGTATTTGGTAGTCAAGTCAATTTTAACAGGTGACTGGAAAATAATTATCTGCTGATTATTTTCTGCCTCTCTTCTATAGTGCCCATCCTAATTGCTTTTTTCCCCCTTTTTTTGCTGCTGTGGCTGTAATAATGGAGTTCTCCCATGCTTCTCATCAGCCTTGTTCAATCAATTAATTCCATTAGCTGGCGGCTCAGTTCTATGAACTGTTGCACTAGCAAATAGGAAAAGTGCAAGAAGTAACAGCAGCTTGGCAACTTCAAAGCTTGGGGTGTTGTGTTAGAATCATAAGCCTGTATGTTGTTGCTTTTTGTGGCAACCAATGGAAATAGATGATGGGATCAAAATAGACCTCCAATGCCAGCTGGACATACATTTTGTTTCAAGATTAAAAAGCAAATCCAGGACATCAAGGATGATGAAGCTATCAGTATTAGCTGTCCCATCATGTACATATTCTGTGAAGAATAAATTGACCCCCTCTTCCCTGTGACACCCCTTTAAGTATTGGAAGGCTGTTATCGGGTCTCCCCTAGGCTTCCTGTTTTTTAGACTAAACCAGGGGTCTTCAAACTTGGCCCTTTTATGACTTGTGGACTTCAACTCTCAGAATTCATCAGCCAAACACACTGGCTAAGGAATTCTGGCAGTTGAAATCTACAAGTCATAAAAGTTTGAAGACCCCTGGACTAAACATACCTAGATCCCTTAGCTCAGGGGTGTCAAACTCACAACGTCACGTGAGGTGTCACGACGTATCGTGACTTTTTTGCCATTGCTGGCAATGGAGTGGGCGCGGTTTTGCTATGATGCATCCGGCCCGCGGGCCGGCAGTCTGACATCCCGCCTTTGATTAATTGTTCTGTCAGGAAATGTCTCCTTAATTCTAGGTTGGTTCTTTCCTTGATTAGTTTCCATCCACTGCTGTTCATCGTATACCATTTAGCCTCCAGATCCCTTATCATCTTTGTTGCTCTTCTCTGCACTCTTTCTAAGCTCCCAGCAACTTTTTTCTATTGTAGTGATTAGAACTGGACACAGTATTCCCAATGGGGTCCTGCTAGTGCTCTAAAAGGCGATAACATACTTCCCATGATCTTGATGCGGCCTGGGACTGTGTAAGCTGTTTGATTGCTGCGACACAGTGCTGACTCATACTTAAGTTAGAACAATTAATGAGTGGAACAACCTGCCTCCAGAAGTTGTGAATGCTCCAACGCTGGAAGTTTTTAAGAGGACAGCCATTTGTCTGAAATGGTATAGGGTTTCAGGACAAGAAGCAACGGATGGAAACTGATCAAGGGGAGAAGCAACCTAGAACTAAGGAGAAACTTCCTGACAGTGAGAACGATTAACCAGTGGAACAACCTGCCTCCAGAAGCGGTGAATGCTCCAACACTGGAAGTTTTTAAGAAGAGACTGGACAGCCATTTGTCCGAAATGGTGTAGGGTCTCCTGCCTGAGCAGGGGGTTGGACTAGATGACCTCCAAGGTCCCTTCCAACTTTATTATTATTATTATTATTATTATTATTATTATTATTATTATTATTATTATTATTATTATTATCTCCCAGGTCCCTTCCAAATCTATGATGATGATGTTGTTGTTCTTAATGGTGATGATGTGGTGGTGGTGGTTTACCAGGATACCAAGATCCCTCTCCCAAGTGGTACAGTTGAGCCAAATACAGGCTATCCTGTACCTGTACATCTGGTTTTTCTTGTCTATGTTCAGGACCATTGAGCTGCATCTTGCTAAATAGGGCTTAATCTATAGCAAGGGTGTCAAACTCACAACATCACGCGACATGTCGCAATGTATCGCCACTTTTTTTCCATTGTCAGCAATGGGGTGGGCATGGTTTCAGCAGGACGCATCCGGCCCGCGGGCCGGCAGTTTGACACCCCAGATCTATAGGATATACAGTATGCTCAAGTCTGTCAATAGCCTTCTGAATATTGAGTCCCCTTCCAAATTTTAGCAATTCCTCCCAGCTTTGTGTCACCCACAGATTTGACAAATGCCCTTCAAACCCCTCATCTCAATTATTTACGAAGATGTGGAGGAGTGCTGAGCCGAAATATCTTGCAAGAATCTTGCAAGTCTGGAGTTCACACAATACCAAGTAGTGATCTATGATGACTGATTATTAATATGATCTTATATTTAAGGTTTAACTACTACCTCAAGACCTATTGTTAGGGATCATAGAGAATTAAAAAATGTAACAGGTGTATAATAGAGGGTTGAAGAGAGGAGTGAAAAATGTTTACCAAACCAGACGTTTACAAACACTGTCACTTTTAACAGCCCGAAGGTGGGTCCTTCCTAAGTTTCTTTCTCTGACTGGTAAGCTGCCGGGAGGTCCTCCGTCTTTTGCCTGATCATTCGAATCTCTTCTCATCCCTCAAATGTGAAATCCATTTTGTGGCATTTAACTATGCACAACGAATAACTTTTAGTTCTGTTTAATTTTGCTAATGGGCTAAGTATTTGCTCATCTAGAAACAGGCTGAAATTTTATGAATGCTTTTCTGAATTGGCATGGTTTATAATGTCAACTACTTAAATGAGGATGATATAGTTACTTCATACTCCACTTAAATTCAGATTAATTGTATTTAACAAAGGGAAATTTCCACTTTTCTGGTACTACCAACCTGTGCTGACTTAAGTTACTGCATTTACAGTAATGATTGACCAATTGACCTCTGCTATTCCCACTTTGCCTCTACCTAGGTGTGTATCATTAATCTTTAAATGCTAAGCTTGGTATATGCAAAGTGTGAAAATAAAATGTGGCTAACTCTTAATGTATTTTTGGTCTGTCAGCTTAGTAGGAGCTGGCCCTTTTTTACATGAAAATGGGTGTTACTTTATTTTTGGGAAAGTGAATTTCAGTCTCTTTTGTTGGAAGTTCAAAGGAGATCCTGTTTCTGCACATGTGTACAATAAATTTCAATCTGCTAATTCTTGCTTTGACTTTGGCTGGGACTGTACACTGCAAGGATCAGTTATGAATGCATTGCCTGTAACAATGCTAATAAAGACTTTTCTGTAAAAAAAAAAAAAGTCACTCCCACACACCATTACATTTTCCCCGCTAGGGATTATCGCCATGACAGGGTAGGAATGCTCAGAAGCCTCAGGGACCCTGAGAGTGATGCCCATGGAGGATGAGGTCATGGTGGAGTCACCTTTGTTAATAAGATCAGAGGTAGAGAGTGAACTGAGGGTAAACATCTGGACCCTTGAAAGCAGGTGGACGGCTGCAGAAAATGAGAGTCCCTGAAGAACGTCACACTCCAGTTTGGAAGGAAGGAATGGCTTTCTGTGTCATGATCAGATGAACTCTATGGATATGACTGTAAATGTAGATGTGTTGGGGGACCAGGCAATGAGATTCCCAAGCTGGGAAAACCTGCTTTAGTTATTAAGAAAACTGAACTTTCATGGGATGAATTTTCATGGGTGGTGACATAGGCAGAAGTCTCAAGGATGTCTGGTAACTTGGTTGAAAAAGAAACACTCCCTATGGCTGTATTTTAAGAAGGGTTGATACAACAGAATGTGAAAAGCAAGAATCAGAATAAAAACTTGAAATGGTTTAAGCACACTGAATTGGATGCTTTTAACAATACGAACTTAGGTCTCTTGCAATGGACCATTTCAAATTATTTGATTAAATAAGGTACAGATCAGGCCACAAGATAATGTTAATGATTTCCAAACGCTTTGGACTCAGCTAACAAACAACAGGATTATGTAAATCAGAAGGAGTGGCTGTCCCATGGATGCCAAGCAAGCATATGGACTTATGACATAAGTCATTGAGAATTTCTATGGCAAAGAGCAATAAATCCTAAATGAAACATCTAGAAAAGATATAAAAGTTGAAGAAGCAGAGGAACTTGAAGTTGCAGAAAGATTTGAGCATAAATAATACTACGGAAGATTTATTACTAGAGTTTTGCCAAGATAATTCTGTGCACATTGACAACATGAGCATTATTGGATGAATAACAGAGGAATGACATTTACTGTACAATTGGAGAAATAGAGAAAGCAAGCAGGAGGCTTAACTATTTACTAATACTCTTCATTCATTCATTCATTCATGCATGCATGCATGCATGCATGCATGCATTTAATAGGCTTCCCTGCTCAAGTACATGACTCTGAACAGCTAACAACACTTAAAAACAGAGTAAAAACAATATAGCAAAACTATAAATAACTTAAATAGAAGCTGGGAAAAGCAACCAACAGCCACAATTAATGATCATTCATAATTAATATAACCAAGAAATGGGCTTATCCGCATCATCTGGGCCTCTGACTCAATGACAAAAGCAGGTCTTCATAGCCTTGTGAAAGGTCAAAGGGTCAGTTGGAATCATAGAAGGCTGGAAGATGGGTGTCATGACAGAAAAGGCTCTCTTTCTGTACAAGACTCCCAATGGCAGGAACTAGCCTATGTCTGCTGGAGCGTGTAGCATGGATTAAATGTAAAAAGTAAACAGACTAGATATAACAGAGTAACAGAGTTAGAAGGGACCTTGGAGGTCATCTAGTCCAACCCCCTGCTCAGGCAGGAAACCCTACACCATTTCAGACAAATGGCTGTCCAGTCTCTTCTTAAAGACTTCCAGTGTTGGAGCATTCACCGCTTCTGGAGGCAGGTTGTTCCACTGGTTCATTGTTCTCACTGTCAGGAAATTTCTCCTTAGTTCTAGGTTGCTTCTCTCCTTGATTAGTTTCCATCTGTTGCTTCTTGTCTTGCCCTCAGGCGCTTTGGAGAATAGCTTGACTCCCTCTTCTTTGTGGCAGCCCCTTAGATATTGGAACATTGCTAACATGTCCCCCCTCGTCCTTCTTTTCATTAAACTAAACATGCCCAGTTCCCACAACCATTCTCTCTATGTTTTAGCTATGTCAACAAGATTTGACTTGGAGAACACAAATGATGGGACACTAAAGCCAATCACACAAGCTAAGTGTGTTCCTTAGCCTATGTCAGGGGTAGGCAACCTTGGCTCTTTTATGACTCGTGGACTTCAACTCCCAGAATTCCTGAGCCAGCCTGGCTCAGCTTGGAAACTCTCCCTTTCCCCTCAACATGGCTGGCTCAGGAATTCTGGGAGTTGAAGTCCACGAGTCATAAAAGAGCCCAGGTTGCCTACTCCTGGCCTATGTCTTCAAAAAAAGTGTGGCCCATCAGTAGCTCTTTCATGGCTCCAAAACTTCGGCTAGAGTTGATGGGGCTGAAAATGCAACTTATTTCTTTGGGGTGCTTAAAGATGCCAAACGGGTCCTTAAAATTTGGCTTTGTGACATAAATAACTTGTGCTTTCCTCTCCAAATGGCTCTCAGTGCCATTTTCTTTTGGAGTGCAGCTCTCTGACAGAGCCTGAGTTGGCTCTCAATTCTGCAGAAGTGTGAGCAGAAAATAATCAGCAAGAAAATGATTTCTCTCCTCTGGGATATTAGAGTGTGTCCGGGTGCATTTCCAAAGGGAATTGTAGTATAAGAACCTGGATCACCCCAGAAAATATCAAAGTCCCTGCCTCTAACTATCTCTTCCTGAAATGCTTCAATGTTTCAAAACATTTCAGTTGTGATACATCAATTCTCTTTTTTTTTTTGACACATGTTATCTTTAGCCTGCAAACTTCAGCAATAATTCATTGCTTGTTTCTCTATCTACCAGCACAAGTCCCTTTTTAGCCGCAGACTTGAAACTATCCTTCATGAAACTCAATTGGCCACTTCCTGTAACTAACTTTTCCTTTACATCACCTTCCCCCCATTTCTGAATTTCATTACTAAAGAGCTTTTAGGCATCCTTAATTATGCTTTTAATCTCCTGTCCCACACATTCTTCATTTTCTCAGCAGCCCAAAAGCAGTCAAATGGTTACAAGGTTTGAACAATGCTTGGGTAGCAAAATTGATATCAGCTCCTTTGTTCTTTTGTTAGTAATCAGAAGTGACTATAAGGGAGGCAAAGGTTGTGTGAATGTAACTTGTTTGTGGTTCAGGAGGTGGGGGGGAAAGAAATGAAAACATAGACCTGGCTCCAGGTCAGTCCTCCCACACCAGGCTGCTGATTTTAGAAGACTGAAAAAGGGGAATATGCCATTATGTATTAATTACTTATTGCCCAGCGTTGGGGAATTTTGGAAGTTGAAGTCCATATATTTTTAAAAATTGCTAAGTTTGAAAAACACTGTGCTAGATTTTACCAATGTGAGAGGTAAAATGTCATGAGAATTTCTGCCAAAAGCTTTATTGATCCAGATCCAGGTACCTTCATGAGAATATTCTATAGAGAACATTTCACTGGTGGGTTAGAAGAAGACTAGTTCAGTAAACTCATATCTAATGGACTGCAAGGACTAAAGGCAGCATGAAGCTCTTTATTCTACTTTGATGCTGCTGCTAAGAGCAAAGGAGATAATAGAAACCAAGGTCATAAGGTATAGCAACATGTAATTGGACCACTTCACACACAGCCTACTGAATTCCTCCCATGGGAGTCCTCCATCTGTGAATCAAACCAGGATCCAAAATTACTCAGCCAAACATTGAGTGATATTGTGTTCCAATGGTAGAATTATTTGGGGGCCACTTTCAGGGTGTGAGGTGATCGTGTAACGGAGGGGAAGGTAGTAAAATTTGCCTCACAGTGGCCTTTTGTTCTCATTCCCCCTTAATCCCACAAAATGGCCCCAAATGGGCCTGTGTCCTCAGGTGGCATCCTGCAGCCTTCTAAAGTGAAGAAGCTAAGGCATAGGTCCTGAGCCCTTCAAATATTGCCCATCAAAAATCTTGATCTAAATATTAATCTGAACCCTAAAGTAAACCCTTGTCTTCAATGTCTGGCTTGTTAAGAGAATAACGTACATAGACATCACGCTAAACAAGCTGTCGATGGAGCTTCCTTCACCCTGTTTGCTATTTCTGCTGAGAGGAACAACAGGGAGTCTCAGCGTCAACATATTATTTCAGTCCTAAAGGATGAAAAATTCTGGTTGACCATGAAATATAGTGTAGCCCATTCTCTATTTAACCTTTAGCTATTGTAACTCCCTCAACAGACAAAGCTGCCTACAACTCCAATCCTGGGTACATTCCTTTTAGGAGTAAACTACATTAGTTAAAGCAGTGTTTCTCAACCTTGACAATTTTAAGGCATGTGGACTTCAACTCCCAGAATTCCACAGCCAGCATTGCTGGCTGTGGAATTCTGGGAGTTGAAGTCCACATGCCTTAAAATTGTCAAGGTTGAGAAACACTGAGTTAAAGTGACACTACTTTTGATTTACACAAGAACAACTGGCAATAAATTACTCTAAAGATAACTGTGCTTTACATTTCTGTCCTGGTACCTTCTATAATAAAATAAACAAAAAGTGGCTATCGATGACAAAACCAGATCATGCTACCTCCGAGGTGTATGTACCGGTATTCACTGGGTACAGAAATTAGACAGGCATTGCATCTTCCTTTGATGAAACTAATGAACTTTAAAACCCAGTATCCAAGATATTGATCCAGAGTAAGCTTAGTGTATTTAATAATATGAGGTTCTTCCACTTAAGTATCCAGTGTTGCATAGCCAGTTGAAAATCTATAGATTTTCACAGCTACTCACTCAGATAGTCTTCAACTTACAACCACAATGGAGCCCAAAATGTCTGTTGTTTAATGAGGCATTTGTTAAGTGAATTTTGCCCCAATTTATGACCTTTCTTGCTACAGTTGTTAAGCCAATCACTGTAATGGTTGAGTCAGTAATATAGTTGTTAAGTGAATTTGGCTTCCCCATTGATTTTGCTGGTCAGAACGTCGTAAAAGGGGATCACGTGACTCCAGGACACAGCAAATGTCGTAAATATGAACCAGTTCTCTCTCTCTCTCTCTCTCTCTCTCTCTCTCTCTCTCTCTCTCTCTCTCTCTCTCTCTCTCTCTCTCTCTCTCTCTCTCTCTCTCTCTCTCTCTCTCTCTCTCTCTCTCTCTCTCTCTGTGTGTGTGTGTGTGTGTGTATGTAAAAGGAGGTCTTAGGTCAGTTCCCAAATACAAATACACACATCTGGTAGACCTACCAGAGCTGCTGATTATGGATTAATCTGGTTTAATGGTATTGGTTACCACCTTTAAAGCGCTCCATGGCATAGGACCCAGTTATTTACAAGACCGCCTTCTGCCAGTAAATACCTCCCATCGACCAGTTCGCTCCCACAGAGAGGGCCTCCTTAGGGTGCCATCGGCTAAGCAGTGTCGGCTGGTGGCGCCCAGGGGGAGAGCCTTTTCTGTGGGGGCACCGACGATGTGGAACGAGCTCCCCCCAGAACTCCGGACGTGTCATGATCTCCGCACCTTCAGAAGAGAATTGAAGACTCATCTCTTCAATCAAGCCGGCCTGGCCTAGACCTCCTCGGGTTTTATGTAAATCTCTATGTAAATTTTTTAAACAAGGTTGTTCGGGTTTTAGAATTGGGATTTTAACAGGTTTTAGTAACAGCCATGTATTAATTTAATTTATTTTTAAATATTTATTATTATTATCTGTTTTAATTGGGCTGTAAACCGCCCCGAGTCCTACGGGAGAGGGGCAGTATAGAAATTTAAGAAATAAATAAATAAATAAATGGATTGCTTGATTATTGGATTATCTGGATCCCTCTGGACACTGGATTAAGTTAGGAAATATAGCTCCTGCATAGGATATTCCTTCAAGGCATGTTTTCTTTTAACTAAACATGGTTAGGGGAAAAGCCAGATTATACCTCTGGGCTACCAGTTCCCTCTTCCTTCTATACTAAATACAAAACTTAACATGATCCCAAAAGGACTGCTGATGGGAGGAAGTTGGTTACTTTAGAAATTTATCCCCTTTTTGATCCACATTATTCTTTCATGATAAATAGAGGAAATTGTTCTGTTCAACCATGAATGTTACATTACATAGATTTTCATCAAGTCATATAAGACTATTTACACTGCTTATTTTTAAAGTAAAATTAGGTGCTCGGAAAGATTTAAAGTGATTCTGATTCAATTTAGTGCTGCTTTCTGGACCATTACAAGTATATGAGCATCTGCTTTTATTTCTCCAAGTCTTTACCCTTCAGATATGCCAAATTATACAAAATGCAGTCACTGTGTAGAAATCAAACATCACAGAAATGATTCTTTTGGCTACACAATCATGCAAGCAATTATTACATTATCTTCAAATTATAGTTATACATTATTAATATTCATTCCTTGGGGAAGAGAGGCAAGTATCTCTGAGAGCGTTTTTTTTGCCCCTGGCACGTATGACAAACCAGATTCAAATATGAATTTACATGAGAAAGACATGTTGCCCTACTCGGCTTTAAAATCCCCTTGAATGTGAGGGAAAGAAAGTGTGGGAGAAAGAACAGCTCTGAATCAAACCATCACGCATGATTTACATGCATTTACGGGCCAGCTTTACGTATATTATGAATATTCCAGTTCAAATCTGTTCACAGATCATTATGTTTGCTGGGCAGGAAATATCAGTTTGTTATTCAGTTAGAGCAGGGGTGTCAAACTGCCGGCCTGCGGGCCGGGTGCGTCATGCTGAAACCACGCCCATCCCAGCTCCGGCAATGTGGAAAAAATCGTGATACGTCGCAACACATCATGTGATGTTGCGAATTTGACACCCCTGAGTTAGAGGCTATTGAGTCAGTTCCCATCTTTGGCAACCATATGTTTTACTGAATCAGGCCCAGCTCCACTGTGACCATCTATAGCAGCGGTTCTCAACCTTTTTCAGGCCGTGACCCCGACCTGCGCCGCGCATGCGCGGTGTGACCCCAACCTGCACCGCGCATGCGCGACGCGATGGCCTGCATCGCGCATGCGTGGCGTGACGGCCCGCATTGCGCATGCGCAGCACGACGGCCCGCATTGCACATGTGTGGCGCGGCGCAATGGCCCGCATCACGCAGGCACAGCACGGCGCGACGGCCCGCATCGCACAGGTGCGGTGGCCTGCATCGCGCAGGTGCGGCGTGGCGGCCTGCATCGCGCAGGTGCGGCACGATGGCCTGCATCACACGTGCACGGCACGATGGCCTGCATCACACGTGCACGGCGCAACGGCCCACATCACACATGCGTGGTGCTATCCCGCACATGCGCGGTGCTGCCCCCTGCGCTGGCCGAGGGGAAAAGGGGGAAAAACTGCATTGTTTGGCGACCCCCGTGAAATGGTCGTTCGACCCCAAATGGGGTCACGACCCACAGGTTGAGAACCGCTGATCTATAGTTTTTTCACTGATCTCCTTGAACTCCTCCATCCATCTTATCCTTACTGTTTTGCTTCTACTGTTTTTCTCATCCTTGCTTAAGTTCAGTAACTTTGTTTTCTAGTCCATCACTTCATCTTCCCAAGCTATGTTTCTTTTTCCTCTATTATTACCTCAGGAGAGCAGTCAGTCTTGACTTTAGTTCAGGGGTGTCAAACTGCCGGCCCGCGTGCTGGATGCGTCATGCCGAAATTGCACCCACCCAGCTCCGGCAATGGGGGAAAAGTCACGATATGTCATGACACGTCACATGACGTGGTGAGTTTGACACCCCTGCTTTAGTTTATCCAGATTAATTGGTTCTTCTTGAAGACCATGGTTTTAATAAACATTCTCCAAATCCACTCTCAAAGGAACCGTCCTCCTCTCCTTTCTTAATATCCTGCTTTTACAATCATATATAAAGGTAGTCCTTTGCTTATGACTGGTCAAAATTCCAGCTTCCCCTCCATGCAGTCCTGCAATCATGATTTATGACATTTTTTGCCAGAAACTGACATTTACCTCCCATCCTATAGGGTACAATGGGTTAGCTTAATGACCGTCGCCCGCCCTGTTTGCTTCATGATCCCCCTCAGTCGCTTTACAACTGTGTTTGTTTCATGACTGCCACAACAAAGGTTGCAAAATCATGTCCAGTCACATGGTGACCCATTTATGATTGTAAAGATTTCTAATCGTAATTGTGGGGCTCAATCATGGTCATGACTTGAGATTTCTGGTATTACTATTGGAGGAGGAAACATCAATGTCCAGTAAGGCAACACTGCAAACTTTGAGTGTGCACTGTGGCTGAGGAAGTATTTATATACTGTTCCCATCATCTCCAGCAAGCAAGCTTATTCATATTAAGATTCTACATCCCAATGTATTGATATGTTCATATGAAGTTCAAGCCATCCTCCAAAGCGCCTGAAGGCAGGACAAGAAGCAACAGATGGAAACTCATCAAGGAGAGAAGCAACCTAGAACTAAGGAGAAATTTCCTGACAGTGAGAACAATTAACCAGTGGAACAACCTGCCTCCAGGAGCGGTGAATGCTCCAACACTGGAAGTTTTTAAGAAGAGACTGGACAGCCATTTGTCTGAAATGGTATAGGATTTTCTGCCTGAGCAGGGGGTTGGACTAAATGACCTCCAAGGTCCCTTCCAATTTTTAAAAAAATTCTATGCCTTACAAGTTAAATCACTCTTTTCTTGAACTAGTAATCTGATTTTCTTATAAATAGAATTCTTTATTGGCCAAGAATGATTGGACACACTAGGAATTGAACAGAAGATTCACAGAATTTACAGAATATTTGCAGAATTCCCAGAATATTCTCCCAGATTTATGACTGAGGAGTGATCATATTTTAGAGCATTGTTTATATTTATACGTAGCTCTGTAGTTGGTTTAATGAGAAAGGAACCTTGACTTTTGAAAATGCACATGTTAAATGCCCAAAATAATGCTTCAAGCATCTTGTACATAAATGCTCTCTCTCTCTCTCTCTCTCTCTCTCTCTCTCTCTCTCTCACACACACACACACACACACACACACACACACACACACACACACCAAAGTTCTCATGGAACTTACTTTTCTTAAAAATCTTATACTGGATGTGGTATGTTGCTGACAAGCATAAAGCAATTCATTATTTTATTGCTGTTTCTTGGGAGTTTATTTTCTAGGCTGCTGATCTATTTGGCACTGTCAGTCAATCTGAAAAACGAAACTTAAATATACTGCATAATGTATAAAAATGTTCCATTTGTTAAAACATCTTTGAAGAAGGCCAAAATACATCTCCCTAGATTATCATTTCCCTTTGAAAACCAGTTCTGGATTAATCTTTTAGTTTGGCTAGGGAGGAATACATTCTATAAAAAATTAAAGCAATAATAAAAGACTATAATCTCGGCCTTGGAAGTATTCTGCCCAATCGATTTACGAGAAAGAAGCCTTTTTTTAATATTCAGTGTATTCAGTCAATAAAATCATACCTGACAATTTGCCATTAGTATAGGATGGATTTTGTGGTCTATCTGCAAACCACTTTTTAATTTTCCCACCAAAGCAGTTATTACTGTCCTTAGAAAGCAACAGAAACCCAGAATAAGTGCAGTTGAAAGCAATGAAAAGCCCTGCCATTGTCCATTATAATCCACAATTAATTTTGTATTTCTTGGCTGACAGCAGATATTATAGGAAGCCTCACCTATGATGTTCATGGCAAGAAAGAAGAGAAAGTAATAAGTCTTGCAAAGTAGACTGGCATTGTTCTTCAGTCTAGTACACACTAGGTTGCTGATGTATATTTTAGAGAAATGGAACTGAAGGGATTGTAAAAAGGCAATCCGGTAACCAGGAGAAAGACTGCAACCATATTCAGCCTTAATCTGAAATCATTGGATGTTTTCTAATATGTATATATTAGAAAAGAAAAGGTGCCGGAACTCACACATGTCATACAACCCGCCTTGCCTACCCTACAAGGTTCCATACAAAAAAGGTGCCGGAACTCCGTTATACAGGGCTATTTTTGTCATAGAATACCCAGAACAGAGTTCCGGCACTTTTTTTGTATGGAACCTTGTAGGGCAGTGGTGGCGAACCTATGGTATGGGTGCCAGAGGTGGCACTCAGAGCCCTCTCTGTGGGCACTCGTGCCATTGCCCCAGTCCTAGGCCTTCAACTGGGTTTTATAAAACCTTTTCACTTTAGGCCTCCGCCGCCGTGTACCAAAAAAAAAGGTTCAATCAATCAGTCAATTTCAACTTCTCACGGGAAAAAAAAACATCTTGCAAAGTTGGAATTGATTGATGGAACTTTTTAGTCCCACCCAGTCTGCCGTTACCACCACATCCATGCCCACCCAATGGGCCACGCTCGCTCAATGGGCCACACCCATCCAATGGGCCACACCCACCTGGCACCTGACGATGCATAAGTGGGTTTTGGGTTGCAGTTTGGGCACTCGGACTCTAAAAGGTTCGCCATCACTGTTGTAGGGTATATACAGGGCTTTTTTGTCATCTATCTCTATCTCTATCTCTATCTCTATCTCTATCTCTATCTCTATCTCTATCTCTATCTCTATCTCTATCTCTATCTATATCTATATCTATATCTATATCTATATCTATATCTATATCTATATCTATATCTATCGATCGATCGATCGATCGATAGATAGATAGATAGATAGATAGATAGATAGATAGATAGATAGATAGATAGATAGATAGATAGATAGATAGATAGATAGATATAGATCTATCTCCCATTTCTTTCTCCCATATTTGGGCCGACAGGGTGCATAAACAAACAAACAAAAAATACTCAAGGTAATTCTCCTTCCGTCTCTTCCCTCCCTGACACAGCTGACAAAGTGAGAAAGAGCCTGTGGCCTAGAGGTTAACACAGCTGCCTAAAGTGCAAGCAGCCCAGGTTTGAATCTCAGAAGGGTATGTTTGGCTGATGAGAGCTAATTAGGTCGAAATAGCTATTCCATTCTCCCTTAATTCTTTGTTACCAATCCAAATTTATATATTTCATTTATTGGATTTGTATATATATACAAATGATGTCGCAGTTGGCGACTGCTGCCTATGGAAGCACAAAGCCGAAAACACCAGCCTGAAGATGACGAATGGGACTTCGTCGAAACGTCGCCAAGACACTTCCAATTCTACGTGGGAGAAAACCCGAAGAACCAAAGACCTACATACAAACACCCGCGAAAACATATACATATATACATACATACATACACACATACATACATACACACATATATATACACACATACACACACACACACACACACACATACATACATACATATATATATATATATGTATATATATATATATATATATATATATATATATATATATATATAGAGAGAGAGAGAGAGAGAGAGTCAAAATGTATAAAATTATTATTTATTTAGTTCCCTTGAGTCTGGGCAACCACATGGACAAGCCGTGCAGGCTTCTTAATGATATTTTCAGAAGCTGTTTGCTGTTGCCCTCTCCTATGGGTGAGAGCCCAAATCACCCAGCTAGCTTATTTAAGCCAGGATTATACTGCACAGTCTAAGCACTTGAGCCAGGACTAAAACTCACAGTCCCAACGTCTCTAACCATTGCACAACTGGATCTCAAGATGACTATGCAGTTTTTTTTTCACATTGATGACCATTCAAAGAGTACAGGTCTATGAAGGTACCAAGTAAGGAAACAGTATGTCCTTTTTCCCCCCCTCTTGTGTAAATTTTATAGCCATTGGTTTCAGCCTTCCATAATTCTCTTACATTTCAGGAACTCTATATGATGTGTGTTCAAATGGATGCTGAGGGATGTATTGTGCCTGGTCTGTGCAGGTAGGACAATGTGCACCTGTTATAAGGCATGATTTTCAATTCAATTCAGAATAGAGCTGGAAGGGACCTTGGAGGTCATCTAGTCCAATCCCCTGCTCAGGCAGGAAACCCTATACCATTTCAGACAAGTGGCTGCCCCAGTCTCTTCTTAAAAACCTCCAGTGACGAAGCAGCACCCACAGCTTCTGAAGACAAGCCGTTGCACTGGTTAATTGTTTTCACTGTAATATAACACTGCATATGGCACTGTATATAATGGTGTATATAATGATGATATGTACATCTGGCCTTTTATATGCTATACTCTTTTTGGAAGGCTTCACTTAATAAATTCAAATTCACGCATTTTTTTCCCCAAAGATGTAGTTGAAAGTTTCTCTCCAATCCCATCACAGCTGAAACATTTGGCAAAGGACATTCTCAGAAATTTATATATGTAAGAATAATTTATGAGTTACACATGTCCTTACATACCATGGCTAGAGTCACTATCCATGGTGCCAATCTCTAATTATTATAGTATTTTATTGCTCCTTGCAGCAGCCAGTCTTTCCTTTTTTTACAGAGAACTGTTGTAGAAAGCAGGTCCCATGAGACTATATAAATGTCCTTGCTTTTTTCCAACTACTCAAAGTAATGCTCTACCCTAATATCGTGTCTCCTTAGGATTGGATGATTATATCACTTTGGCTTATTTCCCTTTTTTTTTTTTTTTTGCATTCTTAAATTCAGCTTTTCTCATGACACGGAGCAGTTTAAAAGCATTGCTGGAAAAGATGTTGTTTACACAAAATAAAAGCATAGATACGGATTATATAGATGTAGATGTAGATTAGAGCTGGAAGAGGCCTTGGAGGTCATCTAGTCCAGGGCTTTTCAACCTTTTCACCCATTGTACCACTTTGAGGATATGGCAACATCCGAGTACCACCAGTCGCCTAGCAAGGTGTCAAAAACTTGATGACCCAAAAAAAAGGAAAGAAAAAAGTGATAAAGTACAGGTAGTCCTCGACTTACAACAGTTCACTTAGTGACTGTTCGAAGGTACAATGAAACTGAAAAAAGTGCCCCACAAGGCACAGCCAAGCAAGACACCTGCCTGCCCGCTCAGCGGCGCTCTTCCTCCTGTCCAAGGTTTTCGTTGTTGTGAACATTTCTATTGGGGATTGGCAGTGGGAGGTGGGGGGTGTTTGGTTTTTATTCCCCCCCGTCTGCTGGGTGGTTGCAGCAGGTTTTGGTCACTTCACATGAACCTAGGACACTGTGACCGTCATAAATATGAATCAGTTGCCAAGCATCTGAATGTAAATCACAAGACCCTGGAAATGCTGCAACATTCCAGCTGATCGGCGCTTCTTCTGGGCTCAGCAGAAGCGCCAGGATCAGTGCTGCTTTCCAGCTGAGTGGTGCTTCTTCAGGGCTCAGCAGAAGCACCAGGATCAGCGCTGAGCTCCAGCTGGAGCCTGGCGCTGATCCTGGCGCTTCCGCTGAGCCCTGACAGCCCTGCAGCTCCAGTCATCTCTTGCTCAGGCTTGTGCAGTGCTTCCACCGGTTCAGCTCATTCCCCTCTCCTGCTACCACTTTTCTAGGATGGTCACGTACCACCTGCCAGGTGCCAATGTACCACAGGTGGTACCCATACCACTGGTTGAGAAGCCCTGATCTAGCCCATCCCCTGCTCAAGCAGGAGAACCTATATCATTTCAGACAAGTGACTGTCTACTCTCTTCTTAAAAACCTCCAATGATGGAGCACCCACAACTTCTGGAGGCAAACTATTGCACTGATTAATTGTCCTCATTGTTAGGAAGTTTCTCCTTAATTCCAGATTGCTTCTCTCTTTGGTCAGTTTCCAACCATTGTTTCTTGTCTTTCCCTCTGGTGCTTTGGAGAATAGTTTGACGCCCTCTTCTTTATGGCAGCCCCTCAAATACTGGAATACTGCTATCATGTCGCCCCTGTTTCTTCTTTTCTTTAGATTAGCCAAATCCAAGTCCTGCAGCTGTTCTTCGTGTGTTTTAGTCTCCAGATTTAGATATAGATACAGATACACAATCTCTCTCTCTGTATGTATAATATGATGCTAATGATCTATTGATTTTATATTTCACCTTTTCTCTAGGACCTCAATATAATGTATATAACATTATCTGCTCTAATTTTTGTTTACAGTGTTTCTTTCCTCCGGAAAAAATGGGAATAGTTTGAAAACCCGATCTCTGGTCAGATATTTGCCTCAGTTCGGGGATGAGCCAAGAAGACCAACATGACCTGAGATATCTGGAAAACAGGATTCATCTCCTTGTCTTTAGAATGTTTTGTTTCCCATCCTTCATTTTGTGGAGTTTTTTGATCTAGTGCCCATCCCGGTCCAATTCATTCTACCAGCCTCATGACTGAGCTAATCTGAATCTGTTTTTTAGCATGTTCAGAAATGAAAAGTAATTTGAATAATAAACCCAATATCTTTGCGTTTTCCAACCATGGGAAGATCACCAGTTCGAATTAGTCTGGGAAACTTCAGGAATGTAAATTCTAGCCTTTAATCATTTAACTGTGTAATTGCTTTATTGATATATGAGGTTATTGAGTTAATGGATGGATGACTATATATGCCCACCTCAGGGCAACAAAATCGAAACCTAACTAACCAAACCACAATCTTTGAACTTGTGAAGAACACAAGCTGTACACATGGTTGGGCATTGGGGTGTCTTAAGTATCATTTTCAAAGGGCACCTTTCATGCACATAAATGTTCACATGCGTTGTGGCTTTCTGCCCAAGTTCTAATGCCAATCAATTTCATAATGTTGCCAACCAGCCACCTTAGTTCTAGAAAAAAAATGGATAATAATAAGGTTTGGGTCAAATTAGATTAAGTCATGCTTTGAAGTGGTTACAGAAAGCCACACAGTGCTTTTATGCTGCCTCTTAATATATTTTTTTATTTTTTATTATTTTATTATAGTAGACAACGTGGCTCTTTCAATTATAAGGCTATTGAGGCTTTTGTGTTTTTCTTAGATGAAAATTTACATCTAAAGATCTCTGTGTTGAATTTTTGCAAACATTATCCATTGGTTCAGTGACATACACAATGCTTTTGCATCAGGAATGAGCAGTCCAAACTCTCAAGACGAGTCCATGTATGATGCTCCAGAGACCCTTCCAAAGGAGACAATAATGGCATATGCATGTTGACATCATTGTACAAATGCCATTAATAAAGAATTGCATCACACATAGGTAGGAACAGCTACATAACTATCTTAAGAAGAGACTAGACAGTCACCTGTCTGAGACAGTGTAGGTTCTCCTGCTTGAGCAGGGGCTGGACTAGAAGACCTCCAAGGTCCCTTCCAGCTCTATTCTATTCTATTCCATTCCATTCCATTCCATTCCATTCCATTCCATATATTCTATTCTATTCTATTCTATTCTATTCTATTCTATTCTATTCTATTCTATTCTATTCTATTCTATTCTATTCTATTCTATTCTATTCTATTCTATTCTATTCCTACTCCATTCCATTCTATTCCATATATTCTATTCTATTCTATTCTATTCTATTCTATTCTATTCTATTCTATTCTATTCTATTCCATTCCATTCCATTCCATTCCACTCCACTCCACTCCACTCCACTCCACTCCACTCCACTCCACTCCACTCTACTCTACTCTACTCTACTCTACTCTACTCTACTCTACTCTACTCTACTCTACTCTGTTCTATACTTCGTTGTGATTTGTTACAGATGCTGCTGCTTCCATCTTTAGTTACTAAAAACTGACGTTCCTTTCCAAACTGGGTACATATGAAAGCTATTGTATATATTCCTGGATATTCCTGGCAACAGGATGGAATTCAGCAGCCACTGTGTTCTTCCAATGTCCTTTTTCAACTTCTTCCTCAGTCTAATCTATACCTTTGGAATTATCTGATGGTCTTCTAATCAGGTTGGCCATTTTTCAAGAGCACATAAAGTTGCGAAGTACTCCTATCTGACATAGACCAAACAGTTTTGCCACAATTAAAAAGAAAGTTCAATTCCGTGTTGCCAAGCCCACACCCCAAAATTTTTCAGGGGAAAACAAAAAAAGGCAGACTTACTGGCTTTGTGCCAAAATGTTGCTCACTATGTCTGTCCTCCCAGCAAATAGTACTGTACTGTATGTGTACATCTTTTGTGATGAATAAAAGTTTGTCTTTTCTAATTTAGATTAAAGGTAGGAATTTATAATTTTATAAATATTATTGGATTCCAACTGTGAGCATCCCCAAATCATTGACCAATTTGGGTTAGTTGAGGTTGATGGGAATGGAAATCCAATAATAATCCAACTTAGTCTGCTAGAAGAAAGCAGTTCCAGTAGGAATTGTTGCATTGGCATCCAATGGAAACCACAATGGTGTCGTGCAGTTCATCATTTCATGGTGCATGTCATGCCTCTTTCTTGTCCCCCAGCAGATGCCAATGGGATAGAGTAGAGTAGAGTAGAGTAGAGTAGAGTAGAGTAGAGTAGAGTAGAACAGAACAGAACAGAACCGAACCGAACCGAACCGAACAGAACAGAACAGAACAGAATAGAATAGAATAGAATAGAACTGGACAGGACCTTGGAGGTCTTATAGTCCAGCCCCCTGCTTGAGCAGGAGAACCTATATCATTTCGGACAAGTGACTGTCTACTCTCTTCTTAAAAACCTCCAGTGATGGAGCACCCACGATTTCTGAAGGCAAGCTGTTCCACTGATTAATTGTCCTCACTATTAGGAAGTTTCTCCTTAATTCCAGGTTGCTTCTCTCTTTGGTCAGTTTCCAACCATTGTTTCTTGTCCTTCCATCTATCTGGTGCTTTGGAGAATAGTTTGATGCCCTCTTCTTTGTGGCAGCCCCTCAAATACTGGACTACTGACTGCTATCATGTCACTCCTGTTTCTTCTTTTCTTTAGACTAGCCAAACCCAAATCCTGCAGCCGTTCTTCATATGTTTTAGTCTCCAGGCCTTTAACCATTTTAGTTGCTCTTCTCTGAACTTTTTCCAAAGTCTCAACATCTTTTTTGTAGTATGGTGACCAAAATTGCTTGCAGCATTCCAGGTGTGGTCTCACTAGAGTTGTATAAAGCAGTACTAATACTTTGCATTCAAAGCATGCCTCGTGTTCTTCAGAAGTGGTCAGCGCTATTTGCTTTCATGTCCATGTCTTGCATCAAATACTTGCCAGTGCTCGTCTTTCACTGGAAAGCCCAGACTTGTTTCCAGAAGAGTCTAAAAGTTTAACTTTAATGTAATATGCTGCTTATTAGCAGTATCTTATATAAGGATACGGCTTTGAACATTTCAGGGGCTTAAAGACAAATGGAATGTGTCCTCTTGCTTTACTTCGAAATCTCACATACACGACGCAAATAATTTTATAATATAGTAAGCTTTTTTTAGGAGACAAAACATGCAACACTAGAGTGCTTCTTTTTTATTTAGCATTTGTCTCTGAATTCTTAAACTACATTTGGTAATAAAAACACAAGTTATAAAAAGAACTTGCTAAAGAACTTTGAATACCATGGGTCCCACCTCATCCCCACCAGGAAGACTAAATGGACTTCAGTTAACATTATTCACATAACAAAGATGCATTAATAAGCAGGCCCAGTGACAAATCAGGAATGTGGCACTGAACTTTGTTTCCAGCCCTACATTGACACATCTGGAACCACTGTCTAGAATGCTGTAAAGCCATGATCCTAAGAATACTACACAGTTGGTAGAGAAGGAGAGCTTGGATGGAAATCAGAAAAGAGTTGGTAAGAAAAATAAGGCCCCAGTATGATGTTATGAAGGGCACAGTTAACTACGAAGCCAACTACAATTCTTGGTTAGTGGGATACTGGAAACTTTTGAGCAGCAGCAAACGTCCATACAGTAAAGTACAGCAGCAGGCAACTTAGGACCCATTGTGAGGCTATGGTCCTGGGCATAGTTAGATGGAAGTAAACTCCATTGGACTCAGTGGTGCCCCTTTCATAACTGCATCGGCTGTATTTGTAAAAACGGGGGGTGTTAGCTGTTTTAAACAAGCAGCTGACTGAAATGCAGTCTTTAACTTTGAGAATCACAGTCTTGCAGAAGTGATACAGATTGAAGTGCTAGAGAGAAACAGGAACTTCACAAGGCAAAAATCCCAGACCGAAAGCAATATCCCACCTCTTTTTTTAAGAACAGTGTCTTCTAAGTGCTACTGTAATACATGTCAGAACTGGCATCCTTCGCTCACACCTAGGCTTTGCTAGATGCCAGTCTGCCATAGGCCAAGGGGAGAGGGAGCTGTGGGAAGACTAGGGTGAAACTGAAAGCCATCTGTATGCCATCCTGAGACCTGCCTAGGCCAAGGAGCTGGGAATGGAATGCAAGGCCTATCCATCTATCCACCCATTGCAGAGACAGTTACCAACACTACTTTTTCGAATATGACTGGACAATGGGGAGATAACACTGAGGTGGAATGGAGAAGGGAAAGTTAACTAGGGAATCTTCGCACGCAAAAATTTAGATTTGGCTTTGCTGCTGTAACCGCTTGACTTTTAGTAAAAATAACCTTTTTGCTACAGTATGGAGTTGAGAGCGTTTCTTTCCTAAGATAACAAGCTGGGCCAGGTCAGACAATACAGATTAAAAAAAAAACCATTTTCCATACGTCACTCAGTCACCAGCTTAGCTATACGTTAAATGTGCTATAATAATCTATCCATCAGACGATGCTCTAATCAGGCTCAAGAGAACGTCGTGCGTTTACTTAAGAGATGATGAGTAGGCCTGTGCCTGTTCCAGCTGCAGCTTCTTGCTGAATGCCACATGAGATGATTCCTTGATTTTCAGACATGGTCTTTCAATAGCCTATTAAAAATGCCACATTGCGTGTGAGACGTTTCTCTGGAAATCCCGACTTGTACCTGCCACAGAATTCATGTAAGTTAACAATGCAGGAAAATAAGGATAAGATGCCTTGACTGGCAGTAGCGTCTTAATGCAATTTTTCAAAATGATGGTATGCACCCTGGAGGGCAATTCACTGACCTGCTGTGTGGTTGCAGACAGCACATACAGACCTGGTCTTTCATATCTTGTTGCCATTTAGGCCTTAAGCAGCTGCTCCCCAGGGCAATGGATCAATTGATTTAATAGCAGAGCTGCTTCTGCACTTAATTGAAGGTGTCCCTTTTAGAAATTTATTTTTATTTCATTTATGTATTCATTTGTATCCTATCTTTATTACTTTCACAAATAACTCAAGGCAGCAAACAGATCCAATGTACCTTCCTCCTATTCCCCCCACAACGACATCTCTATGAAATGAGTTGAGCTGAGCTGGGAGAGATTGCTGAGAGCCCAAGGTCACCTATGGCTAAGATGGCGTCTTAACTACTAGACCAGGGGTAGGCAACCTTGGCTCTTTTATGACTCATGGACTTCAACTCCCAGAATTCCTGAGCCAGCATGGCTAAGCATGGAAACTTCCATTTCTCCTCAGCATGGCTGGCTCAGGAAATCTGGGAGTTGAAGTCCACGAGTCATAAAAGAGCCAAGGTTGCCTACATCTGTACTAGACCAAACTGGCTCTATGATACATTATATAATCATAGATGGAATCATAGATTACTTCCCAAACCACATGAGGCGATACTAACACTAGCGCTCTGCCTATGGCCTGAGATCTCTGAATCTGTCTCGTGATTCTGCATCCTCACCAACTAACCTTTTGATTGTTAGTTGTTTACCTCAAGATGAAATACAGTCCAACTGAAGCAACCTTTCAGTTTCACACTGGGCCTCTGCAGAGTTGCACAAGGCAAGTCATTGTCTAGGTTTGTAATTGACAGAGAGGAAGCCAGAGGCCTTCACAAGGAAATCCAGGAGGCTTGGAGGTGTCACGAAGCACAGATGCTCAGGAAATGTGCCACTTGTGTGGGTTACTTATACGGAACTTCTGAACTAATATATTGTCCTTTCAGCAAAGGAGGGAGAGTCGTTTTCATTGCTGATGTGCCTACCAACAACTGTAACCCAGCAAAATTCCAGTTTATCTCAGGCATCGCCTGGTTTCCTTAAACCGTCATGTGACATGCGGCAAGTTGACTTTTCGTTGCATAACAAACCACTTACCTCAGAGGATCTTAAGAAAGGATAAAATAATTAACAGTGCATAACTGCCTCTCCATATCAGAGGTGCAGATAGAGAAATGTAGCTCTTGTAAACAGTTTTCCCCCCTCCCTTAATGAGGAAATCATCCATGGCTGATTTGAACATTTTGTCGAATGTATTCAAATCCCACAGCCTTCACACCAAGAGAACCATAATTATGAGAAACCAAATACAGCTATAGTTCTGGTCCATGATCTATTTTTAGCAGTCGTTTGACTTAATTGGGAGGTAGGGTCTGGCCTACAAAGCTGAAAAGAAGATATTAATGCTTAGAAATGCATTTTTATGCAATTGAACATCTTCATGAGATTCCAGAAAGAACTGTTCCTTTGTAAAATCCTCTACTTATATAAAGCTGCATTTTAGCAGAGCCCTTAATCAACTTGGAAACTTCGCTGATTTGGGAATTGTGGTAAAAAAAAAAAGTCAATTCCTAACTTGAGTTTCTTTCAGGCATCACTTATCAACCAACCAACCAATCAATCAATCATTTATCTATCCATTCATCCATCCATCCATCCACCTACCTATCTACCTAAAATACTTTTATACTATTTCATAATTTCCACAGCAGTTCACAGCAAAATGACAAAGGACATTTGCTACATGTTGTATGAAGCATACATTGATTACATTCTAATGAAGATTAAAAATACCAGTACTTCATAGACTTGCACAAACGTACTAGATTCAGCACCTCCACCTGCTATAAGTTACAAGTTCTTCGCCAGGCCTTTGGATAAATGTAAACGAAGTTTGTTTTTGTTTTTTTAAATTAATTTGGTCCCATCTGGGTTTGTTATCTCTGCCATCTCTGCTGTTTCTGTTTTGTGATGCTTTCTAATTTTTTTTAACAATTTTAATAATCTGTAAACTGCCTACCAAAAGTCAGGCAGCATGCATATTTAATTTATTACATATTTAGCTGGATATTTAGACCGGATTTAGCATTTTTATCCATTTATTGAGCCCTTCCCAAGGACCTGGGATAGGAAGATGTTGTTGCTTGATGGTGTTAAAGCAGGGGTCTTCAAGCCTGGCTCCCTGGAGACTAAAATGGAAGATCTGTAACTTGAGCTGGCCACGAACAAGGTGTGTATATCAGAGAGGGTGACCCTTTGAGAGCTTTATGCAATGAAATTTCATTTTGATGTATGCCGATTGGTGTACATTCAAAGTGACAATAAAGTTGTTGTTGTTGTTTTTGTTGTTGTTGTTATGACTTACTTGTGGACTTCAACTCCCAGAATTCCTCAGCCAGCCTGCCTATTGCAGGAGGCAAGCTGTTCCAAGTAAAGATGCCTTTTGCAATTGACTGATGGTGATTTTTTTTTCAATGCCGATGTGTTCAAGTGATGCTCCAGATGTTTGGGGATTATGCCTAAAGTGCCTATTACGTTTGATGCTGTCTTTGCTAAAAAAAAAAAAAACTTGCCACATTTGTTCTACTTCTATTTTTAAGTCTTTGTATAATAAATAATAATAATAATAATAATAAGAAGAAGAAGAAGAAGAAGAAGAAGAAGAAGAAGAGGAAGAGGAAGAGGAAGAGGAAGAGGAAGAGGAAGAGGAAGAAGAAGAAGAAGAAGAAGAAGAAGAAGAAGAAGAAGAAGAAGAAGAAGAAGAAGAAGAAGAAGAAGAAGAAGAAGAAGAAGAAGAAGAAGAAGAAGAAGAAGAAGAAGAAGAAGAAGAAGAAGAAGAAGAAGAAGAAGAAGAAGAAGAAGAAGAAGTTAATCTATATTTAGATTGACAGTCAAAGACTGGTGGAAACAAAATAATCCAAGTACTAACCAATGAACAAAGAAGTATTATTGTAGATAGAAAAATGTGAAATCACAGCTGCCAGGTCTTTAGCTGGTGTAGGCCTTCATATGCATCAGGTTCATAGAATCATAGAATCATAGGCTGGAAAGGAACGTGGAAGTTTTCTAGTCCAACCCCCTACTCAGGCAGGAAACCCTTTACCATTACAGACAAATGACTGTCTAGTCTCATCTTACAAACTTCCAGTGTTGGAGCATCCACAGCTTCTGGAGGCAGGTTGTTCCACTGGTTAATTGTTCTAACTGTCAGGAAGTTTCCCCTTAGTTCTAGGTTGCTTCTCTCCTTGATTAGTTTCCATCCGTTGCTTCTTGTCCTGCCTTCAGGCACTTTGGAAAATAGCTTGACTCCCTCTTCTTTGTGGCAGCCCCTGAGATATTGGAACACTGCTATCATGTCCCCCCTCGTCCTTCTCTTCCTTAAACCGGACATTCCCAATTCCAGCAACCGTTCCTTATATGCTTTAGCCTCCAGTCCCCTGATCATCTTTGTTGCTCTTCTCTGTATTCTTTCTAGAGTCTCAAAATCTTTTTTACATCGCGGTGACCAAAACTGGATGCAGTGTTCCAAGTGTGGCCTTACCAAGGCCTTGTAAAGTGGTATTAACCCTTCACATGATCTTGATTCTATCCCTCTGTTAATGCAGCCCAGCACTGTGTTGGCCTTTTTGGCAGCTGCAGCACACGGCTGGCTCATATTTAAGTGATTGTCCACTAGGACTCTGAGATCCCTCTCACAGTTACTACTATTGAGCAAGGTACCCCCTATACTATACTTGTGCATTTGGTTTTTCTTGCCTAAATGTAGAACCTTGCTTTTTTCACCATTGAATTTCAACTTTTAATCTTTCTCTAGTTCTTTCTTGTCTGTTCAGCATTTTCTGGGCACAGCAATGTCCATTATCCAGACTTTTTTGCCTTTCTTATTGGCAGTTGTTAATCTGGGGTATTATGTAGCGGGCAACTTGTCTGTTTGAATTCGAAAATCCCAGACCACTCTAGTTTCTTCATTTTCTATGTGTTTAGATTTAGGCACTTACCTTACTTATGAAGTATCCCAAAAGAGAATGCATGACTGTCCTATCTGTCTCTGTACAATCTTCTTTGCTCCACCTTGTGGGGTGCAGACTCCAGGGATCCATCCAGGAAATCTCAAGGAAAGCAACTTCCTTTCCCAAAAGGCTGCAGCTTTGAAGAGAGTCACAACGGAGTAAAAACCCTCCATCCCCTCAGATTTAACAAGTTAAGTTCAAAAATGTTTCCTAAAGGATTTTCAAAAAATTCTGAAACGCCTTAAGAAATGATCCCCAAAGAATCATCCTAACAAAGAGAGGGCGGAGGGTAGTTTGTTCCTTAAAGGCTTATTTACTCTGCCTCATCAAAATATTTTTCAAAGTGTCTTATGAACAAAAGCATTAAAACATAAAGGAAAAAAAATGTGACAGACAACAAAGCAGAAACTTGGCAGAGCAAAGATTAAAATAGCAGCAGATAAAAATCAAACTCCGGAAGCTCATAAACCTTTGACACCAGCCACTACGTTGTGAAGTGCTTAGAGAAATGGAATCATTTTATCTGGCTGATTAAATTCAAGGAATGATAAGCAAAGTGAGGTTCCAGGGGCAGGACATTGGAGCAAACGCCCAGCGCCCAACTCACCATGATGAACATACTGTAATTATCAACGTCTGAGGTTCTCTAGGAAGAGGAAAGACCTCTGAGGTTATCCTTGAAGAGCTGCCCACTTAAAATCCAGATTAAGATTAAAATTACAAAAGGGAGAGCAAAGACCTTTTAGACAAAATGAGGGGATTATTGGATTGCTATATAATTGTAGTATTGCAGACTATATTACATCTACCTGGTATTCTTTGCTTTTCTTTTGGGGGGGCAATATGTTTTTTGGGCAGTCTCATTCCAGTATGTATTGAGCTCAGATGCTCCTCAGATTGAGTCTTACTCATAATGGGGTTGCCCTATAACTGCAATCTCCCCTGTTCTTCCTTCTGTCTCCTTCCAATGTATTTGCCCAAAGTATCAGGCTAAAAGTCTGTCTGATAAAGACAAAAAGAGCAATAAGGAAAACACATAATAATAATAATAATAATAATGATGATGATGATGATGATAATAATAATAATAATAATAATAATAATAATAATAATAATAATAATAATAATAATAATAATGAAGTTGGAAGGGATCTTGGAGGTCATCGAGCCCAACCCCCTGCTCAGGCAGGAAACCCTACACCATTTTGGACAAATGGCTGTCCAGTCTCTTCTTAAAAACTTCCAGTGTTGGAGCATTCACCGCTTCTGGAGGCAGGTGGTTCCACTGGATGGTGAGGAAGTTTCTCCTTAGTTCTAGGTTGCTTCTCTCCTTGATCAGTTTCCATCCGATGCTTCTTGTCCTGCCTTCAGGCGCTTTGGAAAATAGCTTGACTCCCTCTTCTTTGTGGCAGCCCCTGAGATATTGGAACCCTGCTATCATGTCCCCCCTCGTCCTTCTCTTCCTTAAACTAGACATACCCAATTCCAGCAACCGTTCCTCGTATGTTTTAGCCTCCAGACCCCTGATCATCTTTGTTGCTCTTCTCTGTACTCTTTCTAGAGTCTCAGTATCTTTTTTACATCGTGGTGACCAAAACTGGATGCAGTACTTGGGAGCAGAGAATGTCTAGCAAGAAGAAAATATGTTTATAGGATAAGCTTCTTATCACCTTCAAATAGGAGTCTGGCATGGGAAGGAATGAGCATCATAGCCATTTTAGGTGGCCATATCTGCCTGCAAAAATCCAGATACCACTGGAAGGCAAAACAAGAGATACCAAAGTCCTAACTCCTTGTTGCCAACTGGTGGCTTTCTGGAATTTTGAAGCCTTAGTGCCCGTGGTGGGATTCAAATATGTGAACAACCGGTTCTCTGTGTGGATGCCGCTTCCGGAAGTCCATTCTGGGCTGGGGCAACAAAAAATTAGCTACCGGTTCTGCCGAAGTGGTGCGAGCCGGCTGAATCCCACCATGGCTTGGTGTGGTCATTCTAACCATTCTAAAATTTCAAGGGAAGTTGAGAACATCAAAGTAGGCCTCATTGTGATAGGATTGTGGTTTCAGAATAACAGAATAATAGATTTGGAAAGGACTTCGGAGGTCTTCTAGTCCAATTGTCTGCTCAGACGGGAATCCTTATGCCATTAAGCATTGTTTACGGATTGTTATCCTTTAGTCATAGTAAAGACACTAAAAGGGTGACCTAGGGATGTTAGGATTTCAATTGTGATTTATAGGGGAGAAGCTCTGCATTCAAGGGCAGAACTAAGCAGTTATATTCAAGTGAGAATAGAGGAATGCAGTAGGGGGAGAGAGAATCTATCACGGAGATGCTGTTGCTTTCAATATTATTGTATTTTCATGAGTTGCTAGGCTATAAAATCTAGTTCAGGCTCCAGTGAAATTATAGGCCTTGCCAACAGCCATCACCAACAGCTCTATACATAATAGTTGAGATACATCATCATCATCATCATCATCATCATCATCATCAAGTTGGAAGGGACCTTGGAGGTCATCTAGTCCAACCCCCTGCTCAGACAGGAAACCCTATACCAGTGATGGCAAACATTTTCGAGACCGAGTGCCCAAAAACTGGCCCCACCCCCACTTGACCCTCTGCCCCGCCCCAACTCTGCCCCCCCATCTCCCGCCCTGCCTGCCCACAGGACTACTCACCGCCTCCAGGGCCCGCCGCAGATTGCCCAGGCAGCATAGCAGCGCTATGGTGGCCACACCCTCTGCCCGCGCCCTGCAGCATCAACTGCATAATGAGGTGTGAGGGCAGAGACTTGTCTATGCTGCCTGGCTGCCATGTGCTGCTCCGTGTGGGCCACGCTCGAGGGCGACTCTTCTTCAGGGGGGCTGCTGGAGAGGAGGGGGTCACGGGGGAGGCAATGCTGGGACAATGGCACGTGTGCCCACAGAGAGGGCTCCGAGTGCCGCCTCTGGCACCCGTGCCATAGGTTCACCACCACTGCCCTATACCATTTCAGACAAATGGCTGTCCAGTCTCTTCTTTAAAACTTCCAGTATTGGAGCATTCACCACTTCTGGAGGCAGGTTGTTCTTCCACTAGTTAATTGTTCTAACTGTCAGGAAGTTTCTCCTTAGTTCTAGGTTGCTTCTCTCTTTGGTTAGTTTCCATCCATTGCTTCTTTTTCCGCCTCCCTAAATCTACAGACAACATGCAGGATTAATTTCAGCAAAACATTAGAGGATTGGGGATGGGGGGGGGGGAAAGTCTACACACAATGTTGGTTAACATCAAACTTTCTCAGGCACCTTAAAAAACTACACCATTGTCTAGTCCCCAAACTGCAAGGCAGAGTATCTTGGGAGAGGCGTCTTGCTTGAATATCATACTGAGTGCTCGCTGAAGGTAGCTGCCAAAATTGTACTATGCAGAACATTCTAATAAGTATCACTGACTAACCAAGCTTTCAAAATGATCAGCACTCATAATCCTCCTGTGTGCATCCTGCAAACTAAGCAGGTGCCCGGAAACAATCTAAGATCAAAACAAAGGTAGAAAATGTTGGAAGAGAAGATCGTCCCAAAAGGTATCTACCAACCATAGAAACATCTAATAACGGAGTTGGAGGGGACCTTGGAGGTCATCTAGTCCAGCCCCCTGCTCAAGTAGGATACCTCCTATACCATTTCAGACAAATAGCTATCCAGTCACTTCTTGAAAGCCTCCAGTGATGAAGTACCCTCCACTTCTGAAAGCAAGGCATTCCATTGGTTAATTGTTCTCACTGTTGGGAAATTTCTCCTTAGTTCTAGGTTGCTTCTCTCTTTGATCAGTTTCCATCTGTTGCTTCTTGTCTTGCTTTCGGGCGCTTTGGAGAACAGCTTGACTCCCTCTTCTTTGTGGCAACCCCTGAGATATTGGAACGCTGCTCTCATGTCATCCCTAGCCCTTCTTGTAATTAAACTCCTGGGGAGGAAAGCTATGGCAAATCTAGACAGCATACTAAAAAGTAGAGACATCACCCTGCCAACAAAAGTGTATATAGTCAAGGCCATGGTTTTCCCAGTGGCAATGTATGGCTGTGAAAGTTGGACCATAAGAAAGGCTGAGCGCCAAAGAATGGAGGCCTTTGAACTATGGTGCTGGAGAAGACTCCTGCGAGTCCCCTGGACTGCAAGACGATCCAACCGGTCAGTCCTAGAGGACATCAACCCTGACTGCTCTTTAGAAGGCCAGATCCTGAAGTTGAAACTCAAGTACTTTGGCCACCTAATGAGAAGGAAGGACTCCCTGGAGAAGAGCCTGATGCTGGGAAAGATGGAGGGCAATAGAAGAAGGGGACGACAGAGAATGAGGTGGCTGGATGGAGTCACTGAAGCAGTGGGCGTGAGCTTAAATGGACTCCAGAAGATGGTAGAGGACAGGAAGACCTGGAGAAACATTGTCCATGGGGTCGCGATGGGTCAGGCACAACTTCGCAACTAACAACAACATACCCAATTCCTGCAACTTTCTTTGTATGTTTTAGCCTCCAGTCCCCTAATCATCTTTGTTGCTCTTCTCTACAATCTTTCCAGAGTCTCAACATCTTTTTTATATTGTAGTGACCAAAATTAGATGAAATATCCCAAGTGTGGTCTTACTGCATAAAACTAGGTCCTTCATCAAAAGCAGCTGTTTTTTTTAAAGAGAAGTCTTAAAAATGATTTTATTATAGGTCCCAGATAACTGATTCCTTCATTATGTATCATTTGTGAACAATACATTTGAGAAATATGTGATGTGGCACTTTTCAAAATATATGTATAATAGAATCCAGCCTTTCCGAGTCAGGCACCTACTAAATAGAGCATGATGGGTATTTCCTTAGTGGCTGGGGACTGTAAGTGGACACTTGGTTGAAGAAAGCTGGATTACTTTGTACACGTAGACAGAATGGCAGTGATTTTCAAAACGGGGTTACTCTATTGTAAAATAAGCCATATCCTAATGATATGCCAAATCTGAAAGTATATATGAATAATGGCATGGAGACACATTAGCAGGACTTTATACAAAAGCAGTTGACCTGTTCAATTCCCCAAAGAACAGCTATTATGAATGAAAGGTATCTTTCAAGGTGAACCTCGGGGAATCCAGCCACAATAAAACAAACCCTATTTCATATCTTCAGAAACATAGTTACTATACTGAGCCCAGTGGATCGATGGTCAGACAGGAGAAAGCATAGGTAGATGCGGATCTGGAAAAGAGCCGGGAATTTGGAAAAACAAATGCAGGTAATCTCCACCTTCATGAGTCTGAGACTCCTACTCCAAAACAGCCTGGCTAAGTTACACACACACAAAAGAAGAAACTATATGATCCCACTTGCAAAATCTGACTGGAAGAATTAATGAAAGGTTACCACAAAAACCTCTACAAGTACTAGAGCAGCGGTTCTCAACCTATGGGTCGCGACCCCATTTGGGGTCGAACGACTGTTTCGCGGGGGTCGCCGGACACCGCGGTCCGCCATTTTGTTTTTGTTTTTTTTGTTGTTGTTTTTTTGGTCACACGCGCGCTGCGCATGCGCGGATCGGCCCGTCACGGTCCACCATTTTGTTTTTGGTTTTTTTTCCCACCGCGCATGCGCGGTTCGGGCCATTGCACGCGCGCCACACATGCGCAGATCGGCCCGTCGTGGTCCGCCATTTTGTTTTTGTTTTGTTTTGTTTTTTTCATCGTGCGCGCGCCGCGCATGCATGGATCAGCCCGGCGCACCGCGCATGGGCGGGGCAAGTGGGGTCTCAACCTGAAAAAGGTTGAGAACCACTGTACTAGAGGGAAGCCTATGGAAAATGCTAACGGTTTTCTGTCCCTTAATGGTCATTCAGATTTTTGTAGCTACCTCAGATTGATTATTTGGTATCAGATCAACCCTTAAAACACCTTGTTATGTCCTGGGCTTGATTTTTTTTTTATTATAAAAATTCCTTTATTAAAACATTCAGCATTGTACATAAAATCTTTGCATGCATCAAACATCATAGCATCTGGTATACAACACTACGTATTATTCTTTGGAAACGTCTGGTTTGGTAAACATTTTTCACTCCTCACTTCAATCCTCTATTATACACCTGTTACATTTTTTATTCTCTATGATCCCAAATAATAGGTCCTGAGGTAGTAGTTAAACATCAAATATAAGATCATATTAATAATCAATCCTCAGAGAACACAGCATATAACACTAGGTATTAATCTTTGTAAACGTTTGGTTTGGTACATATTCTTTACTCCTCACTTCCAGCTTCAACTATATGTCTGTTGTATTTTATCTTTTATGATCCCTAGCAAAAGATCCTGAGGTAGAGATTCAATAACCTGGGGTAAAAAATTCAGTCTGCTTTTTCATTATTAAAGTAATCAACATCAAGCATAAGATCATATTAGGAAGCAATCATATTAAGAAGCGATCATCGTAGAACATAACATACAACAATAGGTAGACATTCTTCATTCTTCACCCCAAGCCTCCACTATACACCTGTTACATTTTTTAACCTGTATGGTCCCTAACAGTAGGTCCTGTCCTGGGCTTGATTGATGGGAGCAGGTGCAGGAAGCTGCACGGAGACCTTGGCAGACCACGTGGCCTGCCAAGCTAGACGTGCTGTCACTGAGCATGCGTTTGAGCGGGAAAATACGTTGCATTCATTGGCTGACAATGTCCCAGGGAGAATGTATAAAAAGGGGCGGAGCCATCTTGTTTTCAGTTCTGTTGAAGCCTGAATAAAGAAGTGCCTGTTTGCACGCATTATCATATTTGATGGACATGTGGGAAGGCAAAGGCTTATTGGAAAAATATATATATATATGTGGTTAGAAAAAATATTGGGCGAACAAGTAGATTTTAAACCTGAACTTTTTTGACTAGGCATTATGTCTGGAAAGACTAATAAGCAGAAATTATATTTAATTTTACACATCACCACAGCAGTGAGAATAATTTTTGCACAATACTGGAAGAATGAAGGATTGCCATCAGAGGAAGAAAGAATCAGGAAAATACTGGAATGTGCAGAGATGGACAGAATAACTATGAGGTTGAAAGACAAAGAAGATACAGACTACTATCAAATTTGGAATTTATTTTATTCTTGGTTAGAGAAAAGAATGAAGGATTAGGAAATTGAACATGTATTAGCTTAGCAAACTCCAGACAACTTGTTGATTGGAAAAATTAACATATGTTGATGAAAAAAATAATAATAAAAAGAAATTTAAAAAAAGAAGTGCCTGTTTGTTACTCTGCCTCGTTCAATGCCTACCAACACGAGAAACAGAACACACCTCATGCACACATTTTCTCCAAAAGAACCCGCTCTTTCCTAGTATTACAATCCTTCCAACCGTGCACTCATTGTTGCTACAATTAAGGGATAGGAAATGGACAACTGAACTTTTATCCTGACCATTTTGTGTAGCAGCTAATAGTCATTAGCTGGATTCACTGTTAAAATTGAGCCAATCATGTGGCTGGTCTGGCTTGACCCAAAGATACTTTTTCACAAGGCAACTGGACGTTCTTGTTTTTCTTGGAAGACTCTTCGCTTCTCATCCAAGAAGCTTCTTCAGCTCTGACTGGATGGCTCTTCCATTCCCCACCATCCAATCATTGCTGAAGAAGCTTCTTGGATGAGAAGCGAAATGTCTTCAAAGGAAAAAGAGAAAATCCAGTTGCCTCGTGAAAAAGCGTGTGGAGAATCTCCATAGACATTGGGTCTGGCTTGACTTTGCTCTGCTTAGCAGAGTTTGTTTATTTATTTATTTAAATCACATTTATATGCCGCCCCTCTCCAAAGACCCGGGGCGGCTCACAATAAAAAAATACTACAATAATTTTAAAATTAACACATTTATACCACACACAAACTCAATCAATTCACATGCACTGATGGCGGGACACTCTTAGGGCCGAGGGGCAGAGCGCAGCTCACATGCCCCAAGCCTGTCGGCATAGATGTGTCTTCAATCCTTTCCGGAAGGCTAGGAGAGAGGAAGCAGTACGAATCTCCGAGGGAAGCTGGTTCCAGAGGGCTGGGGCAACAACAGAGAAGGCCCTTGCCCTAGGTCCCACCAGATGGCATTGTTTAATGGACAGGACTCGTAGGAGGCCAACCCTGTGCGCCCTAACCAGTCGCTGGGATTCATGAGGCAGGAGACGGTCCCGCAAGTATCTGGGTTTGACTACAAGTATGTGGGTTTGACTACAATGGCTTATGACTAGCGCAATCTGTGAATTCAGCCTCTGTAAAATTAGGTCATATTGAGCATGACCTCACCAATCAAAGATAAGTTTGTAAAGTCGTTGGAACCTATGGAACAACTGCGCTAAGTCATTGGAAGGAGGCCTTGGATTTACATCAAACTAGTAGCAGCAGTATTGTAAGAAGTAGCAATAGCAGTTAGGCTTATATACCCCTTCACAGTGCTCTTCAGCCCTCTCTAAGTGGTTTACAAAGTCAGCATCTTGCCCCCAACAATCTGGGTCCTCATTTTACTGACCTTGGAAGGGTGGAAGGCTGAGTCAACCTTGAGCCGGTGAGATTCGAACTGCTGAACTGCTGGCAGCCAACAGAAGTAGCCTGCAGCACTGCATTCTAACCACTGCGCCACCACGAGCTATGCAGTTAGGGATCAATTTTGAGGAAACTGGTGATAGCTAATTAAGAACACAAAGTCTTCTCTGATCTTTGGGGCCCTTTGGGACAAGTAAGAAAAGATGGCATAGTCCTTTTAAAATATGAGACTGGTTTTAAGCAGCCATGAACCAGAAAACCTGGAATACATCATTCAGTGAGAAGGCCTTGGAATGACAGGGTTGGAATGTACGGATTTACTTTTGGAGAAGACAATTACACAGTTCCTTTTGTCTCTTTTGAAAGTGTTTGGCTTTCTTTGCCTTCTCTACGGATACTAATTTTAGCATCATAACATAACCGTCTGTGGACCATCATTCTAATATTCAGGAAGTTGGGAAGAAATAGTAGCTTTCAGAAAAGAAAGACAAAAATTATTTTTAAAAATGACAGTTTAATTACTTAGTGATAGGAATTCAAACGTAATCTGGATTCTCCTTTTAAAAATAGGACTCTTTGTTTTACCTATCGCAGACGTAGGCAAAAAGTATGTGCAAGTTTTAAATTGTTTTCCATTTAATTTTCCTACGTTCTTCTCCTTTGAAGTGTTAAGTATAAGCCAGCTTATACATTCACATTTATAACAAGACATTAGGCTATTGAGATTGCTTTTGATGTCCAGGGTACAAAAACCAAGAATGCCTTTCCACTTGTATCCAACATGAAAACTCAGGGCAATTTTTGATAAAGAATTGTTGAACCCATATTGGAAAGGAATATTGATTTCACATGTGAACTAACAACAACAACAACAACAACAACAACAACAACAACAACAACAACAACAACAATAATAATAATAATAATAATAATAATAATAATAATAATAATAATAATAATAATAAAGTTGGAAGGGATCTTGGAGGTCATCTGGTCCAACCCCCTGCTCAGGCAGGAAACCCTATACCATTTCAGACAGATGGCTGTCCAGTCTCTTCTTAAAAACTTCCAGTGTTGGAGCATTCACCGCTTCTGGAGGTAGGTTGTTCCATTGGTTAATTGTTCTAACTGTCAGGAAGTTTCTCCTTAATTCTAAGTTGCTTCTCTCCTTGGTTATTTTCCATCTGTTGCTTCTCGTCCTGCCTTCAGGCGCTTTGGAGAATAGCTTTGCTCCCCCTTCTTTGTGGCAGCTCCTGAGATGTTGGAACACTGCTATCCTGTCCCCCCTCGTCCTTCTCTTCATTAAACCAGACATACCCAATTCCAGCAGCCATTCCTTATATGCTTTAGCCTCCAGTCCCCTAATCATCTTTGTTGCTCTTCTCTGTACTCTTTCTAGAGTCTCAACATCTTTTCTACATCGTGGTGACCAAAACTGGATACAATATTCCAAGTGTGGCCTTACCAAGGCCTTGTAAAGTGGTATTAACACTTCACGTGATCTTGATTCTATCCCTCTCTTAATGCAGCCTAGCACTGTGTTGGCCTTTTTGGCAGCTGCAGCACACGGCTGGCTCATATTTAAGGGATTATCTTTCTAAACATACATTTATTACAACCACGGCTCCTATAATAATCCCCATAATGTTCCATAATAATTATTCTTTGCTAGAGGGACAGCAGATTGAATCATTTACCTGGGCAATGAAGCAATCTCATTTCTTGTGGGTTATTTAGATTTGTTTCGTGTAGGGGCACCTAAGCATTTGCCATCTTGTTCCATGTTTTTATTCTGATTGTATATTTGGTATTTTGTCCTTCTGCCGAGAGCCAGATTTTGCTGATTTGAAATCAAGCAGTGCCTATGTCAACTTAATCAATTCATCCCGGTCACACGTACCCCCTCAATTTTCAAGGCGCGCATGAACTTAAAGCTGATCAAAGCCATGCACGTTACTGATGGCGACAAATGCTGCCTTCCGCGAAAGAAATTACTAAGAGCCAAAAACCTGTCTTTTTGAAAAAGGACTGTTTGTGCTGAAAAGACCAGATTTCAGAGCATATGGCAGGCCTTTCCATTTGGAGAAGCCATGTCACATGTCAGTCAGTTTCGATCACATTGTGAGGCAGCTTTCAGCTGCCAAAAAGCTCACCCCCCCCTTTGCCTTCCTTGTCTCTCAACCCTCCCCAGAGCGTTCCAAGCTATAAAACCTTTCTCGCTTGAGCCAAATATATATTCCTTTTTGCAACAAGGTCTTAGATGGAGGTAGCGCTAAAAAAGAAAGCTAAAAAAAGAGGGGGCAGCACAGGACATGTGTCCCCCTCCAAGCTGAGCTTCTTCAAAGACTGGAAAAATCCAGGGACTGATATAGCAAAGATGTAAGATCTGAGCTACCATCTTTTGGCTTATCTTAAGTGTTGCCACCATGTGAAAAGACTCAGGAAAAGAAACATGACGGAATACTGCATCCACTTGGAATTCTGCATCCAGTTTTGGTCACCACGATGTAGAAAAGATGTTGAGACTCTAGAAAGAGTGCAGAGAAGAGCAACAAAGATGATTATGGGACTGGAGGCTAAAACATATAAGGAACGGTTGCTAGAATCGGGTATGTCCAGTTTAATGAAGAGAAGGACAAGGGGAGACATGATAGCAGTGTTTCAGTATCTCAGGGGCTGCCACAAAGAAGAGGGAGTCAAGCTATTTTCCAAAGCGCCTGAAGGCAGGACAAGAAGCAACGGGTGGAAACTAACCAAAGAGAGAAGCAACCTAGAACTAAGGAGAAACTTCCTGACCGTTAGAACAATTAACCAGTGGAACAACCTGCCTCCAGAAGCGGTGAATGCTCCAACACTGGAAGTTTTTAAGAAGAAACTGGACAGCCATTTGTCCAAAATGATATAGGGTTACCTGCCTGAGCAGGGGGTTGGACTTGATGACCTCCAAGGTCCCTTCCAACTTTATTATTATTATTATTATTATTATTATTATTATTATTATTATTATTATTATTATTATTATTATATCTTGCCTTTTCTCCATCTGAACTCCAGCCTTGAGAGGCAATCCAGAAAAGAAGCCCATCCAGGTGTATTGGCTCTGTCTTTATTGTCAGTTACACGAACAGAATCTTGCAAGTTCTAGAGATGCATCAAAATGCTAAATCCCGTCTAAACATCTGGCTGACTGCATGACCGACCATAATGATAATTTAAACCTTTATGCTGCCCAACTCTCAACAACTCGGGATGACTGATGACAAATTAGGGACCTTTAAATATCTAATATTTCAGGTTTTTTTTTACAGATGAGTGTGGGAAGAATCCAGAGAAAGAAATATTTGGGGGGATATTAAAAAGGCAGAATATATTTTCCCAAAGGAATAATGGAGAATATCTTAAAAAGACAAAAACTTCTCAGCCCCCCCCCTCAGCCAGACAACTCAGCAAAACCAGCTTTTAGAAATGCAGATGTAATAATCCATTCAGGAAGGTTGGAGCCTTCCAGCAAGAAGCTGAAGAGATTAGGAAGACAAAGACCCTTAAAATCTACATACCCCACCCAAATTCTAAGGCAGTATATAATAGGATTAACCCGCCAATGCCAGAGGGGCTCACTCAGACTCAGGTCAAAGTACATGACACAGGAAATACAAAGCCTCAAACAGGAACAGGAAACAACCTCAAGAGCCCCAGAAGATATAAAAGCCCACCACTCTGCTCCATGTGGTCAGTTGTCTTTTACAGAGCCATCTTTCTGTCTGGCTCTCCTCTTCAACAAACTACAACTTTCTTTCTAAAGCAGTCTCCATGTTGTTTATTCCCGGCTTGGACTGGATCCTAATGAAGATTTTTCTTTCAACATGAGTATATTGATATATTCTGAATACTTCTGTTATGTTACCTGCACTAGGAAGATCAGCAGACTGTTCTATGAGAACAGGGATTTTCAAACAGAACCCTAGGGTTCAGTGAGAACCTGATGGATTCCATGAACTCCTAAGGACAATTTTAAAAAACAAACAAACACTTGAATGCAGTTGGGGGCATCCAATAAGGTAGAGCAGAAATGGAGGGGCTTGTCAGCTGACATTCAAAACCTGTCTCCCTTCCCCCATCCTCTAGAGCAGAGGTCTCCGTCCTTTTGGGCACCAGGGACCAGTTATGTGGAGAGAGGTTTTTCCGCACACCAAAGGGTGCATGGTTTTGTGTGCTGCCTGCATCCCACGGATAGGGCTTTGCTTGTTTGTGCGGACTGGTTGCTGGCATGCTGCGACCCTGTACCAGTCCATCAACAAGGGGTTGGGGACCTCTGCCATAGGGCATTTGTGTTCATGGCAACTCATTACTTTGTCTCTTGATCAGAAATCCTATGAGTATGAAAGCTGTCCTAGAAAAAAAAATAGGAACGTAAAACATAGAATTCAGAGTCAGAAAAAAAAGAGAGGCAGAGAATATAAGACAATATCCACATCTGTTCACAAAGCTCATGTATGTGCAATGAAATTGAGTGGAACTCCGTTTCAACAAACAAACCAGGATTATCCCAAGAAAATCATCACCTTTTGAGGGTCCACTGTGATTTCTCAGTTTGGGGCTCACAGAGTTGTGATGAAATTGAAGTAAGATCAGTGCTTTTTTTTTGTCATAGAACACACGGAACAATGTTCCGGCACCTTTTTTTGAACGGAAGAACCGGTTCCTTCTAAGCTGCCAGCACGAGTAAAGCTCTGGCTCGGTGAAAGGAAGCTGTCCCGGGAAATCGGGGGCATCGAAGGTCGACCCGGAGACACTTCCACGGCCCTGAAAGCAGACCCTCTTCTCTGCCTTGGTTCATGGGGCTCCCCCTGCCACTGCCGCCTGTCCTCACCCCCATTTTGGCCGCCAGGGACCAGGATTGACTCCTGGAGTGAATCTCTTCGAGGGACCAGGTGCGCTCCCAAAGCAGCAGCAAAAAGGTGCAAAAAAGGGCAACAAGAATGATCAAGGAAATGGAGCGCCTCCCTTATGAAACCAGATTGCAACGTCTTGGTCTCTTCAGCCTTGAAAGACGGCGTTTAAGGGGTGACTTGATCAAAGTGTATAAAATCATGCATGGGATAGAAAAGGTGGATAGAGAAAAATTCTTTTCTCTATCACACAATACCAGGACAAGGGGGCACTCCCTAAAGCTTATAGCTAAGAAAGTGAGGACAAATAAAGGGAAATATTTCTTCACCCAGAGGGTCGTTGATTTATGGAATTCACTTCCTGAAGGGGTCGTGACAGCTGTCAGCCTTGACAGCTTCAAGGCAGGGCTAGATAGATTCATGGATGCAAAGTGTATCGGTGGTTATTAAAACAGATGTCCATGTGCCGCCTCTATGTTGGTTGAGGCAGGCAGGATTCCCTTGAGTACCATTTGTTTGGGGGTCAAGGGAAAGGGAGGGTTTTGCCTTCTTTTTCTGCTCAAGATCCCCATGTACATTTGGTGGGCCACTGTGTGACACAGAATGCTGGACTCGATGGGCTTTGGCCTGATTCAGCATGGCTCTTCTTATGTTCTTATGTTCACCTTGGTCACTTTGGCTCTGTGTCATCAGAGGCAGAGGAGGACGAGGTGGCAGAAGATATGCCGGCTCTGAACAAGCGCCCTCTCAAAAGCTGCGGCAATGGCGTCTGTCACCTTTTTTTTTCTTCAAAAAAAGCACTGAGTAAGATAACTTATTTTTATACCTATCCTGTACCTTAAGGATATCTATTGCTTTTAAAGAATCAATTGTATTTTCTCTTTTAGACTCCCACACAAAATATTTACATATTTTTAAACATACCTGATGTGCCCAGAATATGTTTGTTGAAGGCGTTTATTTCACAGGTCTGAACTGCAACTGTGGGGCTTACATGCCTCTGAAAAGCTGTTCTGAAGCACATGGAGATGCTCACGTAACTATTCTTTAAAGCAGCTGCATCTTTCCTTGGGCTCACCCAGCTGCTTTCTCTAGCTGCAGCACTAGGCCAGCAAAAGGCACAGTTGGTCTCAAGAGTTTCAGGGAGGTAGTATACATGGTGATCCCTGCTCTTCCAAGCACCTTTTTGCCTCTGAATCTGAAATGCTGTGCAATTTATGGTGGAATTTCACAAGGAACATACAACAAAATCAAAGGAGTGCTTTAGATATGCTTTCTGGCTCCCACAGAAACATAGAATCATCATAGGGCTGCCAAGAACCTTAGAGGTCTTCTATTCCAATCTGTTCTCACTGTCAGTAAATTCCTCCTTATTTCCAAGTTGGATCTTCCTCAGATGAGCTTCTAGCCATTGCTTCTCGCCCTGCCATCAGGTGCTATGGAAAACACACCGGTGCCGTCTTCCCTGTGATTGCCCTTCAACTATTGGAAGACTAGTTTAGACTCCAGCTACCAGCCCTGGACAACACCTTCGAATCTCGTTGTTTGGGGAAGTTGCGTAACATTCTCAGAGATTCTTCCCATCCTGCTTACAATCTCTTTGGACTGTTGCCTTCTGGCAGAAGATATAGAACATTTAAAACGCGGACCACCCGTTTTCTGAATAGTTTTTATCCCAGAGCTATAATTGCACTTAATGATGAACTAAAGGGCCACCATCAGAGAACTGTTGGACAGTATTACTTGGTCTGTTGGGTGGATGTTGGGTGGTTTCGGGGTGGGGAATTGTGGTGGGTGGGAGTGTGTTTGGGGATTATGTGTGTGGGATCTGGTCGTTGCGTGTCATGTAAATTTTGTTGTATGTGTATACTGCGTATACACACACAATGACAATAAAGTTGTTATTATTATTTATTTATTATTTATTTAGTTCCTTGAGCTGTTCTTTGTAGGATTTAACCTCAGGACCCCTTCTTTTTGTTGCTCTTCTCCGCACTCTTTCTAGGGCAGCGGTTCTCAACCTGTGGGACTGCCAAGCACCGCAGTCCACCATTTTTTTTTGGTCGGCCATTTTTTTTGGGTTGGCCATTTTTTCCCCTATCGCGATGCGGGCTGTCGCGCCGTGCATGTGCGATGCACCCCGTCGCACCACGCATGTGCGGTGCAGGCCCGCAATTTTTTTTCCGCGATGCGGGCTGGGGTCGAGCCCCGGAAAAGGTTGAGAACCGCTGTTCTAGGGCCTCTTCATCTTTTTTGTGGTGACCAGAACTAGATGCAGTATTCTAAGGGTGGCCTCACTGGTGCACTAAAGAGCAATACTCTCACTTCTTGTGATCTTGATGTTATCCTACTATTTGTGCAACCTAGCATCATGTTGGCTTTTGGGGGGGCAGCTGCGGCACACCGCTTGCTCATACTTAAGTGGTGGTCCATTAGGACATCTAGATCTCTCTCACAGGCACTACTATTGAGGCAGGTACTGCCTATTCTGTACTGGTGTATCTGAGTGCAGTTGGTCAACGAATTGCAAATCCATCTGGAAGTGATACAATCAGTTCCATATTGTTCTATTTTACCAAGGATAGACTATGATTTGCTTTATCAAATACCTCACTGAAGTCCAAGTATACTCTAGCCATAGCATTTCCTTGATCCAATAATTTAGTTACTTTATCAAAGTAACTAATGGTTTGTTTTTTTTAACAAGCCCATTCTAACTTCTCATAATCACTTCTTCATTTCTAGGTATTCACAAATCCTTTTCCAAGTATTGATGTCAAGTGATTGGTCAATAGTTTCCTGGATCCACTCTCCTCCTCCTCCTCCTCCTCCTCCTCCTCCTCCTCCTCCTCCTCCTCCTCTTCTTCTTCTTCTTCTTCTTCTTCTTCTTCTTCTTCTTCTTCTTCTTCTTCTTCTTCTTCTTCTTCTTCTTCTTCTTCTTCTTCTTCTTCTCCTCCTCCTCCTCCTCCTTCTGATTAGAACCTCATCAGCTCTTTTCCAGTCCTCTGGCAGTTCCCCTGGGCAATAAAAGATTTCATTCTGTGGTTCTGAGATCATATCTGCCAGCTCCTTCAGAACACGGGGATGTAAACCATCTCGTCCTGGAGATTGAACTCGTCCAATGCAGATAGGTATTCTCATACTAAATCCTTGCCTATCTTGATCTGCATTCCATGTTCTGTCTTCCATGGTACTGTGTTTTTCTTTTGTCCATCTGAATGGTTTCCAGAATGCCCAGATTTCCTGATCAGCATATCCACAGCCTTTTACCAGTTCAAGCTATTGGTCAACCTATTTTAGAAAGAACTTTTGCCTATTTCATTTGAGCTTTTGCATTTATTTGAGGGTGCAAGGATACCATGATCCTACAGCAGGAAAGAAAAGCCAAGACTTTAAACAAGGTCAGAATCTTAGTTCTCAGATTTGCAGATGCCCACAAGTTCATTAAATGTCTCAGACATTGGGATATCCTGATCTTTATCTGTTTGTGTAAAAACTCCTCCAAGTCCATAATAGGTGTCAGCAAAACGCTATGAGCCTAAGACGAAAGAATCAAATTTCTGATTATGGAGATCCATATCTAAACGCTTCTGCATGTTCCCGGTTCTTGCCAACTCAATCCTCCGTTAGCCTTCACAGGATTGGCTACTGACCAAGCACATAAGTGGCAGTCTCAAAAAGAAAAGGTGGATAGAGAAAAATTCTTTTCTCTATCACACAATACCAGAACAAGGGGGCACTCCCTGAAGCTCATAGCTAAGAAAGTGAGGACAAATAAAGGGAAATATTTCTTCACCCAGAGGGTCGTTGATTTATGGAATTCACTTCCAGAAGGGGTCGTGACAGCTGTCAGCCTTGACAGCTTCAAGGCAGGGTTAGATAGATTCATGGATGCCAAGTGTATCGGTGGTTATTAAAACGGATGTCCATGTGCTGCCTCTATGTTGGTTGAGGCAGGCAGGATTCCCTTGAGTACCATTTGTTGGGGGTCAAGGGAAAGGGAGGGTTTTGCCTTCTCTTTCTGCTCAAGATCCCCATGTACAATTGGTGGGCCACTGTGTGACACAGAATGCTGGACTCGATGGGCTTTGGCCTGATTCAGCATGGCTCTTCTTATTGCTTTTCATTCCTATTCTGACACTTTGGCAATGCACCAGCAAAGAGTTGGCTGAGTTGGAAAGCATTATGGGATATTCAGGCATTGCTTAGTACCAGGCACTTGCTAAGGGATGCAGGCCATCCATTCAAAAGAGCAGCATGTGAACCATTACGTCTTACTTTCAGCTGTGCGAAGAGGCCAGTCCACCAAATAAGACCTGCAAAAGATTGGGCAGCCTCCAGATGGCAGGAAGATATTTGTGGTCTCCGTTTCTCTTTGCTGCCCTCTAATGATGATCTTCGATTTTGCAGCCCAAATAAAAAACATCAAGCCTCCGAAGACATGGAGGCAGTGACTCATTTGGTATTTACCCTGCATGACTTTCTTTCATTTACTTCCAATGAATTCAGAAGAGGGAGAGGTGGGGAGGAAACAGACCTACTCAGCCAGGGAAGTCAGAGACCTCATTTGATGTGGTAAGAAGAGGCATGCCAGAGTTTCTAAGCAGGTGAATGAGCAAATGGGCTTTTGTTGTAAGCCAGCATGGTGGAACAAGCAAATGGGGGAACTGATTAAAATAATAATAATAATGGGTAGAAAGCAACTAAATTGCAAAGTTGTTAATTTCTCCCAAAGGGGAAGAATGTTCAGCCAAGTTGTTCTGTTGGTTCAAAAATTAAGCCCTTCACTCTTAACTTTACTCCATGGAGATTTGGCTTTCTTGGGGATTGTTGCTTTAAGCTAAGAGTTCTCAAACTCTGTTTTTTGTGTCTTAAACACCAAATTGGTTTTGAACCTCCAGTGCGTGAAAAAAGTAAGAATAACAGGGACATCTGCAAGGATCAGAAAAGTCAAGTTGGGGGACATTGCCACAATTTTGACTTTTCAGCTTGCTCTACCTTGAGTAGTCTATAACTTTGAAGATCTTATGGAGGCAAGTGAGGGCTAAAATGAGAGACTGAAAGGAAGCCCATGCCATTTCTCTCCACCTTGGCTACATCAATGGCCAAAATGGAACTCCTGCGTACAAAGTGCAACTATGCTGGTTATTGTCCAAAATACACTTGTTCAGTAGGCACATGAGAACAGGATAGGGAAAGACCCACTAGGTTTGTGATGTGAGCAAGAGTCTTACTTAAAAGTAATAGGACTAGAAAACCACTATTTGGGGCAACCAATACTACTGCAGTTGGACACTTTGTTGTTACCATGGTTGAGAGGAGCTGCAAAGCCCAACTGTATATCTACAAGTGTTTATAGATTCAAGTAATAGATATTTCATTTTGCCCCTTCAGACATTTAAAATATTTTTATTGATGATCAGACGTTCTTGTTCTCCACTCACCAGCTTCTGTTTTCCCTTTGTCAGGTTGCTTACTTTGTAATCCAGGAGTCCCCAACCCCCAGTCTGTCAATGGGCACTGGGCTACGGCATGTCAGAAACCGGTCCGCACAAACAAGCAAAGCCCCATCCATGGGATGCAGGCAACACACAAAACCACACCTCTTCCAGTTCACGGAAAACCTCTCTCCACGGAACCGGTCCCTGGTGGTCAAAAAGTTGGGGGCCGCTGGTCTAGTCTATCAGTTATTCCGTATTTAATGTCCTCTGGCCAGTTTCTGAATGCTTATAGAAAATTGAGAGCTGGCGTCAGATAGCAGGTTTAGAACTATCCAGATTGGCCTGAATGATGCATCATGGTTGCAATCAACTTCTTGGGTTCCTTTGTATTACATGGAATGTCTCAAATCCACGGGCAAACTGGCTATCATCAGAAATAGTTGGCTTGTGCCAGGAAGATCTTCAGTGCGGTGAGGGTAATTTATCAATTGAGTCCCACAGTTATTTAGCTTTAGGAAGTGACAAATTCCTCCCTACTCCATTCATAGCTGAGATGACAGCCAGGAGATGATGAATGCTGTATAGCCACTTAGTAGAAGCATAAGCCCATAATGTGTTTTTTTCTCTCATTGTCTTTTACTGGATGAGCCCCAACTGGGCCTTTATTCACAGTGAATCGCCCTACATTACTTATTATTATGAGTTATTGCTCTGTACTGTATTTGGCAGAATATTGTGCTATTGTGCCTTTATTTATTTATTTATTTATTTATTTATTTATTTATTTATTTATTTATTTATTTATTTATTTATTTATTTCTTCGATTTGTATGCCGCTCCTCTCCGGAGACTCGGAGCGGCTTACAACATATACAAAACATCAAAGAATCTAAGTCCAATCAAAATATTAAAAATAGACACCCAAAACACGTACAACTGTCGAACAACAACCCACAATCATCCCCAGGCCTGCCGGCAAAGATAAGTTTTAAGGTTCTTTCGGAAGGCCGGGAGAGTGGGAGAAATGCGGACTTCAAGGGGCAGTTGGTTCCAGAGGGTGGGAGCCACAACAGAGAAGGCCCTCCCCCTAGGACCCACCAAACGACATTGTTTCTCTGACGGGACCCGGAGGAGGCCGACCCTGTGCGCTCTCACCGGTCGTAGGGAAGTATGTGGCAGAAGACGGTCCCGTAAGTATCTTGGTCCAGAGCCATATAGGGCTTTGTTTTAGATAAGTCACTGAATTACCAATTACTGGATCCTAGAGATGTCCACATGGGGGAAAATGTCAAAAAAAGAATAAAGATTGTGTCCACAACCACATGATTGAAGCCACTCCCTTTTTTCTATATGTGATACGCATAAAATGGAGAGGACTTCAATTGCAGCTGCCATCTTCACATTTTTAACCAGATCTCGTGGACATCCTTGCTGGTGTTAACTCTCCCAGGTAGCCGCACATGCTAACTCTATTTTATTGAAGACATTTTGCTTATTTGAAGGAGCTTCGTGGATGAGAAGCAAAACGTGCTTCAAGGATAAACAAATAATGCCCCATTGCCTCTTGAAAAGGCACCTTTGGGACAACTATGATCTGGATGATTGAGAATGTCCATAGACATCTGTCTTTATTATATGGCTGTATTAACAGAATCTTGCATGAATGAAAATATTCCTGCCCTCTTTTCTTTTATTCTCTGGAGAATTGGGAAAGGTCCTTTCTGAAACATTTCCCACACTTCCCTCTTTCCGTATAAATCTTGTTCATGCTTGTTGTCCACTCTGTGGCTCCCCATCCTGTCTCCCGAGGCCATTCACACATACTTTTACAACTGGTCCCATTTAGGATGTTTGAAGAATGTATCACATTTGCCTGGAGTATGTGTCTCCTGATGTCTTAAACTTTTTTTTTATTATGAAATCACAATTTCAGGCAAAGAGTTTCTTTCATTAAAATAAAAGCCTCTTACAAATTAAAATAACCTATGTAGTTATCCAGATTATGAAACAGCATAGCGCTCTGCTGATCATATCATGAACACAATTTTACATCAAGGCTTATAGAAATAACTGCTTACCAGATATATGGGAACCACATAAAAAAGGGGAAATTGAGCTTTCGTTTTCAGGTAGCTAAAATAGTTTCCCTTTTATCCTTTTCCTAAATCTAATTATTTCCTTAATAATTCATGCCTCAGTTTGACAGGCATAGGCAGATAGACTGAAGTAATACTATTTTTTTCCTCAGATCTAACTATAATATTCTCATGTCAAACTTTTTTTTATTAACCTGTATATTTTTTAAGGTAAATTAATATTTTTATAATCATACTTCTGAATTTTGAGATCTGATTGTTTTCTATTATTCTTTTTTTTTACAACATTCAATCGCATTTTGGTGGTCTGCTGCTGTCTAGGAACCACAAATGAATTAATAACTTAGATATCATATATTTCAACTTCTTCCCTTGTTTTGGGCTGGTTGACAAAGTATTACCAGATGTCAGGCAAAGAAATGTAGGGTGTCATGTTTGTTATGAATTTGTCTTTCCTATCTTTCAAGCCATCTACATGGCCAAATGCTCTGTTCTGGAAAATGTAAGTATTTGATCCACCAACCACATTATGAATGCTGTGAATTTATTTATCACACTGGACCAGACCATTCAAATATACTTCCGTTCCAACATGGAGATAGTAGTACATACAAGCATTTTCTTGTACTTTGAGGATCATGGATAAGTCAATAGTGCCCTCCCATATTTTGTGCTGCACCTCCTTTCATTCTTTCCCCTTGTCTGTTAGCAAGGCTTGATGGGAGCTTGAGTCAACTATACCTGGAAGATGTAGCTCATCTACCTCAGTTGTAGATTTTGGAGAGGTGAGTGTGTGGGAGGGGTGTCCTATTAGGGTTTCCTGCCTCAGCAGGGGTTTGGACTAGAAGACCTCCAAGGACCCTTCCAACTCATTCTATTCTATTCTATTCTATTCTATTCTATTCTATTCTATTCTATTCTATTCTATTCTATTCTATTCTATTCTATTCTATTCTATTCTATTCTATTCTATTCTATTCCATTCCATTCCATTCCATTCCATTCTACTCTACTCTACTCTACTGTACTCTACTCTACTCTACTCTACTCTACTCTACTCTACTCTATTCATATCTATAATGTTCTCATTACAATTGTCTGGACTTGTGTAGTCTTATAGAATAGAATACTTCATTGGCCCAAATCCAATTCTCTCACTCACTACTCCATTCCATTTTCACACAGCCTATCCCATTTCCCTAACAAAAGGTCCTGCGCTCTGGCCAAAACCCCATGCTTTCCAGAGTCTGTTACTTGAATAGATCCTTTCTGCAGTTAGGAAAGGCCAGAGGGAGCAAAATCCAACTGTGATTGGGAAAAGGGTCTTCTCACTCACACACACAGACACACACACATTTCTTTCGCTCCCCTGGGCTTTAAAGTTAAAATTTAGAGGTACTCACCTTCTTTCCAAAGCAGCCCTTGAGCTCAAACTCAAAGCTCCCTTTACCACCCTCACTCCAAATGGCCAGGGCCTGGGAAACCCATCCATAGACACAAGGGATCTGCTGCTGGCAAGATGGGGCTTACCCAGTCTCAGTCCACTGGAGAGGTTAGTTGGAGTCCCATCCTGGGTGCTAAATTGTTGAAAGAAAAATCTTCATCAGTGTCCAATCCAAGCTGGGAATAAACAAAATGGAGACTGCTTTAGAAAGAAGGCTGTAGTTTATTGAAGAACAGAGCCAGACAGAAAGGTGACTCTGGGAAACCTGACCACATGTAGTAGAGCAGTGATGGCGAAACTTTTAGAGACCGAGTGCCCAAACTGCAACCCAAAACCCACTTATTTATCGCCGGGTGCCAGGTGGGCGTGGCTCACTGGGTGGGCATGGCTGTGGTGGTCATGGCAGATTGGGTGGGAGTGGCCAAGGTGGGCGTGATCACCTCAATGTTGCTCGTGGGGAGGGACGTCTGTGGGGGCCAGGCAGGGTTGGGGGAGATCCAGGGGGTCTCTGCCAGGTGGGGCGGTGGGCAGGAGGCTTGTCCTGCTGGGTGAGGTGAGGCAAGGTGAGGCAGGGCGGGGGTGCCATTGTAACAGGGCAAGGTGTGGCAGGGCAGCTGCTACCTGACACCATCGAGGCCAGCGAGCACATGGGTGCTGGGATGCATCCAGCCATGTGGTACCTTGGCGAGTTGAAGAGGGACGGTTGCCATCTCCAGGGCATGGCCTGTGTGCCCACAGAGAGGGCTCTGAGTGCTGCCTCTGGCACACGTGCCATAGGTTCTCCACCACTGTAGTAGGGAGTGGTGGGTTTTTATATCTTGAGCTTTTGTTTGGAGTGGTTCCTGTGTTATGAACTTTGACCTGAGTCTGAGTGTGCATTTCTGGTATTCTGATGGTGGTGGATTAATCCTATTATGTTTCCTGTCCTTAGAATTTGGGTGCGGCTATGTAGATTTTAGGGACCTTTGTCTTCATGATTTCTTCAGTTTCTAGCTGGAAGGCCTCAAGCCTTTCTGAAATGATTATTGAATTTGCATTTCTAACAGTTGTCCCCTGCTGAGTTTTCTGCTTGGGGGAGAGGGGCTGGTTTCTGTCTCTCTTTTTTAAGATCTCCATTATTCCTTTGGGGAAATATATTCTGCCTTTTTAATATCCCCCAAAATATTTCTTTCTCTGGATTCTATTTTACAATAGTAAAAGAACTCGGTTTTGCAGTGCACACTTTTCCCTATTTATTACTATCTTTTAATTAAAGGAGTTTTTAAACGTTAATAGATCAAGAAGTGGGTAGACTTCAAAGGAAATAACTGCAAGCACTGCATTCATTTCCCAGGGCATTTTGTGTTCGTTCCTAAAACCACATGTAGCAAACTGAACATTCTTTTTCCCGAGTGTCCAAAATTAAATGTTCCTTTTCAACCAACCCTTATGATTTAACCTTACAGTTTCCCTCCGAACATCATGAGTGCTTGTACCATCTTTTTATCCTTCCTCTCTTCCCTAGCTATTTTTAATGATGCTATCAAAAGCCCTTTTCTGTGGCTTTTGATTATATGGTAAATTGTGCCTCTCTGTCAGGCAGAAAAACCCTATAACATTTCCCACTATGGATTGAGAAGCATATTGTCTTGATTATTATAGTTTTGCTTCTGTGCCTGTTGGCCATTTGACTCCCCTTTCTAATTCTATCGCATTCTGCAGAAGAAGAATTAGAATTGCAGTCCAAAACCAGGTAGAAAATTTCTACATTTTCTTTTTTAATGACATAACTGTGTTTTTCCTCTGTGTTCATGCTCCTAATTTCTTTTGGAACTGTGGTGGTGAGTATTATTACAGCACTTATAAATAATAAAGTAGCCCTCAACTTATGACTGTCATGACTTGCAGCCGTGGTGGGTAGGCTCCATTACAGTGGCAAAATTGAGGACTACCCATACTTGGGGGCTTGGCAGCCGAAGGAAATGACAGCCAATCACCAGCCACCAACATACCAATCAGCCAATAGGAAGGCACCACTTAAACACAACTGACAGAACAGCCCAAAGCATGTATTATAGTAGATAAATTCCCTAAAAAGTGACTCCAGCATGAGTCCAAAAGTTCGGAAGAGTAAATCTCTTCAATTTCGCACTACTCATACTGTTCATCCAACAGTATCCCTACTTTAGACTGGATATTTTATAATGACTTGAGTTCCAACCAAGACACTAGGAATTATGAAGTTATCACTGTACTGTGTAGAAAGTTCCAAACAAGGTAGGGCTTGTTTGATTGTATGTTGCCAAATCACTAGTGTCAAATTGGTTAAATGTAAAACTTCCAGTTATTTAGCAAATTGAAAATCTTGACGTTCCAAGAACTCCAATTACCACAGATGGGGACTACACCCAAGAAATCTTCAGAGAGGAGCGGCATATAAGTCCAAACAATAAATAAATAAATAAATAAATAAATAAATAAATAAATAAATAAATAAATAAATAAATAAATAAATAAATAAATAAATAAATAAATAAATAAATAATAGATTAAAAGATGCTTGTTCCTGGGGAAGAAAGCTATGGCAAATCTAGACAGCATACTAAAAAGCAGAGACATCACCCTGCCAACAAAAGTACGCATAGTCAAGGCCATGATTTTCCCAGTTGTAATGTATGGCTGTGAAAGTTGGACCATAAAAAAGGCTGAGCGCAGACTAAATCTCTACCTCAGGATATGAAACTTTTACCTCAGGATCTCTGGTTAGGGACTATAAAAGATTGCACTAGTAATGGGATGAAGTCAATTCAGAAGCGCAAACGAACAATATGCGATAGACTAGACACAGTAGATAGACCATATATAAGAGAAACACCAATCAAACAAAATGTATTCGGAGTATACTTGAAGATGGAAGGGAGGAGGGAAGAACGTTTACTAAAACAGATGTTTACAAAGATTAATACCTAATGTTGTATGCTATGTTCTAGGATGATTGCTTAGCAATAGGATCTTATGCTTAATGTTGATCACATTAATATTGAACCAGATAAGAGAAACACCAAACAAATAAAGTGTAACAGGAGTATAGTTGAGGCTAGACGCGAGGGAGGGAAAAAGGCTTACTAATTCAGACGTTTTCAAAGACTAATACTTAGTGTTGTATATCAGGTGCCATGATGATTGCTGCATAATATGTTTTTATGTTCAATGTTGATTGTTTTAATAAAAGAATTTTTAAAGGGAAAAAAAAGGCTGAGCGCAAAAGAATGAAGGCCTTTGAACTATGGTGCTGGAGAAGACTCCTGCGAGTCCCCTGGACTGCAAGGCGATCAAACCGGTCAGTCCTAGAGGAGATCAACCCTGACTGCTCTTTAGAAGGCCAGATCCTGAAGTTGAAACTCAAGTACTTTGGCCGCCTAATGAGAAGGAAGGACTCCCTGGAGAAGAGTCTAATGCTGGGAAAGATAGAGGGGAATAGAAGAAAGGGACAACAGAGAATGAGGTAGTTGGATGGAGTCACTGAAGCAGTAGGCATGAGCTTCAATGGGCTCCAGAAGATGGTAGAGGACAGGAAGGCCTGAAGGAACGTTGTCCATGGGGTCGCAATGGGTCGGGCATGACTTCGCAACTAACAACAACAATTATTAGATTCAATTTAATTTTCCCAAATCCCAATATTGTGTTACTTTTTCTCTGGTGCACTCTATCCCTTGCCTGGATATTATTCTTGAAAAGTCACTCTGTATAATTCTTTTGTCATCCCCTGTACTTCGCACCTTCCATTTGTGTTGAGACTCCACATTGGCCGTAAATGCTGAGGAGAACAGCCTGAAGACATCTAGAATGGTTAATCGTGGTGGCAAAGAGTCCTGTCCAGCTTGTCAGTGCTACTGAGATTCCATACTCCTATTAATATTTTATCATGCTTTATTATGCCAAATGATGTATGACAGCTAATCTCTTTTGTTCAAACATTTAGCCCACCATGGGCAGCAATTACAGCTGACTTCCATATCTGAATGTAAATGTAATTTTATAGTCTTAAGTATGCTGGCGTTCACTTGCCACTCTGGAGAGAAGCTATTCCTTGAGGCATACGCCTTACTGCAGAATTGTCCTCTAATACCGACAGCAGGTATTTGTTTCCTAGTCTGTCTAAATTTGGCACGAAAAATCCTCTTCAGTGCCCAGTGATAATCGTTCAGTTCAGGTCCAATCCAAGTTTTGCTGAATGCTTTGGAAAGACTCTTAATGGCTTTAGTGGGCGTTGCATCCATTTTTTTGTATTAGCAGAAATGGTAAAGATTTGTTCCAATTGCGCCAATGTTTCAGCAAAGGAACAGAAGATCTCGCTAAGTCTGGTGGGATTAAGGAATGGTGAATCAGTATGAGATCAACTGAACATGACTTTGAAGGAGGCCTCATACCCTCCTCTCTTAAACATCCATACACATTGTGGAAAAGCTAAGAAACCATTAGGAAAATATTCCACTGAGTGCAGTGTATTAAATGCAAGTGCTACTTATTAGTAAATCATTGTTTAACTTAGTGAGTCATTTTCTCCTGGTTGAGCTTTTCAACGATCTGTCCCATTTTATTTTTCTTTTTGCAACAGACAAATCTGATATCCAGTTGTTTTCTTGTAACATAAGATGCATCAGTTATTATTTTCTCTCCAATGAGCAATCAAGTGACTTTGCTGATATTTCCTAATGATGGTTCCTTATTTTCTTAACAAAATTAATAACTGGCCATGCCCCCATGGCTAATGGAGATTATGAACTGTAATTCAGCACTGTATGCGAACGGAACCGTCCCCTAAATGGTTTTATATGTCTTTCCTCACATCTTCCAGATGTGTGAACTTCGGTTTCTAAAATTCCCAGCCACTGTGGAAGTTGGCAACTAGAAATTTCCAATATTGGGGAAAACTGGCCCAAAATGACCTCTTTTTTTTCTTCTTGGCTGTTCTCTACTTCCATTACCTACTTATTAAGAAATGTGTTTGCCTGACTTAAAGATGAAGACAAATTTTAATTGCTTTAACAATCATTTTAAAAGTATAGTTATGGTCATTTCAAGTTCTTAAGGACTCTGAGAAAAATGTAAAAATGTGGATCCTAACCTAAGATCTAACGATTTGGCTGAATTCTAAACATAAAACAGAATAGGTTTCAGGACCTAGAAATCTTATTCATCCAGATGCACTACCCATTAGTTACACAGGAAGTTGTTTCAAACAAAATCAGATTCTGGGTTTATCTAATCCAGTGCTGTCTGTTCCACCTTGCAGCATTTCTCCAGAATCCCACAGAGAGACCTTTCATGTCAGCAGTGAGGGATTGCCCCTCTGCAAACAAAGCACCGGGTCCATCCTCTATGAATTATACCCTCTGCCATTCATCTAGGTTTCTCTCATCCTCACGAGATGGACACAAATCTGTCTTTGTGTTGCCTGCAGGACAACTAATGAATGAATACTTTCACAGCTGCAGCCCTCAAGATGCTTCTCTCAAACCTTGGCTGACACATTTTGATTTTCAGAGACAGTTAATCTAGGGGTAGACAATACATCAAATGGAAATACTGGGGAAAGGGAATAGAATACACAAGGCTTAGATGCAAACAAGTTGCCCCTGTGATTTTGTTTTATTTATTTACAGCCTTTGTCTTCTTTTTCTCCACTCCTTTTTCTACTGAGCGAACGGCATGTAGGGGTGGAGGAGATATGAAAAGGTGTGTTTTATGTAATTTGTATTGGTTTTGAGAGAACAATGCAAGACTGTGATGTATAGCATGCTTGGTGGTAATGTTTTCTGGAAGAGTATTCCATTGTCCTAGATGCCAGCTAGAAGGGCTGCCTATTTAAAAATTGCTGGAAACGTACTCCTTTCTGATATATGTGATGGGAATTCAGCAAAGGCAGACGTAGTTGCTAATTAAACGAGTGAAAGTTGCAGAGTATGTTTCTCAAAATAAAGCCCACTGTTTTCACAGGGATATACTCCCAGGAACAGCATACAAAGGACAGGAGGGCTAATTGCAATTAATATTTGCAATTAATATTTGCAATTTGCAATATCTGCAATGTTGTAGTTTTGCATTTTTGTGTATTATTATCTAAACCTGCGAAATCAGCAAGAGTGGCAAGGACTCCCAGATTCAACATCTAGGAGAAAATGCTTTAACATACATATACATCATATACAACATATACAACATATACATATACATATACATGCACATATACATATGTAAGCAACCTAGAATTAAGGAGAAATTTCCTGACAGAACAATTAACCAGTGGAACAACCTGCCTCCAGAAGCGGTGAACTCTCCAACACTGGAAGTTTTTAAGAAGAAACTGGACAGCCATTTGTCTGAAATGGTATAGGGTTTCCTGCCTGAGCAGGTGGTTGGACTAGATGACCTCCAAGGTCCCTTCCAACTTTATTACTATTATTATTACTACTACTACTACTACTATTATTATTATTATTATTATTAAACCTGTGGGTTTCTGGGAAATATTGTCAGAAGTCATGGTGATGGTGAAGCAGTCACAACGTTGCCAAATTTCAAAGTCATGGGCTCCAGATTTTGGATGCATTCTGTAACTTAGCCCATTTGAGTTTAGCCCATTGTTGCTATATGATGCACTGTTTTGCCCAATTGAATGTTACAAAGAGTTAAACATATACATATACTATATATAACATATACCTACACCTACACCCACACATACACATACACATACACATGGCTGATCAATATTTCAAATGCAGACTCACATTTTCAGTCTTTTTGAATCAATTCAGTGTGGCACTAAGAAATATTTCATACTCCTGGTGTTCTGGAAGCATCCATTCAAAAAGTGGGCTATCAGAACAAAGAAAACTGAAAGGCCAAGATGAAAATTCTGCCTGAGTAAACATTAATAAAATCAAATTGAATTAGATGAAGTTGATAGGATTTTTATCTTTACAGATAATAATTTGCCCTTCATTTGACATTACAAAGTACAATTCAGCATGAGCCTTGGGGAGCCTTTAGAGGCAAGAACGAAGATTTCTTTTCAGACCACAGATTGCAATATATCCCTCCCCTACGAGGTTGTGATGGAAAATAGATTAAATGAAAATGCCACATCATGTTTTGAAGCTTTAAGGAAGCTTTAAAATGTGCTTCCATTGTAGGTAAAAACAATAGTTTTCAAAGAAATCTCAGCTGAAAAGAAAAGAAGATTAAATTTGAGAAACTCTTCAAACACTGAGCTAATCTTCATAGATATGTGTGTGTGTGTATATGTATGTGTACACACACACACACACACACATATATATATACATATAAAGATTAGCTCAGTGTTTGAAGAGTTTCTCAAATTTAATCTTCTTTTCTGAAATTCAACATGGTTTTACTTGCCTCTTTTACCCAAATGGCCCTTTTAAAGCCAAATAAAGTGGAATACAATGGCAGCCCAATGGCTTTGATATTTACAGGCTTTCGAATCCATTTCTGCAGATTGATACCCTTTTCCTAAATGCTGCTATCCAGGGGTTAACTGACCACATGCTCAGAAATGTACGATCTTAATCTCTTCCCTATGCAAAGAGGAAGCATCCCCTACCAGAAGCATGAACTGGTTTATCTTTAAAATAAACTCTCAGCCATTCATTGACATCTGTGGCAGTAAACATTTTATAATAATACACTTAAGGTTTTCCTAAGCCTCGGTAACATAATCAGTTTGAGAAAAGTTTTCAAGGGTTTTTTTTTTAAAAAAAATAAAAATAAATAAATATGGTTATATTTCCAGGCTTTGTTATCTCAATGACAAAAAAAGTGATTCATTTTTCTCCGGGAACTCAGCTGGCTGGCCCTCCTGCAAAGAAAGCTTTCGTATATGTTGATCAGAAAGAACAGTGTTTACAAAATACTGCAGATTTTAAAAAACATTTCTAAGGTTGAGTTTAAAAACACAGTTTCACTATGAGGATAAACTGATTTAACTGTTCCAGTTCTCAAGAAATCTTGGCCCTTGTCATTGCCCTATGTAAAGGCGACAGATTGGTCTACCCCCTATCTCATATTCCATCAGCCCTGGAACTGTCTACTACATCTCCAGACCTAGATCCTGCGAGTTCAACATTAACTGGAGAACCCTCAGTTTGTTTCTCCCATAATGAAGGCCAAGCGACTTTACCAATGAATTCTTAAACAATCAATGCCTTGGATTCTTCCTAGTGTGATTTAAAATAGTGGCAGATCAGATGTGTATTTGTATCATAGATATGAAAACTCTAGGATTCAATTTCATTTTTCTCGGTAGCCAGATTCTTTGTTGAATTTATCTGCGTTCAATAGGTAAGGGGATTTTGTTACTAGAGCAAGCCAATCTTTGGTGGTGTATAATGACAAGACTATAAAGCCCTTCATGAAGTTTGGGTACAGCACAATTATTTATTTGTTTATTTGTTTATTTATTTATCAAATTTGTATGCCGCCCCTCTCCCGAGACTCGGGGCGGCTCACAATAACAGTATGGGTACACATAAAAATTATTAATAACAATAACAACATACAAATCAAGGATCCATCCATACAACATTCAAACACACAATCAAGGATGGAAGCACATTCCTCGGCCCCGGGGTAGAACACAGTTCATACCCCCCAAGCCTGCCGGCACAAATAGGTCTTCAAAAGCTTCCGGAAAGCTAGGAGGGAGGAGGCAGTACGAACCTCCGAGGGGAGCTGGTTCCAGAGGGCTGGGGCAGCAACGGAGAAGGCCCTTGTCCTAGGACCCATCAGATGACACTGTCTGATGGACGGGACCCGTAGGAGGCCAGCCCTATGCACCCTAACCAGTCGCTGGGATGCATGAGGCTGAAGACGGTCCCGCAAGTAACCTGGTCCATTGCCATAAAGGGCTTTATAGGTCATAACCAACAATTATTCCTCATGTTAGTAAAGAGTGCTCAATAGCCAAGGGTTCCACAGTTCTGAAAGCCTTTGTTAAAACATTGCACGAAGCATCGTTCTGTCATAATAAAAGTGCCCTGGCCTACAATGGCATGGCACACATATAAAAGGAGTAGACATTATATCAGAATAGTGCAGTGTTACTTTTATCATTTTCTCTCCTCCTCAGGCTCTGCCAACAGCCAGAGGGAGATAGGAGTTAAAAGATGTCCACTTAAGCCCATAATCTTTCATTTACCTCTGTTATCCCAAAGTGGCTGGATTCCCATATTATTAGAATACTCAACCAACAGTTATCCCATATCCAGACTGAATTTCAGCTTGTTCCTTTTTTGCCCTTCCAAAACTATCCCAGACCTCGGTTTCAGAACTTCTACTGCCTCTTTGTCTCTGTTACCTGCTGATTTTTGTACACTAAACTATTTTTAAAAGGCACAAGACAGAAGCAAAATATGCTGGCAACATTTAAACCATTCTACTTATGCAGGGGTCTTCAAACTTGGCCCTTTTATGACTTGTGGACTTCAACTCCCAGAATTCCTCAGCCAGCGTGCAGAATTCTGGGAGTTGAAGTCCACAAGTCATAAAAGGGCCACGTTTGAAGACCCCTGCACTTGTGTCTCCTCCCCCCCCCCTGTTAGAATTGTGTTCCGACGTCTGTGCGCGCTGCAAAAATTTTGTGTTTGTTTGTTATTCTCTTTCAAGGGCCTGCCAGTTGAGTCCCCTCTCTCACACACACAAACATTAATACATCTTGAAAAGGTGGTCATCAAGCTGAAGTGCGCGCGCGTGTGTGTGTGTGTGTGTGTGTGTGTGTGTGTGTGTGTGTGTGTGTGTTGTGAATGGATCTCAGAGACACCAGATGTTGGCAGTATAAAGTGAGGGTCAAATTCACACCATTGTTTCGTCTCCTTTGTTTTCCTACTCAATCCTTTCCGGTCAAAGCTGGCTAGTATGCTTGCACCCTCACAAATGCATCTACTTAAGCTGCAACTGGACCTCCACAGCACATCAGTATGAGATGGCTAACAGTTTTCCCTTTCCTGTGCAGCTGGTGTTTGCTGAGAGGGATAATTTGTATGCGGCTTTATTTACCTAACTTCTTTTCTTTTCTTTTTTTTTAATCAGTGTGGACATCAACAGGCTAACTGTTCCTTCTGTAGATTCTGAAACAATGAATAACCTTAATTGGCACATGTGTGTAGATGGGGGGGGAATCCTTGATCTGCAGGTGTAAGTCTTGTGAATTCCTTCCCTTGTGAATGGCACGGGATGACTCATCAGTTCAGTCATTAAAGAATAAACTCGGAGGCAAGAAAAATAATCCACTATTTTTCCACATTCTAAAGTAAAATAATAATAATAAGTGATTTTGAGTGCTAAACTATGAGAAAAGTTTGCATTAGGAGTAACTTTTTAGATATTTTTTAGATATTTCTTGTTTGGACTTATATTGAAATTTGATGTTTTATATATATGTTGTTAGCCGCTCCAAGTCTTCGGAGAGGAGCGGCATACAAGCCCGAACAAATAAATAAATAAACTTCCTGACTTGGCTGGTCCACTGATTTAAAGATTATTTTGCTTCAAGACCCCTCCATTCATCTCAGAATTTTTACAATAAAGTCACAGAAGAGTCATTAGCTGTTTGTCTGAAGACAGGGAGTCCTCAGTTGAGCCCAACATTTATGTTACTCCGTGAGACATTTGTTAAGCGGGTTTTGTCCCATTTTATGACCTTTCTTGCCAGAGTTGTTAGCACTAGCAAACACACTTAGACTTATATTCCACTTCATAGCACTTTACAGCCCTCTGTAAGAGGTTTACAGGGTCAGCCTCTTGCCCCCAACAATCTGGGTCCTCATTTTACCAACTTTGGAAGGATGGAAGGCTGAGTCAACCTTGAGCGGGTCAGAATCGAACTGCTGGCAGTGGGCAGAATTAGCCTGCAATACTGCATTCTAGAGATGAGGGAATGAGGGAATGACAGAAGAGTGATAGCTGCTGAGTGCTTTTCCCCATCCCATTGAATGGCATAGGAAAACTGCAGTAATTGTACTTTATATTCTTTCACCCTTTATGTTTACAGTGGAATATTTTTGTATGCAATTACTATTCTGCTCTGTCCATTCAGGTTATAACTCTGCAAGACAAAACTGATCATATTTGGCTAGCAGTGATATTTGGACTGTGCAGTGCTCTGAATTTGAAGGAAGGAGATGCTTCAGAGTACTTGTTGTACCTACTGGCAAGTCCTTAAACATATGGTATAGGTTCTCCTGCTTGAGCAGGGGCTGGACTAGAAGACCTCCAAGATTCTTTCCTATTCTACTCTACTCTACTCTACTCTACTCTACTCTACTCTACTCTACTCTACTCTACTCTACTCTACTCTACTCTACTCTACTCTACTCTATAATATCTATTCTACTCTACTCTACTCTACTCTACTCTATTCTATAATATCTATTCTACTCTACTCTACTCTACTCTACTCAGCTTGTCTAAAACTATAATAACATATTAAAAAACATGTTTTAGAGAAAACAGTTATCCCAAGCCCAAATATTTGGTGGAAAAGGACATTCATCAACCCTGCCCTGAATCCTAAAAGATGTAGGACACCTGGACCTACAGGAGGGGTAAATTATTACAGAAAGCTAGGGCTGTCATAGAGAAGGCCTGTTCCTCAGCTGCCTTCTCTCTGATAGTCTCACACCACAGTGCTTGCCAGTATGCAGACTATTTGTCGAAGTCAGTCTAGTGAAAAAGACTGACCCAAGCATTTACAGCTTTATGGCATTTTGAACTCTACCCTCAGAACATGACTGCAACCGGTACAGTATTGGTGATCTAAGTATCACACTGGGAATCAGGAGAGATTTCCTGACAGTGAGAACAATTGACCAATGGAACAGACTGCCTTCAGATGTTGTTGGTGCTCCATCACTGGCGCTTTCAAGAAGAGATGGATTGCCACCTGTCAGGAATGGTGTAGGGACTAGATGACCTACAAGATCCCTTCCAGCTCTATTCTATTCTATTCTGTCCTGTCCTGTCCTGTCCTGTCCTGTCCTGTTCTGTTCTACTCTACTCTACTCTACTCTACTCTACTCTACTCTACTCTACTCTACTCTACTCTACTCTACTCTACTCTACTCTACTCTACTCTACTCTACTCTACTCTACTCTACTCTATTCTGTTCTTTGTCCAGTTTCCATGTAATGAATTCTATTCTATTCTATTCTATTCTATTCTATTCTATTCTATTCTATTCTATTCTATTCTATTCTATTCTATTCTATTCTATTCTATTCTATTCTATTCTATTCTATTCTACTCTACTCTACTCTATTCTATTCTATTCTATTCTATTCTATTCTATTCCATTCCATTCCATTCCACCCCACCTCACTCCACTCCACTCCATTCCATTCCATATTTTCTATTCTATTCTATTCTATTCTATTCTATTCTATTCTATTCTATTCTATTCTATTCTATTCTATTCTATTCTATTCTATTCTATTCTATTCTATTCTATTCCATTCCATTCCATTCCATTCCATTCCATCCCATCCTATCCTATCCTATCCTATCTTATCCTATCCTATCCTATCCTATCCTATTCTATTCTATTCTATTCTATTCTATCCACTGCGCCACCACTGCTCATATATGTTAAGTGAATAATTGCAGTTATTAACCTAGTAACATAATTGTTAAGTGGATCTGGCTTCCCTCTTGGCTTTGCTTGTCAGAAGGTCACAAAAGCTGATCACATGACCCCGGGATGCTGCAATTGTCATAAATATGAACCAGTTTCCAAGTGTCTGAATTTTGATCACGTGTCCATGGGGATGCTGCAACAGTCATTAAGTCTGAAAAACTGTCGTAAGAGACCTTTTCCAATGCTGTTGTAGCTTTGAACAAGTCACTTAATGAGCTGTTGTAAGTCAAGGACTACCTGTATTATAAGAAGTGTTTTGACAATGGAAAGCAGGTTCTGCCTTTCTGGAAATCTCCTAGCAGAAACTGAACAGCCACCAGCAGCTCTAAGGCTGCAGTGCTGTACTTCCCATTTTCAGCAAAAGGGGAGGACTAAATCGCATCCTCCAACCTTACGACTGATCTGAGGACTCTGTGAGTGCCTAAGTTGACATTCTCAGAGTTCTGCCCATATTGTAGGGAAATTGCTGAGAATTAAAATCAGGTACTTGGAAAATACCCAGGTTGGGAGAGGCTGTATTAGCCTTGAAAGCTAAGGTTGCCAACTGTTGAACAACCTGCAGATGTTCTTTTAGTGCCAATTTGTTCTGCTGCAATTAGCAGAGAATAATGTTCAGCTCAGTGCTGTGAAAAGCTTCACCTGCTGGCGTCTGAATAGCAAAGTTCTGAAAGGCCAAGAGGAAGCTGCCTTCGAGCTTTCTTTCAACAAAACGTGTTTCAGTGTGGAGAAAAGCAAAGTTTTACATTTAGGCAGGAAAAATCAAAGGTGCAAGTACAGATTGGGCGAGACCTGGCTTAAAAACAATAACAGTGATGGAGCAGGGCTAGTGAGTGTATCACTTGGGCACTCACCCTGCCCTATTTGTGTTGCACACGTGCTCGTGGCCCCATGCCCGCGCGCGCGCGCACACGCATCTAAAATGCTTCCACTTCCCTTACTGCAAAGAAGAAAATTCAGAACTGGAAATTTTTTTTAACTGGGCACCAGTCCCACCCACACACATGCTTGACTGAGGGAAATTTTCTAGAGATATGAAGATTTATTCACTTTAGTTTCAACAAAGCTGCAAATTAATGCTTATAAACTGGGGGAAGATTATCTCAAACTATCTAAATAACCTAACTGTTATTTTGATATATATTATTGTGAGACACGAAGGTTGCTGAATAAATTTTCCCCAATCCACTGCATTCTGATCTAAATATGATCTAACGAAATGTATTTATTTATATTTTTAGTTTATATATAAATTTAGAGTCTACCCATCTCACCAAATCCCTTCACAATGCTAAGATATAGATCGTGGCAGGCTGGAGAATTCTGGGAATCGAAGTCTACAGGTCCTAAGGTTGCCAAGGCTGAGAAATATTGATAATAGAAGTTAGGGAGACAGCAAATTTGCAGAAAGATTATTCTACATAGAAAAAAACTATTTTTCACATTTCTCTATGACCTTGCAACTAAATCCAAAGCATTTCTCTTGCATCATACAATCACAATATCAAAGGGGAAACATCTAGGAGATATATTTTTTTAACACACTGACAGATACTTGCATTATCAAAAAACCTACCTCTTGTTGTTTGTAATAGACCATTTCTAATATCTCATAGATAAGGAAAATGGATTTTCCAGATTAGGAAGGGAACAAAAGCAGTACAGAAATGACAAAAGTTTCCAATTTGTCGGCAACGAAGTGGGCCACAAAATAAAAATGCATTGAAAGCGAGAATAAACGGCTAAAAGTAATTATCAGTTCCTGGGCTAGGGGAGTGTAAAATACTTCGCTTGGGATTGATCCAATAGTTTAAAAAAAATGCTGTGCATTCAGGTTTTCTTCTGGTCTCCCAATTTGCAATTATTAATTCAAGACAGAGAATTAGCCTCATTGTCACACCTGCCACAACTTAAACCTCTAAATAGAAATGACCCTTGGCTCCATTTGTTGAGAAAGGTATAATTTTATTAGAGATCAAGTGTATTGCAGTATAGCTAGAACTGAGAACTGCGTGATAAAATCCCTAAGGATTTTGGCTAAGGAATTCTGGGAGTTGAAGTCCACAAGTCCTAAAAGGGCCAAGTTTGAAGACCCCTGTCCTAAGTTCTACTTTTTCCTCCCTCAACTGCCCCTTGCCACCCACCCCGCTGTAACCAATCAAGTCCTTGCAGCTCCCTCTTTCTCACTACTGGAGGACCTTGGAGCAGCGTCTCAAGGAAGCACAGCCTCTACTTTTGTTTCCCCACGCATGCCCCCCTTATTTTCCCTCCCCACAGTTCATGGCAATCTGTCACCTCATACCAGTGAAGCACAGCAAGCATAAGGTGGCAGCTGACACCCAAGTTGTTTCAATTCCTTTGCTAGGAAGAGCCAATGGTGCATGTGGCAGCACCAGCTTCAGCTAATGAAAACAGATAGACCAAGAGTAAGTTACAACTTCGATACCTACACTTAAAAATTGGCAGAACGACTGAGCTTGGCTTGAGGATTCTGGTTGTAGTTTCATGTTTCTTCCCTGGCTATTTTCCCTCCGATCTGTTGAGAAGATTGTACCTGAGGTGTAAGGTATGCAAGTTACTGAAAAAAGATAAGAGAAAGATGAGATGAGGTGAGGTGAGGTAAGGCAAGGTAAGATAAGATAAGACAAGATAAGGCAAGGCAAGGCAAGACGATAAGATAAGATAAGATAAGATAAGAGGAGAGAAGAGAAGAGAAGAGAAGAGAAGGGAAGGGAAGGGAAGGGAAGGGAAGGGAAGAGAAGAGAAGAGAAGAGAAGAGAAGAGAAGAGAAGAGAAGAGAAGAGAAGAGAAGAGAAGAGAAGAGAAGAGAAGAGAAGAGAAGAGAAGAGAAGAGAAGAGAAGAGAAGAGAAGAGAAGAGAAGAGAAGAGAAGAGAAGAGAAGAGAAGAGAAGAGAAGAGAAGAGAAGATTCACGATGGAACATGAGAATCTGTATTGAGAACATGAGAATCACTCTAAATGAAAAAGATCCTAGAGATGTCCACATCTAGTTGAAGAAAATAAAAATTGATTAAAGTAACGGAACACTATTATTTGGGGACTCACTGGGGGTATAGGTTTTGGTATGAAAGTTGCAGCCATGAGAGTTTCCACAATCTCTAGAATAAATTCAGAAGATCCTTAAATTGCCAATTTAATCTTTCCAGCAAATGGAGACTCATCCAATATTGGTTCCATCTCTGTAACCAGATCTGGATTTTTTCATTCCCAAAGAATTTCTCCCTTCTATTAACTATGCTTCAGATTTTTCTACCTTCATTCATTCCAAACTATAGCTTTTTTTTGGATATATAGAAAAGAGCTTCAGATAAATTTTTCCAGGTTCAGGAAGCTTTTAAAAAGCTTGGGTCACCTTATTCCTTGATCATCCAAGGTTTAAACAAAGATAAGTATGATCAACTCAAGAATGGGAAAAATGGTATTTTTAAAAATAAAATTATATATTTGGTTATTGATGAGAAGCCTGTATCATTTAAGCATATTTTGCAAAGTAATTAATCATTTCAAATTGGTTTCATATCAAGCAAACTTCCTAAATTAATGAAATCTTGTCAATCAAGATCATTAACAACATTTAAGGATATAACCACATCATTTAGAAATAAGAAAGTCTTCAAAATTATACAAACCCCATGATGAAGTAAAACAGATTCTCTTGAAAGCTTTTTAAAAGAATGAGAAAAGGTCTTGGGATATGAATACACTTAGTCAGCTGGAACTCTTTAGGATATACAATTCACTTAAAAACTACTCTGGCAAGTCAAAAATTGACAATAAAGGTAAATGGTACTGCTGTGCCTTAAAATTGCAATTTATTAATATCAATCTAGATTTGGGGAGGTGCTGTAAGATCAATTCATGTTGCCATTTCTGGTGCGGTCCACTTGTAGCTAAACATTTTGGATGAAAGATTTTGAGGCAGATGAAAAACTCTGCAAACAGCCTTCAGCAGTTAACTCTAGGGCCCTTCCATATAACTGCTTTGCACCAATCTAAGCTGGCATTGTTTTCATTCTATCTTCTCTTTCCTGCAGCTGAACTGATGAACCTCCAGATCAGCTGAAACTCAAGAGGGAATGCTGAAAAAATAGTTTCGCTGCTTTAACATCAGAGTTGAGAAAGGACAGTAAAGAATTGCTTTATTCTGTCTTTTTGGCTATTATCTCTCAATGGACCTTCAATATTTGTTTTCGTACTATTGACCATGCCATTCTCCCAGGCCTATTACATTTCCCAAAATTTCTTGGAAAGCCATCATAGAACAAATGTAGAAGGCAGGGTGTTCTCTTGGGCAAGCTTTGGCTCAATTTATCTTAAAACCTTCATATTTTGGGGAGGACAATCAAAAGCCAGTGTGAATCAGTTCCCCTAAAAAATGGGGAGTGAAAACAATAGCTCTGTCAAAGTGACAGTAGCACAGTTTCATTACTCATTTTTTTCAGGAGAAAGAAATTAGTTCAATATTTAATGCAAGCTATTAGAGTTACCACAGCAAAACACTGGAAAGTTAACATGCATCTTTAGGGCAATGGATTTTCAAAGAATGAGAAACAGCCTCGACAGAACAAGAAATAGATTAGCAGAAAATTCAGACAACTTTTAATTAAAATATATTTTACTCGCATTTTTGTGAGTTATCTCAATCAGCACAAATGTCTTTCTGGATGAAAATATTGACTACAGGTGTTTAAACTTTTCAGCTTTTCATTAATGTTACAAAGCCACATTGTGCGCCTGTGCCTTTTGTTCTTGTTCTGTTTTGGCTCTATGCACTTCTGCTTTATATTTCTTTATTTTATTTGGTTTCTTCACTTTCAATATGTTGATCATTATTTTTTTTAAAAAAAATAATAGGAACAAGAAGTGTCCAACTTCATTTCCTGAGATCACCCGCTCAAGTAAAATTCAACATGCCTTTTAAAGTCCAAGGGATCCAGAAAGTTAACCTGTACACAGTCACTTTGTTGTTGTTAGTTGCGAAGTCGTGTCCAACCCATCGCGACCCCATGGACAACATTTCTCCAGGCCTTCCTGTCCTCTGCCATCTTCTGGAGTCCATTGAAGCTCACGCCTGCTGCTTCAGTGACTCCATCCAGCCACCTCATTCTCTGTTGTCCCCTTCTTCTATTGCCCTCCATCTTTCCCAGCATTCGGCTCTTCTCCAGTGAGTCCTTCCTTCTCATTAGGTGGCCAAAGTACTTGAGTTTCAACTTCAGGATCCGGCCTTCTAAAGAGCAGTCAGGGTTGATCTCCTCTAGGACTGACTGCTTTGATCGCCTTGCAGTCCATGGGACTCGCAGGATCTTCTCCAGCACCATAGTTCAAAGGCCTCAATTCTTTGGCGCTCAGTTTTTCTTATGGTCCAACTTTCACAGCCATACATTGCAACTCGGAAAACCATGGCCTTGACTATACGCACTTTTGTTGGCAGGGTGATGTCTCTGCTTTTTCGTATGCTGTCTAGATTTGCCATAGCTTTCCTCCCCAGGAGCAAGCATCTTTTAATTTCTTGGCTGCAGTCCCCATCTGAGGTGATCTTGGAGCCCAGGAAGATAAAATCTGTCACTATCTCCATTTCTTCCCCACCTATTTGCCAGGAATTGAGAGGACCAGATCCCATGATCTTGGTTTTCTTAATGTTGAGGTTCAAGCCAACTTTTGCACAGTCACTAGTGCAAGTTTGCACAGTCACTAACAAGGTTGTATTTTTGTTTCCTGGCTTAAGTTATTCATCACTGGTGACCCAAAGTCAACCTTGCCTGAATTGAAACAGATCCAGATAATACTACCGCAGGATTCAATCTGGGTTGGTAACCAGGACCAGAGATTAAGTCTTCCGAGCTTTCAGATTTGTGTTGGAACCCATCCTCAGGGAACTTCTCTCTCACTAGAAAGTAGTGAGATTCACTGGTGGGAGAAATTCAATCCAATCCACCTTTGAGTATTAAAGAAATGTAGGCATCCTTCCAAGAGTTCAGCAGAGGATTCCCCTGTAGAATAGAATTGATTAAGTCCTTTACCAATGTCCAATCCAGTTTGGATCCTGCAACATTAACCTGGGGTACGTATAGTCAAGGCCATGGTTTTCCCAGTTGCAATGTATGGCTGTGAAAGTTGGACCATAAGAAAGGCTGAGCACCAAAGAATTGAGGCCTTTGAACTATGATGCTGGAGAAGACTCCTGCGAGTCCTCTGGACTGCAAGGTGATCAAACCGGTCAGTCCTAGAGGAGATCAACCCTGACTGCTCTTTAGAAGGCCAGATCCTGAAGTTGAAACTCAAGTACTTTGGCCACCTAATGAGAAGGAAGGACCCACTGGAGAAGAGCCTAATGCTGGGAAAGATTGAGGGCAATAGAAGAAGGGGACGACAGAGAATGAGGTGGCTGGATGGAATCACTGAAGCAGTAGGCATGAGGTTAAATGGACTCCAGAAGATGGTAGAGGACAGGAAGGCCTGGAGGAACGTTGTCCATGGGATCACGATGGGTTGGACACGACTTCGCAACTAACAACAATAACACGTATATTTGCCTTCATTCGCCATTAACTACCTTCCAAGTAATAATGAAATCAGACTGTTTCTGTTTATTGGCTCAAAAAATGTATTAATAGCAATGATGTAAGAAATGTGAACGTTCCTCAACGTTTGTAATTTGGCTTTGCCCAGCAATAGCTTTGTTTGGGTTTTAAATTCTACATACATCAGTATAATTTGGGGGAGAAATGTGATATTTGAGAATCTTAATGTGATGTTCAAGTATGGAATTTCTCATCTCATGGAGCACTTTGGCTCTATGAAGACTAGTGTGGCAAACAATATGAATTTATGTACCTGGGAAGAAACATACTTTGCGTGATTTTAAGGATTTGAGTTAGTTATTTTTTGGGAAACATCTCTGCATTTTAAACATGAAAAGGTAATGCAAAATGTTTCCATACTGTCTAGATTTAATGAGAAGCTTAAGGAATGAATTAACTGAAGATAGTCATCTATGCTTATTATACAATTTTTCCCCCTTTTAGTTTTTCTTTTCTCACATTTAGTTTATTTTAATCACTATAATATATCTTGGTCTTTTACCTTCACTGGCCATTTTTATTTCTGGAGTGCTTGGCTACGAGTTATCTATGAATAACCAGAATATATATTAATAAGCTTGGTTACAGAAAAGCCTTACTAAAAAGAAATAGAAAAACAATCACAGAACAAGCCTTACTAAAAAGAAATAGAAAAACATAGAAAAAGAAATAGAAATACAGATAGTCCTCGACTTACAATAGTCCAAAATTACAACGGCACTGAAAAAGGTGACTTATGGCCGCTTACGACTGTTGCAGCTTCTCCTGGTCATGTGATCAAAATTTAGGCACTTGGCAACTGACTCATAGTTATGATGGTTGCAGTGTCCCGGGGTTATAAGATAAGATAATCTTTATTGTAATTTTTTTTATTGTGGGCACAACGGCACACATCAAAAATGAAATTTAATTGCCCACTTTCAAAGTGAAACACATACATGACACACACCTAAAAATACTATATACAACATATGTATAGACCCACACCCCTACATATACATAACAAATAAATATTAAACACTGTCCATCTTGAATATATAACGGAAGGAGGAAGCTTGAGAGTTCGCAAGGTTAATGCTGTATGGAATGAAACTCTGGCTGAATCTGGATGTTCTGCTACGGATACCACAAAGCCTCCCCCCCAGAAGGTAACAAGGAAAACAGGTTGTGAAGAGGATGTATAGTGTCCCAGATAATCTTATGGACCCAGATAATTTTACGGCTCAAGCAATGCTTCTGTGCTATGTCCTGGATGGGAGGGAGGGAACTGCCAATGATCTTTTCAGCCATCCTCACCACTCTCCGCACTGCCTTCCTGTCTGAAGCAGGGATGCTTCCAAACCAGACTGTGATGCTGTGTGACAGGATGCTCTCAATCGTCCCCCTGTAGAAAGTGGTCAGGACAGGGGAAGGAAGATGTGCTTTTCTCATGCGATGCAGAAAATGCAGGCGCTGCTGTGCCCACTTCACCAGTTTCTCACTGTTGAGCGACCAAGTCAGTCTACTCATTAGCTGCACACCCAGGAATTTGATGCTGGTAACCAACTCCACAGGTGAATCATTAATGCACAGAGAAGTGTGGCTGTGCCTGCCTTTTCTGAAATCGATGATGATCTCTTTGGTTTTTCCAGTATTTAAAACTAGGCTGTTTTCCTTACACCAGTTCACCAAACCCTCAACCTCCTTGCGGTAAGCACCCTCATTGTCATCATGAACAAGGCCCACTACTGTTGTATCATCTGTGATCCCCTTTTGCAAACTTCTGACCAGCAAAGTCAATGGGGAAGCCATTGTGTGACTAACTTAACAACTGCAGTGATTCACTTAACAACTGTGGCAAGAAAGGTTGTAAACTGGGACAAAATTCACTAAACAAAGGTCTCGCTTAGCAATGGAAATTTGGGGGTCAGTTTTGGTCTTCACCCTATTATGAAAATTTATTTATTTATTTATATTTGGACTTATATGCCGCTCCTCTCCGAAGACTCGGAGTGGCTCACAACATATATAAAACAATATTCACAACCTAAGTCCAAATCGAGAAAAAAAAGCATTAAAAAGAAACCCAACACACATTCATCAATCAAACGACAAACCACAATCATCCCCAGGCCTGCCGGCAAAGATGGGTTTTAAGATTCTTTTGGAAGGCCGGGAGGGTGGGAGAAGCGCGGACTTCAGGGGGCAGTTGGTTCCAGAGGGTGGGCGCCACAACAGAGAAGGCCGTCCCCCTAGGACCCGCCAGACGACATTGTTTCGCTGATGGGACCCGGAGGAGGCCGACCCTGTGCGCTCTCACCGGTTGAAGGGAAGTATGTGGCAGAAGACAGTCCCGTAAGTATCCTGGTCCAGTGCCATGAAGGGCTTTATAGGTAATGACCAACACTTTGAATTGCGCTCGGAGACCGATAGGCAACCAATGCAGCATGCGGAGAGTTGGCGAAATGTGGGCACAACGTGGAAGGCCCACAATTGCTCGTGCAGCTGCATTTTGCACTAATTGTAGTCTCTGAACACTCTTCAAGGGTAGCCCCATGTAGAGAGCTGAAAGAAAATGAGATTTAAATTGGGAGGGGTGAGAATTGGCAACTTTGGGATCAGTTATACTTCCTGCTAAGTCTTAAAATCAATATAATTCACCTCATTTTTAGGGGACCAGGTTAGATGGTGATTTGGAAATAATCAGGTAAACATTTGCATATATTGCAAATTTTTCTATAGCTAAAATTCCCTTTATTTCCCTAATGAGAAAGCAATCCTTTTTAACTGAACGCAAAATAACCTCCTTGCAGCATTCTATGGCATTGTGTTTCTTTCTAGCAGTCTTTTAAGCTTCCATTCTGATGCTAAAAAAGCAAAATGGATTATTGTGCTAGGAATTTAGAAAAAAGAAAAACAAAAATAGAGATACCTAGGAATTTGGAGTTAACTGTATGAACTCCCTTAAGAGTGCTCCTTATTCCTTTTGAGTCAGTACTCAATTCAAAATCCTATTACATCAAAACACATCTCGACATCTACTAAATATACATTTATTATATAGATTATTTAGAAAAAACAAAAAATGAAGATACAGATATATGGGAATTTAGAATTAACATGTATGAACTCCTTAACACGGTAGAGAAGAGGGTGCTCAATCATTCCTTCTGTGTCCACACTCAATTCAAAATCCCATTACATCAAAACCCATCTCGACATCTACTAAATATACATTTATTATATAGATTTATCAGTTCTTAACATGCTTTTTTTAAAAAAAAAAAAAGCATGCTTGTAGAAATCCCATTAGGATCTGAACTGACGGGTCAGCAGGTTAATTAATATTTATTTCTTGTGATATTTTAAGGTTACTTTTCAGGACTAAGTCTCCCACAGCAGTCCAAACGTATTAACAGATAAAACCTGATAATATCCATCAATCCACAAATCCACAATCTAAAAAAAAAAAAAAAGGAGAGAAGCAGTTCGACATTTGCAGCAGCAGAAAATGAAGCAAAAGCCAATGCAAAATATATTTTAAAAAATTGGAAACGGGAGCAGATCTTTACCACACCAACTAAACAGCAGTTTGAAACATTATTTTTCAAGGCCGAAGTGCCATTCACATCTGTCCAGTAAGAAAGTTGCATGAATGTAGGCCAGCTTTTCTTGGCAAATGATGCCAAGAATGTATGAATGGTCAATTCTCCAGTAGGAGCACAATACGGATTTTCTTGCAGATTATGATTAGATTAGAAGAAGCTACCATTTCTACATATTTAAGAAATAATTCCTAGATGTGGCAGACTAGCAGACCAATAGCAATAGCAATAGCCCTTAGATAGTCCTCAATTTATAACAGTTCATTAGACAGCATCACCACCAGATGGATCCGTAGCTGGCTGACCAGCCATACTCAGCGTGTGGTCCTCAGTGGAACCGCATCTACATGGAGGGAAGTGTGTAGTGGGGTGCCCCAGGGCTCTGTTCTAAGCCCAGTGCTCTTCAACATCTTTATCAACGATTTGGCTGAGGGGATAGATGGCGAACTCATCAAATTTGCGGATGACACCAAGCTGGCAGGAATAGCCAATACTCCAGAAGACAGGCTTAAGATACAGAAGGATCTGGACAGACTTGAACACTGGGCGCTATCTAACAAAATTAAATTCAGTGGTGAAAAAAGCAAGGTTCTACATTTAGGCAAGAAAAACCAAATGTACAGGTATAGTATAGGGGGTACCTTGCTCAATAGTAGTAACTGTGAGAGGGATCTCAGAGTCCTAGTGGACAATCACTTAAATATGAGCCAGCCGTGTGCTGCAGCTGCCAAAAAAGCCAACTCAGTACTGGGCTGCATTAACAGAGGGATAGAATCAAGATCACGTGAAGTCTTAATACCACTTTACAATGCCTTGGTAAGGCCACACCTGGAATGCTGCATCCAGTTTTGGTCACCATGGTGTAAAAAGATGCTGAGACTCTAGAAAGAGTACAGAGAAGAGCAACAAAGATGATTAGGGGAGTGGAGGCCAAAACATATGAGGAACGGTTGCTGGAGTTGGGTATGTCTAGTTTAATGAAGAGAAGAACCAGGGGGGACATGATAGCAGTGTTCCAATATCTCAGGGGCTGCCACAAAGAAGAGGGAGTCAAGCTATTCTCCAAAGCACCCAAAAGCAGGATAAGAAGCAACGGATGGAAACTAATCAAGGAGAGAAGCAACCTAGAACTAAGGGGAAAACTTCCTGACAGTTAGAACAATTAACCAGTGGAACAACCTGCCTCCAGAAGCTGTGGATGCTCCAACACTGGAAGTTTTTAAGAAGAGACTGGACAGCCATCTGTCCGAAATGGTGTAGAGTTTCCTGCCTGAGCAGGGGGTTGGACTCGATGACCTCCAAGATCCCTTCATTATTATTATTATTATTATTATTATTATTATTATTATTATTATTATTATTATTATTATTATTATTATTATTACATCACTGAAAAAAGTGACTTATGACCATTTTTCACACTTCTGACCATTGCAGCATCCCCATGGTCACATGATCAAAATTCAGACACTTGGCAACTGACTCATATTTACGACGGTTGCCGTGTCCCGGGATGATATGATCCCCTTTTTGTGATCTTCTGATAAGTAAAACCAATGGCGTAAAACCATTCACTTAACAACCGTGTCACTAACTTACCAACTGCAGTCATTCACTTAACAACTGCATGAAGAAAGATCGTAAAATGGGGCAAAACTCACAACAAATGTCTCACTTAGCAACATAACGTTTGGCCTCAATTGTGGTTGTAAGACAAGGACTACCTGTATACCGCTTCACAGTGCTTTACAGCCTTTACTTGAGCGGTTTACGGAGTCGGCCTCTTGCCCCCCCCCAAACCATCTGGATCCTCATTTTACCGACCTCGGAAGGATGGAAGGCTGAGTCAACCTTGAGCCGGTCAGACTCGAACTCAAGGCAGTGGGCAGAGTTAGCCTGCAATGCTTGGTTCTAACTATACTGCACCACCACAGCTCTCCAAGGAAGTAAAGCTGGAATTGGACTGTAAACTGAGGCTATTTGAGAGAAGGAGAAGAGCACAAGATGGTGTAAAATTCAATATCAAACCAACATTTCCTCCCATCAGAGACAGGAGCACAGACAACACTGGATATCAGGATCATGGAAAGAACATCGTCAACCATCCAAGACTCTGAATCTTCCATTTTCTCTTTTTACAACCAGCCCCTCTTCCCCCCGCCCCGGGCTATATGAGTGGGCTTTTTATTATTTATTGGCTTTTCAGGGACAGGACCCGGATATTTTTCTGTCGCACAACCCTCCAAGAAGAGCTAACAAAAATGGCTTTAAGTGGGTTTGCAGTAAGCGTCCAATATTATTTCTTTTTTTATTATTACTTTATGCCATTTTATTTTATTTTATTTGCCGTACACAGTTAAAGGACAGCCTGAAAGCCCAGGAGGATGTGATTATTTCTCTTCTTGCCTCTGGAAAATGTCTAAATGAGGGATGTTTTCACAGGTTTGCTCAAGCCTCCCAAAACAATTTCCTGGAAATAAGAATTAAATTAAATGGAATTTAATTTCAGGGAATTTCCCCAGGACTGCGGTGTTAGAATGTTGATTTGCTAAAGACAGTTGTACAGCCCGATAGTGTCAGCCTGGCAAATATAGATATAAATATCAAAGACAGATTAGAGGCATTTGGGTAAACAAACGTACGGAATCTGTTTTAATTTTAACAGAAATTTCTCACTGATGTGGGGTTTTTCCCCCCTGTCCTTTGTTTTCAGCCTGGCAGAGACTGCCTTCTTGTGGCAGAATCTTCCCTGAAGCATGTATCACCATCAAAATGTGCCTCCTACGTTTCTTTTAATCATGACTGAATCAAGGTTTATGAAACAATTATAGATTTGAGTGCAAAATTCACAACGGTAATATTTTTCATTAGTAGGTCTCCATTGAAAATATCCACTATGGATTTTTTTTTAACGGACTAAATACTGCTATGATTGCTTTTATTATTATTATTTGAAAACCTATTTCTTTATCGTAACAAATTAATGCCGATCTAGGAAAAGTGAGAGGTATAGTGATTAAGGCACCAAGATCAAAACCGGGAGGCTGTGAGTTCTAATCTCACCTTAGACACAAAGCCAGTTGGGTGACATTGGGGCAGTCTCTCTCTCTCTCAGCCCAACTTACCTCACAAAACTTACCTCACAACTTACCTCACAAAATAAGATGAGGAAGGAATATTAGATATGTTCATTGCCTTGAGCTTTTTCTAAAATTAATAAAGGCAGATGTAAACAAATAAAATGAAACTAGGGATGGTCCTTGACTTACAACAGTTCATTTAGTGACCATTCCAGGTTACAACGGCACTGAAAAAAGTGTCTTATGACCATTTTTCATACAACTGCTGCAGAATTCCTGTGGTCACATGATCAAAATTCAGAAGCTTGGCAACTGACTCATACTTATGACCGTTGATGTTGTCCCAAGGTCATGTGATCCCCTTCTGACAGGCAAAGTCAATGGGGAAGCCAGATTCACTTAACAACCAGGTTACTACCAACTGCAGTGACTTAACAAATGTGGCAAGAAAAGTCGTAAAATGGGGCAAAACTCACTTAACAAATTTCTCACTGAACCACATAAATTTTGGACTCCACTGTGGTCATAAGTGGTCATAAGCGGTCCAGAAAACCTAACTGCCAATGTACTAATAGATGAAGAATGGAAAAAAATAGTGGACACACAAATAGAAAACCACATACAAACATGTAGATGTAATTTTTTTTCCTTGTAAGTATACAAATATAGATATTGGACCTTATGTAGAGAAATAATAATACAAACATATGAAACATTGTGAATGACAAAGTAGTGGGATCTTCTGTATCTCGGCAGAAATATTAAATATTTAACATTAAAAGTAATGAACAAACCAGGGATAAACATTTTAACCAAATTGTTCAGTACAGACGATGTACATTTAGCAACCACAATTGGGACCAGAAAATCAGTTGTTAAGCAAAGTAGTCACTAAGTGAAACCGCAACCACGGTTAAGATCTTACCTCAGCTTCCCTTAACAGACCTGCAAAAGGCGTAAATGTGAGGATTTTTCATCACCATGGTAACTAGAAATTATACCTACAGGAAGCAGTTGTTAAAGGAGGACTACCTGCATAATTTGTGATACACAAATAACTCCAGTTGTTGTTGTTGTTGTTAGTTGCAAAGTCGTGTCCGACCCATCGCGACCCCATGGACAACGTTCCTCCAGGCCTTCCTGTCCTCTACCATCTTCTGGAGTCCATTTAAGCTCACGCTTACTGCCTCAGTGACTCTATCCAGCCACCTCATTCTCTGTCATCCCCTTCTTCTATTGCCCTCCATCTTTCCCAGCATCAGGCTCTTCTCCAGGGAGTCCTTCCTTCTCATTAGGTGGCCAAAGTATTTGAGTTTCAACTTCAGGATCTGACTTTCTAAAGAGCAGTCAGGGTTGATCTCCTCTAGAACTGACCGGTTTGAACGCCTTGCAGTCCAGGGGACTCATAGGAGTCTTCTCCAGCACCATAGTTCAAAGGCCTCAATTCTTTGGCGCTCAGCCTTTCTTATAGTCCAACTTTCACATCCATATATTGCAACTGGGAAAACCATGGCCTTGACTATACATACTTTTGTTGGCAGGGTGATGTCTCTGCTTTTTAGTATGCTAATAACTCCAGACAATTAGCTAATTGCTAACAAGCTCAAACTCAACCCGACAAGACGGAGTGCCTGTGGGTTTTGCCTCCCAAAGACAATGCAATCTGTCCGTCCATTATCCTGGGGGGGGGGAGTTTCTGACCCCCTCAGAGAGGGTCCGCAACTTGGGTGTCCTCCTCGATCCACAGCTAAATCTGGAACATCACCTTTTGGCTGTGGCAAGGAGGACATTTGCCCAGGTTCGCCTGGTGCACCAGCTGCGGCCCTATATGGACCGGGAGTCTCTTCTCACAGTCGCTCATGCCCTTATCACCTCGAGGCTCGACTACTGCAATGCTCTCTACATGGGGCTACCTTTGAAAAACACTCGGAGACTTCAGGTTATGCAAAATGCAGCCGCGCGAGCAGTATTGGGCTTGCCTAGAAATGCCCACATCTCGGCATCACTCCGCGAGCTGCATTGGCTGCCAATTGGTCTCTGAACGCAATTCAAAGTGTTGGTTATGACCTATAAAGCCCTACCTGGCATCGGACCAGGTTACTTACGGGACCGTCTGCTGCCTCACGAAACCCAGCGACTGGTTAGGGCCCACAGAGTCGGCCTTCTCCAGGTCCCGTCAGCCAGACAGTGTTGCCTGGCGGGGCCTAGGGGAAGAGCCTTCACTGTTGCGGCCCCGGCCCTCTGGAATCAACTCCCCCTGGAGATCCGCATTGCCCCCACCCTCTCCGCCTTTCACAAATTGCTGAAGACTCATCTTTGCCAACAGGCCTGGGGCAGTTAACATCTGGCCCCGCCAGTGTATGTATGTTGTAAGTTTGTTTGGGTTGATTGGTCTTTTAATTGAGGGGTTTTATTATGTTTTTTATATATTAGATTTCTACATGTTAGCATTTATGTTGTGAGCCGCCCTAAGTTCTTGAAATAGGGCGGCATAGAAATCTAAGTAATAAATAAATAAATAAATAAATAATATCTACATTTCTTGCTCTATAAATTACAATAAAAGGAAATCAGCACTGTATGATAAGGTTGATGTGCCAGCTTTCTAAAATAAGTCTTACACAAAACAGGATTTACTAAAAATGCAAATTAGTAATTTTGTCTGCTATCAGGCTTTAAGACTAGCATTTTGTTGGCATTATGTCTTGCTAGCTGTTATGTTCAGAGGAGAAGCATGGATAATGACAGCTAGGATGATCTGGAGAAAGGATGCTTTTGAAACATGGATTCGCAGAAGATTACTTTAAATCAGGGGTCCTCAACCGTGGCAACTTTAAGACTTGTGGACTTCAACTCCCAGAATTCCTCAGCCACAAGTCTTAAAGATGCCATGGTTCAGGACCCCTGATTTAAATATCATAGGCTGGATCGGTATGAAATAAAACAGTTCTCCCAACAATGGACAACAATACAGAAACTCTGAACACAATCAGGAAAGGAAATGTTAATATTTAGGACCCATGATATTCAGCAAGGAATAAGAACATAAGAACATAAGAACATAAGAAGAGCCATGCTGAATCAGGCCAAAGCCCATCGAGTCCAGCATTCTGTGTCACACAGTGGCCCACCAAATGTACATGGGGATCTTGAGCAGAAAGAGAAGGCAAAACCCTCCCTTTCCCTTGACCCCCAAACAAATGGTACTCAAGGGAATCCTGCCTGCCTCAACCAACATAGAGGCGGCACATGGACATCTGTTTTAATAACCACCAATACACTTTGCATCCATGAATCTATCTAGCCCTGCCTTGAAGCTGTCAAGGCTGACAGCAGTCACGACCCCTTCAGGAAGTGAATTCCATAAATCAACGACCCTCTGGGTGAAGAAATATTTCCCTTTATTTGTCCTCACTTTCTTAGCTATAAGCTTTAGGGAGTGCCCCCTTGTCCTGGTATTGTGTGATAGAGAAAAGAATTTTTCTCTATCCACATTTTCTATCCCAAAGTAGTCACTAAGTGAATATCAACTGTGCAAGGAAAATTTAAAGGAAATATGGATCTGGAATACATGTATCTCAGCTAAAAAAATTAACATGAATGGTTGGGCATAAATACAATGCTTTCCTTGTCTGTGCTGCTGATTAATATCAGAGACCTTTTAAAACTCACAGATTCAAAAAAAAATTCAAACAGAGCACAGAACCACAGAGCTTTCATAATAACAACCTTTCTTTTTCCTGGAATATTTTTCTGGCTTCTTAATCTAGTTTAATGCCCTGAAATTCTACAGTAGTTTGCCAGCCAAGGATTAACCACACTTATTCTAACAGAGTTGGAAGGGACTTTGTAGGTCATCTAGTCCAACCCCACCGCCCAAGCAGAAGACTCTTCACCATTTCTGACAGCTGACAGTCCAATCTCTTCTTGAAACCTTTCAGTGATGAAGCTCCCACAACCTCTGAAGGCAAGCTGTCCCATTGGTTGATTGTTCTCAATGTCAGAAAATTTCTCCTTATTTCTAGATTGAATCTCTCCTTGATCAATTTCCATCCATTGTTCCTTGTCTGGCTTTCAGCTGCTTTGAAAAATAGGTTGTCCCTCCTCTTCTCTGTGACAGCCCCACAAGTATCATGCCAACCCTGGTCCTGCCCAGTTCCTATAACCGTTCTTCCTATGTTTTAGCCTCCAGGCTCCTAATCATCTTTGTTTCTCTTCTCTCCACTCTTTCTAGAGTCTCAACATCTTTTTTATAGTGTGGAGACCAAAACTGGATGCAGTATTCTAGGTGTGGTCTTATTAAGGCTTTATAGCAGGGGTCTTCAAACTTGGCTTTTTTTATGACTTGTGGACTTCAGCTCCCAGAATTCCTCAGCCAGCATGCCTGGCCAAGGAATTCTGGGAGTTGAAGTCCACAAGTCATAAAAGGGCCAAGTTTGAAGACCCCTGCTTTATAGAGTGGTATTAGTACCTCATGTGATCTTTATTGAATACCTCTTTTAGTGCAACTTAGAATTGCATTGGATTTTTTGGCTGCCTCTGCACACTGTTAGCTCATATTTAATTGATTGTCCACTAAGACTCCAAGATCCCTCTTATAGTTACTGCTATTAAGCCTGGTTTCACCCAGTCTATATGTGTACTTTTGGTGTTTCTTGCTTAAGTGTAAGACTTTACTTTTCTCTACATTGAATTTCATTTTGTTAGCTAGGGCCTAGTGTTCAAGTCTGTCAAGATCCATCTGGATCTTGAGCCTATCATCTAGGCCAGTGGTGTCAAACTGCTGGCCCGCAGGCCGGACGCATCATCCGGAAGCTGCGCCCACTCCGTTGCTGGCAATGGCAAAACCGTCCCAATACGTTGTGCGACGTTCCGTGACGTCACGAGTTTGACATGTCTGATCTAGGCTGTTGGCTATTCCTGCAGCTTAGTATCATGTGCAAATTTGATGAGTTCCCCTTCTATTCCCTCATCTAAGTCGTTTATGAAGATATTGAAGAATACTGAGCCTAAGACGGAACCTTGTAGTACCCCACTGCTTACTTCCCTCCATATAGATGTAGTACCATTAAGGACTACTCATTGTCAGCTAGTTACAAATCCATCTATCCTACTTTTTCCTAGCTTACTAAAAAGTCAGTTGTGATCTACTCTGTCGAATGCCTTGCTGAAGTCTAAGTATACTATGTCCACCGCATTTCTCTGGTTTACTAATTTCGTCACTTTGTCAAAGAATTAAATAAGATTGGTTTGACACGGTCTGTTTTTAACAAACCCGTGCTGACTTTAAGTTGTTACTTTACTCATTTCTAGATGTTCGCAGATCTATTTTTTTAAAAAAAATATTTATTTTCCATTATCTTCCCAGGTGTTGATATCAGGCTGATTGGTCTGTAGTTTCCTGGGTCTTTTTTTTTTTTTTTTTTTTTTTGAAGATGGGAATCACATCTGCTCCAGGATTTTTGAAGGTATGATACTGTGGGAAGAATCCAGAGAACGAGATATTTTGGGAAATATTAAAAAGGCAGATTATATTTTCCCAAAGGAATAATGGAGAAGATCTTTTAAAAGGCAGAAACTCAGCAGAAGCCAGCTTTTAGAAATGCAGATGTAATAATCCTTTAAGAAACGTTGGAGACTTCCAGCTAGAAACTGAAGAGATTAGGAAGACAAAGACCCTTAAAATCTACATACCCCACCCAAACTCTAAGGACAGGAGACATAATAGGATTAATCCATCAATATCAAAAGGGCACACTCAGACTCAAGTCAAAATACATGACACAGGAAACACAAAGCCTCAAATAAGAAAAGGAAACAACCTCAAGAGCCCCAGAAGGTATAAAAGCCCACCACTCTACTCCATGTGGTCAGTTTTTCCAAACCCATCTTTCTGTCTGGCTCTCCTCTTCAATAAACTACAACCTTCTTTCTAAAGCAGTCTCCATGTTGTTTATTCCCGGCTTGGGATGGACCCTGATGAAGATTTTTCTTTCAACAGTACTTAATTCTGCTTATTTTTTTTAAAGAACGGATGGTGCTGTTAGGTGTTCCCATCTTCTGTAACTTGCAAATTAAATCTAAAAAGTTGTAGATGAGTCTTAGTTTGGATAAGTTTTTTCCTGCTTGCTAGATTTGATCAAATTGGTTACACTCTGTTTCCACAGGGTTATATTTGCATGGTAAAATGAAATTCAGCAGGCAAAGTCATTCTGGCTTTGAGATGCAATGCAGGGTTTTTAGCAACTAACTTCGAATTGTTCTTCCGCTACTAGTATCACTGCCCATTAAAATGTACAACCTAATAGCATAGTAGAGTTGGCACAGCTTCTAAGCCGTTCGTTAATATTCCCCCGGAGAAAATTAAAGGAAATAGCAGGAATATAAATAGCTATAATTATATGCATATGCATTTGGAGCTAAAGATTTGATAAAAACAACAACACTGTGCAATTCCACTTCATAATGACTTTAATTAGCTAATTGGTGATGTAATCATGGATGCTCCTCCTGCATTGTGCTTAATTTCTAATATAAAAATTGGCTCAAGTGTGTTTAGAAATCCATCATCAAAGGCAGTGGAGTAGTTTTCGTTAATTAATGAAAAGGCACTTATGTTAATGTTTGGGCATTCTTTGTTATGATGCTCTAAGAATAAAATGGTTGCCAACAGTATCAAAAATTACCCCCAACAGCGTTCATAAAAATTTACTTGTTCAGTCATTAAATAATAACAGAGTTGGGATGGACTTTGGAGTCTTCTAGTCCAACCCTCTACTCAGGCAGGAGACCCTCTACCATTTCAGACAAATAGTTGTCCAGTCTCTTCTTAAAAACTTCCAATGTTGGAGCACCCACAACCTCTGGAGACAAGTGGTTCCACTGGTTAATTGTTCTCAATGTCAGGAAATTTCTCCTGAGTTCTAGGTTGCTTCTCTCCTTGATTAGTTTCCATCCGTTGCTTCTTGTCCTGCCTTCGGGTGTTTTGGAGAATAGCTTGACTCCCTCTTCTTTATGGCAACCCCTGAGATATTGGAACGCTGCTTTCATGTCCCCCCCCTCGTCCTTCTTTTCATTAAAGTAGACATCCCCAATTTCAGCAACCGTTCTTTATATGTTTTAGCCTCCAGTCCCCTGATCATCTTGGTTGCTCTTCTTTATACTCTTTCTAGAGTCTCAACATCTTTTTACATCTTGGCAACCAGAAGTGGATGCAGTATTCCCAGTGTGGTCTTACCGAGGCATTATAAAGCGGTATTAACACTTCACATGATTCTATCCCTCTGTTAATGCAGCCTAGGTCTGTGTTGGCTTTTTCGGCATCTGCAGCACATGGCTGGCTCATATTTAAGTGATTGTCCACTAGGACTCCAGGTTCCCTCTCACAATTACTACTGTTGAGCCAGGTCCCACCTATCCTGTACTATATATTTCCCACCTTTGTTCCCAAAATAAAATGAAATGTTTTTGTGGCATCCATAGCTGAAGGACACAGGGCATATTCACTTGTTTGTTTGTTTATATGTAGGGACTATGGGAAAAATATTTATTTGGAATAAATCCTTTCTATTTTCTAATGCAAACTTGTATAAAATGGCTGTGGTAACACATGGTTTTATTTATTTATTTATTTATTTATTTATTTATTTATTTATTTATTTATTTATTTATTTATTTATTTATTTATTTATTTATTTATTTATTTATTTATTTATTTATTTATCAAATTTGTATGCCGCCCCTCTCCCGAGACTCAGGGCGGCTCACAACAACAATATAGGTAGAGGTTAGACCAAAGGCAACTACAGTGGATCAAAAAAAAAGTCAAGATGGCAAGCAGGATTATGCAATCAAAGCTCTGCTTCTTTAACAACAACAACAATAATAATAATAAAGTTGGAAAGGACCTTGGAGGTCATCTAGTCCAGCCCCCAGCTCAGGCAGGAAACCCTATACCATTTCAAACAAATGGTCTGATTAATTGTTCTAACTGTCAGGAAGTTTCTTCTTAGTTCTAGGTTGCTTCTCTCCTTGATCAGTTTCCATCCAATACTTCTTATCCTGCCTTCAGGTGCTTTGGAGAATAGCTTGACTCCCTCTTCTTCGTGACAGCCCCTGAGATACTGGAACGCTGCTATCATGTTTTGCATAATCCAGGCAGGGGGAAACAATTTTAGACTGATTTTTTTTTCAACACAGGAACAACACAGCCTTGGATGAGGATGAGAAAAGTTCTCCATAAAGTTAAAAATGAATTTAATCCAGAACAAGGTGAGATTCTAATGAATGGGGGAACCTCATTTGCTATAATCTAGAGCCTGTTTCGTCCAGTGGGTTGTTGTGAATAAAATAAAAAATAGCAAATAGAAGGAGTAAGGAATATTAAGCATGTTTACTGCCTTGAGTCATTTATACAAATAATCAAGAAGGAATAAAATGAATGGGTATTGTTTCCCTTCATAGGTATCAGTTGCTGATTCCGAAAATCAAGTATTCTGTTTCTCGATAGTTGATCTGTTCTTACTCTGGGTTTTTTTTTTAAGTCTGGACTGTGAAAGGCTGTGGCTGGAAAATAACATAATAAATAAAGGCAGGAGGATGCTTGAAATTCTGTAATCAGTGGCCAAGCTGCTGCTCACATACGTTGCTAACCATTCCTAAGTCACTTAATCTTTCCTTCCTGTTATTTTTATTTAAACATAGCTTATAAGTGGAATACAAGCAAGTTAGCTGGGATGTGACAGGTTGGCCAACTGGGTTTTTTATTATTATCTTTGGTTTTTTTTTTTTTTTTGGTTTTTTTTAATTATTTTTTTATTAAAATTTTTTATAAAAAACTTTTAACAATTATAACATAGTAACCTATTAACTCAACTGAAAACAAACAAATTACATAATAAAAATAAACAATACAAAGAACTGCTCGGAACCCCCCTCCAGAACACCCTCCACCAGCCCACTCCTCTTGTATTTTCGCTCCTCCTCCTCGCCATCCAAAACACTAGCTACAATTCTACCGAGCATCCTACAAAAATTATCTAATCCCTAAGCCCCCAACTACAGTTGAGAAACATAAGCTAACGTATATTATCTCCCTCCCCCCTCCCCCCCCGACTTCCCAGAATGAATACAGGGTAAAAACACAAGAAACCTCACTAAACTACTATATTAAACTATTTAACTATATATCAAATCTAATTCTTTCAACTGATATTTCTTTTGCATATAATCAATCCATTTCTTCCAGTCCATCAAAAACGTTTCATTTGAGTGGTTCTTCAGGTATGCCGAAATCTTGGCCATCTCCACAAGATGGGTAACTTTTAATGTCCATTCTTCAATAGATGGTATTTCAGATGACTTCCAATATTGTCCCACCAACAGTCTTGCAGCAGTAATCAAGTTCAAAATCAACTTAGTCTCTGTGGTGGAACAATCCTTTGTAATACCCAACAAAAACAACTGTGGTACAAACTCAATACGCTTTTTCAAAATATTTTGAAGAATCCACCATATTTTTATCCAAAAAGCCTTAATTTTTTTGCAAGACCACCAAATGTGAAAGTAAGTAGCGTCCATAGAGTCACATCGCCAACATTTGGGTTGCAAATTTGGATACATAGACGATAATTTTTTGGGATCTAAATGCCATCTGTAAAACATTTTATAAAAATTTTCTCTTAGATGCTGAGCTTGTGTAAATTTAACATTTTTCACCCATATTCTTTTCCAAGTTTCCATCATAATTGGGTGACCGAAGTTACCTTCCCATTTAATCATACAGTCTTTAATTAATTCAGTTCCAGAATCAATTTCAATTAAAGCATCATATATTCTTTTAATATGCATCTTTCTTTGATCTCTAATTTGTATAATTAATTTTTCATCATCCTTTAAAGAAAAACCCATCTTGACATCTTTTTGCCATCTGGCTTGAAGTTGTGCATGATAAAACCAATTATGAGCTATACCTTCCTCCCTTAATTTATCTAATGATTTCAGTTCTATGCTATTCCCTTCTTTATTTAAAAGTTTATCATAGGGCACCACGTCTTGAATTTGTTGTATACCTATACTCTGTATTGCGTGTCTGGGAACTGTCCATAAAGGAATTTTACCATTTAACTTATAATAATACTTTTTCCAGACTCGCAAGACAGAGTTTCTTATTATATGTTCTTTAAAACTCCTATCCAATTTTTTGTCATAAACTAAATACGCGTGGAGCCCATATACTAACCCATATCCTTCTATATTTAATATTCTTTCATTTGTTAAGTTAATCCAATCACTTATAACCACTAGAACTGCTGCATAATAATATAATTTAAAATTAGGCACTTTCAAACCACCTCTCTCTCTTGTGTCTTGAATAATTTTAAATTTAACCCTTGGTTTCTTGCCATCCCAAATGAATTTGTTTATACCTTTCTGCCATTCATCGAGATTTCCATCCTTTTTAAGTATTGGTAACATTTGAAATAAAAATAAAAATTTCGGCAATACATTCATTTTAATAGCGGCTATTCTGCCCAACATGGATAATTGTAGTTTTTTCCAATTCTCCAATTCTTTTTGTACTTTACACCATAAAAGTTCATAATTATTCTTATATAATTTACCATTTGAAGCTTCTATATAAATTCCTAAATATTTAACTTTTTTAACTATCTCGCATCCCGTTATTCTTTCCAAATCTTGTTTTAATTTGTTATCAAGATTTTTAACCAACATCTTTGTCTTGGATAAATTTAGTTTAAAACCTGAAACTTTTCCATAATTTTGAATAATTTCCATCAAACTCTGAACCGATTGTATTGGCTGAGTTAGCGTCACAAGTAAATCGTCTGCAAAGGCACATAATCTATAATCATGTTGTCTAATTTGTACCCCCCTTAATTCCTCTGATGCTCTAATCCTATTCAATAGTACCTCTAAGGTTAAAACAAACAATAAAGGGGATAAGGGACAACCCTGCCTAGTACCCTTTTCTATATTAAATGAATCTGTTAATTGTCCATTCACTATAATCTGTCCTGTTTGTTTCTGATATATAGCTGATATAGAATTAATAAACTGGTCCCCCATTCCCATCCTTACCACAAGCCTTTGCAGAAACGTCCAATTCAGTCTATCAAAAGCTTTTTCTGCATCTAAAAACATTAAAACAGCTGGTACTTGGATATGTTTATCCAAATATTCCAATATGTTAACAAGTTGTCTAACATTGGTTTTCATCTGTCTCCCTTGTAAAAAACCAGTTTGATCCGGGTGAATCCTCTGTGTCAAAACTGTCATTAATCTATTAGCCAAAATTTTGGCAAAAATCTTATAATCCGTATTCAACAAAGAAATAGGTCTAAAATTTTCTACTTGAACATTATCTTTACCCTCTTTAGGAATCAAACATACATTAGCCGTTTTCCAGGAGGGTGGAACCCGACCACCCTCTTGTATATTCACAAATAACTCCCTCATATGTTCCACCATTTCCTCCTGTAAACACCTATAATAAATCGTGGTAAAACCATCAGTACCTGGAGATTTTCCCAATTTCAATTGCTTAATTGCATCAATAATTTCTTCTGGCCTAATCAAAGCATTTAATCTATCTCTTTGTTCCAAAGTAATTTCGGAAACATTTTGATTTTGTAAAAAGGCATTTTTTATGGCAAATGGAGCCCTCCAGTGGACATTGCAGCTTGTTGTAACTTGCTAATTAGTGTTATGGTAAGCTTAATAAAGCTTACATCCTAATATCACCAGGCACCATTTGCTCATTCTGCATAACTGTTTTTTTAGGCATGTATATTATTATTATTTATTATTATTTATTTAATTTCTATGCCGCCCTATTCCAAAGAACTCAGGGCGGCATAGAAATATGTAGTGTTCGTGACTACATATAGTCCTTGCTTACAACCACAGTTGAGCCTAAAATTACTCTAACTAAGTGAAGCTTTTCTTCCCACAGTTGTTAAATATTATGTCATTTTCCCAAGATGTCAATACTGTTGGAGATGCCATCAGGTCTTTCCACATGGTGAGAAACAAGAGGATTGGTAGACAAAAAAATGTCCTATCATTCACCCAGTCTTGTGCTTCTCTGCCTTCGACATAAAAATAAGGACTTTCTATCCTCACATATTTCTTCCAAAATCTAGCTTTTACTTCCAATGCAATGAGCAACCATTGGCTTTGCTGACAGCGGGGTAGCCCATAGATAGCACTAGTACAGTGTTTCTCAACCTTGACAATTTTAAGGCATGTGGACTTCAACTCCCAGAATTCCACAGCCAGCATTGCTGGCTGTGGAATTCTGGGAGTTGAAGTCCACATGCCTTAAAATTGTCAAGGTTGAGAAACACTGCACTAGTACTTAGACTTATATGCTGCTTCATAGAGCTTCACAGCCCTCCCTAAGCAGTTTACAGAGTCAGCCTGTTGCCCCCAACAATCTGGGTCCTCATTTTACCGACCGGACGGATGGAAGGCTGAATCAACCTTGAGCTGGTCAGGATCGAACTGACCTGCATTCTAACCACTGGGTCACCACAGCTCTTTGTTGTATCATGGATCTTTTTTATCCAGTGAGATATTCTGCTATTTTGTTATTCACCACAGGTAGTCCTCAACTTACGACCACAACTGAGCCCAAAATTTGTGTTGTTGAGTGAGGAATTTGTTAAGCGAGTTTTGTCCCATTTTATGATTTTTTTCTGGCCATACTTATTAAGCGAATCACTGCAGTTGTTAAATTCGTAACACGGTTGTTAAGTGAATCTGGCTTCCCCCATTGACTTTGCTTGTCAGAAGGTGGCAAAATGGGATCACGTGACCTCTGAACATGGCAACTGTCATACATGTAAGTCAGTGGGCAAGCATCTGAGTTTTGATCACCTGACCACAGGGATGCTACGTTTCTAAGTATGAAAAAACGGTCGTAAGTCACTTTTTTCAGTGCCGTTATAAGTTGGGAACAGTCACTCAATGAACTGTTGCAAGTTGAGGACTAACTACCGGTATACGCCTGTGCACTTCAGATTCAATTCCCAATCTTTTTGATTAAAGAATCAGGTTATGTATTATGTGAAGCCGGCTATTATAAGAGGAATAGTGATAAAGACACTGGATGCCACATTCTGTCCTATCCCCAAATCTGAGATTTTCCAGACCTTCATTTACTTCATACTATAACATAACATAACGTAACATAACGTAACGTAACGTAACATAACATAACATAACATGTTAAAGGGACCTTGGAGGTCATCTAGTCCAACCCCCTGCTTAGGCAGGAAACCCTGCTCAGGCAGGAACAATCTGCCTCCAGAAGTGGTGAATGCTCCAACACTGGAAGTTTTTAAGAAGAGTCTGGAAAGCCATTTGTCTGAAATGGTATAGGGTTTCCTGCATGAGCAGGGGGTTGGACTAGATGACCTCTAAGGTCCCTTCCAAATTCTTCTTCTCCTCCTCCTCCTCCTCCTTCTTCTTCTTCTTCTTCTTCTCCTCCTCCTCCTCCTCCTCCTTCTTCTTCTTATTATTCCTATTATTATTATTATTATTATTATTATTATTATTATTATTATTATTATTATTATTATTATTATTATTATTATTATTATTATTATTATTATTATTATTATTATTATTATTATTATTATCCCTATTCCATTTCAGACAAATACCTAACTCCAGCAACTGTTCTTTATATATATTTTAGCCTCCAATCCCCTGCTCTTCTCTGCACTCTTTCTAGAGTCTCAACATCTTTTTTACATTGTGGTGACCATTTAGGAAACTTCATTCCATCATAGTAGATCCATCATAGGAGACCTGCTTCTTTGAAACAAACCCTGTATTTGTCCCAAAGGTGCTTTTTAAAGAAGCAACGGGACTTTCTTGTTTTTCTTTGAAGACGTGTCGCTTCACATCCCAGAAGCTTCTTCAGCTCTGACTGGATGGTGGGGAATGGAAGGATTTATGCTCCTTGCAAGCAGCTGGTCATTTGCCTTCTTTCTGAGAGTCATTGAGGTCACTTGGAGGTTTGTCTAGATCCTCAGGAACAAAGGCGCAGGATGACCCCAGGACACTGCAACTGTCATAAAGGTGAGTGAGTTTTGATCATGTCAAACGAGAGGGGACACACTCCCGACATGGTATTCCTCTCAGAACAGTTGAGCAATGATCTGAATTTAAGGGGCTTAGATATTTTGCCTATGTCATGGTCAGATCATTCTCTGCTGCGGCTTGTTTTTAAGGCTCCACTCCTCCCCTGCAGGGAGGCGGAACCGATTAGGTGGTTCCGCCCCAGACGTCTGATGGATCCAGAGAGTTTTCAGAGGACGCTTGGGGAAATACCGGACTCTCTCATTCACAGTTCGGCAGAGTCCCTGGTTACGGCCTGGAATATGGCTGCGAAGGGGGCTCTTGACCGGATTGCGCCGCTGCGACCTCTCTGTGGTAGCAGACCCAGGAGATCTCCTTGGTTTACTGAGGAACTCAGGGGGATGAAGCGCCAGAAGAGACGCCTAGAGAAGCGATGGAGGAAAAGTAAATCCGTATCTGACCGAACACTTGTAAGATCTTATATCAAGACTTATCAGGTGGCGCTCAAGGCGGCAAGATGCGCGTATCATTCCGCCTTGATTGCATCTGCGGAATCCCGCCCAGCCGCCCTGTTCAGGGTAACTCGCTCCCTCCTTAATCAGGGGGGGGTTGATGCACCCTTGCAGGGTAGTGCTGAGGACTTTAATAAGTTTTTTGCGGATAAAATCGCCCAGATTCGGATGGACCTTGACTCCAATTGGAATGCAGTATCGGCTGATAATGATTCAGTCGAGATGACAGGGACTCGTCTTGATCCTGTTGTGTGGGAGGAGTTTGACCCGGTGGCACCTGATGAAGTCGACAAGGCCATTGGAGCTGTGAGCTCCGCCACCTGTTTATTGGACCCGTGCCCCTCCTGGCTGGTTTCGGCCAGCAGGGAGGTGACGCGGGGCTGGGTTCAGGAGATTGTCAACGCTTCTTTGAGGGAGGGGTCCTTTCCGGCTCCCTGCAAGGAGGCAATTGTGCGCCCCCTCCTCAAGAAGCCTTCCCTGGACCCAGCTGTTTTAAACAACTACCGTCCTGTCTCCAATCTTCCCTTTATAGGGAAGGTTGTTGAGAAGGTGGTGTCACTCCAGCTCCAGCGGTCCTTGGATGAGGCCGATTATCTGGGCCCTCAACAGTCAGGATTCAGGCTCGGCTACTCCACGGAAACTGCTTTGGTCGCGCTGACGGATGATCTCTGGCGGGCCCGGGATAGGGGATTTTCCACTATCCTGGTGCTACTTGACCTCTCAGCGGCTTTCGATACCATTGACCATGGTATCCTTCTGCACCGACTGGGGGGGTTGGGGGTTGGGGGCACTGTTTTGCAGTGGTTCACCTCCTACCTCACTGGTCGGTCACAGTCAGTGTTGGCGGGGGGTCAGAGGTCGACCCCTAGGTTCCTCCCTTGTGGGGTCCCTCAGGGATCGGTCCTCTCCCCTCTGCTGTTTAATATCTACATGAAACCACTGGGTGAGATCATCCGACAACACGGGGTGAGATATCATCAGTATGCTGATGATACCCAGCTTTACATCTCCACCCCGTGTCATTTCAGTGAAGCAGCGGAAGTGATGTGCCGATGTCTGGAGGCTGTTAGGGTTTGGATGGGTGCCAACAGGCTCAAACTCAACCCCGACAAGACGGAGTGGCTATGGGTTCTGCCTCCCAAAGATAATTCAATCTATCCGTCCATCAGCCTGGGGGGGGAGCTTTTGACCCCCTCGGAGAAGGTCCGCAACTTGGGCGTCCTCCTCGATCCACAGCTAAACTTGGAACATCATTTTTCGGCTGTGGCGAGGAGGACATTTGCCCAGGTTCGCCTGGTGCACCAGTTGCGGCCCTATTTGGACCGGGAGTCTCTGCTCACAGTCACTCATGCCCTTATCACCTCGAGGCTCGACTACTGCAATGCTCTCTACATGGGGCTACCTTTGAAAAACGTTCGGAGACTTCAGGTAATGCAGAATGCAGCCGCGCGAGCAGTGTTGGGCCTGCCCAGAAATGCCCACATCTCAGCATCACTCCGTGAGCTGCATTGGCTGCCTATTGGTCTCCGAACGCAATTCAAAGTGTTGGTTATGACCTATAAAGCCCTACATGGCATCGGACCAGGTTACTTACGAGACCGCCTGCTGCCTCACGAAACCCAGCGACCGGTTAGGGCCCACAGAGTCGGCCTTCTCCAGGTCCCGTCGGCTAGACAGTGTCGCCTGGCGGGGCCTAGGGGAAGGGCCTTTTCTGTTGCGGCCCCGGCCCTCTGGAATCAACTCCCCCCGGAGATCCGTATCGCCCCCACCCTCTCCGCCTTTCGTAAACTACTAAAGACCCATCTCTGCCGGCAGGCCTGGGGCGGTTGAAATCTTGCCCCTAGCCAGTGTATGTCTGTGTGTATGTTTGCTGAATGAATGGTTCTTAATTTAGGGGTTCTTCTTTTTATATATTTATTTTTATAAATGTACTATTTAGTTTGTATTGGATTTCTATTTATGCTGTAAGCCGCCCTGAGTTCCCGGAATAGGGCGGCATAGAAATTTAATAAATAATAATAATGTTGGGGATGAGTCTGTGTTGCCTGCATCTCAAACAGGGGCAGAAAACATCCGGCAAAAAGCACAGCTCCACAACACAATGCTTTCAGCAGCTCCAAGGCGCCACACCCATTTGCACCACTCAGGTGATCCTGAGGACACAGACAAACTTCCAAGTGGCCTCAACGACTCTCTAAAAGGATGCAAATGACCAGCGGTCTGCAAGGAATATAAACTCTCCCATTCCCCACCATCCAGTCAGACCTGAAGAAGCTTCTTGGATGAGAAGCGAAACGTCTTCAAAGAAACACAAAGAAAGTCCAATTGCCTCTTGGGACAACCACGATCTGGATGACTGAGAATCTCCAAAGACATAAACCCTACATTTCCCTATCATTAACTGTTACAGCTCAGCTGCAATTAATGTGAGTTTGAATCATGTTATATTTAAGTTAAGGTGCATAATGATAGCAGATTGCATTTAACGCAAATCAAAATTCAATTAATGCAAGGGTTGCCCACACACAGTTGTGATTACCAGGTTACTGTTGCGGTTTTAGATGCGACTACTTCAATCAACAGTGGTTCATTTTTGCACATGCAAAGCGGTCCAGTGGAGGATTCCTTCAGGCTACAAGAGCAAAAAAGAATCAGAGCAAAAATGTAATGTGGATTGAACAACACGAATGCAGCCATAGCACTCTAAAACTGAAGTTGTCAGGGATGCCTGATTTTTCTTATTTTTATTTTATTTTATTTTATTTTGCTTTGTATAATTACTCTGACCGAAATTTTGTGATTAAATCTTGGCTGTAGTATTTTGCCAATATAAAAATATGACTTTTCATTGCCTGTCTCCATCGAGCTGGATCCAATTAACGTACTTTGCATGTAATTATAACTTCGAATAATTCAAATTTGAATAATGCAGCTACTTCATGGTTTTCAAATCTAGACCAAGCTATGAAATCAAAACATGTTGTGATGCCTTTGTAGAAAGTGTTCTGTCAGAAGAGAATCTGGCTTCAAATTCTTCAACACTGAAATCCCTTAACAAAGCAGCATAGAACAAACATAATTTGGGGAGAAATTAGAAGAAAAATATTGCAATAAGAAATAGTATAACCATAACCTCAGCTGGAACCCCCAGTTTATTGGATAAGCAGGCAGATATTTATTTCAACGCTAGGCAGAAGAGCTTCTGTTTTTATCTCTAGATTGATTAAATTAGGAGGACCAAGATCACTAAAATAAATCTATGCAAATTCTGCCTTTATAATATGACAGAAACATTATTATATTATATAAACATTTTTCTGATTTTAAAAAAAATGGAATTATATATGTTTATTCTTCCATGACTAAATCATCTTTACTTCTCCGAGAAAAAGGTCCTTTAAAAAAAAAATATAAGCATTTTAAGTCTTTAAACATCTTACTTGAATGCTACACGTTGTTCAGCTTGGCTCAATGTGATACAATCTCAGCTGCACAGAAAATGTGTTAGTATTCTTCTCTGCAGCTATTGCAACTGATGAGTAGTACCGGTAGTAATTTTCACTATTTAAGTTATTATTATTAATAATAATAATAATAATAGTAGTAGTAGTAGTAGTAGTAGTAGTAGTAGTAGTAGTAGTAAAGTTGGAAGGGATCTTAGAGGTCATCTAGTCCAACCCCATGCTCAGGCAGGAAACCCTATACCATTTCGGACAAATGGCTGTCCAGTCTCTTCTTAAAAACTTCCAGTGTTGGAGCATTCACAACTTCTGGAGGCAGGTTGTTCCACTGATTAATTGTTCTCACTGTCAGGAAGTTCCTCCTTAGTTCTAGGTTGCTTCTCTCCTTGAAAACGTTATAGTCTCTACTGCTAAAGCTGAAATTGAGTCATGATGCTGCTGCTTCCAAAATCCTTCTCTATCCAGTGTTAGATATCGCTGAAGTTTTCCAAGGATGTTACAAAAGGCACACAAAATAGACAAGCCAAATTTGCATCCATATTAATGAAATCATATTAAACAAGGGTTTCAGTGGAAACTTGCTTTCATTTCTGCCTTTTCCAGCCTGGACCCTAAGTTGCTATCCTTGCACATCATTTTAACACATCAAATACAAGTCTACGAGGCTTTAAAAAAAAACAACAATGAGTTTCTCGAATGGAAACATAACCCAATCTATTTTTAATAAGCACAGGAAAAACTTTGATTTAAAAAAATAATAATGTGTGAAACATGCCCGAAAAATTTAAAAGGGATGCTGCAGAAGAAGTCAAGATTTCAGCGTTTTTCCTTGCTACCTTCTGGGAGGAGGGGGCTCCGTGGTATCCGTAGCAGAACATCCAGATTCAGCCAGAGTTTTATTCCATACAGCATTAACCTTGTGAACTCTCAAGCTTCCTCCTTCCGTTATAAATTCAAGATGGACAGTGTTTAATATTTATTTGTTATGTACATGTAGGGGTGGGGTCTATACATATGTTGTACATGGTACGTTTGGGTGTGTGTTATGTATGTGTTTCATTTTGAGAGTGGGCAACTAAATTTCATTTTTGATGTGTGCCATTGTGCCCGCAATAAAAAAAATGACAATAAAGGTATCTTGTCTTGTCTTGTCTTGTCTTGTCTTGCCTTGCCTTGCCTTGCCTTGCCTTATCTTATCTTATCTTCTTATCTTATCTTATCTTATCTTATCTTATCTTATCTTGTCTTGCCTTGCCTTGCCTTGCCTTGCCTTGCCTTGCCTTGCCTTGCCTTATCTTATCTTATCTTATCTTATCTTATCTTATCTTATCTTATCTTATCTTATCTTATCTTACCTTATCTTACCTTATCTTATCTGTACAGGTAGTCCTTGATGTACAACAATTCATTTAGTGACCATTCAAATTTACAACAGAAAAGAGTGACTTCTGATTGTTTTTCACATGACCGTTGACACATCCCCTTGGTCACATGATCAAAACTCACTCACCTTTATGACAGTTGCAGTGTCCTGGGGTCATGTAATCCCTTTTCACGACCTTCTGACAAGCAAAGTCAATGGGAAAAACCAGATTCACTTAACAAACGTGTTACTAATTTAACAACTGCTGTGATTCACTTAACAAACATGGTAAGAAAGGTCATAAAATGGAGCAAAATTCACTTAACGAGCATCCCGCTTAGCAACAAAAACAAGGAGTACCAAAGCATTTTTTCCCCAATTAGGAATAATGTAGTGAGTCACAAGGCAGCCAACAACAAGTTCTAGCTTGTGTGTGGCATACCAAACAAACGATGAGCAGCAGGCCAACATTTTTATGGCAAAATGCGTTGAGTACCAAGTTCAATGAGTCTCAAAACCGTTGAGTACAAGGGACCACTTGCATTAGCAATGAGAAAAATTCATACAAAAAAGTTCACAGCGTTTACTCAAACACTAGATGTCTCCATAATCACAAGTATTGCCTCTCACAGCTTCAGCTTCCGTTCTTATACTAGTATAAGGTGTACTACTGCTATTTACTACTACTTTCCTTGGACTTTTCTTTGGAAACATGATAACACTCCTACATCCAGTTAGGAAACAGCTCCTTACTTCTCTTCTTCTTATCCAATCATGCATGGAGTCCAATTTTTTTATTATTATTATTATCTGTTAGCCGCCTAGAATCACTGTGAGCAAGAAGGCGGCTCTATAAATGATCTGAAAATAAATATAAATAAATAAATAAATTGGCCTCTTAAAGTTACCTCTGAATATGTTATAAGTTGTCAGTTTCCTAGTTCTCTAACCAAGGCCAGTATTTTTAAAAATGCCATCTCTCTCGCTGCTTTCTCAGCTTGCGTCTTTCCAGGGTTCACCCATTATGTCCTATCTTTTCCTCTCTTAACTGTGTCGTCCATCTTTACCTGATGGGCTTGCAGAATTTGGGCAAATTCAAATTTGCCCCACTCAAATTTTCACAGCTTCCAGGAATTGGGATGCCATAATTCAGTGGCTAATTGAATTGAAGAACGTTTTTTTCTGGAATTGAGTATGTCCAGTCTAGTGAAAAGAAGGACGAGGGGGGACATGATTGCAGTCTTCCAATATCTCAGGGGCTGCCCCAAAGAAGAGGGAGTCAAGCTATTCTCCAAAGCGCCTGAAGGCAGGACAAGAAGCAATGGATGGAAACTAATCAAGGAGAGAAGCAACCTGGAATTAAGGAGAAATTTCCTAACAGTGAGAACAATCAATCAGTAGAACGGCTTGCCTTCAGAAGTTATAGGTGCTCCATCACTGGAGGTTTTAAAGAAAAGATTGGACAGCCATTTGTCTGAAATGGTATAGGGCAGCGGTTCTCAACCTATGGGTCGCAATCCATTTGGGGTCGAACGACCATTTCACGAGGGTCACCAAACACCGCAGTCCGCCATTTTTTCCCCTTTTCCCCTCGGCCGGCGCAGGGGGCAGCACCGCGCATGCGCGGGGTAGCACCGCGTATGCGCGATGCGGGCCGTTGCGGGCGCGCCACGCATGCGCGGTGCAGGTCGGGCTCGCGCCGCGCATGCACGGTGCAGGTCGGGGTCGCAATTTGAAATAGGTTGAAAACCGCTGGTATAGGGTCTCCTGCTCGAACAGGGGTTTGGACTAGATGACCTCCAAGGTCCCTTCCAACTCCGTTATTCTATGTTCTATGCCATACAACAAGGATATGACACTTTGCCCACTGAGCTCTCAGCCATGCCTCCCCCCCCATAAACGTCAAAGGAACACAGGTGACAGATACCACGTGGTCTTTATTTTTTAATACCTTCTCGTTTCTTGGACATCTGTTCAGTTACAAATAATGAGGAAAGGGCAATTAAGATTTTATTTGTTGGCTTGGGTCCTGTTTTCCAAATGTCCAAGGGTGTCTAGATTGCCATAGAGCCCTACACAAAGGCACCGTGGCCTTTTTTGCAAGATGTGGGACAGCAAAACTGGGAGATCTCAGGCCATTCCTGGAGAGATTTGACATTAGTATCTGAATAGTGCATTGTCCCTAGGAATATATGGAATAATGGCTTAAGGAAGAGCACAATTGTCTTTGCTTATGATTCCTGCCTCCCTGGTAGAGCTGGTACAAAACAGTATTCCAACTCAATTTTAGTGAAATTTAGTCAACAATTCAAAAAAGAGAAAGAAAGAAAACCTGAAGAAATGATTGTCCTGGTTTGGTGAAGATGTTTCAACAGTTCAGGAGCAAATCCTACTGAGCTAAGTATTATTGATACTAATTCAAAAGAAGAAAAAGATCAGTCAGGTCAGGCAATCAATTGGACCTGTGAGTAGAGATCTACTCACTAAGCACCACCATCCAGCCCACTGGAACAGATATTAGGCCACTGTACTAAGGACCCGTCCATCTAAATCCAGATAGGATGGTAAACAGAAAAAAAATCAAATATCATAAACTCTGACTCTGGGTGGAAATGTAAAAGGTTAAGCACAAGGAACCGCTTATTTCCTGAGTAAGAAGAAAGGAAAAGAGGGGGAGGGAGAGAGGGAGGGAGGGAGGGAAGGAAGGAAGGAAGGAAAAAGAGAGGGGGAGGGAGAGGGAGAGGAAGAAGGAGAAGGAGAGAGAGAGAGAAGGAAGGAAGGAAGGAAGGAAGGAAGGAAGGAAGGAAGGAAGGAAGGAAGGAAAGAAGGAAGGAAAGAAGGAAGGAAGGAAGGAAGGAAGGAAGGAAGGAAAGAAGGAAGGAAAGAAGGAAGGAAGGAAGGAAGGAAGGAAGGAAGGAAGGAAGGAAGGAAAAAGAGAGGGGGAGGGAGAGGAAGAAGGAGAAGGAGAGAGAGAGAAGGAAGGAAGGAAGGAAGGAAGGAAGGAAGGAAGGAAGGAAGGAAGGAAAAGGAGAGGGGGAGCGGGAGTGGGAGTGGGAGCGGGAGCAGGAGGGGGAGGGAGAGGGGAGGGGGAGGGGGAGGGGGAGAGAAGGAGAAGGAGAAGGAGAAGGAGAAGGAGAAGGAGAAGGAGAAGGAGAAGGAGAAGGAGAAGGAGAAGGAGAAGGAGAAGGAGAAGGAGAAGGAGAAGGAAAGAGGGGGAGAGAAGGAAGGAAGGAAGGAAAAAGAGAGGGGGAGGGGGAGGAAGAAGGAGAAGGAGGGAGAGAGAAGGAAGGAAGGAAGGAAGGAAGGAAGGAAGGAAGGAAGGAAAAAGAGAGGGGAAGGGAGAGGAAGAAGGAGGAGAGAGAGAGAGAGAGAAGGAAGGAAGGAAGGAAGGAAGGAAGGAAGGAAGGAAGGAAGGAAGGAAGGAAGGAAGGAAGGAAGGAAGGAAGGAAGGAAGGAAGGAAGGAAGGAAGCGGTCCCTTTCTTGAAAAGCCTTGCTGGAAATCTTGACATGTAAATATTTTCAGCAGGAGCCACAAATAGCTTTAACCTGCATTGATCCTGGCTTTCATTTCTCATCAGTCATGGTTACTTGCTTCTCATGACTGAATGGGGAAACATTCCAGTTATGATACATGTAATTAATTACTGTCAGAAGCTCTGCCCAGGCAGAACTGCTTTCTGCTTTAGTTCAGCTACCTCTTACAGTTAAGTAGGAGAAATTTAATTTAAAAAAGGCTTTGATGCCGTGCATCAGCGTGAGATGGAGTGGAAGAATGCAATTACAGCAGGCGCGTCTGACAAAGAGAAAGGCAGGTAGGGGGTCTTTATGGTTTATGGTATAAAGAGAGGGGGATTCGGGGGGGGTTGCATCTCAAATACCTAAAGAATTGATTTATGGAGGATGGCAAACTTACAGCCAGATACTGCTCTGACAAAATCCCAGTTCGCCATACGTCTAGATTCTCCCCTGAGATTTTGGACTTAGTTAAGCAACTACTATATTTGGAATGATACTATTGGTGAGGGAATGCATGCATTATGAACAGAGATCCCTTCCCATGTGGAATGGCGAGATATCGTGAGTGACCCACTTCTTAATGGACCACTGCTCTCCTTGTTTATTGTAAAGCCCAGAGGAACTGATGAACCTGAGGAAGCATCGTCTGAAAATTAATTATCTGTAAAGGTGGAGGGCGTGCCCCTTGGCTCCTTAGCACCCTTACTATCCCTGTAGCAGAGTTGAAATAATGGGTGCTCCATATGGCAGTGCCCCCAGTGATATAATTCCTCCTACCACTGCAACTTCCAGTGAGCGGAAGAGTTAGCAGCTGTCAGAACTCTTCTCCTTCTCTCAGTATTTTGGACACTGTTGGCTGCATGGATCCTTATTTGGGTCCAGTGGTGGGATTCAAACATGTGAACAACCGGTTCTCTGTGTGGATGCTTCCGGAAGTCCATGCTGGGCCTGGGCAACAAAAAATTAGCTACCGGTTCTGCCAAAGTGATGCGAACCGGATGAACTTCACCACTGGTTGTGTCCCAATGCAATGTATTAGACCAGGAGACCCCAATCTTGGCCACTTTATGACTTGTGGACTTCAACTCCCAGAATTCCTCAGCCAGCCAGGGCTGGCTGAGGAATTCTGGGAGTTGAAGTCCACAAGTCATAAAGTGGCCAAGGTTGGGGACCCCTGTATTAGACCCAGAGTGTTTAGGAGGCCCCCAGCGGCATAGAAAGCCCATGTGAATGCTATTTTCCCCAGCAGTTATCTCACCTATGGAAATATCTGGTTTCAAGTGCAAGAAAGAGCAACCTGTTAGGCCCAAAGCACAATCTACAGCTCTGTTCTCTTACATAAGCATCCTTGAAACAGAAACAGTAGGGACAAAGGATGTTACAAGAGTCAGAACATTATTACACCCACCTGTGGCATTGCGAGGATGACTTCATAACACCCGGAGCCCTATACAGAATACAGAAAAAGAGAGTTGGAAGAGATCCTGGAGATCCAAGACATGTCAAACTGCCAGTCCATGGGCCGGATGCGTCATACCGAAACTGCACCCACCCCATTGCCAGCAATGGGGACAAAGTCATGATACGTCGCGCAACGTCACGTGACGTTGCAAGTTTGACATGCCTGTTCTAGTCCAATCTCTTTCTCTCTGTCTATCATCTCTCTTTATCTATATCTATCTATCTATCTCTATAATCTCCATCTTTACCTCTATCTCTCATCTCTCTATATCGGACTCTCTCTCTCTCTCTCTCTTTATCTGTCTGTATCTCTGTGTATAGCTCCATCACCATCTCCATCTCTGTCTCGCTATATCTCCTATCTATATCTATCTCCCTGTCTCTCAATATCTCTATCTCCTATCTCTATCTCTCTGTATCTCTCTGTATCTCTCTCTATCTCCTATCTGTACCTCTATCTATCTCTCTATCTCTCTGTCTCTGTCACTCTCTCTCACTCTCTCTCCTATCTATCTCTGTCTGTCTCTCTAAAGCTCTCTCTCTATCTCCTATCTTTCTCTCTTTCTCTCTCTCTTTCTGCCTCTCTCTCTATCGTTCTCTATCTCTATCTGCTATCTCTATCTCTGTCTCTCTATCTCTCTTTATCTCTCTTTCTCTGTCTCTGTCATCTATCTCTCTCTGTCTATCTATCACTCTCTATCTCCTGTCTCTTTATCTCTATCTCCATCTCTCTGTGTGTGTCTCTGTCTCTCTCTCTCTTTCTGTATCTCTCTTTCTGTCTCTCTCTCCCTCCCTCCCTCTATCGCGGGGGTCGCCGGGCACTGCCGGCCGCCATTTTGTTTTTTTTATTTTTATTTTTTAAATTTTTTTTAAAATTTTTTAAATTTTTTTTAATTTTTTTTGGCGCGCGCATGCTGTGCACGCTCAGATCCGCCCATTGCGCCGGGAAAAAAATTAAAAAAATTAAAAAAAATTAAAAAAAATTAAAAAAACAAAATGGCGGCCACGATGGGCGGATCTGCGCATGCACGGATCGGCCCGTTGCACGCGCCATGCATGCGCGCATCTGCCTGTCGTGGCCGCCATTTTGTTTTTTTAAAATTTTTTTACATTTTTTTTAAATAAAAAAAAACAAAATGGCGGCCCACGACGGGCGGATGTGCGCATGCGTGGCGTGTGCGACATGCCGATCCGTGCATGCGCAGATCCGCCCGTCGCGGGCCGCCATTTTTTTTTTATTTTTTTAAATTTTTTTTAAAAAAAAATAAAAAAAACAAAATGGCGGCCCCCGACGTGCGGATGCGCGCATGCGTGGCGCGTGTGACGGGCTGACCCGTGAATGCGTAGATCCGCCCATCGCGGCCGCCATTTTGTTTTTTTGTTTTTTGATTTTTTTAAAAAAAATTTAAATTTTTTTTTTGCACGCGCGCGCACACGCCTCCGGGTCGGGGTCGCGGCGCGCATGGGCGGGGCAAGTGGGGTCTCAACCTCAGAAAGGTTGAGAACCACTGTCTATCTATCTATCTATCTATCTATCTATCTATCTATCTATCTATACTGCTCACAAAAATAAAGGGAACACAAACGAATAGGATCCTATACGTTTGTGTTCCCTTTATTTTTTTGAGCAGTATCTATCTATCTATCTATCTATCTATCTATCTATCTATCTATCTATCTATCTATCTATCTATCTCCATCTTTCGCTCTAGCTCTATATATGATATGACCAATCAGGAAAAAAATCCCTTTTGTTTATTCTTCAACTATGCAAGGGTATATTTTCATTATTCTGCTTCTACTTTTCTTGATACACAGGTGGTTGATTATCTTAATACACTTTTATTTAGAAAACTAAAGTCATTACTTAATGTTTAAAAACATTATATCAGTTTCTACGGTGACCTGAAGAACTCAGCGCTTAGACTTTTCTCGTTTTATAAGATTACAAGGTTATGGTAATACTGCATGAAATCAATTGCTATGGCCCTGCGCATTCAGTTTAGACAAACACCCGGCTAAAGGGATTTATAAGTTAGCTGTGTTTACCTACAGAAAGATGATCTTTCAAGTAACTTTAGTAAGAGCAGTACAACTCTAAAGGCAAACAACAATCTCCCTTTAAAAGGATCTTTCAACAAGTTGTGGGTAAAGGACCTGATCTTGAAAAGTTTGTAGCTTAATTTTGGAGGACAATCGTTTGTCATTGCCATGAATTCAGCTTTTTCAGAGTCAAAATATTTTCTGAAAAAACATTATTAGAAACTCAAGCTGATGTCAGAAGAATACAATATGTTGTTTGCCTTAAAGGTGTACACTGTGGTTATGGTTATCTCTGCACTACACTGTTTGCTTTTAAAGCTCTGGTCATGAAAGGCTAAACTTAAGCCATATTCCATCCAACTTAAAGAGATGGGTTGCTGGAGAAAAAAACAGGAAACAAAGAAGAAGAAGAAAGCAATGGATTTGAAGTGGCTAGAAAGGAAAGAGATATAATTAAGCAGATTTATTTTCCCCAACATGGAAACCTCTGAATTAGAGAAATCTGAATTGTTGACTTGCTGATTGTGAAATGGAAGTTAGCAGGGAGTAGAAAAGTGTTCCACCCATATCAGCTGGGTGTGGTAACATTATTGCAGTGGTTCTCAACCTTTTTCAGGTTGAGACCCCATTTGCGCCACCCATGCACGGCGTGACCCCGACGCACGCGCATGCATGTGCGATGGGCTGGTCCGTGCATGCACGTGCGACGGGCCAATCTGCGCATGCGCGGCACGCGATGGCCAATCCGCGCATGCGCGTGCAACAGGCCGATCCGCGCATGCGTGGCGCACGTGCAACGGCCTGAACCATGCATGCATGGCGTGCGTGCGACGAAGGGGAAAAAAACAAAATGGCGGACCGCGACGGCCGAACCATGCATGCGCGGCGCGCGCGCGACGGCCCGAACTGCACATGCGCGGCACACACGCGACGGGAGAAAAAAACAAAACAAAATGGCGGACCGCGGTGTCTGGCGACCCCCGCGAAATGGTCGTTCAACCCCAAATGGGGTCGCGACCCATAGGTTGAGAACCGCTGCATTATTGCATAAATGAGGCATTGATTCCAGTTCATTGTTTGATTCACCTGTGAAAATTCAGAATCAGAATCAAAATAGAATTGCAGTGGACCATGGAGATCTTCTAGTCCAAGAAGGAGACCTTATGCCAGGGGTGTCAAACTGCCGGCCCATGGAAGCCGCCCCTACCCCATTGCCAGCAATGGCAAAACTGTCCTGATACGTTGTGTGATGTCATGTGACATTGCAAATTTGACATGTCTGCCTTATACCAGTCCAGACAAGTGGCTGTCCAGTCTCTTCTTGAAAGCCTCCAGTGATGGAGCATCCGCAACTTCTGGTGGCAAGCTGTTCCACTGGTTAATTGTGCTCATTGTTAGGAAGTTTCTCCTTAATTCTAGGTTGCTTCTCTCCTTGAATAGTTTCCATCCATTGTTTCTTGTCTTGCCTTCTGGTGCTTTGGAAAATAGGTTGATCCCTTTTATTTATTTATTTATTTATTTATTTATTAATCAAATTTCTATACCGCCCCTCTCCCGAAGGACTCGGGGCCGTGTACAGCCTAAAATTTAAAAAACATATAAATATACAAAATTTAAAATAATTAAAAATGAATTAAATAATTTGGCCGAAATCCCCATTTAAAACCCAAGACATACAAAGCTTAAAATCTTAAAAATACTCAGTCCCGCTAAAACATTTTGACCCTATTGGAACCGAAGCTTCTATGCCAGGCCGGCCTGTCGAAAAAGGAATGTTTTTAGTTCCCGACGGAAGGTGCGTAAATCTGTTATTGTACAGAGTTCGGGGGGGAGCTCGTTCCATAACGTGGGAGCTCCCACAGAGAAGGCTCTCCCCCTGGGGGTCGCCAGCCGGCACTGTCTGGCCGACAGCTCCCTGAGGAGGCCCTCTCTGTGAGAGCGTACTGGACGGCGGGAGGTATTTGCTGGTAGTAGACGGTCCTGTAAGTATCCGGGTCCGATGCCATGGAGCGCTTTAAAAGTGGTCACTAACACCTTGAACCGCACCCGAAAGACCACCGGCAACCAGTGCAACTCACGCAGGAGCGGTGTTACGTGGGAGCGCCACGACGCTCCCATCACTACCCGTGCGGCCGCATTCTGGGCAAGTTGGAGCTTCCGGGTGCACCTCAAGGGGAGCCCCATGTAGAGAAGTGGCAGCCCCTTAAAAATATTGGAACACTGGTATTATGTCACCTGTAGTCCTTCCCTTCACCACACTAGAAATAATTCTATTTCCAGTTGGTTGGTTGTAATCTATTTTCTTAAACTGGTTTCCATTCAGTACCAAAGGATCTTTTTAAAATGATAGTAACTGGAGAGGATAATGTTAATCAGTTCTAACTGCCTCAACCACCAAGCTGCTGGGAGGAGAATTGAAATGATGTAGTTCAGTGTTTCTCAACCTTGACAATTTTAAGGCATGTGGACTTCAACTCCCAGAATTCCACAGCCAGCATTGCTGGCTGTGGAATTCTGGGAGTTGAAGTCCACATGCCTTAAAATTGTCAAGGTTGAGAAACACTGATGTAGTTGTTCAGTCCCTATAGTAGGTAGCAGCATCCAGTCACTCTTGCCTGACTTGAAATGGTTGAGATTGGAAAGAAATTTTTTTTAAAAAATGAAGAGAAGGACAAGGGGAGACATGATAGCAGTGTTCCAGTATTTGAGGGGCTGCCACAGAGAAGAGGGGGTCTGTCTATTCTCCAAAGCACCTGAAGGCAGGATAAGAAGCAATGGATGGAAAATAATCAAGGAGAGAAGCAATCTAGAACTAAGGAGAAACTTCCTGACAGTGAGAACAATTAACCAGTGGAACAACCTGCCTCCAGAAGTGGTGAATCTCCAACACTGGAAGTTTTTAAGAAGAGACTGGTCAACCATTTGTCTGAAATGGATTCCTAACTGAGCAGGGGGGTTGGACTAGAAGACCTTCTAAGTCTCTTATTCTGGATGAGAGACCACTAATAAACCCCCAGCTGGAGGCTTGATCAGGATGTTTTCTTTAAAAAAAATTACATCCAGAAGAAGTCAGCAGGCAAAGTGATTCCTTAATGTTGTCATGTGGCTGTCCTGCCCATGAAGTCACAAGAAGTTCAACCCACCTGGAGGGAGATGTTACCTTTGGGGACAGAGTCAGCCTCATTTAGCCAATGAAGTGTTAATCTCACATGGCAGGTAGATATATACAGAAAGGGGGAAAAGATAAGGTGTGAGGTGAAAAAAAAAGGAATGAAACGCAAACATACTGTGATAGTTAACTGAAAGCTGAATTGTGTAAGATAAAATATATTGACCCACAAGTGATAGCACAAGCGTCAGTCATTTGTGAGCTAATAACACCTATAGAGGGATTAAAGCCTGGTATTTTGATCTGGGTCATGGATGATAGAATTAAACAATAAAAGTTTAATCCTCACCCTTTGTTGGCATACCATAACACAGAGGGAAATAAGAGCAGAAGGAGGCAGCCTGGATGAAATTTTTGCCTTGAGAAAAAGTATAACGATCAAAATAAAGAAGTGTTTGCATGTATAAGTGTATTGCGATGCGTGATTGGTGGCATCTGAGGGAAAAAAAAGACATGAAACAGCATAAAAAGTGTACATTTTATATTATAAAAATCTTAAACTGAAGGTGATATTTTCCTGCATAAATCCATAGTGGCGATACAGAACGTTGAGACTTTCTGTTCAGGTTCAAATTCAGTTGTATAAAACAAAATTATCCTCAGCACGATGGAACTTCAGTTAGCCAGCGTAGGATGTAGGTTCTTAGAAAAAGGACTCTGAGGGACTGTACGAACTAAATTCCTCTCAATTACAAGAGCAAATTTGTACTGGAAAAGAGATTCTACTTGACTATTGTGCTTCCTTCCAATATGGCAGATGGCAAGAGGTTAAAGCGAGCCAGCGTCATGTGCTGAAGTTAGCCCTTCAAGGCAAGGCAGACTATGAAACCAAAGTCAATAACAATAATAGAGTTGGAAGGGGCCTTTAAGGTCTTCTAGTCCAACCCCCTGCTCAGGCAGGAAACCCTATACCATTTCAGACAAATGGTTGTCCAGTCTCTTCTTAAAAACTTCAAATGATCACTAAGCACTGCTTGTAAGTCAAGGACAGGAGTCTTCAAACTTGGCCCTTTTATGACTTGTGGACTTCCAACTCCCAGAATTCCTCAGCCCAGCATGCACTGGCTGAGGAATTCTGGGAGTTGGAAGTCCACAAGTCATAAAAGGGCCAAGTTTGAAGACTCCTGCTCAAGGACTACCTGCAAGTGATTTGCTGGCATGAAGAATTTCCTGACTATATCCTGCCTGTATTGTTTAGCATCACTCTGATCTATTTGCGGAGCTTCTAGGGAGAATTGTCCCTCTAGATCAGGGGTAGACAATCTTGGTTCTTTTGTGACTCGTGGACTTCAGCTCCCAGAATTCCTGAGCCAGCTATGCTGAGGGGAAAGGGAGAGGTTTCCAAGCTGAACTATGCTGGCTCAGGAATTCTGGGAGTTAAAGTCCACAAGCCAAGGTTGCCTACCCCTGCTCTAAGTCATGGAGACCAATTGGTATGAAAGTACCCTAACATAGATTATTCTAGATTCTATATTTTTTTTCCAGGAGAAAAAAAACTCAGGGTTCTGACAGGCAGGAAATTTCTGGAAAGATGAAGCTTAAGCCCAAAATGCAGTTACCATTAGGATTTATCCTTTTTTTTCCAAATAGCATGGAGATGCACCTTCATCACTCAGCCAGCCATTTTTACCTGCAAAAGGCAAAATTACAGGAAACCCATGTCTTCCCCAGCACTGGAAGTGGTTCAGGGCACAGGGCATCTGGAGAAACCCATCAAATGCCTTTAAAGATGACCTCAGTTAACACAAGCCAGCTCCTTCGTTTGGGCTATAATATCAAGTGACTGTGTAATCCACAGCTCTTTTCTTTAGAGAGCTTTGGTGGCGGTTTTGTTTTCAAAACAAACAGTCAGAGGGCACGATTCAAGATTCCAGCCCAAAACCAGGTCTCTTGAGAATTTTGCAGGACTGAGGCTGAAATCCTACAAATAAACCAAAGAGTTACTGAAAAAGATCTGCCTTGATCATCCTATTTCAGAAGAGAGCAATTGTCGTCAAGCAAGCTCAAAATACTATTTCAGGCAGGAACAAAATCCTACAGGATGGAGGATAGACAGATCTTTTTAAGAATCATTTCACCAGCTTTTTTTTTTTTTTTTAAAAGTCTTTTCATCATTTCCTTTGACACAACAAAGCCTAGCGCTTTTTGCAGCAAGATGTTTTATAAGTTCGGGTTTATTTTAATGACCCAAATGTTTATGTTTTATAAACGAAATGTTGATGTTTTTGTGCTGATGTTCTACCACAGCGGATCCAGTACAAAGCTATGACCCAGGTGTTGGGGATCCCTGTTCTATGAAACATTAATATTTCTGTCCCCAGCCCCCCTTAGAGCTGAAGAGGCAAATAGTTTAACATTGTATGATCAGAGGTATACCCAACTCAACAATATTGCAGAAGACAATGACATATTATTTCCATATTGTTGCCAATAAAAGTGTGCAGTTGTGTCCAGGAAATCACCAAGAATTGTGCATAGTTCAAAGGAATTAAACTGTTGATTTTGGATACTGGTTTTTTTTTTTTAGTGCTGTTGACTAAGAGCACTAAAAACTGTTCCACTGAACTTCATTATAGAAAAAGCCACTATATGTGAAGTCCTGGAATTAAAGAATTGTAGAGATAGATGGTATCAGAAGGATCATCTAATCCAGCCTTCTTCGCTGTGCAGAAAACGAGTTAAATCACTCTTGAAGAGTGGCTTTCCAACTTCTTCTTTAAAACTCCAGGGACAAAGAACCCAGATGTCAGATTCTTTATTCAGTTCAACCTGTATTATTTACTCTGGCTGGTCACAGCTTTCCTAAGACAGTGGCCAAGATCTTTCCCTTCTTTGATAATAGAATTACCTGTGATCCTTTGAATTAGAGATGCTAGGAATTCTGGGGGATTGTAGTCCTTAAACTTTTCAAGATCACCAGATTGGGAAGGCTACAATTACTTCATCTCTTTAAGAATTGTATACAAAGATGGATTCCAACAGAAACATTTGAATTTAGGGGAAATTTGATATATTTTGTTTCTCATGCTTGATCTACGATGAAGTTTCATACATTCAAGTCACCATTTGGTGTTTCAGTCATTAACTTGTGAATGTGGCCAAGGCCATGTGCGTATGCGCATATGTGAGAAGTGATCCTTGGCAACTTCCTGAAAACGTAGCCCTTGCAGTTTTCTTAAGAAGTGGTTTGCCGTTACCTCACAATCACACTCTCCTAGTTTCTAGCCTGTTACTTTAATCCCTGCTCTAAACTATTTCAGGCCTAAGGAACTAATCTATGTAAAATAGTACGTGATGTATGTGTTTGTCTATATCAATTTATGTGCTAATTTGAAGCCAATTTTATTCCGTTTCCTTGTAACTATTGAAATCTAAAACGTGACATGGATGTCAAATGGAGATAACCAGCAAATAGGAATAAGAGGACTCCCCAGATGTATTTGACTGTTGGTATTGTCCCTTTCTCTTCTTCTACTTTAGAATAAGAGAATCATAAAATGTTAGATGTTCAAAAGAAGTGGAGATCATCGCAGGGATTGCCCCAAAGAAGAGGGAGTCAAGCTATTCTCCAAAGCACCTGAAGGCAGGACAAGAAGCAACGGATGGAGACTAATCAAGGAGAGAAGCAACCTAGAACTAAGGAGGAATTTCCTGACAGTGAGAACAATTAACCAGTGGAACAACCTGCCTCCAGAAGCTATCAATGCTCCAACACTGGAAGTTTTTAAGAAGAAACTGGACAGCCATTTGTCTAAAATGATATATGGTTTCCTGCCAGAGCAGGCGGTTAGACTAGATGACCTTCAAAGTCCCTTCCAACTTTTTATTATTATTATTATTATTATTATTATTATTATTATTATTATTATTATTATTATTATTATTATTATTATTATTATTATTATTATTATTATTATGTAGTGATGGAGATGTGTGGACCATTTTATAGTCCTATAAAAACTTCATATAAATACTAATTCTAATATTAATTGAGTGAAGTGATTTTTTAAAAAAAATGTTTAGGGCCATGCACAAGTGTCAGAGCATTTACTTCATTTGGGAATAAAAGTTTGTTTTACAAAAGCAATGTACATTTCCTGTCAGCAGGAATACCCAAGCCACAAAGGGATGTGTTGATATTTCTTCTATCTAAAATTTACACATAAACAGGATAAATAACAGTGCAATTTCTCTACAGACTTCATTCAATAATTTTTGAGGGTTTTTTTTCCCCTCTTCCTTTCCTTCTTAAGAATAGATAACATTACCATGACAATAGATATGGACAGGATATCTATACTTAGCATGATGGCTTTTTTCCCCTCTCATCTTGTTGAGAATGCGTGGGAAACTTATTTAGCTGGTTCCTAAATCTGTAGTAGATTTCCTTTTACCTCAATCACTGGAGATTGCTGGGGTCCCAATTGCTTTCTTGCCTCTTTGAAATATTAACAGTGAATTATTTATTTACAATTCAAATGCAGAACAGGTAGTTCTTCATTTAGTGACTGTTTGAAATTATAAAGCACTAAAAAAAAATAAGGTGAGGAGTGGTCCACACACTTATTACCATTGCAGCATCCTCTTATTCATGGGATCAAAATTTGGGCACTTGGCAACCAATATATACAGGAAGTCCTCGAATTAACAACAATTCATTTAGTGACCATTCAAAGTTACAACAGCTTGGGAAAAAGTGACTTATTACCATTTTTCACACTTATGGCCATTGCAGCATCCCCATGGTCACTTGAGCAAAATTCAAACGCTTGGGAACGGATATATATTTATAACGGTTGCAGTGTCCCGGGATCATGTGATCCCTTTTGCGACCTTCTGATATGCAAAGTCCATGGGGAGGCCAGATTCACTTAACAACCGTGTTACTAATCTAACAACTTCAGCGATTCACTTAACAAAAGTGGCAAGGGAAATTGTCAAAGGGGGCAAAACTCACTTAAACAAATGTCTCCCTTAGCCACATAAATTCTCTGCTCAGCTGTGGGCATAAGTCAAGGACTGTCTGTATTTACAATGACCGAAGCATTTTGAGGTCATGTAATCACCATTTGGGATCTTCCCAACCAGCTTTTGACAAGCAAGGCCTATCGGGGAAGCCAGACTGGCCTAATTCACTTCACTGCAGTGATTTGCTTAATAACCATGGTAAAAAAGGTCATAAAATGGGGCAGATCCACTTAACAATCATCTTCCTTAGCCATGGAAACTCTGTTCCATTGTGATGATAAGTTGAGAAAACCTGTTGTCATGGCTGACTTGCTACGCAGCCCCTGACAACAGTATGTCTAGTTTAAAGAAGAGAAGGAGCCTTTTCTGTTGGGGCACCGACGATGTGGAACGAGCTCCCCCCGGAACTCCGGATGTGTCATGATCTCCGCACCTTCAGAAGAGAATTGAAGACTCATCTCTTCAATCAAGCCGGCCTGGCCTAGAGCTCCTCGGGTTTTTTACGTACATTTTAAATAAAGTAGTTAGGGTTTTAGTATGGGATTTTAATTGGTTTTTAGTAACAGTCTAGGTAATTTAATTCAGTTTTAAATATTTATTATTGTTATGTTTTAATTTGGCTGTAAACCGCCCCAAGTCCTACAGGAGAGGGGCAGTATAAAAGTTTACAAAATAAATAAAATAAATAAAATAAAAAGGACCAGGGGGGGCAGTGTTCCAATATCTCAGGGGCTGCCCCAAAGAAGAGGGAGTCAAGCTATTCTCCAAAACACCTGAAGGCAGGACAAGAAGCAATGGATGGAAACTAATCAAGGAGAGAAGCAACCTAGAACTAAGGAGAAACTTCCTGACAGTTAAAACAATTAATCAGTGGAACAACCTGCCTCCAAGAGTTGTGAATGCTCCAACACTGGAAATTTTTAAGAAGAGACTGGACAGCCATTTGTCTGAAACGGTATAGGGTTTCCTGCCTGAGCAGGGGGTTGAACTAGATGACCTCCAAGGTTCCTTCCAACTTTATTATTAGTAGTAGCAGTAATGGGAGGAGGGAGGGAAGGTATTGGAATGTAAAGGAGGTCTTGGAGGAAAATTGGGAATGCAGATGAAGCCTGAGACAGACGCAAAACCCCAAGGCTAGGAACATCCAAGGCAGACAGACCCTTCCCAAAACAGAGCAAGTGCAAATGATTGGTGGAGAATGGACAATGGGAGGTCCAGGGGGGGAGGGAGAGTTTGCCTATGCTATTTGCATATGAAATTGTTAGAATTGGCTTTTTTTTTTTTTTTACTTCTGTACCGAGCACCAAAGAATTGAGGCCTTTGAATTATGGTGCTGGAGAAGACTCCTGCGAGTCCCCTGGACTGCAAGGCGATCAAACCGGTCAGTCCTAGAGGAGATCAACCCTGACTGCTCTTTAGAAGGCCAGATCCTGAAGTTGAAACTCAAGTACTTTGGCCACCTAATGAGAAGGAAGGACTCCCTGGAGAAGAGCCTGATGCTGGGAAAGATTGAGGGCAATAGAAGAAGGGGACGACAGAGAATGAGGTAGTTGGATGGAGTCACTGAAGCAGTGGGCGTGAGCTTAAATGGACTCCAGAAGATGGTAGAAGACAGGAAGGCCTGGAGGAACATTGTCCATGGGGTCGCAATGGGTTGGACATGACTTTGCAACTAACAACAACACAAAACTTGGTTACAGAAAAGCCTTACTAAAAAGAAATAGAAAAACAATCACAGGGAAATACAGATAGTCCTCACCTTACAACAACAATGTCTGTACCCATAATGGAATTTTCAGTAAATTTATATTCTTGGTTAAAAAAATGTCCCAGCGGTTTCTTTTGCTATCTAACCCAGTGGGACGGGTTGACACCTGTAATGTTTTAAATGTTGTGTAACATGAAAGGGGAAGAGAAAGAGAAGAGTAGGAGCTGTGGGAGCTGAATCTTGTACAATTCTTGACTCCAGGAATGGTCTCAGATTGTTCACACCTGGCATAAGGAGATGAAGAACAGTGTTTACAAAAAGAAACCATTTATGCCATATTTACAAGACAAAATGTTGATTTTATAATTAGAACTAGTTGACCTTACAACCCTATACAGTAAGATATAGTCTCATAAATAACATCCACAATTTCTTTGCACCCTCCAGCCCTAAACTACTGCACTTGGATTACTGAGTGATAGAACTGAGAGACAATGATTTCTCTCTCTTCTTTCGGATAAATCCGTAATCTAGTCAGGTAAGTACTTTCATCTAGGATTAAATCCTGAATAACAAAATATTTAACCAGCATTTGATTAGGGATTAGAAAGCAGGACTTTTTTCTGGAAGTTCCACCTTTCCTACGAACTTGACTTCACTGGTTATACTGCAGCCTAAAACAAAGAAGGATCCGCCATCAACCGCACTTTTTTTTCCTCCTGTATCTTTCTTCTTGTGTTCAAAAAATTTGGGAAATAGTTACCTCAACGTATGAAATTTGGAAGAATTATGGGTTATGGGATAGATGATGGGTAGATAGGAAATGGGTAGATGGATATCTACCCATCTCCTACCTACCTATTAGATAGGTACCATGTTTCCCCCAAAATAAGACCAGTCTTATATTAATTTTTACTCCAAAAGACGCATTAGGGCTTATTTTCCGGGTAGGTCTTATTTTTTGGGGGGGAGAAATACAGTACTAAATGTGTCCATTTGGCTGATGATCTTAACTGGGGCTTATTTTGGGGGTAGGGCTTATATTACGAGTATCCTGAAGAATCATGGTGGGGCTTATTTTCTGGTTGAGTGTTATTTTCAGGGGAAACACGGTAGATAGGTAGATAGATAGATGACAGATAGATGAGAGAGACAGACAGGCAGACAGACAGACAAAGAGACAGAGAGACTCATTCTCTCCAAATTGTTCTGCCTTTCACTCCAGTCTAGGAGCATCTTTTGCAGGCAGACGTCACTACTGCGAACACTGTAAATTCAAATTTTTGTGGCTGACAAAGAGTTAAATGGGAGACTAGTATAGCTATTTCAAGCTCTTTAGCTCTCATCAGTTAGTCTTACCCTTCCTGGATTCGAACCTGAGCAGCTTGCATGTTAGGCAGCTGTATTAGCCTTTAGGCCACAGGCTCCTCCTCACTCTGGTCAGTAGAGGTCAGGGAGGATATATAACTATGTGTTTGGGTGGAATACCCGGTCTACCAAATGTAAAGCAATTATAAGTCATAATGTTCCAAATACATTTCTTTCCTCTGTCATCTCTGTGTAGCATTTTTCGCATTGGAATAGGCCATCGGTGGGGAACCTATGGCACGGGTGCCAGAGATGGCACTCAGAGCCCTATCTGTGGGCACGCATGCCATCACCCCAGCCCTGCCTCCCCCCATGGCCCCCTCCTCACCAGCACCCCCCCCGGAGGTCACCCCTGGGTGCAGCCCACACAGAGCAGCACAGCCAAGGACATGGCAGCCAGGTAGCGGGGACAAGACTCCACCCTCATGCTCCATCATGTGCAGATGCTGCTGCAGGGCACGGGTGGAGGGTGTGGCCACCATGGTACTACTGGGCTGCCTTGGTGATCTGCGGTGGCCGTGGAGGCAGTGGGTGGCCCTGCGGGCAGGCGGGGCACATAGTGGCAGGCAGGGCGGGGGTGGGGGTGGTTTTTGAGCACTCGGTCTCTAAAAGGTTCACCATCACTGGAATAGGCAAAGCCACCAGAGAACTTTTCCTATACTGTATTGTAGCTCATGTCAATCAGTATAATACTGAAGAGCAATAAAGCACCACAAGAAAAGAAAAAGACATGTAGGGATGTTCCCATTTTTGAAGGCTTCTTCAACATTTGGAGGGTAACATTCACCGTTTAATTCCACCACCAATTTTTGCCTTCCAGAGTATCAATATTATTTCATTAATTCGCAGCCACCTTTCCCATTCTGGGAGCTTTCAGGCATGAAGGACTACAATTCTCATCATTCCCAGGCAGTCTGGGTAAATGGAGGGAGCTATAATCTAACACACTTGAATGCACTAGATGGGGAAGATTGATCTATATATTAAAAGCAGGCTATATTTATTGTGGAAAAATCAACATTATTATACTATAGTGCTATCTGCAGCAGCCATAAACTTAATGTGAATTGCAAATTGCTAATAAAACCTAATTATCTTCATCAAGAAAACAGTCAAATTATTGGGAGAACATGGTTGAAAAGGCCATTTATTTATAATATGTCTGGTCTTTGTGTTGATAATTGCATTTGCTTTATCTGCTCATGGCATGCTGGTTTAGTACTTAACCAAGCTGTGACACTTAACAGCCCCTGGCACTTTAATAGTTTTATCAGAAAATGTAAAGAAGTCTTGGGAACTGTAATTTAAAACGCAACGTTTAAATGCATTCAAAGAGCTGTTATTGTAAAATTATCTCCCAAAGACTCACATATAAGCTTGCATTTTGTGCCATGAAACAAAAGTTCATTAAAAAAATCTCCTACAAATTAAGGGCTGTATTTCTCCATTCTGTTTGTGCCTCCCAGTTTGAATGGACGTATAGTGGGAATTTATCAAAAAGAACAAGCATTAAGGTAGATTTTGTAGGAATCATCCTGACTTCGTAGGTAGGGAGAAAACCTTCTGCCATTTTCCCAATAGAACCGACAGGGAAGAAATGAATGTTTCTCCTTCCAGCTTAAATGGCCAGTCCTCCTAGTAGGTTAATCTCAGCAAATAACAGCTGACTCTTGCTTTGTGTGGAAGCATTAAGATCAACATAATCTTTATTGTCATTTTTTTACTGTGGGCACACTGGCACACCTTAACAATGAAATTTTGATGGCTGCTCTCAAAAGTGTCCACATACATTACACATATATAAACATACTATATACAACATATCTATAGACATAAACCCTTACATATTTTGTTGTTGTTGTTGTTAGTTGCGAAGTTGTTTCCGACCCATCGCAACCCCATGGACAACGTTCCTCCAGACCCTCCTGTCCTCTACCATCTTCTGGAGTCCATTTAAGCTCACGCCTACTGCTTCAGTGACTCCATCCAGCCACCTCATTCTCTGTCGTCCCCTTCTTCTATTGCCCTCCATCTTTCCCAGCATTAGGCTCTTCTCCAGTGAGTCCTTCCTTCTCATTAGGTGGCCAAAGTACTTGAGTTTCAACTTCAGGATCTGGCCTTCTAAAGAGCAGTCAGGGTTGATCTCTTCTAGGACTGACTGGTTTGAACGCCTTGCAGTCCAGGGGACTCGCAGGAGTCTTCTCCAGCACCTTAGTTCAAAGGCCTCAATTCTTTGGCGCTCAGCCTTTCTTATGGTCCAACTCTCACAGCCATACATTGCAACTGGGAAAAACATGGCCTTTTGTTGGCAGGGTGATGTCTCTGCTTTTTAGTATGCTGTCTAGATTTGCCATAGCTTTCCTCCACAGGAGCAAGCGTCTTTTAATTTCTTGGCTGCAGTCCCCATCTGTGGTGATCTTAGAGCCCAGGAAAATAAAATCTGTCACTATCTCCATTTCTTCCCCATCTATTTCCCAGGAATTGAGAGGGCCGGATGCCACTGTCCATTGTGAATACATAGCGGAAAGAGGAAGCTTGAGAGTTCGTAAGGTTGACACTGTATGGAATAAAACTGTGACTGAATCTGGATGTTCTGCTTCGGATATCATGGAGCCTCCTCCCAGAAGGTAACAAGGAAAACAGGTCATGAAGAGGATGTGTGGTGTCCCAGACAATCCTGCAGACCCTGCTCAAGCTATGCTTATATGCTATGTCCTGGATGGAAGGGAGGGAACTACCAATAAACTTTTCTGCATTCCTCACCACTCTCTGCACTGCCATCCTGTCTGAAGCAGTGATGCCTCCAAACCAGACTGTGATGCCGTATGACAGGATGCTCTTGATCGTCCCTCTGTAGAAAGTGGTCAGGACAGGGGAAGGAAGATGCGCTTTTCTCATGCGACGCAGAAAATGCAGTCGCCGCTGTGCCCACTTCACCTGTGTCTCGCCGTTGAGCTACCAAGCAAAGCAAGATCGGGGATTGTATGGTAAAGTGGGAACAAAATTTTGGGCAACCTATCATGATGGAAACGTGGGAGGGAATTTGGGTGAAAAATGTAAAATGTACGCAAGCGCAACATTTAAGAGAGAACTTTTATAAAATGTTTTATAGGTGGCATCTAGATCCGAAAAAACTATCATATATCTACTCTGACATCCAACCTAAATGTTGGAGATGTGATAGTATGGAGTCTACATATTTCCATGTATGGTGGACATGTAGAAAAATTAAAGCCTTCTGGAGAAAAATATGGTGGACACTCCAAACCATTTTGAAAAAGCGTATTGAATTTCTACCTCAGTTGTTTTTGTTAGGGATCATAAAAGACTGTACCACCACAGAGACGAACTTAATTCTGAACTTGATCACAGCAGCGAGACTGTTGGTGGGACAATACTGGAAGAAGCCAGAAATACCATCTATGGAAGAATGGACTTTGAAAGTTATAAATTTGGCAGAAATGGCTAAAATATCGGCATATTTGAAGGATCGTTCAAATGAAAAATATATGTTGGACTGGAAATAGTGGATAGACTACATACAAGAGAAACACCAATCAAACAAAATGTATCTGGCTTACAGTTAAATCTTGATATACGGAGTGAATAATGTTTACAAATTCAAATTGATTGTATTAAGTTGAATAGCAGTTAACTTGAATTTTTTCCTGGTTTACATGTACAAATATATATCTATTAATAAAAAAAATGTAAAGGGAAGGACCCTACAGAATACTATCTCTGTATAGTCTACCCTGGGAAGCTGAACAAATACTATCCCTATAGAAGGCAAAATCAATTCTGTATTCTTGTAAAGAATAGGATGTGAACAAGTCTCTGAAGCCACCAAAAACAGTTATTTCTGTTGACTTCTGGAGCACTTTTTCCTCATCAAGCCATATCGAACAAGTTGCAGTTCAGTGGTGAGAAAAGCAAGGTCCTGAAACCAGGTAACAAAAACCCAATGCACAGGCACAGAATAGGCAGCACGTGGCTCAACTGTAGTAACTGTGAGAGGGGTCTTTGCATCCTAGTGGACCATCATTTAAGTATGAGCCAGGAGTGAGCGGCAGGTGCCGAAAAGGCAGTGCTGGGTTCAGTAGTGTGAGAAAGAAAGAAGTTTAAAAATAAAATAGTCACAATTGATTAACAATAGAAAGATTAGCCAAGCCCTGCAGGTAGGCACTAGATTCCAGGAGGCTTGGGTAGAAGACACACTCAACAAAACAAAAGGATGACAGAGGGGAGTTCTAAACAATGTAACTGGGGGGGGAGGGATGATGTATTCTGGCTAGGCGGATCGGACAGATTGTGCCCCCAGAAGTCCTCTCAAATGGGACCTAAGGGGAGGGGATGGGGGCGTCGCGATAGGAGTGTATATAATGTTATGAGTTTGAATATTTTGGTGTGGAACTTCCTATTGAATCTCTCAGCAGGATTGACCACGCTTTGCAAACCACTTTTCTATTTTCTGGAGAATAAACTCTTTTCCTTACCAATCCAATTTTGTTGGTATTTTAATCACGTTTCCAACAGTAGTGGGATTCAAATATGTGAACAACCGGTTCTCTGTTTGGATGCTGCTTCTGGAAGTCCATTCTGGACCTGGGCAACAAAAAATTAGCTACCGGTTCTGCCGAAGTGGTGCAAACTGGCTGAATCCCACCACTGGCTTTCTTCTTTCTTTCTTTCTTTTCTTTTCTTTCTTTCTTTCTTTCTTTCTTTCTTTCTTTCTTTCTTTCTTTCTTTCTTTCTTTCTTTCTTTCTTTCTTTCTTTCTTTCTTTCTTTCTTTCTTTCTTTTTCTTTTTCTTTCTTTCTTTCTTTCTCTCTCTCTCTCTCTCTCTCTCTCTCTCTTTCTTTCCTCTACCCACCTACCAATGAAGGCATTCACATACTCCAAGAAACTTTCCCAGATATGCAGTTCTAATCCATCAATAGTTTCAAAAGCAAAACAGGGCTATGTTTTCAGAATAGTGACTCATAGGAGCCAGGGTGCTATATTTGCTTTCAGTTTAAATAGTTAATTAAAGATCTTTTGATTCTGGCATTTGAGGAAGTTTCCAGATGTTATATACAGGGCAGCAGTCAATAAAAGCTGTCGATTTATATTCAAAATGACTGTGCATAGTCTGCAGTTTATGTTTTAGCTCCTGGTGAACCTAAGAAGATTAACAGCTAATTACATCTGCGGATTAGGCTTTACACAGTCCCACTTTAGAGTAACAAAAAGACAAGTTTCCCAAATCCCATTAAACAACTTCTTCTTTTAGATACTTATCAGCAGCATAAATTAAAGAGCTCCTATTCTTCTCCCAGATGAGGCCTAAATGATGTTTTCCAGGACCTGATCAGTCTGAAAAGCTGGAGAGGGTGGGATTTAAATCACATTTAGTAGAAACACTTAGCCTAAAGCTCAGCATCCTGGGGGACTTGAATAATGTTATCTTTAACCAGTTAGAAGTGTAAGTCAACATAAGGCCCTTCACCTTTTTGAAGTTCTTCCTCAATCCTTGCTCTATGTAGTATCTTAATGTTTAGGATTGTATAGAGCAGGGGTCTTCGAGCTTGGCAACGTTAAGACTTGTGGACTTCAACTCCCAGAATTCCTCAGCCAGCCAGGGCTAGCTGAGGAATTCTGGGAGTTGAAGTTTACAAGTCTTAAAGTTGCCAAATTTGAAGACCCCTGGTATAAAGAGAGAGAAAGGTATACAGCATTTCTGTAGCCCTACAGAGGACCAAAAAAGTCAGGAAACTCCAGATATTATTTTGGTAGCTTGGAAGGATTCTGCTTGGTCTCCAAGAGCCATTAAAATCCACCCCTGATATAAACGTAGTGATTTTTCATTCATTTTCTTGGCCAGTGCATTCCCTTATTTGTTCAATTGTGAAATGTTGGGGCGTTGGAATCTAAAGTGTGAATCTAACTGAGAATCTTCTACAATAACTAATATTCAGAGTACTGGCTTGTGGACGATCATGCAGTTGCTGTGCAGAAGAAAAAAAAATCTGAGTTGGACCCAAAAGCCATTAAATATTTTTCCCCCCTGGGGATTCAATGATCTAGGACAGTGATGGCAAACCTTTTAGAGACCGAGTGCCCAAACTGCAACCCCAAACCCACTTATGCATCGTCAAGTGCCGGGTGGGTGTGGCCCATTGGGTGGGTGTGGCCCATTGGGTGGGCGTGGCCCATTGGGTGGGCATGGCTGCGATGGTAACGGTGGGTGGGACTAAAAAGTTCAATCAATCAATTTCAACTTTGCAAGATCTTTTTTTTTCCCGCGAGAAGTTGAAATTGACTGATTGAACTTTTTTTTTTTTTGCACATGGTGGCCGAGGCCTAAAGCGAAAAGGTTTTATAAAACCCAGCTGAAGGCCTAGGACTGGGGCGATGGCGCGCGTGCCCACAGAGACGGCTCTGAGTGCTGCCTCTGGCACCCGTGCCATAGGTTCGCCACCACTGATCTAGGAAAAGCAGTCCCTTTTAAGTTTCTTTTTACTGCTTTATTCCTTTGCAAAAAAACATATGCATTGACCGTGTGTGCAATAAGTAGTCTCGTAATGACTAAGATTGCCATTGTCTGCATTAAGTTATACAGGAGTTATGTTACAAACACACTTAATAGACCTTGTTTCCAAGCAGACTTGTTCAGAGCTGTAAATGACAATACACATTTCCCGGAACAAACTCAACATCCAACTCCCCAAAGGTTAAGACATACATTAAGCATTGGGTGTACATGTGTGCAGGTGCACAAAAAACCATCTTCATTTACAGTGTCAGCATTAAAATATTGTGCAGTCTGACATCTGCTAAAACAGATGTGACCCAGCTGGCATTTTGTCAAGCATGCAGAGACTAAATATATATATTTTGAAAGGAAGATGTTTTGAAAGACCAGATGTTTTTTCTAAAAAAAGGACTAACAGAGCCACAGATTCCTGAGATGTTCCTGGATGTTAAAAAATAAAACAAAGTAGAAACAAACAAGGCCAGGTGTTGGATTGTTCTTTTGCTGATCTGAATTTTTTTGCAGGAGAAAAAAAATTCTATTAAAAATGTAAGCATGTTGACTATTTGAAATGACACAGAACTGATTTATTTAATCCATCGGATATAAATGTTGGAATACTTACCTGGCAGGTGAGATACCTTGATCCTATAAATGCTGGAGAACAAAAATGTAACATGTGAAAGACTACAAGAAACTGCTTTCAGATTGTTGTGAAGTGATGAATTTACACATCAATGACTCTACAAAAATCACCCGCATTCTAAAATGTTCAGCTGAGAGAACTGAACCCTTTTTAATCGTGAGCCGAACATCCAGCAAACTCGAGAATAAGTTCCACTTAGCTTTCATTATACAATATATTTATTTATTTATTTCCGTAATATATTACAAATCTTTCTACATATCCAGACTATAAATACTGCATTGTGCCTTTTAATTTTTGTTGTAAATTCATGGATTTGTTAGGCCTTGAAATATTAAAAACAAAATACAAAAACCATGAATGAAAAATACAAAAGTAACCAAAAGGACGCTAGTCAAAATAGCTTCATGATATTTTTCTGTCAAGAAAAATCAATGTACGTCCACACTGACTGTTAGAGCTCTAGGTGACCACGTTATGGAATCTTTCCACTTGAAAAGCCCATCAGAACATTCTGAGCAGCTAGTAATGGTATAGGGCAGAGGTCCCCAACCTTGACAATGTTAAGACTTGTGGACTTCAACTCCCAGAATTCCTCAGCCAGCCAAGCTGGTATAGGGTCTCCTGCTTGAGCAGGGAGTTCGACTAGATCAGAGACCCCCAACCGTTTAGGCACTTGGGACCGGTTCTGTGGGGGAGAGGGGGTTTTTTGCGGACCAGAGGGGGTGTGGTTTTGTTTGCTGCCTGCATCCCGTGGATGGGGCTTCGCTTGTTTGTGCAGCCTGGCTTCTGGCATGCCCGGGCCCGGTGCCAGTCCACAGACCGGGGGTTGGGGACCTCTGGACTAGATGACCTCCACGGTCCCTTCCAACACTGTTATTCTGTTATCTCGGTGATAAAACTGGTTTTATGGACAGTTTGCTTGGCTGCATTACAAAGTGGCTGTTTCCCAAAAAAGGGATAACAGCCTACATCTTCAGAACCATACCATTCTAATCCAGTAAAGAAAAGTTCACCACCATTCTTTGGTGAATAATGGTGAAAACTCTGGGGGTGATTTGCTTCATTTTTAAGCATTTCTCGAGCCTACAGGAGTCATTTCAATAGGAAGCCTTCTATGAAAGGCTCAAAAGTACATCAAGGCCCATGTACTAAAACAGAGCTTTTCACAAAGACAGTTGCCTTGCCTTCAGCAGCACTTCATGGCTTATTTTCAACAGCAAGGTTTAGACCAGGGGTAGGCAACCTTGGCTCTTTTATGACTCGTGGACTTCAACTCCCAGAATTCCTGAGCCAGCTTGGCTCAGTTTGGAAACCTCTCCCTTTCCCCCTCAGCATGGCTGGCTCAGGAACTCTGGGAGTTGAAGTCCACAAGTCATAAAAGAGCCAAGGTGGCCTACCTCTGGCCTAGGCCGCTTTATGACGCGTGGACTTCAACTCCCAGAATTCCTGAGCCCGCATGGCTCAACTTGGAAACCTCTCCCTTTCCCCTCAGCATGGCTGGCTCAGGAACTCTGGGAATTGAAGTCCACGAGTCATAAAAGAGGCAAGGTGGCCTACCTCTGGCCTAGGCCTAGGCCGCTTTATGACTCGTGGACTTCAACTCCCAGAATTCCTGAGCCAGCATGGCTCAGCTTGGAAACCTCTCCCTTTCCCCCTCAGCGTGGCTGGCTCAGGAACTCTGGGAATTGAAGTCCACCAGTCATAAAAGAGGCAAGGTGGCCTACCTCTGGCCTAGGCCTAGGCCGCTTTATGACTCGTGGACTTCAACTCCCAGAATTCCTGAGCCAGCATGGCTCAGCTTGGAAACCTCTCCCTTTCCCCCTCAGCGTGGCTGGCTCAGGAACTCTGGGAATTGAAGTCCAAAGGTTGCCTACCCCTAGTTTAGACAGAAGGGTCCTTCAATGGTATAGATAAAAGAGGATTTAGGAAAGGCAGGGGCTGTACTGTCAGGCACTGTCTCGGACTCCACCATCTACATTTCTGAAACCTCATTGCTGACCAACCCAAAATTCAAAGGATTCTGACTGAGCCTATTTCCATCGTCCTGTAACAGCATCGAGAGATGGCCTCCTTTATCAGATTTTACCATGTTCTTGTGTTCAAACTGATGATGAAATGATTGTGACTTTCAGTAATGTCTAATATATCTTGAAGCTCTCTTAAAGTCTTGCACTGCCTCCAGGATTCCTTATTGCAATTTTTCTTCTTATCATAAAAGGTTTTTTGGGGGGGAAATTCATGTTTTTTCCCCCTCCTGTATTCTGGGTATCAATACAACGGCTTTGGGGAAAAGGCGATGTTTGGCACAAGTTCCAGTTGTTGTCCTTTTTTTGGAGAAGTCCTTATACAGACTGTGAAGTCAGAGAAATAGCGGGGCCGTAGGCAACGTAGCAGGTCTGAGAAGCACCATCCCTGAGCGTTAAAAGTTCTGTTTCTTCACTAGGATAAATGGTAGTGTCCATGTCGTCTGAATGATAGCCTGACTGGTAGCCACTGGTGGGATTTGAAGTTTCAGACATAACAGATTCGTTGCTTTTACTGGAAATCAGCCCACTGAAAAATAAAAATGAAAACGGCTAATTTTGCACTGGGGTTCAGAGTATGCGTAACGGCGTGTAAGAGTGACCTAGGGAGACAGGAGGAAGAGACCCAGAATGGACAACCAGCATATCAAAGATGTTCCAGTCCACAGAAAGAGAGGAGTTAGTACACAAAGCTCTGCTGCGTTCTGAACTACCTCAAAGGGATCTATCAAGATGGGATTTTTGCCTTGGCCAATAAGTATGGAGGACATTCTGTCTGGTTTGATACAGCACCCAAAACAGGACAGGTTCAGATTTCAACAGATAGTTAGGACTGCAGAAAAAAACAACTGCAACCAGCCTAGTGTCAAGATTCCGGATAAAAATCCCAACAAGATAAGCACACCTGAGACATTCCGATCTCTGGTGCAAAACTTTATTGAGTACAGCATACTGGTGCTAAAGAGTTGAAAACCAGCTCTGGCAATGTGTGGGGAAAAGATAATTAAAAGAATAAAACCTTCTGTCAAATTGATTCTTTTATCCAAAAGACACCTGCCTTCCATTGAGGACCTGTGTATTCCAAGGGTCAGAAAGAGGGCTGAGAAAATATCTACAGAGCCCTCACATCCTGGACATAAACTGTTTCAACTCCTCCCCTCAGGATGGCACTATAGGGCATTGCATGCCAAAACAACTAGACACGTAGGCAGTTTTTTCTCTCGGGCCATCACTCCGATGAACACCCAATTCTCATATTACTGCTTTATGTCTAAGTATATTTATTCATGTTATCCATGCTATAATATTATTATTATTATCATTCCCATCTTCTTTACTACCCTTCCTTATTGGTATCATTATTATGATTATTATTACTCTGTTCCTTTGCACGTACACTGAGAGCTTCCAAACCAGAGACAAATTCTTGTGTGTTCAATCACACTTGGCCAACAAAATATTCTATTCTATATTCTATTCCAGGAGTGTCAAACTGCCGGCCCATGGGCTGGATGCGTCATGCCAAAACCGCACCCACCCCATTGCCAGTAATGGAAAAAAAGTCACGATACGTCGCAAAATGTCATGTGACGTTGCGAGTTTGACACCCCTGTTCTATTCTATCCCATGTAGATGAAACACAGGGAGAGATGAAGAAGCATCTCCATCTATCAGCGACGTCTCTCCCTACACTAACGGCCATCTAGTAGCAAATATTCTATCAAACTGCTACAGAGGGAAAAAGGGAAAGAATGCCAGAATAAATAAACACGGAATATAATCGGACCAGTGATTCCCAAAGCGACATTGGAACCCCAGGAAGTCAAAATGCTGGTGGACAGTTTAAACCTTAGCTTGCGGTATTGAGCACTGATACACTCTTTTCTCCCATTTCCCAAGAGTCTGACATCACTGATGGAGCATTACTGGGTAAGTAGAATAAATCTATCCAAAAGAGAGGTCGATAACGCTAGATATTTCCTCTCAAGTAGAGAATTTTATTTATTTATGTATTTATTTACATATAATATTTATTGGCCGCCCATTTTACCATAGGGAAGGGGTAGGCAACCTCGGCTCTTTTATGACTCGTGGACTTCAACTCCCAGAATTCCTGAGTCAAACATAGCTTAGCTTACTCAGGAATTCTGGGTGTTGAAGTCCATGAGTCATAAAAGAGCCGAGGTTGCCTACCCCCGCCATAGGGTAAATTCTGGGTGGCTTAGAGGCAAAACAAAAGTCTATATAGACATAATTAAAACATAAATGATTAAAATCAAACATTAAAACCCAAGGGCACATGGGGAGATGAACCACTTCTACTGGGCTGTTTCCCCACGGGGGGTACTTTGGTTTTTTTTATTCAGAACCACCTTGATTGATTTTTTTTTTTAAATAAAGTGGGTGTAATGATTGTTTCTCCAGATTTACCTGAAGGGCGACACCAGTTCTTTAGCTTTCTCTTCTAACGCCTTTAGTTCTTCAGATGCGAGAATCATCCCACTGTCTGTCTGGTTTTCCTGAAAGAGTCCCCACAAAAAAAAAAAAAGGCTGTTAACACAGACAGATGGACAGACGGACGGACCGAAAAGTCCAAAAAAGAAGAAGCTATAAAACGGACTTACATCTTGAACCACTTTTATGGTTGGTTCTATGGGCACAGATTCAAAAGTCTTCACACTCACACGGCGACTGTTCCTTTTACTTCCTGGGCAATGCTGACTGAAAAAGAAATAGATCTCTTGTTAGTGTGCCAAAGCCGGTCAAACTGGATAGTCAACACTTGTACAGCTAGCATCCCTCTGAGCTGTGAGCATCATCAATTCCAGGTATCACTGGAAAATTGCCAGAATCTCATATGATTTGAACGATTGCAATTTTATCCAGAAGAAAGAGGTACTTCCTGTGGATTCAGTCAACCCCTTGATGCATCTAGGTCAGCGGTTCTCAACCTGTGGGTCGGGACCCCATTTGGGGTCGAGCGACCATTTCACGGGGGTCGCCAAACAACGCAGTCCGCCATTTTTCCCCCTTTTCCTTAGCTGTGCTACTCCCTCTTATTCTATTGGCTTTTGAAAGCCAATAGAATAGACTCTCTTGAATAGAGTCTAATTCTATTGGCTTTCAAAAGCCAATAGGAATTGTCCAGGTTGTCTCTGCTCTGCTGAGCCCGCCAAAAGTCCCAGTCTGCAAACGGTGCTGCAAGTTGTCTGCAGCAAAGGCGAGCTGTCTAGAAGTTTCAACCCCTCCCTGCTGAGCAACTACTAAAAATGTAGGTAAAAGAGGGCCAGGGGTGGGAGGGGGGAGGCCGGGGGGCGCAGGGAGGGTTGCTGGCACGCGTGGGGCCCGGCGGGTGCCTTACCTCCCTTGGGCTGGGCCAGCTGGTGGCCCAGCCGGTGGTCGCCCTGCTCCGTCGCTGCCCCTTGCCAGCTATGCCTCGGCCAGCGCAGGGGGCGGCACCACGCATGCGCGGCGCTCCCGGGCAGGAAAATAGTCCTCGACTTACGACCGGTTGGGTAGTCCTCGACTTACGACCCGTTGGGTAGTCCTCGACTTACGACCGGTTGGGGGTCGCGGCATTAAAAAGGTTGAGAACCACTGATCTAGGTGCTATACGGATTCTGCAACCTGTACTGGATGCCGGTGTGTGTTTGCGTGCGTATGTGAATATGTGCATATTTAGTGTCACCCTATTCTGTCCCCGAAGGCTGCTTCTTGCACTTCCTAGATAATCCACCCTTCCAGCTGTTTGACCTAACAGCTTCTTTCTCCCAGGGACCATCCTAAACCCATTTCCTGGAAAGAAGTCAAACATGTGTTTCTTTAGAACAGTGGTCCCCAACCTTTAGGCATCAAGGACCAGGTCTCTGTTACATGGATTCTGATGGCATTTCTGGGAAGTTAACTGAGATTGTACACATTCATTCATCTATTGTTTACTTGTACAATTAGTCACCTGGTCTCTTGAGTGGGACACAAACAGTTATCATTTAGCATGACAGATTGCACTGAATAACGAGCAACACAAATGCCTTTCTCATCTTTGCTATGATCACCACATCAACTATCAGCCTTGGGAAGGGGCTGTTGAAGACTCCCAATGGAACGCTCCGACTATTACAAACCTTGTTTGCGACGTGCTGTCATAATGGAACTGAGAATCACACACTTCCTCTTCTTCCGTGCAGGAAACAGGTGACGTTGGCAAGGAGAGCCCAGAATCTTCTTCAGTATGAAGCAACGTAACTTGGGGAAGGACAACATAATCTTTACCATCCTGATGTGAAAGACAGACAAAAACAGGTTTACTTTTTATTATTAATAATAATATTTTATTATTATTTTAATGGAGTGGATTAAAAACAAAAAACAAAATTCAGGGAGTTGGTGGCAGCCTGTAGAACAGAGGTAGGGAACGATGTCCCTTTATGACTTGTGGACTTCAACTCCAAGAATTCTTGAGACAGCATGGCTGACTTAGAAACTCTGGGAGTTGAAGTCCACAAGTCATGAAAGCTCATCCTTCCCCATCCCTGTTGTAAAACATTTCTGTACCTTGTGAACCTTTGCTTGCAGTAAATTCCCTAAGTGCTCCACCAGATCTGAGAAGGTTGGTCTTTGTTTGGGTTCACCATGCCAGCAGTCCAACATTGTTTGATACCTGGAGAATTAAATCTACAATAAATAAATATGTCCCAGATTTAAACCCATTCAGCTAACTATTAATGGTTATGGTTGCAAGGAATAAAGGGAGAACGGGAAAAATAGATTTGCTTTATTTGACTTTGCTCTTCTATCCCATTAACATCAAAGTTGTGTTGGCCGACTAATGGATGTGTTTTATTGTTACTGGAGCATTCCTAAATGAAATGGAAGGAAACGGAACAAATGTATGATCAACGTCTGTTACAACACATGTTTTCAACAACAAAAGTTCTTACATTTCAGGTGTTGTGTAATCTGGTGGCCTCATCCTTGTTCCTTCTTTTAGTCTTCTACAGAAATCTTCATCAATTTTCACACCTGGATATGGTGAGGCCCCTAAAAGAGTAGATTTTCTTTTAAAAATTGCCTAAAAATTCTGGTGTCATTGTACTGCTTATCTACACCAATATGAAAAACAGCTATAAATTTAACAGGTACATCACTTCAACCAAAAAGGGGCAGAAGATAGATCAGGATCGGCAGCAGGTAAATCGATCTTTTGGAGACGATCAGAAAAATGTCAAGACTGCTAAAACAGCTGACTTAAAACTGGTCATTTAAAAACTGTTTTGAGTTATGATGGCCTTGCAAAAGATGCTTTACAGCCCCTAAACCAGGGGTAGGCAACCTTGGCTCTTTTATGACTTGTGGACTTCAACTCCCAGAATTCCTGAGCCAGCATGGCCATGCTGGCTCAGGAATTCTGAGAGTTGAAGTCCACAAGTCATAAAAAAGCCAAGGTTGCCTACCCCTTCCCTAAACCATTTGTGGTCATTGTAAGATGCTGTGCCACCCTCTGCAGCCACATGATCTCACCTGGCAACTGGCTTACATTTATGACTGATTGCAATACTCCATAATCATATAACTACCATTTCTGACATTTTTTGCCAGTATCTGGCAAAAACATGCATTGAAAAATTGAAACATCTGGAATGTAAGAGCTTGTTTGAAGCCCAGAGTGGACTTGATCTCCAAGTTCTTCCCAATGTTGAAAGTTTACTGCCACTTGTCAAAAAAAAACAAAAAACCCTGCGCCATTTGGAAGAATGGGTTCTTACATACAGCTGCATGATTTGGACTTATAAATGTGTGATTTGCTTAACAACCACCATACAAATATTGAGCAATCAGGTCCAATCACATGGGCCTCTTGACTTCTATGAGTGTCAAAATGTATGACCAAAAATTGCAGACCCAATTGTGGCAATAAAACGAGGACTAGCTGTAGCTTAATAATGGGAACAACAGATTGATTCCACCTCAAACATTTGGTAGGACCTGGAAATCAAGGCCAATCTAGGATTCAAACAAACTCTTATATTCTGAATTTCTCTATTTTGAAATGCACGTTTTTTACAGATAATTCTAATAGTTCTCTGGTGATGTCAAATTTCTGGCTGAAAACCATATAGGTACCGCATGGCTGAAATATGCTATCGCCAGCATAGAAAGAATCCATAATAAATATAATGTGACAACATTAATTTTTTTTAAAAAAATTACTTGGATATTGTTTTGCTAGACATTTTCCAAGCAAAATATGGGAGGCCTGTAACAGCATATAAAAAGTGTATCATCATGGTCCAATTATCATCGTGGTCCAATATATTTATTTTCTAAGATTTGGACTGAGGGAAAGGTTTCTTGATCTAACAAAACAGACCCTTTCGCTCCCTCATCTTTTGAAACATTTTCCTGGGTATCAGAGCACCCAGAAAAATGGAGTGCGATGTTTTAAGGGGAACCCTCCAAAATTAGGTGGCAAGAAGTTCCGGATCCATGACAATCCATGGAACTCTAGAATGAGCGCAGAGAAGAGCAACAAAGATGATCAGGGGACTGGAGGCCAAAACATAAGGAATGGTTGCTGGGATTGGGTATGTCCTCTAGTTTAATGAAGAGAAGGACTAGAGGGTGACATGATAGCTGTGTTTCAATATCTCAGGGGCTGCCACAAAGAAGAGGGAGTCAAGCTATTCTCCAAAGCGCCTGAAGGCAGGACAACAAACAATGGATGGAAACTAATCAAGGAGAGAAGCAACCTAGAACTAAGGAGAAATTTCCTGACTATAAGAACAATTAACCAGTGGAACAATAATATGAACAGGAATCAAACTCATGGACATAATTGCTCCTTTATTAAGGAGCAACAAATAAAAATATTACAAATACTTAAAAGTTTACTAAATATTCACTTTTTTTGTTCTACATTGATGGAGAAATAGGTATCTATAATGACACTGCATTAAAAACATGGTTACATTTCCGTAGTCTTTAATGTTAACACCTTGAGAAGAATTAGCCAGCAAAGACATTCAACTTACCTAATGAAAATATTTCCCACAATAACACACCAAAAGACCAGACATCACTTTGAATTGTGTATACACGATCAAAAATGGTTTCTGGGGCCATCCATTTCAGAGGTAATCTGGCCTAAATATTTAAGAAACAACATTATATATCTTAAATACCACCAATTAATAACAAGAACATTATTGTCACAGTAATTTACACAAATGTTAAAAGTTATAAAATAGTAAAACTTGAAAGCTTGTAGTAAACTGATCACGGCATGGTTGCTAATCAATGAAGTGAAAGTGGGGTCAGGTACTTAGGATGTCATGGTTAGCATGAATTTTAAATAAATGTCTGAAAATTTCAGACACTGAACTTACATCTCCTTTTCTGACGTAATCTGGGTCTTTGTAGATGTCCCGAGCTAATCCAAAATCACAGATTTTGACCACATTGCTCTCGGATAAAAGGATATTGCGAGCGGCCAAATCTCGGTGTATACACTGAAGCAAGATAAATATGAGTTTAATGAGTAAACAGAAGCGTATATTATTCCCCACAGCAAGGAGAAGCAGAGATGGTCAAATTGATTCTTTTATCCAAAGAAGAGGATATATTTAACTTTGTTTCTATTTGGAAATTGCTTCCGGATTTTGTGCTTGCAGTGTGAAAAAAAAATGAAACATTGATTTTGTTTTTACTAATTAGATAGGTTTATTGGGGAGGAAAGCTATGGCAAATCTAGACAGCATACAAAAAAGCAGAGACATCACCCTGCCAACAAAAGTGCGTATAGTCAAGGCCACGGTTTTCCCAGTTGCAATATATGGATGTGAAAGTTGGACTATAAGAAAGGCTGAACGTCAAAGAATGGAGGCCTTTGAACTATGGTGCTGGAGAAGACTCCTGTGAGTCCCCAGGACTGCAAGGCGATCAAACCGGTCAGTCCTAGAGGAGATCAACCCTGATTGCTCTTTAGAAGGCCAGATCCTGAAGTTGAAACTCAAGTACTTTGGCCACCTATTGAGAAGGAAGGACTCACTGGAGAAGGGCCTGATGCTGGGAAAGATGGAGGGCAATAGAAGAAGGGGACGACAGAGAATGAGGTGGCTGGATGGAGTCACTGAAGCAGTAGGCGTGAGCTTCAATGGACACCAGAAGATGGTAGAGGACAGGAAGGCCTGGAGGAACATTGTCCATGGGGTTACGATGGATCGGACACGACTTCACAACTAACAACAATTATTATAGAAATGGCTAATATGTACTGTTGTGTAAAATAAAAAGCTGAGGTTGTAACGTTGTTATCTTCTGCTGTGCTAAAGAGAGTTGGAAGTTGGTGCCTTTCCCCCCTCCCCTTTTCCTTCTTTACACCATTTTTTTTCCTTTTCCTTCCCCCTCTTCCTAGTTTTCTATTACTTTTTTGAATTTCTCTTAGTATTTTGATAAACTAATATAAATGTGAAACTAAAAAAAGAAATCCTAAATTTCTGAAAGCTGCTTTCAAATGTGACACGTGTTTTTTGTTTTTTGTTTTAAAGTGGTGGCTTCTAATGTTCTATCCTGGCTGTCATCTTGCCTTTTTTTTCCTCCATTCATGGGCACTCCTGCTCTTCAGAAAAAATATTCTGTTCCATACCAAAGAAGGTCTCTTACAAATTGCATGAGAGCAGGTATGGATAGCAAGGTGTTAAGTCCAGCAGAGTCTATGGCAAGTCATACTTTTTACTTCAAGTTAGTATAGCTCAGGGGTCTTCAAACTTGGCAACTTTAAGACTGGTGGACTTCAACTCCCAGAATTCCTCTGGCTGGCTGAGGAATTCTGGGAGCTGAAGTCCACCAGTCTTAAAGTTGCCAAGTTTGAAGACCCCTGCTATAGCTCTTTGCTCTGTGGAGAGCTTCACTGAATAGAAATTTCACTTCTTCAAAAGTTCCTCAAAGATAAATGGAGATGAGTTGAACTAGCCCAGGGGTAGGCAACCTTGGCTCTTTTGTGACTTGTGGACTTCAACACCAAGAATCCCTGAACCAGCCATGCTGACTCAGGAATTCTAGGAGTTGAAGTCCACAAGTCATAAAAGAGCCAAGGTTCCTTAGCCCTGAACTAGCCCATTCCTTCTTCTCCTCCCTTGTTTAAGAATTCTTGAAAAAGACTTCAGTCTGCACCAAACTGTTTCTACTGAGGTTTAGGTTTCTCAAAATAATATTGCACCCATGAAGGAAAAAAAAAACAATCTTGATGCCTATAATTCCTTGCAAATAGAAAAAAAAATTACGTGTCAGGGAGAAGGTGTGGTTTTAACTATTCAAAACGTGGAAAGGCTATGAATGCTTTCCAACAAGAAAATCTTCACAGGGTAGAGAAATCCTCTATGTGGAATTTTGAGCTGTGCCTCTCACCATATTAAGGAACCTAAACTTGGTTTGAATTTTGGCAGATTTGGCGATTTATTAAAGGACGAATGGGTGCCTTGAGCTTCTGTCAGACTTGGGAGCCATGTTTGTTTTACTTACGTAAAAAAATTATACAGCTACCTATCTTATGCAATTTAACCCTGGGCAGCTCACAAACCATTAAAAAAATATAAAAAAACATAAAAACCTCCAACACAGATAATTCAACATAATGTATCCCCACACATCCCCAAGAAAGCTTTGTTGAGTTCTGACCTCATGAATGCTTGTAGGAAAGCCAGATTTTAAAGCTTTTTGGAAGGCTAGAAAGTTAAGGATCTGTCAGGTCTTGGGGAAGAATATTTCAAAAGGAAGGCTAGCTACACAACATTTAAAGGAATACACTAGGAGTGATCCTATTGCCCCTGAAAATGAGGCCTTAACCCACAAAATATACATTTTCGTAACTGCCGACTCAGGGGTGCTCCAATGGCTATCAAAGAGGTTCAGATAAGTTTCATGCAGGCAAGTGGACTGTTATTTCTGTATCTCTCATATCCTGCAGATCTGCATGGCCCATGGCCCTAGGACACAGGTCGGCAACCCACGGCTCGGGAGCTGCTTGTGGCTCTTTAAGCCTTCTCCTGTGGCTCCCAGTCTCCTCTGCCATTTGCAGAGAGAGAGAGACAGAGACAGAGAGAGGCACTTGCACTTGCACTTCCCTTCTCTCTCTCTCTCTCTCTCTCTCTCTCTCTCTCTCTCTCTCTCTCCCTCTCTCTCTCTCTCTCTCTCTCTCTCAAAAAGAGAGTGGCCTCACACTGTTCTTCAACAAGCTGACAAGCTTATTGGGCGGGGCTCCTGCCTTGGCTGCGTCTCTGCAAGAAGCAGGAAGGGCAGGAAGGGCAGGAGAGAGCCAGCCCAATCAGAATGTGTGTCAGCTTGTTGGAGAACAGCCTGAAGCTGGCTTGCCAGGTGAGCAGAAGATTGGAGAGAGGGAGAGAGAGGGGGGAGAGAGAGAGAGAGAGGAAAGAGAGAGACAGAAAGAGAGAGAGAGAGAGAGGGAGAGGAAAGAGAGAACTCATGCACAGCAGCCTCTATTTCTTTTTAATTAAACTCTTCAATCAATCTCCCCACCCCTCGCATGTGCAAGTTTTGTGGCTCCCAGTGTTTTCTTTTCTCTGGGAAATGGGTCCAAGTGGCTCTTTGAGTGTTTAAGGTTGCAGACCCCTGCCCTAGGATCACCTACAGCCCTTGGTGTAAATTCATGTTGATCTCAGCCTAACTTTAAAACTTTCTGTAAGAGATCTAGTCAGATCTTTGGAAAGGCTTCTCTCTCTCTCTCTCTTTCCTGGAGTAGAAAACAGAAGTAGAAGGTGAAGAAGGTGTTAGAAGGGTGAAAAAAAAAGTCAAAAGAAAAAGACTATTATGAATAAAATGAAAGGATGAATCCCAGAGAGAGAAATGAAGTCCTCAATAAGTTCGGACTCTGGCCCAATCCACTTGCTTTAGTTCTGCTCACTATGGAGGAGTTTGCTCTCTATTTTTTAAAAAAGGTTGCTTATGCCTAATGGAAGAAGGAGCCAAATACATTAAGAGAGGACATTTCTGGGTGTCTCTAATTGGGCCATCCTTTTTTTTTATTAGTTCCATATCCTGCTTTTCAGGTGGCCTACGTAAAGTCTTCCTCCTATTTATTTTCCTCCCATAACAACCAGCCAGGTTAGAATCTGAGTGTCCCCTATTACAGTATAACATCTCAACTATTATACCACATTAGAACAATATTTAGCTTCCTTCTCACAGGAACATCTATCACTAACTGTCTTATTTCAACTAAACGCACCCTTATATGTTGATTTGAGGGTGTAGTTCTTAATAAATGTATTAACAACAGTTTTCCTTAGATGTACTGTACATCCCTTGACCTCTGTATGGCTTACTCCAAGATATGTGCATGTTCGTATGCATTCATGAAATAAATAATAAAATCTGATTAGAGGACATGGACAGAGTGTCAACGCTGCTAACATCAGATGTTCTTGCTTTGACAACACAGATGCAGCCATTTTCCTTTACTTCATGTTTTACTCTTAGAGTTAGAATTACATGATACTGGGGTGGGGAGGAGGAGGAATGTGCATGGGAGTTTAGTTAGACATAACAATACTGTATAAGGGTGAGAACCAAGGTTTTTTGAATTAAGAGATGATAAGAAATGGCGGTTGAAGAACTGGAGGGAAAGCCGGCATTTCAAACTAATTGGAGAATGTGATTTATGACTGTCAATTAGAGGAGGGAATTGTGCTTTGACACTAGGTGCTCAGGGGAGGGGAATTCAGATTTTGGCTGGGACTATGTACGTGTGGATGCTATGCTACTTGAATAAAGATTCTTTAAGGTAAACAATGCCTCGAAGTTCTTTGAAGAGTTTCATCTGTCGGAACCATGACACAGAGAGCTTCCAACTCGTATTTCAGTGTTGTTGGTGAATTCATAAGTGCTGATGCTTTTATCAAAGCACTTAGGAGTACCAATAGCTTAAGCCCAAGAATGCTCTGAGCTCTTGTATGAATTCCAGACACAAACATTACAGTTTCCTTCCACCAAACCTCATCCTTATTACAATTATTTCCTGAAGGATGTTGTCATTCTACAAGTGTCATTTCCCTACAAGAAATTCCTTACTTTCCGGGACGCCAGGAATTCCATCCCCCGAGCCACCTGGAAGCTGTAGCAGATAAGGTCCTCTAGGTTCAGAGAAGCTTTGCAAGGATCTTCTGATGTGGCTGTAAAGAGAAAGAAACGAATTTATATACAATGCATACTCTGCTGCACATCCTGAGCAATATAGTTAAAATTGGCGATGACGAAATATTTTCCATGGGAACAGCTGAGGGTGGTATCTACATTGGTTGAATGAACAGAATGGAATATTTTCCATGGGAGATGCCTTTATCTTAGACCACAGCTACATTTATTCGTTGTATAACAGGATTTTAAGAAAAACCTCACTGTAGACTAATGAGGTATTAACAGTGAATGAATATCCTGGGAACATCTGGCCATGGGTGGTAAAGCTAAGGAAATACCAATTAATAATATTTCTCACAGAAATTAATCCTTGATTTCTTCGGGTTATTTGAGTGTATAGAGGGTTTTATTTCATATATTTTATTATTCGTTTCAACTTCGGTTGTAACACTTGCTTAAAAAAAATATGGCAAGTCTCACTTTCTCCTTCTTCCACGTCACTGAGGGATCGCTCCTCGACAAATCCTGAACTCGTTGAGCTCTGGCTGCTTGCAATGCTGTCCAAGCGTTTCTTTAGATCTGCAGAGAAGTCACTGTGTCCTCGCCCAGATCTGGTATTATTGGTCTGTGGCAATTAAAACAAATAAAGAGCAAAAGAGGCAATCAAATTTGTATCATTGTCTCTGAAGGCAAGAAACAAAAGGGGGGCGGGTGCAAGTTTTTAGTTGCTGGTAAATAATGGAAACTATATAACAGGAGATGCAATAAAATATGGCAAAGGAGACAGTACAATTTTGTTGGAGCTATATGCAGTATTTGCTTCACACATGCAAAGATTCCACATCATTGGTTAATCTACGCCACCTTCATCCTTCCTCTAATGAATGCCATTGTCATCCCACATTTTAATGTGGTCTGCCTTTTTTAGCAGTTGGGCCCCAGAAATGTTGTCGATATAACCCTTGGTTTGACCAAAATTGGGTGCCCTTGCCTTCAACTGTGCCCAGATGACACTCTTCCACTATCAACACTGAAGTAAGATTAGATGCCTAGCTAGATAGCTTGTTTACATGGAAAGCTGCCATTTTGCTCTTTACCTCAGGCAGCAAAATACTCATGGGAGGCTCTGCTCGAAAATCAGTCCTGGGGAATTTATGTCTGAGCTTTACATGGATTAGACCAGGGGTAGGCAACCTTGGCTCTTTTATGACTCGGGGACTTCAACTCCCAGAATTCCTGAACCAGCATGGCTCAGCTTGGAAACCTCTCCCTTTCCCCTCAGCGTGGCTGGCTCAGGAATTCTGGGAGTTGAAGTCCACGAGTCATAAAAGAGCCAAGGCTGCTTACCCCTGGATTAGACTCTTAGTGATAACTATCGTGGATGACTTGGGACTATTGAGTAATATTGGCGAAGGCCCCAGAGTGTATCCTGATTAGTCAACGGCTTCATGTTGAAATGTTAAATGTGTACTTTACTGAGAAAAGGAGTGCAGCTGCTCTCCACATCTGTACCCTTCATACTTGCAAAGTGTGAAAGGAGCGTAGCAAAAGTAGAAAAAGGGAATGACTGCCATAAAAAGGTCTGTGGCTGATGGCAGACAAGAACCTGAGTCTTCTATTCTTGTTCTAATGCAGCAGTTCTCAACCTGTGGGTCGCGACCCCATTTGGGGTCGAACGACCATTTCACGGGGGTCGCCAAACAACGCAGTCCGCCATTCCCCCCCCTTTTCCTTAGCTGTGCTACTCCCTCTTATTCTATTGGCTTTTGAAAGCCAATAGAATAGACTCTCTTGAATAGAGTCTAATTCTATTGGCTTTCAAAAGCCAATAGGAATTGTCCAGGCTGTCTCTGCCCTGCTGAGCCCGCCAAAAGTCCCAGTCTGCAAACGGTGCTGCAAGTTGTCTGCAGCGAAGGCAAGCTGTCTGGAAGTTTCCACCCCTCCCTGCTGAGCAACTACTAAAAACGTAAGTAAAAGAGGGCCAGGGGTGGGAGGTGGGAGGTCGATGGGCACAGGGAGGGTTGCTGGTACGCGTGGGGCCCGGCGGGTGCCTTACCTCCCTTGGGCTGGGCCAGCTGGTGCCCAGCCGGTGGTTGCCCTGCACCGTCACTGCCACTTGCCGCGGCCGCCCAGAAGCTCCTGGGCCCGCCTGCCGCCGCCCCGAACAGGCGGTGGCCAAGGTAAGGCTAGTAGGGCCCGGCGGGTGCCTTACCTCCCTTGGGCTGGGCCAGCTGGTGCCCAGCCGGTGGTCACCCTGCACCGTCGCTGCCCTTGCCAGCTACGCCTCGGCCGGCGCAGGGGGCGGCACCATGCATGTGCCGTGCTCCCGGGCAGGGAAATACAGGTAGTCCTCGACTTACGACCGGTTGGGGGTCTCGGCATTAAAAAGGTTGAGAACCACTGTTCTAATGCTTTAACCCCTATGTCACACAAAATTCAACAAATCTTATCATGAACATAGTGAATGGCTCTCCACGTTGCGAAACCTCACCTTGCACGGAACAAAATCATTTCGCTTGCTTCTTAAGTAGACAGACAAATTTCCAAACTTGCAGTATTCCACAATCACCATGAGTGGACCTGAACAAAGTACAGTGAGGAAAAAAGATCAGATCATGAAAACAGACCAAAGGATGTTCAATATTAAAACAGAAATAGGTCAACCATCATCAGACAGAATCTTACACAAGCCTTCAGATAGGAAGACACAAGAGTATTAAGCAGTCATCAACCTGCCCGATTGACTAATTCTCTGTTAAGTTTTCTGTTAAATATTTCTGCTTAGTTCTGTATCTTTTTTCTTCATTGATGAACTCCAAGAAAGGTCTACAAGAGGAGCTGTCATGTCAATCCATTCATTCACTCATCCATTCAGAGTAAAAGCAGTTAATCTAGTTTCTAAGATACATCAGAAATGATCTTAAGTAGCAACACTGACCTCCGGGTTTTGTGCAAGCTCCAAGTAGGTTGACTACATTGAGATGATGGCCAATATGAATAAGAATTTTGAGTTCGGACATCAATGCTCGGTGTTCACTGTGTGTTGCACTCTCTGCAAAGAAAAAACACACAAATATGAGCAGTAATAAACTGAATTCTATAGACTGTAGCTGCAATTTATCAGAAGGGCCTCAGTTAGCTGAGCTGCCAACTTCCATTTCAAAGGTAGGGAAGAATTACAAAATCCATTGGGTCTATCTAGTTTCCTTGCAGCAGTTTCCTTAAAAGTCTGCTCTAAACCTTGAGTCACATTTACTAAAGCATCTTATAGGAATGGCCAGTCTACCAGGATTTGTTTTGTTTACTTTCCTTGGAGAAATTAACACCTCTATTTTACATCCATTCTCTCATATTTCAGTAGGTTGAGTTACTATAGACAAGTCTAAATGGTGCGGTGGGGGGCAGGGTTGAGTCAAACCACAATAGAGATTAAAATAATATTTTATCAAGATTTGTGAGCAAGCTTAATAGAGATTTGTTGTTATTAGAAACTGCATAGATAATGTGCATAGGAACTATGCATTAGTCCATGTGTAAAAAGGCCTGCAGAATTTACATATACAAATACCATGGGTAAGGAATATGATAGCCTAGCTATCATGCATAACCCACCCCCCAGGAAAATTTATGCAAGCTAAGATTTCAGCCCTGCAATTTGTCCATTGGTCAGAAAATGGCTGTATTCTTTCCATTTAGATCAGGGGTGTCAAACTTGCAATGTCCCGTGACGTGTTGCGATGTATCACGACTTTTTTTCCATTGCCGGCAATGGGGTGGGCGCAGCTTCGTCATGACACATCTGGCCCGCGGGCCGGCAGTTTGACACCCCTGATTTAAATGTTACATGCTTGCTAATATTAAGAGATTTGTAATGTGTAACACTGTCCAGCAACAGCTAATAATTACCCAGAGTAGATGGGAAATGCAGAAATGCATCTGTTAATACAGTCAGATTGTACACATTAGTTGTCTTTTGGTAATTATGGACAATTGTCTGAACCAAAGAATAAAGCAGAAGACCATCTTCCATCCCTAAAACTGCTAAAACCATCTAAATACAATTCTCCTCACCCAAGAATTATAATCTGTGTAGCTTTTACTTTTGCTTACCATCCCTTCCTTGTTGGGTGAGTGTAGATACTTGATTCTTACCTTTAAGCATTTTGACTGCTACAGTTCTACAAGTAGTTGTTTTGTCAATTCCAAATGCATCAGCTTCAATAACCTGACCAAATGCTCCTCGACCTAATGGCTTTCCTAGGATACATGAGAAAAAGAAAAGAGTACTATTCAGCCCCAAATGGCAGGACAGAAATTTACCCATTCCCTTAAAAAAAATGTGGAGGAAGGAAGGAAAGGAAAACGCTATCCTAGTTGGTGATCCTTGCAAATTTGTTTCAGTACTGGCCACGAAGCACAGGTGTATTGGCGTATGGTCTGGGAGTGGGTAATAGAAATGACTAGCCAAAACATTCTATATAATCCTGAGGCATTACTATTAGGAATACTAGAGAAAAATGTAAATAAAGAGGACACATATTTAATTATTCACGTGGCTACGGTGGCAAGGACACTATTTGCTCAAAAATGGAAAGCAATGGAAGCACCGAGTGAGGAAGAACTAATAAAGAAAATTATGTTTTGCGCTGAACTAGATAGGTTAACTAAAAGATTAAAAAACCAGGAAGACACAGAATTTTATCTGATATGGAATAAATTTTATAGATGGAGGGAAAAAAATAGAGGTCACAAATAAAGAGATAAGTTAAAATAGAGATTAGAAATGTATAGTTTGTATATAGATAAAGTTATATGCAATTAATGTACAATATGGACTGAGATGTCAGTCAAAGACGATTTACCATGTTCAATGTTTTTAATCCTTTTCTTTTTTTTGTATTCAATAAAAACTTTATAAAAAAAATAAAAAAATGTGGATGAAGGAAGAAAAGGAAAATGCTATCCTAGTTGGTGATCCTTGCAAATTTGTTTCAGTACTGGCCATGAAAATTTTGTCATCAAATCAAATATAAAGTTGCATTATTTTTGAGTATATGAGATTATTTTATACTGGTCTAAGGAAGGCAGCAAGAATTTGTTGTTCTTAGTTGCGAAGTCGTGTCTGACCCACCGCGACCCCATGGACAACGTTCCTCCAGGCCTTCCTGTCCTCTATCATCTTCTGGAGTCCATTGAAGCTCACACCTACTGCTTCGGTGACTCCATCCAGCCACCTCATTCTCTGTCATCCCCTTCTTCTATCACCCTCAATCTTTCCCAGCATTAGGCTCTTCTCCAGTGAGTCAACAGAAAACCCTTAACTAGACCACTATTATTTAGCTACAATCAATCGATCAGAATAGAGCTGGAAGGAGCCTTGAAGGTCTTCTCGTCCAACCCTCTGCTGTTCTCACTGTTAGTAAGTTTCTCCTTAATTCCAGACTGCTTCTCTCCTTGATTAGTTTCCATCGTTTCTTGTCTTGCCTTCTGGTGCTTTGGAAAATAAGTTGGCCCTGCTCTTTGTGGCAGCCCCTCAAATACTAGAACACTGCTATCATGTCATCCCTAGTTCTTCTTTTCTGTAGACTAGCCATACCTAGAACCTGCAACCGTTCTTCATATGTTTTAGTCTCCAGCCCATTCATCGTCTTAGTTGCTCTTCTCTGCAGTTTTTCGAAAGTCTCAACATCTTTTGTTGTAACTTGGTAACCAAAACTGGATGCAGTACTCCAGGTGTGGTCTTACGGAGGATTTATAAAGCGGTATTAATACTTCACATGATTTTGATTCTAATAGTCTAATGTTCCTGTGAAGCCAGCCAACAGTACTGTAGACATCAGGGGACTGACACCGGGATTACTTGACCACCGAGTGAGTTTGTAGCTGAAGCAAAATGGGAGCTACAAAATATCCTGATCAACTCTTTTAGCCTAGTCCAGGGGTAGGCAACCTTGGCTCTTTTATGACTCGTGGACTTCAACTCCCAGAATTCCTGAGTCAGCATGGCTCAGCTTGGAAACCTCTCCCTTTCCCCTCAGCATGGCTGGCTCAGGAATTCTGGGAGTTGAAGTCCACGAGTCATAAAAGAGCCAAGGTTGCCTACCTCTGGCCTAGGCCTAGGCCGCTTTATGACTCATGGACTTCAACTCCCAGAATTCCTGAGTCAGCATGGCTTAGCTTGGAAACCTCTCCCTTTCCCCTCAGCATGGCTGGCTCAGGAATTCTGGGAGTTGAAGTCCACAAGTCATAAAAGAGCCAAAGTTGCCTACCTCTGGCCTAGGCCTAGGCCGCTTTATGACTCGTGGACTTCAACTCCCAGAATTCCTGAGCCAGCGTGGCTCAGCTTGGAAACCTCTCCCTTTCCCCTCAGCATGGCTGGCTCAGGAATTCTGGGAGTTGAAGTCCACGAGTCATAAAAGAGCCATGGTTGTCTACCCCTGGCCTAGTCTATGGAGATTCTCAGTCATCCAGGTCGTAGTTGTCTCAAAGACAACTATGTTTTCTCCTTGAGGGAGAAGAAGTAAAATATGTTTCTCTTCTCAGCCAAGAAGCTTCATCTGTTATGACTGGTCCAGTCTTCTTCTTTTTCTTCCTCAAGGAAAAAAAAAACCCAGTCCACTTGCCTTCTGATTAAAAAAAAAAAGCACCTTTGAGAGCTATATAAAGTCATTCTTCTGTCTGAAAAAGCAACGATGCTGGTGATGTGATCTTGTTCAGCCCCAAGGGTTCAAAATCAGAAACTGGGTGGTCAAGAGTTGCCCACCTAATGTCACTTTAAAGAAAAGACAGGTGCCAGGAAGGGCTGCCTTCCTCTGATAGACAAAGTCCTGGCTGCCAGCTGCCTAATTCTGACTGTGTGTTTGGGTGATTCTGTGACAAAGGCGTGTATTATGGTTATCTTGAGTTTCTTTTTTATTATTATTAAATAGCATTTTTAAAATATGGATTCCAAGAGCCACAGCTTTGGCACATTCCCTGGGGTGTGGCCTAGCTGAGATTTCACTGCTACGCATGATATACTATCAGTGACTTCACCACTCAGAAATGGTAGAAATTACTGATGATGTGCCGTCTTTTTCTGTATTCTGCCACACTCCTCTCTGTCTGATGACCTCCCTCCAACTAAAGGATGGAGCCTGGCTGGCTTCCAGTGCTAATTAAAACCCATGAACCCTCCTGGGAAACTCAAACATAAACCCGTTGACAAAGGGTAGCCTGTAACACAGCCTATAAACAACCGACAGTGTCTACAAATTTACTCTGTGGTCTTAGGAACGCCAACACACTGTTCTGCATTTAAGAATTTTCCCAGTGGAGGTTCCAAGCACAAATGAGATAACTTTCTAAGTGTTCTGTGATTCCCCCAAAATTGTGGAAACCTTTTGGGAAAAGTGTACAGTAGAAATGCCACCTTTGGTTACGTTTCCGCCACTTTTTCTTCTAATTTCTGTATAACTGTAGCCTTGTTCACTTAATAATACTATTTTATTTATTATTTATTTATTTATTATTCGAACTTTTATACCGCCCCTCTCCCATAGGACCCGGGGCGGTTTACAGCCAGATTAAAACACATAACAATAATAAATATTATTACTAAATTAAATTAATACCGAGGCTGTCATTAAAACAAATTAAAATCCCATTCTTAAAACCCTAGCTACCTTGTCTAAAATTACTTAAAAAAAACCCCGAGGAGATCTAGGCCAGGCCGGCTTGATTGAAGAGACGAGTCTTCAATTCTCTTCTGAAGGTGCGGAGATCATGACACGTCCGGAGTTACATCGCTTTCTGGGTGACCAGTCAAATCTTTGCACCGTGACTTTAATGTTATTACGTTTTACAAGCTCACTAAATGAAAGAACCCCCCCCCCTCAAAAAACCCCAACCAACTTGATAGCGACCACATAACACACTGACAAATGTCCTCCTCTCGGCTTCAATACATGACATCAATCACTGAATCCTACTGTGGTCTGATTGGCTCATGGCCAAAGAAGATGACCCTTGATTAGCTTTCTAAACACTCATGCTCATTGGCTACAATCGGATGAAGGAAAGCTACCTGATCTCAACTTAAGCAAATTGTGCTTCCTTTTTCTGGTTATTTGGCTATAGCTTTTCATAGAATACAGTACGGATCATTGAACAAACTTTGTTGCATTACATTCTTGATTAAATTGTCTTTCCATTGATATATAATTTTATGGTACTACTCCTCCCCCCCAAAAAGTGGTGTTATTAGCCATCAAACCTCAAAAATACACTTTCCACAATTTTGGCCACTACTGTACATCCACCCGCAAAAACTTCTAGTTTTGTGGCTATCAGGACAAACACATATTGGTCCCAAGGAAGAGAGCCCACCTAGCTTCAGCCTATCCCGAGGGAATTCCCATTTATTGGCATCATAAGGGAGACGTTCACACTGCTCATCCATAGGGACTTCATCGGGATCCATGATGATAGATAGGTAGCCAGCTTTCAGTTCTCCCCCATTGGCCTGAAAGAAACACAACATTAACAATAGTAGCTTATACTTACCATTGAGTCATCTGCCATCTCTCACATTTACTAGCATTGTTAAGATTTGAAGGGTGGTGGGTTTTTTGTTTTTTTGTTTTGTTTTGTTTTTGCCATAAACGCAAGAATGTCGTTTCCCAATACGGCTCCACGAGGCACGTACCCATCAGCCATCGTTAGAAACTTGTTTTATTAATATCTGACAAGAGGACTTTTTTTTCCCTCCCCACCAATTAAAAGCAAAATATTTGCATGCCTGCGATGCTCTGGAGGAATGTGATGCCCCAAGAAAGGGAGCCGAGAAGCAGACAAAAGGGTATCCATCAGGTTTCATTTGTTATGCAAGACTAATGCCAACAGACGGGGGGGGGGCGGGGGTTGGTTTCATTACCCGTTTAACAGTCCGGAGAATGATTACAAGGAGTAGCCAGAAGAACATGGCAATGACTGCTGTTCCAACAAGAATAATGAGCTCAAGGTTTCTTTTCTCATCGGTCCCTGGGAAGAAACAATGACATGATTCATTGATAGGATCCAAAGCTGTTGGAACAGGTCATCGGCTGAAATATTTAAAGGGCACTCTTGTCCAAGAAAGAAAAATTTTAGATGCCCAACACCTAACAAGTCTAAGACCCACCCACCCACCCCAAAAAACCCACAACCTGTCAAGAAAATATATTTTTCTTTGGGACAAAATGCAACCACCACCACCATCATCCTGTACCACACAAGTACTGAGCACAAATACTGATTACAATATTGTCCTGGTAAATGTATGATCAAGTTCTTCTTCACTATTCTAGTATAAGCCAGAGATTCACATGGCCAGAGATTCACATGGCCAGAGACTCACATGGCCAGAGATTCACATAGACAGAGATTCACATAGACAGAGATTCATATGGCCAGAGATTCACATAGACAGAGATTCACATAGTTAGAGATTCACATAGCCAAAGATTCGCATAGCCCATGGGTAGGCAACCTCGGCTCTTTTATGACTCATGGACTTCAACTCCCAGAGTTCCTGAGTCTTAGCTGACTCAGGAATTCTGGGAGTTGAAGTCCATGAGTCATAAAAGAGCCGAGTTGCCTACCCCTGACATAGCCAGAGAGTCACATGGCCAGAGATTCACATGGCCAGAGATTCACATAGCCAGAGATTCACATAGCCAGAGATTCACATGGCCAAAGATTCACATAGCCAGAGATTCACATAGCTAGAGATTTACATAGTTAGAGATTCACATAGCCAAAGATTCACAAAGCCCAGGGGTAGGCAACCTCGGCTCTTTTATGACTCATGGACTTCAACTCCCAGAGTTCCTAAGTCTTAGTTGACTCAGGAATTGTCAAAACCATGCCATAGTTTTCCCGGTTGCAATGTATGGCTGTGAACGTTGGATCATAAGAAAGGCTGAGCGCCAAAGAATGGAGGCCTTTGAACTATGGTGCTTGAGAAGACTCCTGCGAGTCCCCTGGACTGCAAGGCGATCAAACCGGTCAGTCCAAGAGGAGATCAACCCCGACTGCTCTTTAGAAGGCCAGATCCTGAAGTTGAAACTCAAGTACTTTGGCCACCTAATGAGAAGGAAGGACTCACTGGAGAAGAGCCTGATGCTGGGAAAGATGGAGGGCAATAGAAGAAGGGGACGACAGAGATTGAGGTGGCTGGATGGAGTCACTGAAGCAGTAGGTGTGAGCTTCAATGGACTCCAGAAGATGGTAGAGGACAGGAAGGCCTGGAGGAACGTTGTCCATGGGGTCACGATGGGTCGGACACGACTTCGCAACTAACAACAACAACAAAGAACTAAAAGCTGATCTTATTAAGCTGGACCCCTTAGAGTGGGTAGAACTAAATGTTAAATGTCATCCTCCTACAACTGCTTCTATTTTTTATTTTTATTGTTAATATTTTGATGGGATTAAGGAGACAATTGATGCCTAAGCCTTTTACCCCTTAAAATTCACCCAAATCATGCAAAATAGGTCCCAGATTCAATTCGTTTTAGGATTTGGGTCTCAACAAGCCATGGATAGTCTAGTGCAAATTTCACCCAATGACCCCTCAGCCCCAGGAAGGACCTTCTGACCCCTCATCCAATCTGGCCGATCAAGAAACATCGCCGATGCGTGATGTCCTTTGTCATTGGTATAACCAGATGATGTTAGGTGCTGAACTTAAGAATTGAAGCTATTTAAAGAAGGATTCCCAGTCTAAATGGCTATGTAGAGCAGCGGTTCTCAACCTGTGGGTCGCGACCCCATTTGGGGTCGAACGACCATTTCACGGGGGTCGCCAAACGCCGCAGTCCGCCTTTTTTTCCCCTTTTCCCCTCAGCCGGCGCAAGGGGCAGCACCGCGCATGCGCGATTCGGGCCATCGCGCCGCACATGCGCGATTTGGGCCATCGCGCCACACATGCGCGATTCGGGCGGTCGCGCGCACTGCACATGCCCGATGCGGGCCATCGCACCGCGCATGCACAATGCGGGCCGTCACACCGCGCATGCGCTATTCGGGCCATCGCATGCGTGCTGCGCATGCGCGATGTGGGCTGTCACGCCACGCATGCGCGATGCAGGCTGTCACGCCACGCATGCGCGATTCGGGTCATCGCGTGCACGCCGTGCATGCGGGCCGTCGCACCACGCATGCGTGACGCGGGCCGTCACACCGCGCATGCACAACGCGGGCCATCACAGCGCGCATGCGGGATGCGGGCCGTCGCAGCGCGCATGCGCGATGCAGGTCAGGGTCACGCCGCGCAGGTCGGGGTCTCGGCCTGAAAAAGGTTGAGAACCGCTGATGTAGTGAGTGGGCTTCCTTACTAAATATCAACAAGGAGGAGGATACTCATTTCCAAGTGAGTAATGCATTGCTGCAGCATTAAGAGCTTCCTTTCTGATTTATGCTTGGGTGCTTTGCTCTGATTGATAGACAATGCTAAAAAAAGACAAACAAGGACTCTGAATTATTTTAAGAAAGTTTTCCATGTGCTTGTCCCTGCCACACACAAATGACAGTTTAATGAAGAAAAACATTATTATAGTTTCCAGAGCAAACAGTCATTTCAAGTACCAAGTCCCACCACTATATACCGCATGTATATTACAGTGAGAGACAGAGAGATCAGAGATAGAAAGACAGAGAATAAGGTTTCAGTTGTTTCCACTAAAAAAAAAGAGAAGAAAAATCATGTTAGATTCTAAGGAAACAAATCTTATTTGTTAAATAACTGATGTTATATATTTGCACGAAGGATTATTTACAGGCATGTTTCATCCAACAATAAGAAGTGGCTTAGCACAACACATCCATCTCAGGCTCCAAAACTGTAAGAATAACAGGATGTAACTCTGACGTGCTTGTTTTTTTGTTTGTTTTTTAAAAAAAACTTGTGACATTGAAGCAGTACTTTTAAAAAACGGTATAGGGAAATATTTAAACATATTAACATTCAATCACAGGGCTGTGCATTCAGTATCAGAACAGCATTTTGGAGCATGCAGAGGCATGAATAGTTCACTCATCTGAAACTCTTTCAAGCAGCTGCATCCTTTCTTAAGATGACACGTCAGCTGCAGAATCTTTCATAATCTCAGGAAAGGTGCAGCTGCTTTAAAAAGTTGAGGACCTGTACCGTATAATGTTTGCATTGCCATGTGCTCTGAGGCATCTTTTTTTAATGGTACCCAAAATATTAAATAGCCTTATTCAGTACCATAATATAAAGAGTAAGTATTTAAGTAATTGGCATGGTTGGCTTTAATTAAAAGAGTCACTCAGAAATTATCTAAGTGTAGTATATGTAGGAGAAAGGATGGCAGAACCCACACCGCCAGTGCAGAACTAAATCTAACTTCCCTTTAACTAACTCTAGGCAGATGCCAACCGTTACTTGAGAAGATCCCTGTGCATAAGCTTTTAGCAATAAATCAGTTTAACTGAACCTTCGTGTGTAGGCCTGGTCTTTCATGCCTGACAGTATAATCCACAACTCTCACAAATGCCAAGGTTTTCCACTTAAACTTTGGCGCTTCTCCTATGGCTGCCATCCAGCTTCTGAACTTCGTCTCTGGCCTCAGATTTGGCAAGCTTGCTTCTTCTCTAAAGCTCCCTTTTAATTTCACTATCAATTGATCTAGTAACATCTGGACTTGCGTTAACAGAGTTAACACAATTCTAAGGCAAGGCTTTTCAACCTGTTCACCCATTGTACCACTTTTAGGATATGGCAACATCCGAGTACCACCAGTCGCCTAGCAAAGTGTCAAAAACTTGATGACCAAAAAAAAAAAAAAGGGAAAAAAGTGATAAAGTACAGGTAGTCCTCGACTTACAACAGTTCGCTTAGTGATTGTTCGAAGTTACAATGGCACTGAAAAAAGTGCCCCCCCAAGCCACAGCCGAGCAAGACACCTGCCTGCCCGCCTGGCCACGCTCTTCCTCCTGTCCGAGGTTTTCATTGTTGTGAGCATTTCTGTTGGGGATTGGCAGCGGGGGTGGGGTGGGGGGTGTTTGTTTTTTATTCCCCCCGTCTGCTGGGTGGTTGCAGCAGGTTTTGGTCACTTCACATGACCCTGGGACACTGTGACCGTCATAAATATGAATCAGTTGCCAAGCATCTGAATGTAAATCACAAGACCCTGGAGAGGCTGCAACATTCCAGCTGATTGGTGCTTCTGGGCTCAGCGGAAGTGCAAGGATCACTGCTGCTTTCCAGCTGGAGCCTGGCGCTGATCCTGGCGCTTCCGCTGAGCCCTGACAATCCCGAAGAAGCGCTGATCCTGGCGCTTCCGCTGAGCCCTGACGGCCCTGCAGCTCCAGCCATCTCTCGCTCAGGCTTGTGCGGTGCTGCCACCGGTTCAGCTCATTCCCCTCCCCCGCTACCACTTTTCTAGGATGGTCGCGTACCACCTGCCAGGTGCCAATGTACCACGGGTGGTACCCGTACCACTGGTTGAAAAGACCTGCTCTAAGGAATTAGCTAGCAGAGTTAACCCAATTCTAAGGAGGAATGACCCAGAAAGTAAGACTTTCCACCATCAGCCTGCACAGGCATAGTGCCACCAACCTTCCACTTCAAAAAAGGCAGCTGCTTTCGTACAACCCAGGAGATTGCAGGCGTAGCACATATAAAGGCCTTCATCTTCCTTTCTCACCCTTTGTATGGTGAGACGCTGGTTCCCATCTTTCAGGACGATACCTGGTAGCAGACACAAGAAGGACAAAGAACTTATTTTGCTATAACTTGGTTGACTCTGTGGTTAAAATGAAAATGCCGAGGTACAGGTATTTCTACTTTGGGACTGTCTTCTCCTCCCACATGAAAGCAAAACCAAACTGGAGCATTCTAAAACTCCACATTACATTGTCTTTTTGAAGAACTGAACTACGGAGCTGGAGGTAGCATTTATCTGAACCTGAGCTTATCTGGATAAGCACACCTGGAATTAAGGAGAAACTTCGTAACAGTGAGAACAATTAACCAGTGGAACAGGTTGTGGGTGCTTCATCACTGGAGTTTTTATGAAAAGAATGGACAGCTGACACCTGTTTGAAATGGTATAGGGCAGTGATGGCGAACCTTTTAAAGACCGAGTGCCCAAAACTGCAACCCAAAACCCACTGATGTATTGCCGGGTGCCGGATGGGGCGTGACCCGCTGGGTGGCCGTGGCCCACTGGGTGTGGCTACAGTGGTCATGGCAGATGGGTGGGCGTGGCCAGGGTGAGCATGGCTAGCTCAATGTTGCTCCTGTGGGGGCTGGGCAGGGTTGGGGGAGATCCAGGGTGTCTCTGGGGGGTGGGGCGCTGGGTAGGAAGCTCGTCCTGCGGGGTGAGGCGAGGCAAGGCGAGGCAGGGCGGGGGTGCCATTGTCGTAAGACAAGGCGAGGCAGGGGCCAGGGCGGCCGCTGCCTGACTCCATCAGCCCCCGCACACAGAGGCCAGCGAGTGCATGGGTGCTAGGATGCATCCGGCCACGTGGGACCTCAGCGAGTTAGCAGGCAGTTGGTTGAAGAGGATGGTTGCCATCTCCAGGGCATGGCGCACGTGTCCACAGAGAGGGCTCTGAGTGCTGCCTCTGGCACGCGTGCCACAGGTTCGCCACTACTGGTATAGAGTCTCCTGCTTGAGCAGGGGGTGGACTAGATGACCTCCAAGGTCTCTTCCAGTTCTATTCTGATTGATTGAATGGATTGGGAATAGGGTAGGGTCGGTTACGGTTGGGGCTAGGGTTAGGATTTTTTAAAATAACATTCTTAATATTTAGCAAACAGCATGTTGTCTGGATTCATGTATTTAAAAAACAAAGAATAGTAACTAATTATCATAAATAATATGTTAAGTTTTTTTTTCTTACTAGTATACATATTCAATGTTACATATCACCTTCCTTTCTCTCTAGCTCAGCGGTTCTCAACCTGTGGGTCGCGACCCCATTTGGGGTCGAACGACCATTTTACAGGGGTCGCCAAACAACGCAGTCCGCCATTTTTTTCCCCTTTTCCCCTCGGCTGGCGCAGGGGGCAGCACCGCGCATGCGTGGGGTAGCACCACGCATGCGCGTTGTGGGCCGTCACGCCACGCATGCGCGATGCAGGCTGTCGCACCGCGCATGCATGATGCGGGCCGTCGCGCCACGCATGCGCTGCACAGGTCGGGGTCGCGGCCTGAAAAAGGTTGAGAACCGCTGCTCTAGCTCGTTTTTCTAGCCACTGATAAAAATTATCCCATGTTCTAAAATACACTGAATCTTCTTTCTCTTTTATCTTTAAAGCCAAGCTATCCATTTCTGCACACTGTAAAATTTTCTCAGTTACTAACTCAGTTACTAACTTCTTCAGTTAGTAAATTTTCATTTTTCCAATATTGGGCAAACACAATTCTTGCTGCAGTCAGTACATGTAAAATTAAATATATGCAGTCTTTCTCATCATTTGCTGCTATCATTCCTAACAAAAATAATTCTGTCTTACAGTCTGTTTGTTTTTTTGGACTTGATTTTTGTACTGAGGTACTGCCCTAAGACATATATCAGGGGTTCTCAACCTTGACAACTTTAAGACTTGTGGACTTCAATTCCCAGAATTCCTTAGCCAGCAAAGCTGGCTGAGGAATTCTGGGAGTTGAAGTCCACAAGTCTTAAAGTTGCCAAGGTTGAGAACCCCTGACATATATAGTCACGATAACAGAGATACAATATGAGTAAAACCAGCTCAACACATTTCTAGCCCTGACTTCCAATCAAAGTGCAGGACCTCAGTACCAATCTGACAACTATAAATATAATTAACCAATAGTTGGTTGGACTGTAGACATCTATTTCTCCTGGTGGGACTTATATCTTTATCATTTTTCATTTAATCAGCTTTTTTGTCAATTTATTTTTGTTTAGTCACTTTGTTTAATCACAAAAAATAAATCAACGACCAGGGTTTTTCATGGTACAACCCTTCAACATGATAAATGAATTGTATAATGCTCCTTGTGAATAAAATTGATGATTTACTGAGGTTAGAATTGGGCAAGAAATTAATGCAGCTCTTATTAAAAGATATAACTGTCAGGTAGCAGCAAGGGAGGTAGTAAATGTCGGCGGGGGGGGAATAGAGCCTGCTTCCCAACGGCACCATAGTTTTGTTCACTAAATGATCAATAAGGACTGAAAGGAGCATTTAAGAGACATAATAGAAAAAAGTATTCATTGGATAAGCAATACATTGAGCTTTGCAACATCAACAGGCATTTTAACCTAAGCAACTGGGTAGAGGAGAACTTTCTCACCTGAGTCTTCAATAAGAGAATTGTTGTTTTTAAACCAAGTGATGTGTGGGGAAGGGATCCCACTTGCTGTGCAAACAACTTCTATTGTTTCGCCAATGTTGGTGGTCTGATTCTGAGGGTGTCCTGTAATTGTGGGTGCCACTGGTTCTGTTTGCAAGAAATATACATGTTAAGAGCAGGTCCTGGAAAATGCCCCTCTAGGAAGGCAAAGCTGAAAGCAATGGATGCTTCATTAGAGTCAATGGGAGGAATACAATAGTAGCCTTGCTATAAGTTCTTTCCTAAAATTGCAGAATGGGCACAAAATGTTCCAGCATAAATACAGAGAATTTGTTCATGTCAGTTAAACTTCTAATTTATTTCAGATGCACAACCTAAATCCCTGGGAGATGGGAATACAGCTCCTAGATAAATCTGATCAAATTTAATGGTTAAAGTAAAAAAACAACAACAGGGAACGCATCTGGAATGTAGTCATAATAACTCAACTTGATTTCCATTCACTGCAAATGAAATCAAATGCATTTTTTGCTCTAGTAACACCCATTACTTTTGGAATGCGGTCTCTTGCACATCATTCAAGTACTAATGCAGCCTTTGGCCCCATAAAGTTGCACAACCCAACCAATGGCTTACCCAGTAAATAAACCTGCAAGAAAAGACACACTTTGAGAACAATCTTAAATATATTTATTTTGGTATGCTGCATTTTGATCTGTATTTTCTGGCTTTGTACAATGATCACTGCTTAAGTGTCAAATTGCTCCTTGGACAATGATTGTTGAAACTAACAGCACAATTTCCTGTTATTTGGAGCCTGGGAAATGCATGAAAATTATAGGGTGATTTCCAAGCTTGCCATTGGATAAAACCTGACGGCCTCTCTGTGTCCACCATATAGAGTCTTTGCCTACCAATAACATTAACTGTCCTGGCTGTAGAGCATTTAGGGGGACACTACAGTTAAAGCTAGAGCATATACAGAAACACGGGTGAACCCCCTCATCCATATTCAGTGGAACTATCTGCCTCCAGAAGTTGTGACTGCTCCAACACTGGAAGTTGTTAAACTCTCTGTCTGCGATACTTTAGTATGTTCACTAAGCATCTGTGCAAAATCCATCTAGTCTGTGAGCTTGTTATTAAAGCTTGGTGCTTTTCAGCAATGTTCTATTCACAACATTATTTTCAGCTAACATGGGAATAATGAGGAGTAGACCTAAATAAATTAGAATCAGTCTTAAGGTTGATGAAATTGTGTTGTTTTTTTTCATTCTTTCACTTTATATGGACGGGTTAGATTGCGGAAATTAATTGTACTTTATTTGCAGAAATTAAAGAGAATTTAGCAGTTGAAAAAAAAAAAAGAAGAGACTGGACAGCTATTTGTCTGAAATGGTATAGGGCTTCCTGCCTGAGCAGGGGGTTGGACTAGAAGACCTCCAAGGTCCCTTCCAACTCTATTATTATTATTATTATTATATTATCATTATTTTGGCCTATTGTTGTTGTTGTTAATTGTGAAGTTGTGTCCGACCCATCGCGACCCCATGGACAACGTTCCTCCAGGCCTTCCTGTCCTCTACCATCTTCTGGAGTCCATTTAAGCTCATGCCTACTGCTTCAGGGACTCCATCCAGCCACCTCATTCTCTGCCGTCCCCTTCTTCTATTGCCCTCAATCTTTCCCAGCATTAGGCCCTTCTCCAGTGAGTCCTTTCTTCTCATTAGGTGGCCAAAGTACTTGAGTTTCAACTTCAGGATCTGGCCTTCTAAAGAGCAGTCAGGGTTGATTTCCTCTAGGACTGACCAGTTTGATCGCCTTGCAGTCCAGGGGACTCACAGGAGTCTTCTCCAGCACCAGAGTTCAAAGGCCTCAATTCTTTGGCGCTCAGCCTTTCTTATGGTCCAACTTTCACAGCCATACATTGCAACTGGGAAAACCATGGCCTCGACTATACTCACTGGCCTACTGTTGGATGGATTCAATTTGGGTGAGAAATAAATCGAATAAAATTGAATGCAACATTTCCCCCAGTGGTCACACAGCACTGAGCTTACCATGAATGGAGAGATGTTTGACATGGCAATGTTGAGTTTTACTCTTTCTGTCCAGAGCGATGCAGACGTACTCCCCGCCATCTTGAGGGGTGATATTGTGGAGAAAGAGACTCAGGGTAATGTTCTCCCTATTGACCTTTATGGTGGTGCCATTTAGTTTCTGGAGGGCCTCCAAATTCTTGCAAACAGGCATAGGAACTCTATCCAAGCGACTCCCTGAAACGTGAGGGCTGAATTTAAACCAGGCCAGGTTTTGAAAGGTGTGCTTGTCTGCGGTGCATTGCAAGGTTACGTTGTGCTTCTTAGTAGGCTGGCCTTGAGGCTGAAGGCTGATCTCAAGGCCTCCTAGGAATGAAAGAATAAGAATAAAAGAAAAGAATCAGAAAGGATCTAAAGCAGTGGTCCCCCACCTTTGAGGCTTGGCGGCCCAGCTGAGGAAGGGAGGGAACCGGGCCGTATGAGCTTTGGGTTTGTGCGTGCGTACAGCTCAACTCATAAGAGTGGCAGACCAGCATCCACATGCAGGCGCATGCAGCTCAACTAGTCGAGCTGTGCACTGCCAATCCGCCACTCGCGCAGCCCAGTTCCCCTCTCCCCCCCAGCCCTGTGAGGTGCAGTGTGCGAGTTACAAGCGCAGGCATGCGCCCCAGCCTGCCACTCACGCGAGTTCAACTGTGCGTGCACACGTGTGCCACTTTGCCATTCGTGCGGCCTGGTTGTAAATGGGCCACAGCCCGATAGTGGGCTGCAGTCCAGGGATTGGGGACCCCTGATCTAAAAGAAATGATCAGAAAGCCATTGCCTGTCACGCTCTAAGAAAGAATAATGTTTGATGAGTCTTATATTGAAATATTCCGAGATCTCTTTGGAGGCATCTAATAGGAAAGCATCCACAATCACTCAGGCAAAGCCTCACCCCTTTTCACATGTATGAAAAAGGAAGAAGGTTTTGATTAAGCAACTGAGACCGCCATCTTAAGCTTTTTTGTTTTTGTTTTTGACTTTCCTGGAAATGGTCATTGAGAAAATGAGTGGACTGTAATTTCTACTGGTTACTTCCAGGATGGGCTACGCTACAGGCTGGAAAGAACATTCTTTCAACCAGAGTGGATGGAACTTAAACTTCTGAGAAAGGTTCAAGGAAGGATGCCATAAGCCTGACCTTTGACACTAGGCCTCCCATTTCAAATTCTGAAACATCCACCCCCAAATCTGGAAGGCTTTTCCCATTTTGAACCCATCAAAACAGACTGGGTGTCCCCAAAAGCCTGGCCTTCCCGCCATGATCGTTTACATTCATTTGGGAAGTATTTCTATGCACACATAATCAACAGGAGGGCAGGCTCAGAAAAATGTGGTAGATGTGTTCAGAAAGCCAAACTTACTAGTTACATGAAAGGAGATGACTCTTTCACCCTCTCCAGCTTTATTATTTGCTACACATCTGTACAAGGTAGACACATTTGCTGCCTGAATGGTGAGGCTGCTAACAGTCTACAAGAGAAAACAATACATTTATTTTAAAAAGAAAAAGTCAAGAGGTTTAAGGCTAAAATCGTGAGCTGGTCTTTGGCAAAATGAGTCAATGGAACATGTCATCGTATTAGTTTATCCAGGCTATTCCTTCTACTGCAACACAAATCCACCCTTGTTTGATGTATCCTGTTGGCATCTGAAATTTAGATGATCAGTTGACTACCCCCTGGGGTGAATAAAAGTAAAATTGTTGATTATTCCTCAGCTCTCTTGCAACAATGGTTAATAGTTTATTTTTGTCCATAAAAACCCAGAGATGAAGTGAAGCTGAAAAACCAGCACACATCTTTCCAGACTTAATCCTGACTCATATAAAACTTAGACCCATTGAGTTCAGAATGAATTTCCTGCTAAGAGTCGATTCATTGACCTAAGAATTGTAATATAAATAGAGAAAGATATTAAATAATGTTGCATAAAACTGCAGCTTGAAGCTATAAAGCAGTGGTCTTCAAACTTGGCAACTGTAAGACTTGTGGACTTCAAGTCCCAGAATTCCTCAGCCAGCCTGGCTGGCTGAGGAATTCTGGGACTTGAAGTCCACAAGTCTTACAGTTGCCAAGTTTGAAGACCACTGCTATAAAGGAAACTGCATACTTACTAGAGAAAAGCCATTATCTTATGGGACTTAACTCCAAATAAACACATATAGGACTGTCATCATCATAATTTCTATGTTGCTTCTCATATCATATTAAAATCTTATTGATGCACAGCAAGAGTTGCAATGTAGCAACTTAGGGTCTGCTACCAAACTTTCCAACAGCTTTGCAAACAGCAAATAAGAAAATCAGTGTCTCACCTTCATTTTCCCAGCCACAGCAACAAACTGATCTTTTAAGATCTCAATCGGATTTCCACCTCTTCGGTCTGCTATGGTTTTCCATTTCTTACACACATAGGGATTATTCCCGATTCCAGCTCGGCTGAGAAAAATATATGAACTGTCATCTTATACATCTATGCTGTGCTAACCAAATTATCACCAAAAAGGTATCACAATTGTTAACAGCAGGTGGCAAACTACAATTTTTTCCTGTAATGTTCAATGTGGAGCATTGTGGAGCATTCTCTCTACAATACACTAAGATGGTTAACTGGCAGATATAATAATAACAATAACAATAAATAAATAAGTTTTTTATAAGGAACGGTTGCTGGAATTGGGTATGTCTAGTTTAATGAAGAGAAGGACGAGGGGGGACATGATGGCAGTGTTCCAATATCTCAGGGGCTGCCCAAAAGAAGAGGGAGTCAAGCTATTCTCCAAAGCACCTGAAGGCAGGACAAGAAGCAACGGATGGAAACTGATCAAGGAGAGAAGCAACCTAGAACTAAGGAGAAACTTCCTTAACAGTGAGAACAATTAACCAGTGGAACAACCTGCCTCCAGAAGCGGTCAATGCTCCAACACTGGAAGTTTTTAAGAAGAGACTGGACAGCCATTTGTCTGAAATGGTATAGGCTTTCCTGCCTGAGCAGGGGGTTGGACTGGATGACCTCCAAAGTCCCTTCCAACTTTTTATTATTATTATTATTATTATTATTATTATTATTATTATTATTATTATTATTATTATTACTTCAAAGTTTGTTATTCTGCTATTCCTTTCTCAACGTCTGTGCCCTGCAGCTGTGTAACATTCAGTTCCAAGAATTCTTAGTAAAGGGTCTAGCTTCAGAAAAGCCATAGCAAGCAGAGATAAGTATTCAGGGTACTATTGAACTGCATCCTCAACTGGCTGGGTATAACACAGAACAGCAAAATTTATTTATTTTATCTATTTATTTTTTATTCGGGCTTGTATGCCGCTCCTCTCCGGAGACTCGGGGTGGCTAACAACATGTATGTAAAACATCAAATTTCAATACAAGTCCAAATAAAAATATCTTAAAAAACAAACTAACACCCACTCATATTCACCATTCAATCCACAATCATCCCCAGGCCTGCCGGCAGAGGTAAGTTTTAAGGTTTTTACGGAAGGCCAGGAGCGTGGGAGAAACGCGGACTTCAGGAGGCAGTTGGTTCCAGAGGGCGGGCGCCACAACAGAGAAGGCCCTCCCCCTAGGGCCCGCCAGCCGACATTGTTTCGCTGACGGGACCCGGAGGAGGCCGACCCTGTGCGCTCTCACTGGTCGTAGGGAAGTATGTGGCAGAAGACGGTCCCGTAAGTATCCTAAAATGTCTTATGTGCTGCAATATTTTTCAGCATCTCTTATTTTAGGATCACACATGAACTCCTATATGATGCTTGAACGCCCTTGCCACCGTGTGCAAAGGCCCTCAAGGTAAATTTTCCTTATTTGGGCCAGCTCAGCCCAGTTAGATATTAAAGGTAAGAAACAGTGTTTTGCAAATAAAACCTCCATTCATAAAATCAACCATCGGAGCTAATTTTGCTAAAAGGAAAGCAAAGATTAACACAGAAGTCCATATTTCTCTGGACAACTGAACCTTACATAGGAAATAGTTAGACACCAAAGGAAGAAGGCAGAAAGGAAGTTATTTTCAAAACAACAACAGGAAAACAGATTCCTTTCTTTTCTTTTCTTTTCTTTTTTAATTCTAAAAGGAAGTCTGTTCTTGTGCAAAATTCAGATAAGGGAAGTGGCCTGTTGTCAGAAGCTGCACTCCATCACTCCTACCATCCATCAAGGGGCTTCAGCTGACATTCACTTTCACAGAGATAAGACACCCAGCCAAAACAAAACTGGGTGGGGGGGAGACACTACAGATCTGTAATATGTATCAACAACAATAAAAACTTCCAAACTGGAGAGTTAGCAGTCATCTATAGCCAAAATCTGGCAGACTATAAAGTTGAAAGGAATCTAAGTACTTTTGACTTGTGGCAGAACTGGACGTGGTTGAAGATTAGTCTATTCATTTATATTTCACATTGCTACACCATCCATATAAGGAAAGGCTGCTGGAATTGGGTAGGTCTAGTTTAATGAAGAGAAGGACCAGGGGGGACATGATAGCAGGGTTCCAATATCTCAGGGGCTGCCCCAAAGAAGAGGGAGTCAAGCTATTTTCTAAGGTGCCTGAAGGCAGGACAAGAAGCAATGGGTGGAAACTAAGCAAGGAGAGAAGCAACCTGGAACTAAGGAGAAACTTCCTGACAGTTAGAACAATTAACCAGTGGAACAACCTGCCTCCAGAAGCAGTGAATGCTCCAACACTGGAAGTTTTTAAGAAGAGACCGGACAGCCATTTGTCCGAAATCGTATAGGGTTTCCTGCCTGAGCAGGGGGTTGGACTAGAAGACCTCCAAGGTCCCTTCCAACTTTATTATTATTATTATGGATCATCGCACAGTCAGCCAGATGTTCAGACTGGATTTGGCATTTTTGTCTACCTATCGAGTCCTTACCCAGGACCTGGGATAGGCAGATGTGGATGTTTGATGGTATTACAGATATCGTCGCAAGATGGAAGCAGTTCCTAGTAAGGCCGCCTTTTGCAATTGACTAATGGAAAATTTGTCAATTTTATATTATTATTATTATTATTATCATCATCATCATCATCATCATCATCATCATCATCATCTTTCCCAAAGAGGGGTTCTGGTTGGTGAACAATAAAACATTGACATGTAAAACAGTATATAAAAAAAATTAAAATCGGAGTCAAATTTTTGAGTTAATTTTTAAAAAAAATTATATATAATTATATAAAATAATATATATATAATATATAATATAATATAATATATATATATATAAGAAGGCAAGATTAACCCTGTTAAAATTTGGTGGACAAAGGCAAAAGGAAGGGCTCTTGTGACACTAATCAACCCCACAACTCTTTTGGGTTCCCCAAGCATGGTTACAGAATCATGTTTTAACCCCTTTTCAGAAGACCATGTTTTAACCCCTTTTCAGAAGACCATGTTTTAACCCCTTTTCAGAAGACCATGTTTTAACCCCTTTTCAGAAGACCATGTTTTAACCCCTTTTCAGAGAAGGGGGAGGCTGCCTCACTTCCAGAGGGAAGAATTTTCTGAAGGATCAGAGGAGAACAGACTTGTGATGAGAGATCTAAACAAGTCGCCAACGCAATATAATTGCATCCAATCAAAGGTGGGAAAATGGCGTTCTACTTACTGTGGACTGAAGGTGCATTCCTCTTCCAATTGCCAGTACCACTGAATATGGCTCACCATGGGGACCGCATACACTGTGCACGTAAGAGTTTGGATGGAGCCATACTTGTAAGAATCCACAGAAGACAGGAGAGCATTCTCCCCAATCTGAGGTGGAACTGCCAGAGAACAAGATAAATAAATGAGCAGCAGTCAGCAGGAAGTAATTCTGTGAGAAGAGATATAAGAACATAAGAAGAGCCATGCTGAATCAGGCCAAAGCCCATCGAGTCCAGCATTCTGTGTCACACAGTGGCCCACCAATTGTACATGGGGATCTTGAGCAGAAAGAGAAGGCAAACCCCTCCCTTTCCCTTGACCCCCAAACAAATGGTACTCAAGGGAATCCTGCCTGCCTCAACCAACATAGAGGCGGCACATGGACATCTGTTTTAATAACCACCAATACACTTTGCATCCATGAATCTATCTAGCCCTGCCTTGAAGCTGTCAAGGCTGACAGCTGTCACGACCCCTTCAGGAAGTGAATTCCATAAATCAACGACCCTCTGGGTGAAGAAATATTTCCCTTTATTTGTCCTCACTTTCTTAGCTATAAGCTTTAGGGAGTGCCCCCTTGTCCTGGTATTGTGTGATAGAGAAAAGAATTTTTCTCTATCCACATTTTCTATCCCATGCATGATTTTATACACTTCGATCAAGTCACCCCTTAAACGCCGTCTTTCAAGGCTGAAGAGACCAAGGCGTTGCAATCTGGTTTCATAAGGGAGGCGCTCCATTTCCTTGATCATTCTTGTTGCCCTTTTTTGCACCTTTTCCAGTTCCATTATATCCTTCTTGAGGTGCGGTGACCAGAACTGTACACAGTACTCCAAGTGTGGTCTCACCATCGATTTGTACAGAGGCAATACAACACTTGCTGACTTATTTTCGATTCCCTTCCTAATCATGCCAAGCATGGAATTTGCTTTTTTTACTGCTGCTGCGCATTGGGTTGACATCTTCATCGAGCTGTCCACCAAAACCCCAAGATCCCTTTCTTGGGTTGTCTCAGAAAGTTTGGTCCCCATCAGTTGGTAAGTATAATTGGGGTTCTTTGCCCCGATGTGCATAACTTTGCACTTGTTTAGGTTAAAATCAGAACTTTGAAGAACATTCATTGCTGCAATTTCAAACAGAAATCTATTTAATCAGGGCTGGTCACCAGTATTTCCCCCTTTTCGCTCCTTCACTGGCTAATAAGAAACAATGTCTAGCGTTCCCTTTCTGTTACTTTCACTAAAGGGAACTTTAATGTCTGCCAACCCTGGACGAGAGATTTAGGACTTGAAAAAGGAAAGTTTTCCGCAAATGATGCCTTAATGAAAGTGCTACCAGAAGAACTGATGAAGACTGTTAGATAGGGGATTTGACAAATTGATGGTACTGTAGGAGAAGTCATCAATGGCTCGCAATCACAAGGCCTCCAAGCGTTCTCTATCTCCCAACTACCAATTGTAGGGAATAATAACAGGACAATGAACTCAACCTTCAACTAGAATGTTAAATCAAGCTTGGTTGGCGCTTCCTACTAAATGAAAAATAAGCAACCATATTATGACTTAGGGCTGCATGTCAACCAAGCCAATGGTGCTTTTTTTTTCCTGATCAACCATTTAGTCCCTTTCTTTCCTTATTCCAATTTAAGTGAAAGGTTAATTCATTTCTAGGAGAAAAAACAAGAGCGTTGCCCTAGAATGCATCGTGGCAGAGAGAGAGAGTGAGAGAGAAAATCTGCTTCCTTACTCATTCGTCACGCAGTTAAAGGATCACAAAATAATTCATGACATTTATATAATTGATTCTTCCTTAGGTACAGTCTGCTCTTTGCTCCTTGTTACCATCCTGAAGCATTGAACCGAATAACAGAAAGGGTTTGGAAGGGTCCAACCCGCTGAAGAAGCAGGAGACCCTATACCAGGGATAGCGAACCTTTTAGAGACCCAGTGCCCAAACTGCAACCCAAAACCCATTTATTTATCGCAAAGCGCCAAGGGCGCATCAGCATTGAGCTGCCCTCAGGGGGGGTGGGGGTGGCCCACTGGGTGGGCGTGACTGTGGTGGTCACAGCAGACTGAGTGGGCATGGCCGGGGTGGGCGTGGCCATCTTGACGTTGCTCGTGGGAGAGACACCTGTGGGGTCTGGGCATGATTGGGGGAGATCCAGGGGGTCTCTGGTAGGTGGGGCGGTGGGTAGGAGGCTCGTCCTGTGGGGTGAGGCAGGAGGTAGGGCGGGGGTGCCATTGCTGTGGGGCAAGGCGAGGCAGGGGGGGCTGCAGCCTGACATCATCAGCCCCCGCACACAGAGGCCAGCAAGCGCATGGGGGCGCGCTCTACCACCTCTACTCGAGCTTGCTAGCCAGCTGCTTTGCCTCCTTTGTGCTGGGTGGGGCTGATGCTCCGGACACCAGCGGTGGCCTAATGCAAGGCTTCTCAACCAGTGGTATGGGTACGACCTGTGGTACATTGGCACCTGGCAGGTGGTATGAGACCATCCCAGAGAAGTGGTAGCGGGGGAGGGGAATGAGCTGAACCAGGGGCACAGGCCGGAGTGAGAGATGGTTGGAGCTGCAGGGCTGTCAGGGCTCAGCGGAAGTGCCAGGATCAGCACTTCTTCGGGACTGTCAGGGATCAGTGGAAGCTCCAGAATCAGCGCCAGGCTCCAGCTGGAGCTCGGCGCTGATCCTGGCGCTTCTGAGCCCAGAAGAAGCGCCAATCAGCTGGAACGTTGCAGCATCTCCAGGGTCTTGTGATTTACATTCAGATGCTTGGCAACTGTTTCATATTTATGACGGTCACCGTGTCCCAGGGTCATGTGAAGGGACCAAAACCTGCTGCAACCACCCAGCAGACGGGGGGAATAAAAAACAAACACCCCCCACCCCACCCCCGCTGCCAATCCTCAACAGAAATGCTCACAACAATGAAAACCTCGGACAGGGGGAAGAGCGCCGCTGGGCGGGCAGGCAGGTGTCTTGCTCGGCTGTGGCTCGGGGGGGCACTTTTTTCAGTGCCATTGTAACTTCAAACAGTCACTAAGCGAGCTGTTGTAAGTCGAGGACTACCTGTACTTCATCACTTTTTTCCTTTTTTTTTTTTTTGGCCATCAAGTTTTTGACGCCTTGCTAGGCGACTGGTGGTACTCGGATGTTGCCATATCCTAAAAGTGGTACAATGGGTGAACAGGTTGAAAAGCCCTGGCCTAATGGACCTGCGTGAGCTGGTGGAAGTAGATGTGCCCACAGAGAGGGCTCTGAGTGCCGCCTCTGGCACGCGTGCCATAGGTTCGCCATCACTGCCTTATACGATTCTGGACAAATGACTGTCCATTTCATGAACACTGGTTCAGCCAGCATCACCCCTTTCTTAGTAAGTGACCAACATCACTCCGTAGCAGTTCTTGGGTATGGGAGTTGCTAATTGTGGGATGCTGTTCTTCCTGAACCACCACCTGGCTATTATTATTTTTTTTTAAGCAAAGGCAAGGAAATTTCTTGAGGATGCAAAGGAAGAAGGGATGCAAAGGGTGAAGCTCAAGACGGCAGGATGGGCGAGGTAATGGGAAGTAAACAGTGTAGTCCAGGAGTTAGAAGAAGCATGAAGACAGGAAAAGACCAGGACACAAAACCCAAACCAAAATATACAGCAAATTGAAAACAACATTCTTTCCGTAACAAAATTGGATTTTCAAAAGCCTGCCTGGTTCCCTTCCTCCAAAAATAAATAAACAGAGGAGGTTCCTGAAGTCAAATAAAACAAATGCATCTGGCTCTACATACATTAACCCGGGGTAGGCAACCTGGCTCAGGAATTCTGGGAGTTGAAGTCCATGAGTCATAAAAGAGTCAAGGTTGTCTACCCATGCATTAACCTATTTGGGGGGGGGGGTTTGGTGCTTGCCTATGATTGTAAAAAGTCCAGGTTCTATCAAAGCACCAAAAAAAAGAGAAAACATCCCACCTTAGTTCTCATGGCACTTTAAAGTCAACGGAAAGCAACTTTTATATGATCGGCCAGAAATCACATTTATTTTTTATGACATCCAAGGACCCTAAAGGTTAGGATGGCTACTTTGGGAGATGCCATCAGAGAAGGAGGAACAAAAAATGGGGGTGACCAACCCTGATCATCCCCAGTGAAGCCTTGAGTGAAATCACCAAATTCTCTTGACTTCTCAAAGCCTCAAAATATTAACCCGAAGTTCATCTTGTGTCAGAACTATATTTTACAAACTCATAAACATTTAGAAAATTATTTTATTTAAGATGGTTGGAGAGGGTTTTTTTTTTTTTGTTTTCTGCAACCTTTGTCTGTGGACACAGCTTTTTAGACCCTTGTCTACCAAACGAAGGGCTCTTCAGCACTTTAACCTAAGCTGCTAATCTTCTCTGCTGCTCAAAACTGCTATTCATGAAGTCAATTTAAACTCAAGACTCTAGACTGCAGTGGTTTAGCTACAGAGCCAGATTAGTATTTAATTCAGATTAAGGTCACTACAACCAGTGAAAAGTTGGCTTGAAACTCAACATTAAGAAAACCAAGATCATGGCATCCATCCTTCTCAATTCCTGGCAAATAGATGGGGAAGAAATGGAGGTAGTGACAGATTTTATCTTCCTGGGCTCCAAGATCACCACAAATGGGGACTGCAGCCAAGAAATTAAAAGATACTTGCTCCTGTGGAGGAAAGCTATGGCAAATCTAGACAGCATTCTAAAAAGCAGAGATATTACCCTGCCAACAAAGGTATGTATAGTCAAGGCCATGGTTTTCCCAGTTGCAATGTATGGCTGTGAAAGTTGGACCATAAGAAAGGCTGAGCACCAAAGAATTGAGGCCTTTGAACTCTGGTGCTGGAGAAGACTCCTGCGAGTCCCCTGGACTGCAAGGCGATCAAACCGGTCAGTCCTAGAGGAGATCAACCCTGACTGCTCTTTCGAAGGCCAGATCCTGAAGTTGAGACTCAAGTACTTTGGCCACCTAATGAGAAGGAAGGACTCACTGGAGAAGAGCCTGATGCTGGGAAAGATGGAGGGCAATAGAAGAAGGGGACGACAGAGAATGAGGTGGCTGGATGGAGTCACTGAAGCAGTAGGTGTGAGCTTAAATGGACTCCAGAAGACGGTAGAGGACAGGAAGGCCTGGAGGAACGTTGTCCATGGGGTCGCGATGGGTTGGACACGACTTCGCAACTAACAACAACAAAATCTATTTAAACACTGAATATATTGAAGGATGTTTTTGAACAAGGGGACAACTAGTTAATCTTACATGAGTCTATTTCTATAGATGGAGCATATTCAAAGGTTGTTATGGAAGAGGAACATGTTTTAATGGACAAGACTGAGATTGATCTGAAAGTGGATAAAAAAAAACAGGCCACAAAAATGATATGGAAAAAGATGCAACACCGGATATATCAAAAAAAATTCAGCTGATGTCATAATGATTAAATTGGTTATGCAAATAATGACCTGGATAAGGATTTGATTATAGATAAAAGATAGGTATATAGGAAGAAGCTATCTTTTCTTCTATTTTAAGAGAAGGTTATTCATTATTAAAATCGCTTATACTTTCATGAAGGGGGAGATTACATCTTTATATATTTCTTTTTTTTCCTTCACTGTATTCTTCATTTTTTTTTCTATTCTCATTTTCTTCCCAGCCGCTTCGATTTATTTTTAAATTTGTGTAGGTAGTCCTCAACTTGTGCCAACTGAGCCCGAACTTTCTGTTGCTAAATGAGACACTTGTTAACTGGGTTTTGGCCCCGTTTTATGACCTCTCCTGCCACAGTTGTTAAGTGAATCACTGCAGTTGTTAAGTTAGTAAGTGAATCTGGCATTCCCCCTTGGACTTTGTCAGAAGGTTGCGAAAGGGGGATCACGTGACCCCGGGACACTGCAACCATCATAAATATGAATCAGTTGCCGATCATGTGACCACGGGGGAATGCTGCAAATGGTCGTGTGAAAAACGGTCACAAGTCACTTTTTTTTAGTTCTGTTGTAAGTTTGAACAGTCACTAAGTGAACTGTTGTAAGTTGAGGACTACCTGTATTGGTGTTTTATTGCTGTAATTGTAGTTTTTTTAATGAAATTACTATTAGAACTGATGGATAGCCCGTAAGAGCAATGAGGAAGCATGAAGGACAGATCTGGCCTAGCAGTAATCTTCCCAAAGTTTCTCACCCAGCAGATTCCCGATATTATTGAAAGATGGTTGCATGTCAACATTCTGTATTTTCCCCACTGAATTTCCTTCTTTCATTACATTTGGCCACCTTACCTATATCTCTTAATTCTGCTTTACCTTTTTGATCAGGGCTTTTCAACCTGTTCACCCATTGTACCATTTTTAGGATATGGCAATATCCGATTACCACCAGTCGCCTAGCAAGGTCTCAAAAACTTGATGACCAAAAAAAAAAAAAAAGGAAAAAAGTGATGAAGTACAGGTAGTCCTTGACTTACAACAGTTCGCTTAGTGACTGTTCAAAGTTACAATGGCACTGGAAAAAGTGCCCCACGAGGCACAGCCGAGCAAGACAGGGGTAGGCAACCTTGGCTCTTCCTCCTGTCCGCGGTTTTCATTGTTGTCAGCATTTCTGTTGAGGGTTGGCAGCAGGGGTGGGGTGGGGGGTGTTTGGTTTTTTATCCCCCCTCCCGTCTGCTGGGTGGTTGCAGCAGTTTTTGGTCACTTCACATGACCCTGGGATACTGTGACCATCATAAATATGAATCAGTTGCCAAGCATCTGAATGTAAATAACAAGACCCTGGCGATGCTGCAACATTCCAGCTGATCGGCGCTTCTTCTGGGCTCAGCGGAAGCGCCAGGATCAGCACCAAGCTCCAGCTGGAACCTGGCACTGATCCTGGTGCTTCCACTGAGCCCTGACGGTCCCAAAGAAGCGCTGATCCTGGCGCTTCTGCTGAGCCCTGACAGCCCTGCAATTCCAGCTATCTCTCGCTCAGGCTTGTGCGGTGCTGCCACCGGTTCAGCTCAGTCCCCTCCCCCGCTACCATTTTTCTAGGATGGTCGCGTACCACCTGCCAGGTGCCAATGTACCACAGGTGGTGCCCATAGCACTGGTTGAAAAACCCTTCTTTTGATAACTACAGATGTACCTATTCTTGGCACGTGATGCTTTAGGAACAATCTCTCTAAAATTAATAGAGAACGTGATACCACTTCCCCCACCCCCACCCCAGTGTATTAGCAATTGCAGAAAGTTTAGCTTTTTTTTTTTATGGAACAAGATTTTACCGTTTACCACTAGATGAAACATGTGCTTCTCACGCTGCTTGTTAATGGGATTGGTCAGCACCACGGTGTAATTCCCAGCATCCTTTTCACTCATTTCAGTAATCATTAAAGAGTAACCAAGTTTCACGGTACGATTTGCGACAATAGCTTCTCCATTTTTATACCTGCAAAACATAGTTGATTCCATGGCTTGAGAGATGAGGAGAGAGAGAACTGATAATAAAACAATCTAACCATCTTCTGCTTTCTCCAATTCTCAGGACATTGCAACGAGAGAATCTAATTTTGCCTGCAAAATATTCCTAAGATTAGGTTAGAGTTATCTATTTGCAATTCTCAGTAAAATTCAGGGCTAAATAGGGATTTTCATTTGTTTGAAAAGATAAATTTAAAAGAAAATGGAAGCAATTAAACACTAAGCATATAGTTTTATAGTAAATAATATCACCAACTGAGTCCCTGGAGAGGAGCGGCATACAAACCCAAATAAATAAATAAATAATAACAAAAGCATAAAACTTTATTACGGAGTATGCTTTCTACAGCCGTTCACAAAGAAATCAGAAGCCCAGCATTTTCTTTTAGAACTCCAATGTTTCTATGTGATTGGACATTGTAAAATATATACAGAAAGGGGGAGAAGTTAAAAAAAGAATAATATTTGCTCAGGTTCTTACCATTTTGCTTCTGGAGGTGGATATGCTTTGAATAATACAGGAACTTTAGCTGGTTTTCTGAGAATTGTCTCCACCAGAAGTGGCATTTTACCCAAAAAGAGAAAAGGCTTTTCTATCAAAAAGTTAAAAGACAATTATTTAAAACAATGGACAACATAGGTCAGGGGTAGGCAACCTTGGGCTCTTTTATGTCTCGTGGACTTCAACTCCCAGAATTCCTGAGCCAACATGGCTCAGCTTGGAAACCTCTCCCTTTCTCCTCAGCATGGCTGACTCAGGAATTCTGGGAGTTGAAGTCCACGAGTCATAAAAGAGCCAAGGTTGCCTACCCCTGATATAGGTGATAATATTAATAATATAATGGATATTGCTACCCCTAGTAAGAAACAGTTTTCAAATTGCTTATTGGCTTTAGAAGCCAAAACCAACCGTTAACCTCTCAAAACAATCATCTTATGATGTTTATTTCACTTACCTATGGTAAAAAAAAAACCCACTGAATTGACGAATATGGATATCCAGCTAAGCCATAGTTTGTGCAACAAGCCACAGTAGACTGCTTACGGACACAATAAGCCATGTTTTTGCTAAACTAAGACCCAGCAGCTTAGCTAGCACATGTTTGAACCTATTCATCAAACCACAAAGTCTCTCAGTCAGTCAAGATTATCACAGTGGTGGGTGAATAACAACAGCTAAATTTGATGCTCGCGAATATGGAGAAAATCAATCTTATCAATATTTAAAGTTAGCTTATTTAGTCCAGCATGGCCATGCTGGTTGAAGTTGATGAGAGTTTTCGTTAGGAAGTCTTAGTAGACGGGAGATTCTAGGTTGAAGTTACTTCTGATGTCTCATTTCGAACAACCTTGCTCACTTTGCAATTTTCTGCTAAGACTAGGCATTTGTGAAAGGGGTGATATTCCAGATCATATTTTCATTCCTTAATTATTTTAGATTTCTACTCGACCAATGCTTCAGGAACTCACGACTGTGTAGATAGTATTTTCTCCTCCAATTCTTTTCCAACAACAACTATATGTTAACTTGAAAGAGAGAGGCTGGTCCTAGTGCACCAATTCAGGTTCTCTGATTAAGGGTGAATTTAACTCAGACTCTACTCCAGGGGTCTTCAAACTTGGCAACTTTAAGACTTGTGGACTTCAACTCCCAGAATTCCTCAGCCAGGCTGAGGAATTCTGGGAGTTGAAGTCCACAAGTCTTAAAGTTGCCAAGTTTGAAGACCCCTGCTCTGTAGCCACTATATTGTATATTTAACTGATTCTGATACTACACTGATTGAAACTGTCTTACCCTATCGTTACCGAACCTTTTTGACAGCAGCTAATCAACAAAGTGAAGGGGAATGCTAGAAGAGGGAAGAATTTATTCCTTTTCTTTCCAATCTTTTTTATTAATTTTTTTTTCATCAATACATGTTAATTTTTCCAATCGACAAGTTGTCTGGAGTTTGCTAAGCTAATACATGTTCAATTCCTAGTCTTTCATTCTTTTCTCTAACCAAGAGTAAAATAAATTCCAAATTTGATACCGGTAGTAGTCTGTATCTTCTTTGTCTTTCAGTCTCATAGTTAATCTGTCCATCTCTGCACATTCCAATATCTTCCTGATTATTTCTTCCTCTGATGGCAATCCTTCAGGAAGAATTTATTCCAACAGTTGCCTTGCATTTCTAAACATGCTCACTTGTGACCTAGCAAGGCACATTTTTCCTCATCTATTTAAATGTAAGTGGCTCTTATTTGTAGACTATACGTTCATTTTACTTTTGACCATCCTCAAAAAGAAGGTAGCTTATTTAGCTTACAGCAGTGGTTCTCAACCTTTTCTTCACCAAGGACCCCCTTTAAATATCTGTTGTGGCCACGGACAATGCCCCCCCCGCCCCAGACCTAACCCAAGATTTAAATCATAACATTTTTTTCAAGTCTTTGCGGACCACCTGTGATATCATCGCAGACCACAGGGGTCCACGGACCACAGGTTGAGAACCACTGGCTTATAGGGTTCATTCTGAAGATGAATGAAAGTTGGGCTCAAGCTGTTTGCCTTGATTTTGTGGACAATCACTTTCATAGTCTCTCCCAGGAGCTCACATTTTAGGACTGTAAAGCTCTAGTCCACCCCAAATCAAGCCTTACCGTGAACAATGACATTAATTTTGTGTTTCTTTGTCATCAGGCTGTTGGTGGCCGTGCAGGTATACAGACCCCCATCACTTAAAGTCACGTGTTCAATGGTGAGGGTGCTCACAAACTTCTTCATTTCGCTGCCCAAGGGGGTCATCACATCCCTGAATGCAGCATTCATTCTCTGCAACAGAGTTCAACGTCATTTACTCAGCATTATTCTTCCAGCTTTCCCTCACCTGGAGACTGGGATGGTTCATGAGAAAGCATTACAATCAAACATCCATGTGGGAACAAAGGGGCAAGTCTTATTTACAATGCTGTGTCCAAAATCTTGCAGATTTTGACTCACAACCCAGCAGATGTCCTGGCCCAATGGCTTAAAACGGGTAATTAGACCAGAAGGAAGAAAACAGGGAGTCTATATTTATTAGTGTTAGGTCTCTGACTCCTGGGACAAATTCAGCTGTAGCCACTGGAGTAGATGAACATCATCCTTCTTGTTGTCCCAAAGATGCTTTTTCAGGAGGCAGCTGGACTTTGTTTTTCTTTGAAGACGTTTCGTTTCTCATCCAAGAAGCTTCTTCACCTCTGACTGGATGGTGGGGAATGGAAGGATTTCTACTCCTTGCAGACCACTGGTCATTCGCCTTCTTTTAGAACAGTAGTGGCAAACCTATGGCACGAGTGCCAGAGGCGGCACTTGGAGCCCTCTCTGTGGGCATGCACACTGTCGCCCCAGCCCTGCCTCCCCCCGCAGCCCACTCCTCACCAGCAGCCCCCTGGAGGAGAATCACCCCTGGTTGTGGCCCACATGGAGCAGCGCAGCCAAGCACATGGCAGCTGGGCAACACATGACACTGCGGGGCACGGGCGGAGGGTGTAGCCACCATGGCACTGCAGGGATGCCTGGGTGATCTGCGGCAGGCCGTGTATGGCCCTGAGGGCGGGTGGGGTGAGGACGGAGCAGGGCGGGGGCAGGTGGGTGGAGCGGGGGCGGGCCAGGGGCAGGGCAGTTTTGGGGCACTCGGTCTCTAAAAGGTTCGCCATCACTGTTTTAGAGAGTCGTTGAGGCCACTTGGAGGTTTATCTGTGTCCTCAGGGTCACCTGAGTAGTGCAAATGGATGTGGAGCCTTCTTGGCTGCAGGGTGTTTTCTGCCCTGGGTTCCTTCACTGTGTTGAAGACAGGCACAGGCTGTTGGGGATGAGTTTGTGTTGTCTGCAGCTCAAGCTGAAACGGTTCCTGTAATCTGCCATGTTTTCTGGAAAATCCATTCATACTCCTGCACCCTTCGAAGAATGTTCATCCCCAAGTGCATAGCTAAATGTCTACGGAGATTCTCAGTCATCCAGGTCATGGTTGTCCCAAATGACCATTCCCCACCATCCAGTCAGAGCTGAAGAATCTTCTGGATGAGAAGCGAAAGCCTGTCCCAAAGATTCTTTATTTTTCATTCTTTATTTTCCCATAGAGGGCCTGCTTGGTACAACTTTGGTTGATGGACAAAGAGAGGAAATTCATGGGACAGGAACCTCACGAGCAATGGTTGAATGGCTACTTCCCATCTGGTGCCATCATTAACAAGAGGGGTGTCTGTGGAGATGCCCACTCATTCAGATCGTGGTTGTCCCACAGGAGCTTTTTCACGAGGCAATTGGACTTTCTCGTTTTTCTTCGAAGACGTTTCGCTTCTCATCCAAGAAGCTTCTTCAGCTCTGACTGGATGGTGGGGAATGGAAGGATTTATGCGCCTTGCAAGCAGCTGGTCATTTGTCTTCTTTCTGAGAGTCATTGAGGTCACTTAGAGGTTTGTCTGGGTCCTCAGGATCACCTGAGTTACTGTTGAACACTGTTGAACAAAGGCGCAGGCTGTTGGGGATGAGTCTGTGTTGCCTGCATCTCAAAAGGGGCAAAAAAAAAAAACATCCTGCAAAAAGCACAGCTCCACAATGCATGGGATAGAAAAGGTGGATAGAGAAAAATTCTTTTCTCTATCACACAATACTAGGACAAGGGGGCACTCCCTAAAGCTCGTAGGTAAGAAAGTGAGGACAAATAAAGGGAAATATTTCTTCATCCAGAGGGTCGTTGGTTTATGGAATTCACTTCCAGAAGAGGTCGTGACAGCTGTCAGCCTTGACAGCTTCAAGGCAGGGTTAGATAGATTCATGGATGCCAAGTGTATCGGTGGTTATTAAAACGGATGTCCATGTGCCGCCTCTATGTTGGTTGAGGCAGGCAGGATTCCCTTGAGTACCATTTGTTGGGGGTCAAGGGAAAGGGAGGGTTTTGCCTTCTCTTTCTGCTCAAGATCCCCATGTACAATTGGTGGGCCACTGTGTGACACAGAATGCTGGACTCGATGGGCTTTGGCCTGATTCAGCATGGCTCTTCTTTATGTTTTTATGTTCTAACACAATGCTTTTAGCAGCTCCAAGAAGGCTCCCCACCCATTTGCACCACTCAGACGACCCTGAGGACACAGACAAAACTCCAAGTGGCCTCAACAACTCTCTAAAATAATGCAAATGACCAGCGGTCTTCAAGGAATGTAAATCCTTCTATTCCCCACCCTCCAGTCAGAGCTGAAGGAGCTTCTTGGATGAGAAGCAAAACGTCTTCAAAGAAAAACGAGAAAGTCCAATTGCCTCGTGAAAAAGATCCTGTGGGACAACCACGATCTGGATGAGTGGGCATCTCCACAGACACCCCTCTTAATAATGACACCAGATGGGAAGTAGCCATTCAACCATTGCTCGTGAGGTTCCTGTCCCATGAATTTCCTCTCTTTGTCCATCAACCAAAGTTGTACCAAGCAGGACCTCTATCGGAAAATAAAGAATGGTTCTCTGCCTGCAACTCAGTGGTGCTACGGGGGTTGCCCTTTGAACATGCTCCCCAAGGCACCAACCTCTCATAGACATTTTGGGTAAAAAAAAGAACAAAAAAAACCCCCACACGAATGTACGATTTACAGTTTTGAGGACTTGTCAGGGTAGATTACAGAAAGAAGAGAGTTAACTTGTAGCCATGGAGTAAGAGGTAAAATGATAATTGTAACTTCTACAAAGATTGGAAGTTACTTCGTTGTATCTTTTAGCTTTCTTCTCTGCCTTTCTTTTGCTTTTTCCCTTCCTTGAACTTTTAGCTTTTTCTTTCATTTCTTTCTATTTCTTCCTTCACACGAGTTTTCATTAGTGTTTTATCTTCTTTTAAAAAAAACTTTAATAAAAAAATAGCTACATAAAAAAAACACGCTCCCCAATGTTCCACGGACGATCACACCCCAGATATTTTCCCCTGCTTAGCCCTTCCATCTCAGCATTCTCTACTTTTCCCCTTACAGAGCATTTTTTCTCTCTTTTTTCTCACGAGCCAGGCTTCACCTTAAGTTTTGTGTAAACCAGTTGTCTCTAGGAAACAGAGGGGGGAGGTGGAAGAGAACCAAAGCTTGGCTTTCAGTGATTCAGCTCAACCGACTTTACTACTACTACTACGATGACGACGACGACGACAATAATAATAATAATAATAATAATAATAATAATAATAATAATAATAATAATAATAATAATAATAATAATAATAAAGTTGGAAGGGACTTTGGAGTTCATCTAGTCCAGCGGTTCTCAACCTGTGGGTCGCGACCCCATTTGGGGTCGAACAACCGTTTCGCGGGGGTCGCCGGACACCGCAGTCTGCCATTTTTTTCCCGTTCGGCCCGTCGCACCACGCATGCGCGATTTGGGCCGTCGCGCACCGCGCATGCGTGGTTCGGGCCGTCGCGTGCGCGCCGCGCATGCGCGGTTTGGGCCGTCACGCCACGCATGCGCGGCACAAGTGGAGTCTCAGCCTGAAAAAGGTTGAGAACCGCTGATCTAGCCAACCCCCTGCTCAGGCAGAAAACCCTATACCAGTGATGGCAAACCTTTTAGAGACTGAGTGCCAAAACTGCAACCCAAAACCCACTTATGTATTGTCGGGTGCTGGGTGATTGTGGCCCATTGGGTGGGTTTGGCCATTGGTAGGCGGGGCTGCGGTGGTAACGGCAGACAGGTTGGGACTGAAAAGTTCAATCAATCAATTCCAACTTTGCAAGATCTTTTTTTTTCCCCGAGAAGTTGAAATTGATTGATTGATTGAACCTTTTTTTTTTTCACACAGCGGCAGAGGTCTAAAGCGAAAAGGTTTTATAAAACCCAGCTGAAGGCCTAGGACTGGGGCGACGTCACATGTGCCCACAGAGAGGGTTCTGCGTGCCACCTGTGGCACACGTGCCATAGGTTTGCCACCATGGCCCTATACCATTTCGGACAAATGGCTGTCCAGTCTCTTCTTAAAAACTTCCAGTGTTGGGGTATTCACCGTTCCTGGAGGCAGGTTGTTCCACTGGTTAATTGTTCTCACTGTTAAGGAAGTTTCTCCTTAGTTCTAGGTTGCTTCTCTCCTTGATCAGTTTCCATCCGTTGCTTCTTGTCCTGCCTTCAGGCGCTTTGGAGAATAGCTTGATTCCCTCTTCTTTCTGGCAACCCCTGAGATACTGGAACACTGCTATCATGTCCCCCCTTGTCCTTCATTAAACTAGACATACCCAATTCCAGCAACCTTGCTTTATATGTTTTAGCCTCCAGTCCCCTAAACATTTGGTTGCTCTTCTCTGTACTCTTTCTAAAGTCTCAACATCTTTTTTACATCATGGTGACCAAAACTGGATGCGGTATTCCAAGTGTAGCGGACTAATCTGATGACTCAAATTGATTGCTTTGATCAATGCATTTGGAATATTTAAAAAAAAAAAAGAGTAACACCCAACATGGCCTCTTAGCAAATCCTTTGATTTGGAGGCCCCCTTGTTTCTGTTACCTGTTTCGAAGGGTAATCCCACTGAAACTCGATTCTTACATTCAGCTCGGTCCTTGCGGTACAATTTAAGGATAGCTTCTCTCCTGCTGCCAGCTCGACGTGGTGCAGGGGGCTCACATTGAGTTCATGAATTTTATAACCTAAATGGAGGGGAACAAATCAGAAGTGCAACTCCACCGAAAGTTATGTAGAGAACATACAATTGTTCCCATTCTCAAAGTGGGAAATGAACAGATTATATGGGGAAACGGGTCGTCAGAAACAAATGTTAAAAAACAGTATTTTTGGCCTCAAATGCAAACAGTGCATGCCCCATTTAGTTCTGCTACTCAGGAGAAAGACATTGAGGCTTCGCTACCTGTCCAGTCTGTGGAAACTTCTTGATGATGAACATTGAATTGATTAGCTAAATATTTTAACTAGAATTGATAAAGCTCAAAACAGCAAGTCTTATCAATAAACATTGACATCTGAAATCCTCGGAAACTATAAGTTGTACCGGCACATTAGAAGAGCGAAAGAGAACATATAGTAGTCCTCAACTTACAACAGTTCATTTAGTGACCATTCCAAGTTACAACGGCACTGAAAAAAGTGACGTATGTTTTTCACACTTATGACCAATGCAACATCCCCATGGTCACATGATCAAAAACGGGACACTTGGCAGCCGATTCATATTTATAACGGTCGCAGTGTCCCCTTTTGTGACATTCTGACAAGCAAAGTCAAAAGCCAGATTCACTTAGTAACCATGTTGCTACCTTAACAACTTCAGTGATTCACTTAACAACTGTGGCAAGAAAGGGCAAAACTCACTTAGCAACTGCCCTGCTTAGCAATAGAAACTTTGGACTCAGTTGTGGTCATAAGTTGAGGACTACCTGTACTGGAAAAAAAAAGCAATAAAAAGTGTTTCAAGAAAAAAAAATTGATGTCAGCTACCAGGTCATTAAGAAAATCAAGAAACTCGACATTAAAAAAAACAAAATCATGGCATCCGGCTCTCTCAATTCCTGGCAAATAGGTGGGGAAGAAATGGAGGTAGTGACAGATTTTATCTTCCTGGGCTCCAAGATCACCGCAGATGGGGACTGCAGCCAAGAAATTAAAAGACGCCTGCTCCTGGGGAGGAAAGCTATGGCAAATCTAGACAGCATACTAAAAAGCAGAGACATCACCCTGCCAACAAAAGTGCATATAGTCAAGGCCATGGTTTTCCCAGTTGCAATGTATGGCTGTGAAAGTTGGACCATAAGAAAGGCTGAGCAACAAAGAATGGAGGCCTTTGAACTCTGGTGCTGGAGAAGACTCCTGCGAGTCCCCTGGACTGCAAGGCGATCAAACCGGTCAGTCCTAGAGGAGATCAACCCTGACTGCTCTTTAGAAGGCCAGATCCTGAGGTTGAAACTCAAATACTTTGGCCACCTAATGAGAAGGAAGGACTCACTGGAGAAGAGCCGAATGCTGGGAAAGATGGAGGGCAATACAAGAAGGGGACAACAGAGAATGAGGTGGCTGGATGGAGTCACTGAAGCAGTAGGCATGAACTTAAATGGACTCCAGAAAATGGTAGAGCAGGGCTTTTCAACCTTTTCACCCATTGTACCACTTTTAGGATATGGCAATATCCGAGTACCACCAGTCGCCTAGCAAGGGTGTCAAAAACCTGATGACCAAAAAAAAAAAAAGAAAAGAAAAGAAAAAGCGATACAGTACAGGTAGTCCTCAACTTACAACAGTTCACTTAGTGACTGTTCGAAATTACAATGGCACTGAAAAAAGTGCCCCCCAAGCCACAGACGAGCAAGACACCTGCCTGACTGCCCGCCCACGCTCTTCCTCCTGTCCAAGGTTTTCATTGTTGTCAGCATTTCTGTTGAGGATTGGCAGTGGGGGTGGGGGTGAGGTGGGGGGTGTTTGGTTTTTATTCTCCACCCCCCTGCTGGGTGGTTGCAGCAGGTTTTGGTCACTTCACATGACCCTGGGACACTGTGACCATCATAAATATGAATCAGTTGCCAAACATCTGAATGTAAATCACAAGACCCTGGAGATGCTGCAACATTCCAGCTGATTGGTGCTTCTTCTGGGCTCAGCAGAAGCACCAGGATCAGCGCTGAGCTCCAGCTGGAGCCTGGCACTGATCCTGGCACTTCCACTGAGCCCTGACAGCCCTGCAGCTCCAGCCGTCTCTCGCTCAGCCTTGTGCGGTGCTGCCACTGGTTCAGCTCATTCCCCTCCCCCGCTACCACTATTCTAGGATGGTCACGTACCACCTGCCAGGTGCCAATGTACCAGAGGTGGTAGCCGTACCACTGGTTGAAAAGCCCTGTGGTAGAGGACAGGAAAGCCTGGAGGAACATTGTCCATGGGGTCACGACGGGTCGGACACAACTTTGCAGCTAACAGCAACAACACCAGGTCATTAAGTAATCCATCCAAGTGGGTCTTTATCTTCCCCTTTTGATTATCAATCTATTGTGGTGTTTTAAATTCTCATTTTCCAAATAGCTGCTTTATAAACACCCAAATAAATAAACAAAGCTATTGCTTACCTAAAACCACCACGACGTACATCACGGATTGATAGCTTTCACCATCTACCTTAACTTTGCAGAAAACCATCCCTACATCACTGATCAGGTTAGCGGGAATTGTGAAACCCTTTTGATTATCCCAGATCACTGACTTTCCATCAGGAACAAATGTTTTCTCTGGATATTTCTACACGAACAACAAAACAACAATAACTTTAATTCGGATGTTCTCTAAAATAACCTAGCAGTTAGATGCAGAACTAAAAAGCCCCATTTGACTTTTGAATGGCATGTCGGGAAGTAAGATATCAGTAAAGTCTAAATCAAATTTCAACTGAAACATAATAAAGAGGAAAAGCAATTAAATGCAAATGCATTGCAACGATTATTCTCCATGCGCTGAATTGTGTTTCCATTCTCCCAGGTTTAAATTTACGAGCACGTCATCATTTTTGGGAAGGGTTTTGGAAGTCACGTCAAAACTTTGGGGAGCAGAGATCTAATATTGGGCCACAGGTCACGCACCTTGAACCTAGTAAATTATGGAAGTATCTTTCATAACCTAATTTCCCCTTTCTATTTACATTTTTTTTACCCCGTTATCAGACCATCTGCCTCCAATGTAAAATATGTGACGTCACCATGAAAATAAGAGAGAGCTAGAATCACTGACAAAATGAAATACGATTGTTCGGCTTACTGCATGGAGTGACACATTCAGATTTGATGAGGATCCGAGGCATGGAATCACCACAGTTTTGTTTCTGGTTATGTACACAATCCCAGGCTCATTGGCTGACATCACAAATGGAGATCTGTAATCTGAAGAATATAGAAAATCTAAATACCGTCGAACTTCAAGAATTCTCTTATTGAAAGCAATTCATTCACAGCAATCTACCTTGGAGTTGGAGTCCACCGACTGTACTTATAGGACCGTGGTGGCGAACCTATGGCACGTGTGTTGGCACACAGAGCCCTCTCTGTGGGCCCGCACACCATCGCCCCAGTCCTAGGCCTTCAGCTGGGTTTTATAAAACCTTTTCGCTTTAGGCCTCTGCCACTGTGTGCAAAAAAAAAAAAAGCTTCAATCAATCAATCAATTTCAACTTCTCACTCGCAAAGTTGGAATTGATTGATTGAACTTTTTAGTCCCACCCTGTCTGCCGTTCTCCACAACCACGCCCATCCAATGGGCCATGCCCACCCAATGGGCCACGCCCACCCGGCACCCGACGATACGTAAGTGGGTTTTGGGTTGCAGTTTGGGCACTCGGTCTCTAAAAGGTTCGCTATCACTGTTGTAGGAGACTGAACATTGATGTCACCAAGGGTGAACTATGAATTGGGGCAGCTCCTCAACACTCATAGATCAGTCAAACAAGAAAGAAAGCTAAAGAGGAACGTTGGCTGTAGTTTAAGTGTGCACTGTTTTATAACCCTGGTGGTGCGGTGGTTAGAATGAAATATTGCAGGCTGATGTGGCCCCACTGCCTGGAGTTCAATCGTGATGGGGCTCAAGGTTGACTCAGCCTTCCATCCTTCCAAGGCTGGTAAAATGAGGACCCACATTGTTGGGGGCAACACATTCAGCACCTGTTTTAGCAATATAACAACAAGCCAGCACAAATTCCAAATGGCCTGTAAATTGAATACGTATCTAATGCCAGCCCTTATACGTGTTTCCGCACCATCATCTTCTGCAGAACTATAACTATTCTGCAGTCCTGCCGGTGCTGAGTATTGCGAAATAACAGCAACTTGAGCCAAGTTTCTCTTTTCTTAAGAGGTAACAGATGGGAAAAATTCCAAGGGCCCTTTTAATTCACTTTCTTACAGCCTGATTATCCTCGTGATAATTAGGAAAAAAAAACTGCAAGCAGAGCTGCCAGGAATAATCTATAATTCAACTTCATTTGGAACACAGTGTGCCCAGTCTGATTGCTTCATTTCAATATATATATATATATATATATATTCCGAAACAGAAGAATGTGCAGGGGAAAAAAAAAGCTGTCAAAACTTCCTGTTTGGGAATAACCACAATGTTTGGGACTTATTAAGTTTGGAAAAGGATAAAGGAGAAAATGGTCCTGAAAAAAAATGCATCAGATTACTTTCACTTTCTCTCATATTAGCGGAATCCAACAAATCTGAATGAAGATTCAAAACAAATAGAACATAGAACATCATCAGAGTTGGAAGGAATGTTGGAGGTCTTCTAGTTCAGGGCTTTTCAACCAGTGGTATGGGTACCACCTGGGGTACATTGGCACCTGGCAGGTGGTACGCGACCATCCTAGAAAAGTGGTAACAGGGGAGGGGAATGAGCTGAACCGGTGGCAGCACCGCACAAGCCTGAGCAAGAGATGGCTGGAGCTGCAGGGCTCTCAGGGCTCAGCAGAAGCACCAGGATCAGTGCCGCTTTGCAGCTGATCGGCACTTCTTCAGGACTGTCAGGGCTCAGCGGAAGCACCAGGATCAGCGCCAGGCTCCAGTTGGAGCTCAGCACTGATCCTGGTATGTCTGCTAAGCCCTGAAAAAGCACCAATCAGCTGGAATGTTGCAGCCTCTCCAGGGTCTTGTGATTTACATTCAGATGCTTGGCAACTGATTCATATTTATGACGGTCACAGTGCCCCAGGGTCATGTGAAGTGACCAAGACCTGCTGCAACCACCCAGCAGATGGGGGGAATAAAAACCAAACACCCCCCCCACCTCACCCCACCCCTGCTGCCAATCCTCAACAGAAATGCTGACAACAATGAAAACCTCGGACAGGAGGAAGAGCGTGGCCAGGCGGGCAGGCGTCTTGCTCAGCTGTGGCTTGGGGGGCACTTTTTTCAGTGCCATTGTAACTTCAAACAGCCACTAAGTGAACTGTTGTAAGTCGAGGACTACCTGTAGTTTTATCACTTTTTTCCTTTTTTTTTTTTTGGTCATCAAGTTTTTGACACCCTTGCTAGGTGACTGGTGGTACTCGGATGTTGCCATATCCTAAAAGTGGTACAATGGGTGAACAGGTTGAAAAGCCCTGTTCTAGTGCATCCCCCTGCTCAAGCAAGAGACTCTATCCCATTCCAGATAAGCAGTTGTCCAGTTTCCTTAAAAGCCTCCAGTGATGGAGCACCCACAACTTCTGAAGGTTGAAGCTGTTCCACTGGTTAATTGCTCTCATTATTAGGAAACGCTGTTATCTCCTTAGTTCCAGGCTGTGTTTCTCCTTGATTGGTTTCCACCCATTGTTTCTTGTCTTGCTTTCTGGTGCTTTGGAAAATAGATTGACTCCTTCTTCGTGGCAGCCCCTCACATATTGGAACACTGGCTATCATGTCACCTCTGCTTCTTCTTTTCATTAGACTAGACATACCCAATTCCTGCAGCTGTTTAGCTTCCAGCCCCCTGATGATCTTTGTTGCTCTTCTCTGCACTCTTTCCAGAGTCTCAACATGTTTTTTTATATCACATTGACCAAAATTGGATGCAGTGTTCCAAGTATGGTCTTACCAAGGCCTTACTTAGCAGTACTAATACTTCATGTGATCTTGATTCTATCCCTCTGTTAATGCTGCCTAGGATTGCACTGACATTTTTGGTTGCTGCCACACACTGCTGGTTCATATTTAACGGATTGTCTACCAGGACTCAGAGATCCCTCTCACTGTTACTGCTATTGTGAGAAGTTTCACTCGCATTTGGTTTTTCTTGCTTAAGTGTAAAACCTTACTTCTCTCACCACTGAATTTCATTTTGTTACATAGGGCCTAGTGTTCATGTCTGTTGGACTCTTTCTGGATCTGGAGCGTATTGTTGTTACAGAACAATTACGAAACAAATAAGGAAATAAAAGAACATTCTCCTTCATGACATGAAGTGAATGTGGGCAATGCTTGCAAATGTGGTTGTAAGGCCCACCAATTTGTGTGGTTCCTAAAGCCAAGTAGATCAATTGGTTTAGGCCAGGGGTAGGCAACCTTGGCTCTTTTATGACTCGAGGACTTCAACTCCCAGAATTCCTGAGCCAGCCATGCTGAGGGGAAAGGGAGAGGTTTCCAAGCTGAGCCATTGCTGGCTGAGGAATTCTGGGAGTTGAAGTCCACCAGTTATAAAGCGGCCTAGGCCAGGGGTAGGCAACCTTGGCTCTTTTATGACTCCTGGACTTCAACTCCCAGAATTCCTGAGCCAGCCATGCTGAGGGGAAAGGGAGAGGTTTCCAAGCTGAGCCATGCTGGCTCAGGAATTCTGGGAGTTGAAGTCCACGACTCATAAAAGAGCCAAGGTTGCCTACCCCTGGTTTAGGAGAACCCATAGCGGAGCTTTGTTATAAAGTTTAGGTCTATTTGGAACTTGGAGAATACTTGCCTCTTTGCACCAGTTGCTGGAGAACACAATTGAGAAGGCAATGTTGTACTCATGCCCATTTGTGATTGGCATAGTGGGATCGAGAGGATGAGTTTTTGTTGAGGTTCACATGACACAATATTAAGCCATTTTCTCGTTAAACAGAAAAAGGTCATTATCCCAGCATGCTCCTACCTTGTACATAAACATAAACACTTGATGAGGCATGATTGTCTTGGTAAAAACACTTGTAGGACCCCGTGTCATTGGCTATTACTTCCGTCAGAGTGAGCATCTTACAATAGGTATCACTGGAACACTCCGTCAGCGCGACTCGGTTTTCCATGTCGGTTTGATTGTTAGGCAAAAGCCAATCCAAAGCCCTCTCACCACTGGGGAATAAAAAGAGAAATCCATAAGCTACGTAAGGATATGTGAGCCCTATGGCATTCTCCATTAATGGTCTGCATCAACACTGTTAAAGCCATCAAAAGGCAGTCACTTCAAATACAGTCATATTTAAGAACATAAGAACATAAGAGCCATGCTGAATCAGGCCAAAGCCCATCGAGTACAGCATTCTGTGTCACACAGTGGCCCACCAATTGTACATGGGGATCTTGAGCAGAAAGAGAAGGCAAAACCCTCCCTTTCCCTTGACCCCCAACAAATGGTACTCAAGGGAATCCTGCCTGCCTCAACCAACATAGAGGCGGCACATGGACATCCGTTTTAATAACCACCGATACACTTGGCATCCATGAATCTGTCTGACCCTGCCTTGAAGCTGTCAAGGCTGACAGCTGTCACGACCCCTTCTGGAAGTGAATTCCATAAATCAACGACCCTCTGGGTGAAGAAATATTTCCCTTTATTTGTCCTCACTTTCTTAGCTATGAGCTTTAGGGAGTGCCCCCTTGTCCTGGTATTGTGTGATAGAGAAAAGAATTTTTCTCTATCCACCTTTTCTATCCCATGCATGATTTTATACACTTCGATCAAGTCATTTTATACACTTCGATATTTAATGGAATGTATTCACTTATGTATCTATGATCCACTGAACAAGATACACGTGCATGAGAATTTAGTTTTTAACTATTTTCAAAAATAGTTCTGCTCATTTTAAATGTAACCACTGTCTTTCAAAACTCAAATCACACTTTCCAAGTTTAGAATGATGTTCTATTTGTTTAGCTCCTCCATTGCCAAATTGCAATGGGTCTATCTATCTATCTATCTATCTATCTATCTATCTATCTATCTATCTATCTATTTTTCACATTTGTGTTCCACCATCTCCTTCAAAAAGGAAAGAGTTCACCAAATATAGGATGTAACTGTTTGACTGAAGCATTATTGGGGGTGATATACAGCATAGTTTGGTGTTAATGTGGAGAATGGCTGTTTCACCTTTTTTGTTTGTTTTACTAATCTCACCGTGAACTGCCCAAATCTATCTTAAGCTTGCCTAATCATAATGTATCTAAACTGTCTTTGATTCCTGAGATGAAATATTTGAACGCTTAAAACTGGATCGTTGGATTGAGTCTAGTTTGAGTTAGTCTTAGGTGATGTCCATTAAAATCAAAGGGTGTTAAATCAGCCATGATTTAACCATATGCATGAAAAAAATCTTTCTTGTGCTATATATGAATAGCATACTTTATTTGGTTGTGTGATTAGACACTCAAGGAATTTGTCTCCAGTGCCAAAGTTCTCTAAGTACATGCATGGAACAAAATAATAATAATCGTAACAATAATAATACCAATAAGAAGGAGTAGTAAAGATAATAAGGATAATAATACTACTACTGCCATATTACATAATGTCTATCTACACAGACATTAGGTAGTATTGTGGAAATTAGGTGTTCAACAGTTTGATGGCACAAGGGGAAAAAATATTTTGCCGTATAGCAGAGGTAGGCAACCTTGGCTCTTTTATGACTCGTGGACTTCAACTCTCAGTATTCCTGAGCCAGCATGGCTCAGCTTGGAAACCTCTCCCTTTCTCCTCAGCGTGGCTGGCTCAGGAATTCTGGGAGTTGAAGTCCACAAGTCATAAAAGAGCCAAGGTTGCCTACCCCTGCCCTATAGTAATGTCCTGAGGGGAGGAGCTAAAACAGTTTATGTCCAGGATGCGAGGGTCTGCAGATATTTTCTCAGCCCTCCTTCATCCATACAATATACAGGCTGTTTGTAATTGTTCTTTCTGAAGCCCTAACTATCTGTTGGAGCCAGTACCTGCCCTGTTTAATTGCTGTACCAAACCAGGCGGTCGTAGAAGTACAAATGATAGACTCAATCATTCTTGTGTAGAACTGTATCAACAGCTCCTGGGACAGTCTGAATTTCCTGAGTTGATGCAGGAAGAACATTCTTTGTTGTGCCTTTTTAATGATGGTTCTAATGTCAGATGTCCATTTCAAATCCTGGGAGATTATAGATCCCCAAAACTTGGAAGGACTCTACTGCTGATACTGTGCTGTCAAATATAGTAAGAGATGGTAGAATAGCAGGGCTCTTCTTAAAATCTACTATCATCTCTACAGTTTTAAGCCTGTTCAGCTCCAGATTGTTCTGGCTGCACCACATGGCCAGTTGTTCGATTTCCCGTCTATATGCAGACTCATCACTATCTTGAATGAGACCAATGACTGTTGTATCATCGGCAAATTTCAATTCTTTAAGAGAGGGATCCCTAGACATGCAACTATTGGTATATAAAGAGAAGAGCAACGGAGAGCCCTGAAGTATGCCTATGCTAATTACTGGGGTACTAGATGTAATTTTCCCTAGCTTCACCTGTTACTGAGCTGAATCTACAAAAAAGACTCCTGCATAGGGAATTCAACATGGTGCAATATAAAGTGCCATATTGACAGTGTCATCCATCGAACTATTTGCTTGGCAGACAAACTGCAAGGGGTCTAACAGCAGGTCTGTGATGACTTTCAGGTGGGCTAGCACTAACCTCTCAAAGGGCTAGCACTAACCTCTCATGCATGGGATAGAAAAGGTGGATAGAGAAAAATTCTTTTCTCTATCACACAATACTAGGACAAGGGGGCACTCCCTAAAGCTCATAGGTAAGAAAGTGAGGACAAATAAAGGGAAATATTTCTTCACCCAGAGGGTCGCTGGTTTATGGAATTCCAGAAGAGATCATGACAGCTGTCAGCCTTGATAGCTTCAAGGCAGGGTTAGACAGATTCATGGATGCCAAGTGTATCGGTGGTTATTAAAACGGATGTCCATGTGCCGCCTCTATGTTGGTTGAGGCAGGCAGGATTCCCTTGAGTACCATTTGTTGAGGGTCAAGGAAAAGGGGGGGGGGTTGCCTTCTCTTTCTGCTCAAGATCCCCATGTACAATTGGTGGGCCACTGTGTGACACAGAATGCTGGACTCGATGGGCTTTGGCCTGATTCAGCATGGCTCTTCTTATGTTCTTATGTTCTTCATGACTACGGATGTCAGAGCAACCAGCCTATAGTCATTCAGCCCGGAGGGGGGTGGGGTTGTTCTTAGAACCGGAATGTTTGTTCAGCGTTTGAACCAAGAAGGGTCCTAACACATCTCCAGTCATTTATTAAAGATCTGGATGAGAATGGGGGTCAGTTGTTCAGCACAAGCTTTTAAGCAAGGAGTTACTCCATCTGGGTTTGGTGCTTTTCCAATCTTTTGTCTATGAAATAGGACCTGCACATCTTTTTCTATGACCACTAGAGGTGGAGAGCCCAGAGGGATGGAGATAGATTTAGGAAATTTGGCTACTGTGATCTCCTCTCAAACCTACAGAAGGACACATTCAGATCATCTGCCAGTTGACGGTTCCCTTCAGTAAGGGAGGGAGGTCTGCTGTAACCAATGATGTTCTTCAACCTTCCCCACAAAGTATGTCATTGTGGTTTTTTTTAATGAAAAAGTAGAAAGCACCATTAGCATCCGTAGATGCTTCTGCCTATGTTTCCACTATTTACACAGGAAGCCCACATAAAAGGATGTGCTAAACAATATTCCAAAAATAAAAAGGGTGACTCCTCCCTTTTTATACACAGTGGGAAGAAGGCTAGCACCAGAACAAGAGATGGTAAACACAGATATCTAAACTTATATGATGCCAACTTGGATATATTCAATAGTAGCAGCACTTATGCTAAACACAAGCTATTCATCAGTCCCTAATTGGATGGCGAATTGATACAAACTGGGGGTGAGGTTGGCAAATAAGGGAGCCAATTTCCTAAACTGGCAACAAGCGGTCACTCTGATCACGCCATAACCATCGGAGGCCAGAGGGAGGGAGAATTGGATGAACATGAGCGGATAACATTGGCCAAATCCTTAGCCTAATTTCTTTATCCGAATTGTAATTTCCTACAGGGAAAAAAAAAAGCCCTATTGCTCTATTAAGGGTTTTGCCTTTCCTTCAAATACATGGTCTAGACTAGTGTTTTTCAACTTTGGCAACTTTCAGATATGTGAACTTCAACACCCAGAATTCCCCAGCCAATGTTGTCTCTTATATTTGTTCAGCATTTATCGAAGCATCATTCCTGAATGGAAAATGGCCAGGGAATTTCTATTGGATATTGAAAACATCTCAAAAGACTACAACATAGCACTTATACAAGGTTTCTAACAAAATTACATAGTTCTACCTGTGCAGCCACAAAGAATCACACTCTACAGTACTTTAGCCTTTTTAATCGCTTGAAAGAATTGACTGAATTTATCTACTCTGTACCTTCTGAATTTATCTGCTCTGTACCTGTGTATACAGGTACAGAGCAGATTGGGAACACACAGAAAGGTGGTCAATAGGGAATGATGGAATAATTGACATTTGCTCTTTAAAGGTATCAGCAAAGTCAAAGTAAACAAAATTTATAAAAGACTCAAGACAATAGGATGTCTTTTGTTTTGTCCTTTTGAATGTTAAAAGCTTCAAATGCTTGAGTCAAGAAACACCTGGAAATGTCTGGGGCACAATAAAATTCTTTATTTGTATTCTTTGTTTTATGTAACTATTTTGTGTGTGCGTTCATACCCCCAAGATAGTCACGTATCATGGGAAGAAATTAAGACAATGCATTAAATACCAGCAATAATCACCTTCCTTCCTTACCTGCAAGTAATCTGTAACGTATCATTTGCAGCTATGGTAATCATATGTTTTTGGATACCAAGAGATGGTGGATCCAATGAACTAGATGAACCTGTAAAATGCAAATATATATAATTATATATGTATACATTTATCAGTATTGTAATTGAATATACAAAATATCATGGACTCCAAACAATGGGAAAATACATAACAGCAATTTATGGATACAATTTATCTTGAGCCGTATTTTTAGTGTTTCAACCAGCAATCTAGACTAGTGTTTCTCAATGTTGTCAAGTTTAAGATGCATGGACTTCAACTCCCAGAATCCCCAGCCAGTTGCCAAAGGTTGAGAAACATGTCCTCGGCTAACGTACCAATTATAATATAGCAATTCCTTGTTTATAAACTAAAGCACAATTGAAACTAGAGGCTTTTTTCCTTGGGGCTAATGGAGAGGCATCTAGAAAAAGTCATGGTAATTCAACTGCAGTGAGATTATATTATATTATATTATATTATATTATATTATATTATATTATATTATATTATATTATATTATATTATATTATATTATATTATATTATATTATATTATATTATATTATATTATATTATATTATATTATATTATATTATATTATATTATATTATATTATATTATATTATATTATATTATATTATATTATATTATATTATATTATATTATATTATATTATATATTATATTCTCAAAAGTGGATAGATTGAATACTACCCACCATGGAGAAATGGCAAGTGAAGACAATGGAACTTGCAGGGATGACTAAATTTAACTTCTTTGCTTAAAGAAAAGACCTGTATGTACCTGTATGGCTGACTAGAAATCTCTTAAAAACTTTTGCATAAAACAGAAAACAATGCACTTATGGTTTGTGGTTCTCGTGATTCAAAAAAAAATGGATGATAGAAAAAAAGGAAGCTTTTTTGTAATCATAGAGCAGACATGTCAAACACAAGGCCCGGGGGCCGGACGCGGCCCGCGAAGTGGTTTCATATGGCCCGCGAAGCCATCCTGGAAACAGTGAGGGAACGGCCCCCGTTGCCTTGGCCCTGGCCCAGGCTGGCCAGGAGCCAATGTACAATTTTGTGGTGGCCATCTATGCTGAAACGCATTCAGTCTTAGCTCCATAAGCCCCCCCCCCGCTGCATGGCCTGAGAGGAACAGTGAGGTTCTTCCAGTGGACCATGCCTTGGCGCTTGCCCCGGTCCCACCCCCTTCTGCCAGAGACCCTCAGATGTGTCCCACTCCTGCCCAGGCCCCCACAGGCGCCCTTGATGCGAAGGATGTAGAGCTGGCCACACCCACCCAGTAGGCCACACCGACTCCATCCACACCCACCCAGTAGGCCACACCCACCCTGGCCACACCTAGCCGGCCCCCTGAGGGCAACCGCAATGTTGATGCGGCCCTCAGTGAAATTGAGTTTGACCCCCGTCATAGAGTAAGAGATAACTTTACAAACATGCTTGCATTTGGTGCAAAGGAAATTGGAAGCTTCTTTTTTCTGTTTTTTTTTAATCTTTTATTTCTGCACACTTGTTTTTTTCTTTTTCCTCTTTTTCTTTGTTATTTTTAAAAAATTAATTATACACACACACATTATACACACATACACACACACAATCACACAGGGAAAGACAAGAGAGATAGATAGGTACATGTATACATACATAACATACACACACTCCCATACTTATTTCTTGGGTGCAGGCTTTTAAGGAACGCTGCCTTTCAGAATTACAAAACTGCATACAAAATGCGTATGTTTGGGGAAATGGCCTACAAAGCTAGTAACAAAAAAATCTTGCTTTTTTTATGGCAGCAATGGATTATGATCACATTGAATCTGAAGGCATGGGACGTTGTTGTGCATTAGATATGGACTAATTTGTCTACATAACCGGTTAGCTAATTTATGTCAGCAAATAAATTTAAGAGGATGCTGAACAATAGCATCCAAGAGAAAATTCCCTTTTGTCCATTGAAAGGGTTAAATTATGAAGCATGAAACATCACACTGAAATTCATGAGTGCTATCATAACAGGAAGAATGGGCAGATGGTCAGGACCTAACAACTCAACTCTACAATTCAAACGGCCGGGGTGGAGTTCCTGTTTGTTTGCACTTCTAACTTCAAGGTCTAGCTAAAGGATATGCGCATTGAAACACGCTGAACGTGGTTTTAATAATGATCTCATTTTTCTGAGGCATGACTTAAATGTTCCCTCAGTTTAAAAAGAAAACCATAATTTGCTCCCTGATCAAATTAATTAAATTTGCTTGGACGGGTTCCTCATGAAACCCAGCGACCGGTTAGGGCCCACAGAGTCGGCCTTCTCCAGGTCCCGTCAGCCAGACAGTGTCGCCTGGCGGGGCCTAGGGGAAGAGCCTTCTCTGTTGCGGCCCCGGCCCTCTGGAATCAACTCCCCCCGGAGATCCGTATCGTCCCCACCCTCTCCGCCTTTCGTAAACTCAAGACACATCTTTGCCGACAGGCCTGGGGCGGTTGACATCTTGCCCCTAGCCATTGTATGTTTGTGTGTACGTTTGTTGAATGAATGGTTTCTTAAATTTAGGGGTTTTCTTTTTATATATGTATTTTTTATATATTTATTATGTAGTATTTTAATATTGGATTTCTATTTATGCTGTGAGCCGCCCTGAGTTCTCGGAATAGGGCGGCATAGAAATTTAATTAGAACAAATTAGAACAAATAATCTGTCCGTATAAGATTATGCTATCTAAATGAAAGCAGCCACTCTGTAATAAAAGAACTTTGCAAGACAATTGCATGAAACAGTTGCATCAGTACGGATCAAAACATTCATTCTTCTTTTCATTGAAATGTTTACTGTGAAACTTTAGACACATACCGGTAGATAGGTAAGTACGTGCCCTTTATGATTTTGATTTTTAGTTGTTTTTTCTCCTTTTATAATGTTTTGTGTGGTTTTACTTTATTTTGTCTTTTCTACTTAACCTAAGAAAAGGGATTATTCTTTCCAGCAGCATCTACCAGTGGGTGGGTGGGGATTAGTAAAATAGGAAAGAGAGGTATCACAATGCAAGACCCACCCCATTTGCCTCATTTGTGTGATGTCAATGCACGTGCAAAACTAGTGAGGCTGGCATCACACTCCTCCATTCATCACCTGCCATTTGTGACCCACTGTAGGCACCATTGTGTCCCATTGTTGTTGTTAGTTGCGAAGTCATGTCCAACCCCATGGACAACGTTCCTCCAGGCCTTCCTGTCCTCCACCATTTTCTGGAGTCCTTTTAAGCTCATGCCTATTGCTTTGGTGACTCCATCCAGCCACCTCATTCTCTGTCGTCCCTTTCTTCTATTGCCCTCCATCTTTCCCAGCATCGGGCTCTTCTCCAGGGAGTCCTCCCTTCTCATTAGGTGGCCAAAGGACTTGAGTTTCAACTTCATACAATATTGTAATGATTGTATTCTGAATGTTTATGGAGATTCTCAGTCATCCAGGTCATAGTTATCCCAAAGATGCTTTTTCAGGAGGCAACTGGACCTTTCTTGGTTTTCTCTGAAGATGTTTCACTTCTCATCCAAGAGGCTTCTTCAGCTCAGCCATCCCCCACCATCCAGTCAGAGCTGAAGAAGCTTCTTGGATGAGAAGTGAAATGCCTTCAAAGAAAAACAAGAAAGATCCAGTTGCCTCGTGAAAAAGCATCTTTGGGATTGTGTTCTGAAATAAATACTTTCAGAGCGATCATTTTCTTTATTTTGAGGACATTTCACATTTAAGAAAACTGTATTAACTGGTATTTTTAGATTTTGTTATCAAGCTACTCTCTCAGAACAATGCTGCTGCTGAGTTGTTAGTGTCCGTCGATAGTTCATGAAACTTTCTTGGCTACCGTTGCCATTGCAAATGACAATAAGAAAAGTTTTGACCTAGTTCTGTTGCTCCTATCATATTTCCTTTTCATCACCCAAATGCCTAGAATTATAAAAAAATTATAAAATTATAAAAAAATTATAAAAAAAACTTACAATGAAGTCTGTTTCTATAAAGATATTTTAAGTTGTGCAAAAACAGACTTGTCCAGTTATGTTAAGAGTTTGCAGATCACTAGGTTGAACGAAGATGGATTATAAGCATTCTGTAGAACTCAAAGCTCCATTTTGACTGGAGTCCATCTAGCTCAGGGGTCTTCAAACTTGGCCCTTTTATGACTTGTGGACTTCAAGTCCCAGAATTCCTCAGCCAGGCAGCTGCTGCCTGAGGAATTCTGGGAGTTGAAGTCCACAACTCATAAAAGGGCCAAATCTGAAGACCCTTGATCTAGCTCATAGCATCTAATCAAAAAAATCTAATCGAAAACCTATAGAGAGTCAAACCCAGTTGGGACTCAATAGGAGACCACCGAAACATCCCAAGGCTTGACTAGACAATTTAAAAAAAAAAAAATCAGAAAAAAGCAATGTTTTGTATTGCTCTTAAGAAAACCACGTTGGCAAGTCTATAAAATTACCAGGACTTCCAAAGGAAACTTTAATTCTGTCTGGGACTTTCAACCCGTGTTCCTCAATGAGACAATTAATCTTGAGAGACATATTTCCATGAAATATATCTAGTTTCATTTATTGATTTTCCCTTAGAACCGTGGTTCTCAACCTTTTCTATACCCTGCACCCCTGGAACGCGTCTGACCTATTCTCGCACCCCTTACAAAAGTTCAAAATAACGGCAACGAATTATGCATATACACTATAATTTTGAAGACCCAAGTTTTCGAACCCCATGGAATATCATCTTGCCCCCGCGGGGCTGCGAGCACGCCTGGTTGGGAACCCCTGCCTTAGAATATTCCATGAAACAAGTCTTTCTATATCAATATTGATTTAGAAGCTTGGCAAACATTATGGGATAGAAATATTAAATTGACTTAAATTGACTTACGAGACCGTCTGCTGCCCCATGAAACCCAGCGACCGGTTAGGGCCCACAGAGTCGGCCTTCTCCAGGTCCCGTCAGCCAGACAGTGTCGCCTGGCGGGGCCTAGGGGAAGAGCCTTCTCTGTTGCGGCCCCGGCCCTCTGGAATCAACTCCCCCTGGAGATCCGTACTGCCCCCACCCTCTCCGCCTTTCGCAAATTATTAAAGACCCATCTTTGCCAACAGGCCTGGGGCAGTTAACACCTTGCCCCAGCCAGTGTATGTATGTTTGCATGTCTGTTTTGGGTGATTGGTTTTAATTAACGGGTTTTTTATAATGTATTTTAATTTCTAGATTTCTACATGTTGTATCCATGTTGTGAGCCGCCCTGAGTTCCTGGAATAGGGCGGCATAGAAATCTAATTAAATAAATAAATAAATAAATAAATAAAGCAGCATCTTACAAAGAAAACTTGTATAAAATGTTTTATGGATGACACATGACACCAGTAAGGTTAGCGAAAATGTTTAAAAATGTTTCGAATGATTGCTGGAAATGTAAACAAAAGCCAGGCACCTACTATCATATCTGGTGGGTATGTCCTAGTGCAGGGGTAGGCAACCTTGGCTCTTTTATGACTCGTGGACTTCAACTCCCAGAATTCCTGAGCCGGCATGGCTCAGCTTGAAAACCTCTCCCTTTCCCCTCAGCATGGCTGGCTCAGGAATTCTGGGAGTTGAAGTCCACGCGTCATAAAAGAGCCAAGGTTGCCTACCTCTGTCCTAGTGCAAAGAAATTTTGCTTTAAGATTCATATATGGCTGGAAAAAAAATAACTAAAATACAGATAGAATTTAAGCCAGAATTGTTTTTGTTAGGAATATTAGGATCTAACTACGGCAAAGAAAATGGGTATTTAATATTAGACATATTGACAGCTGCGAGAATAGCATTTGCCCAATATTGGAAAAAATGAGAATGTACCATCTGACGAGATTATAATTAGGAAAATTTTAGAATGTGCAGAAATAGACAGACTAACTCTAGGGATCAAAGAGAAAGAAGAATCAGTCTATTTTAAAACATGGGAAAAATTTTATCAATGGATAGCAAAATGAGTCAACGAAAAATGATTGTGAAACTTATTAAGAGGATTGATGTTTGTTGTTTAATTGATATGGTTTATAACTATAGTTATCTTCGTTGACCACAAATACTTATTATTATACTAACTATTCCCACTGAATACTTGTATCCGGACGATATTAGTTTGCTTGCTAAAGTTTGAAAGGTTATTGGGGGCAACTCCATTGTTGTACCTACTCCTGTCCCAACCCCCTCCCTGAATCCCACCCTGAATCCCACCTACTACCTACACTGCTCTTACTCTTTCCTTACCCCTATAAAATCTAATAAAATATTTTCAAAAAAATAATAATAAGCCTTTCTCTCCCTCTCTGATACATACTCATTTTTTCATGACACCAGACTTGGTGTCTCCTGGGAACCAAGGAGTGTGGGACATTTAGTCCCAATATCGCCAAAAGATCTGGAAAAGATTCCTGCCCCCAAAAAATGTTTGAAAGATTATCCTCGAGTGGCAACAGTTCATTTAGTGACTGTTCAAAGTTACCACGGCAATGAAAAAAAAACACGACCTATGACCATTTTTCACTTAGGACTGTTGCAGCATTCCCAGAGTCACGTGATCAAAAATTCAGACGCTTGGAAATGTTGGAAATGTAAAGAATCACTAGGGACCTACTATCATATGTGGTGGGAATGTTCAAAAGTACAAAAATTTTGGCATTTCATAAAACAGTGGCTAGAAGAGATACTAATGCAGAACACTGAGCTTAAACCAGAACTTTCTGCTGGGTATCACTAAGGATAGATACAATAAAGGATCCCTATACCTATTATTATACATGCTAACAGCAGCAAGATTAGCTTTGGCACAGAGATGGAAGGATAATGAGACACCCTCAGAAGAAGAAGTAATAAATAAGATTTTATCCTCTGCGGAAATGGACAGGTTGACATTAGAACTTAAGGATAAGAGTGAAACAGATTATTATGAAATCTGGAATAAATTGTGCAATTGGTTGGGGGAAAATAGATGGAAAAACTCTGATTCATATTGAAAATATTAAATGAAAATTTAGAATATAGATGCCGGGACCCACCAGAGAGAATATTTAAGAGAAAAAGAGACATTTGTTGGAATATGTGGATTACGAATTATAGAAATCAATTGTTAACGATCTTTCCTTACAAATGTAAACTAAGCAAACACACCGTTGACCGACTATTATGTGATTTATGTTATAAAAACCAATAAAATTTATAAACAAAAAAAAATTTAGACGCTTGGCAACTGATTCATATTTACGACGGTTGCCGTGTCCTGAGGTCATGTGATCTGCTTTCGCGACCTTCTGACAGGCAAAGTCAATGGGGAAGCCAGATTCACTTAACAACTGCGTGACTAACTTAACAACGGCAGGGATTCATTTAACAACTGTAGCAAGGAAGGTTGCAAAATGGGGCAAAATTCGCTTAACAACTGTTTCACTTAGCAACAGAAGTCTGGGGTTCAATTGTGGTCATAAGTTGAGGACTACCTGTATTTTAAGCAGTACTCAGCAAGATGGGTCCACTGACCTAAACAGAATATCAATGTCATGAAATAGCTTTCCATACTCTCTTTAACGCTAAAAAAAAAATTCTACGTAGTTTCCTCAACAAGCATAAATGAAGTGGACAAACATCTATATCTTCAACATCTATATCTTTTACCTTCTTTTAGAGGTAAGTTCAATGAATTCAGTGGAACTGGCTTATAAGAAGACGCACACAGGTTCCAGTTCCTAGGATCGAAACAACTGGAAACAGAGGGGTCTTCAAACTTGGCCCTTTTATGATTTGTGGACTTCAACTCCCAGAATTCCTGAGCCAGCCATGCTGAGGGGAAGGGGAGAAGTTTCCAAGCTGAGCCATGCTGGCTCAGGAATTCTGGGAGTTGAAGTCCACGAGTCATAAAAGAGCCAAGGTTGCCTACCCCTGCTCCGGGCGAAACTGTTCTGGATCTCTTTTCCCCCATGGCTATTGGTCACATATGACCCGTTTTCAAACTTGGTCACATTCCAATCACTTTTTGAAGAGTCATCTTGATGAACAGCGAGAGATTCCTAAGCACCATTATGTAATTTCTCTCCAACATTTTACTAAGCTGGAAAGAATTGCAAATGGTGTTTATTTGAATTTGTTTTTCAGGCAAGGCCTTAATTCTGGAATTAACATAATCCTCATTTCCACTTATGCTAAATAGATTCCTATCACATATGTTCTTTGCAAGTAAACATCCCACCATTTGTTATTAACGTCCAAGAGAAATATTTCTGCTTTGAGAGTTTTCTGGGCTATTTGAAACACATACAGTAATTTTAAACGATCTATTCTGTGCTGAATATTCTTGGCTTTTACTTATGTAAGTCTACAGTCCAAAGCACGCTTATTCCTTAAGAAGTCCCAATGAACTCAACATGTTTAGCATAAATCCAAATCCATGAGCATCCATCATAAGTAATTAACTATCAGCCATTCTTATACATGAGCATATAATAATAATAATAATAATAATAATAATAATAATAATAATAATAATAATAATAATAATAATAATAATAATAATAATAATAATAATAAAGTTGGAAGGGACCTTGGAGATCTTGTAGTCCCACCCCCTGCTCAGGCAGCTAACCCTATACCAGGGATAGGCAACCTCGGCTCTTTTATGACTCATGGACCAATTCCCAGAATTCCTGAGTCAGCATAGCTGACTCAGCATAGCTGACTCAGGAATTCTGGGAGTTGAAGTCCATGAATCATAAAAGAGCCGAGGTTACCTACCCCTGCCCTATACCATTTCAGACAAATGGTTGCCCAGTCTCTTCTTAAAAACTTCCAGTGTTGGAGCATTCACCGCTTCTGGAGGCAGGTTGTTCCACTGGTTAATTGTTCTAACTGTCAGGAAGTTTCTCCTTAGTTCTAGGTTGCTTCTCTCCTTGATTAGTTTCCATCTGTTGCTTCTTGTCCTGCCTTCAGGCGCTTTGGAGAATAGCTTGACTCCCTCTTCTTTGTGGCAGCCCCTGAGAGATTGGAACCCTGCTATCATGTTCCCCCTCGTCCTTCTCTTCGTTAAACTAGACATACCCAATTCCAGTAACCGTTCCTTATATGCTTTAGCGCCCAGTCCCCTAATGTCTTGTTGATTTCACTATGTTGGTTTATGACCCTGGTAAAGATTTGATCTGATTGATCTGAATGGGGCTCATGTGCAGGTGTGATCTCTATATGTTTATCTAGCAGCAGAATTTTAACACAGCTCTGAGTTGTCTCTTTCATTACAAGTGGATTTTGAGGTTTATGCTAGTAATAAACAAGAAGCCCACATTCTCCTTTATTCATTTCAAGACAATTTTGAAAGACAAGCATTCATTGACCTTTCAGTCTCTACCCCAAAGCTGCTTTTTCAAGAGGCAACAGGACTGACTTTGTTTTTCCTTGAAGAGGTTTCGCTTCTCATCCAAGAACCGAAGAAGCTTCTTGGATGAGAAGCGAAACGTCCTCCAGGAAAAACAAAGAAAGTCCAGTTGCCTCTTGAAAAACCATCTTTGGGAGAACCATGATCTGGGTGACTGAGAATCTCGCGTAGACACGTTGAGTCTCTACCTATCACGCTAACAAAGCATCTCTCTCCTACACCGCATAATTACAGGTAATCCACAATTGAGCCCAACATCTATGTTGTTAAGTGAGAAATTTGTTAAGTGAATTTTGCCTCATTTTACGCCTTGCCTTGCCACATTGGTTCACTGAATCACTGTAGGGGCTAAATTAGTAGACCGGTGGCTAAATGAATCTGGCTTCCCTACTGACTGCTTGTTGCAAAAGGGGATCACATGACCCCAGAATACTGCAACCGTCATAAATGTGAGTCAGTTTCAAGCAGCCGAATGTAAATCACATGACCATGGGGATGCTACAACGGTCGCAAGTGTGAAAAATGGCCCTGAGACTTTTTTTTCAGTACTGTTGTAACTTTGAACAGTCACTAAACAAACTGTTGTAAGTCCAGGACTAGGTGTATTTGCTATTCAGTGCATAGAAGGCCCCTGAAACAGTCTTTCGTCCTTCATATTCTTGGCAGCATCAAAGTTTTGCTATTTCCATACAATATCCACTCCTTCCTTAGCCTGAATAATTAAATACTACCTGTAGTCATTAAGCTATCGGTGACTACCAGGCTGTGTCCATGGATTTTTCTTAAAGAACAACTAAGCCTTTTGCTCCTTTTTGCCTGTGGCATGATTTCAATGACTGGTAGTTTATTGACCTTTGTTTATTTGGAAACGAAGATTATGGATATGGATTACTGTCTTACAGTCATTACGAAGTTTACATATTAATCTTCTACTATGTTAAAGAACTACTAAGAACAAGCAATGCACTCGTTTATTCTCTTTGTCATGGACAAGGTTTTGGGAACTGAAGATAAACTGGAAATTCCAACCGGCAAAAAATTCCATTGGACAGAATTGATAGCAATTGGACTCTCTGAATAGAAATCATAAAATATGCATTTCTTTATAAGCCGGCGTTCCATCAGAGCCTTCTGATCTAGCATATAACAGAATAACAGAGTTGAAAGGGACAGTGGAGATTTTCTATCTAGTCCAACCCCATGCTCGTATTGTAGCTCTCACTCCAGATAATATTGTTTCTCAGTCCAGATAAACCTTTAATCAAACTTCAGCAGAGAATTTGGGAATCAGATCTATAGAATGACAGGGCCAAAGTCATCCATCCCATCTAGAAAGAGTACAGAGAAGAGCAACAAAGATGATCAGGGGACTGGAGGCTAAAACATATAAGGAACGATTGCTGGAATTGGGTATGTCTAGTTTAACAAAGAGAAGGATGAGGAGTGACATGATAGCAGTGTTCCAATATCTCAGGGGCTGCCACAAAGAAGAGGGAGTCAGGCTATTCTCCAAAGCGCCTTAAGGCAGAATGAGAAGCAATGGATGGAAACTAATCAAGGAGAGAAGCAACCTAGAACTAAGGAGAAACTTCCTGACAGTTAGAACAATTAACCAGTGGAACAACCTGCCTCCAGAAGCGGTGAATGCTCCAACACTGGAAGTCTTTAAGAAGAGACTGGACAGCCATTTGTCTGAAATGGTATAGGGCAGTGATGGCAAACCTTTTAGAGACCGAGTGCCCAAACTGCAACCCAAAACCCACTTGTGCATCGTCGGGTGCCAAGTAGGTGTGGCCCATTGGGTGGGTGTGGCCCATTGGGTGGGCGTGGCCGCGGTGGTAACAGCAGACTGGGTGGGACTAAAAAGTTCAATCAATCAATTCCAACTTTGCAAGATCTTTTTTTTTCCCTGCGAGAAGTTGAAATTGACTGATTGATTGAACCTTTTTTTTTTTTTTGTACGCGGTGGTGGAGGCCTAAAGCAAAAAGGTTTTATAAAACCCATCTGAAGGCCTAGGACTGGGGTGACGGCACGCATGCCCGCAGAGAGGGCTCTGAGTGCCACCTCTGGCACCCGTGCCATAGGTTCGCCACCACTGGTATAGGGTTTCCTGCCTGAGCAGGGGGTTGGACTAGATGAACTCCAAGGTCCCTTCCAACATCATCATTATCATTATTATTACTACTACTACTAATAATAGTAGTAGTAGTAGTAGTAATAATTATTATTATTATTATGGTACATTTGCAGGTTCTCCATGGACAATTCCTTGCTAGTTCTCTAACATCCTACTTATTTCACCTAAGAGATGCTTTCCTTGGCCTCACTTGGCACACCATCTACTACGGAGATTATATTAAGTCTCCCGTATTGCAAACATAAACGGGCCTCCTCAGAAACAGGCTGAGTGAGTAGTCCAAATATTTTGTTACATGCCCCTTGTACCTCCTGTGGCATCTGGCGTTCATAAATCCAATTATCAGAAATGTTCATCTTCTTTCTGAACAAGAGATTTACCATTTTCTTCCTGCAAACCTAACTTTATAAAAGTTGCCAACTTTCTAGCACTACCTATGGGTTGCAAAAACTGGATTAATAAACTTATCTCTTTATTCCATTATTTCAAGTTCATTGGTTGGTTTGCTTTTCTGCATGTTTAAAGTTGCATTTGGTTTTATTGGTCTGAAACCACATAAACAATGAAACAAAAGTAAGCCATCCTTCCTATCGAGTGTACTCTTAAATGCCCTGGACTACAACTCCCATATTTTGCAGCGTGATGATAATCATATGAGATTTTGGGCAACAATATTTGGCCTAAACAACGGTTAATTGTATTTTGTGCACCCCACTTCCATTGCTACAGATACCTTTATAATCTACAAATGAGCATTGTCAGCCTTTTAATTATTTCCTTTATCTTGTTTTGCTTCAAAAGTGCCTCCAGTCACTGTGCAAGGGAGAGATTACACCTTTGGATTACACAATCCAAAATTTCCACACTTTTCTTTCTTTAACTCCGAAGTGGATGTCCCCTTTCCTTACTCCTTCCACCCACTACCTCCAACTTGCATCTGGCTGTGGAGGGGATAGCTCAGGAAATGTGTGACTTTTCAGCAACAGCTAATCCAGCTTCCTGTAGGTGAGGGAATTTTTCCTTGTTGACTCAATTGAAAAGAAAGGAGGCCGGTCTCCTCTCCAAAGATCTACCCTACAGAAAGTCTGGCAGCCTGGCAGGTCTCTTGCCCAGGGCTCCCCTCCCTGTGGGAATTCTGACATCTACACACCGGCCTAGTTTTCTGCGTTATTCCATGACTGTGTGCGTTACGCTCCAGGGCCATCTCCTGTGACTTGCTTCTCCCACTAGACGCAGAGATAGGCAATCTTGGCTCTTTTATGACTCGTGGACTTCAACTCCCAGAATTCCTGAGCCAGCCACCCTGAGGGGAAAGGGAGAGGTTTCCAAGCTGAGCCATGCCGGCTCAGGAATTCTGGGAGTTGAAGTCCACGGGTCATAAAGCGGCCTAGGCCTAGGCCAGAGGTAGGCAGCCTTGGCTCTTTTATGACTGGTAGACTTCAACTCCCAGAATTCCTGAGCCAGCCATGCTGAGGGGAAAGGGAGAGGTTTCCAAGCTGAGCCATGCTGGCTCAGGAATTCTGGGAGTTGAAGTCCACGGGTCATAAAGCGGCCTAGGCCTAGGCCAGAGGTAGGCAACCTTGGCTCTTTTATGACTCGTGGACTTCAACTCCCAGAATTCCTGAGCCAGCCACGCTGAGGGGAAAGGGAAAGGTTTCCAAGCTGAGCCATGCCGGCTCAGGAATTCTGGGAGTTGAAGTCCACGGGTCATAAAGCGGCCTAGGCCTAGGTCAGAGGTAGGCAACCTTGGCTCTTTTATGACTGGTGGACTTCAACTCCCAGAATTCCTGAGCCAGCCATGCTGAGGGGGAAAGGAGAGGTTTCCAAGCTGAGCCATGCCGGCTCAGGAATTCTGGGAGTTGAAGTCCACCAGTCATAAAAGAGCCGAGGTTGCCTACCCCTGAGCAGAAAATGCTAAAATGTTAGTACAGGTAGTCCTTGACATACAACGATTCACTTAATGAACGTTCAAAGTTACAATGGCAATGAAAAAAGTGACTTATGACCATTTTTCAGTTACCACCTTTCCAGCATCCCCACGATTATGTGATCAAAATCCAGGGAGCAGAAAATGCTAAAATGTTAGTACAGGTAGTCCTTGACATACAACGATTCACTTAATGAACGTTCAAAGTTACAATGGCAATGAAAAAAGTGACTTATGACCATTTTTCAGTTACCACCTTTCCAGCATCCCCACGATTATGTGATCAAAATCCAGATGCCTGGCATCTGGTTCATACTTACGACCGTTGCTGTGTCCCAAGGTCACACAATCCTCTTTCGCGACCTTCTGACAGGCGAAGTTGGGGGGGGGTGGGAGCCAGAGGCACTTACCCTTGTGACTAACTTAACAACTGTGGCAAGTAGGGTTGTAAAATGGGCAAAACCCACTTAACAAACGTCTCACTTAGCAACAGAAACGTTGGGCTCAGTTGCGGTGGTAAATCAAAGGCTACCTGTGTTATTTTACGGCAGAGAAGTAAAATGCTTTTTGCAACCCAAAGAGAACGTCAAAAGATGGCCCGAAACAGGATCAGGGGAGATCGCTAGGCTGACCAACCCACAAACACACCAATTCTCTTCTTGAGCAATTGCAAACGCTGGCAGCAATAAACACTCATTTTATTCCTTTGACTATTACAGGTTGAATATTTCTTTAAAATGAAATGGTGGCAACTCTGGAAATGCACCCAACAGGCATTTCCCTCTGGCAGCACCAAGTTGGAGACAATTCAGACCGAGAGAAAATGCTAGAATTATAACACTTTTATCCCTACTGTTAAGAAAATTGACTTACCGGTAAATGTTAATTATCTGTCAAGCATGACGTGAATCTCAGGCTAGTGTTTATGGTTTTGAGAGTGGTTTTTTTCACCTTTTCTGTCTCTAATAACACAACAATTATTTATTCAAATAATAGTTTATTCAATTATTATTTTATGTCCTAGATTTATATCTCACCTCTTCTTCAGAGCAGCTCTATCCCCACTACAACAACCCTCTGAGGTAGACTGGCTGAGAGAGAAATAAACTCCTCCAAAGTCAGTGAGTTTCCAAGATGTCGTGTGAATCTGAACTCGGCTCTCCCAGCATCAAGCCCAACCTCTTAATCTCTCACGACAACAGGATCCATAATTCACGACCCACCTCCCCACCCCCAATCCTGCCCCAGCGGAAAATCGAGACCACCGTGATGTTTTCTTTGCCCCAGTTTCCCCAACCTGGCGCCCACCAGATGCCCAAGAGTGGTAGCCAGCTGGTTGCTGGGTCTCCCGTCCCTTTAAAGTACAGATAGTCCTTGACTTACGACCTCAACTGAGCCCCAAATTTCTCTTGCTAAGTCAGACATTTGTTAAGCCAGTTTTTGCCCCATCTTACGAACTTCTTGCCACAGTTGTTAAGTGTGGAGTTGGTAAGATGGTCATTAAGCGAATCTAACTCCCCCCCCCCATTGATTCTGCTTATCCGAAGGTCTCCAGAGGGGGAATCGCCTGACCGGGGAAGACTACCCACGTCATAAGTGTGAGTCATTTGCCAAGTGTCTAGAAGGTTAATCCCGTGACCATGGGGATGCAACCGCGGGTCCCGAGTGTGACAAGCAGTCGTAAGCCATTCTCTACAGTGCCGTGGTAACTTTGAACGGTCACTAAGCTGAGCTGTTGTAAGTCGAGGACTATCTGTAATTTATTTAGCTGGCTGGCAAATTCAAACGGCCGGCCATCTCCCAAGGCGGTGTACCACCACAGTGACAATAAAACACTTCAGTACAAAACATAAAAAATAAAAACAGAGGAAGACCCAGAGCGCGGAAGATCTCCAATCGCTCTCCCGGCGGACCTCGGGCTGTCCTTTCCCATCGCGGAATCCCGCGGGAGAACCTATTTCCAACCCAACCCAACCCAACCCAGCCGGATCGATCAGACCCCTGCCTGGATCCAGCTAATGGCCAAGCGGGACAGAAGGGACCGACCCTTCCCCACGCTTTCCCTAGCTTGACCCGCGCCTCTCCCGCAACCTTCCCACGAAAGGTTCCCACGGGGCGCGCCTTACCCGAATCGGCCAGGCAGGGCTCGGCGGCCAAGCAGAGCGCGAGAAACAACCCCGCTCCGGCCGCGAACTCCATCGCAGGAGGCGGAACGAGGCTCCCAGCGAAGCTCCCGCGGAATTCAGCCCAGCCTTCAGATGGGAAACTGAGGGTCGGATCGCAGGGGAAAGCCCGCGCCAAGCCCCGGCCGACACGCTCCTCCTTCCTCCAGCGGCCGCGTGAGACGCGTTTGGTCAAGCCAAGCCTTGGCCGAGCGCTTCTTGTTTCGGAAGGGGGAGGAGCTTGGCGGCGAAGCCCCGCCCCGGCCCCCCTTCTTCAGGTGGTCCCTGGAGGGGGGGCGGTCTACCTGGAGTCTCGACTTCTCAGGCCGGACGTCCTTTTCTCATAGATGCTCCAGCCATTTGCTTGAGGTCAGAGTGCGCTTCTGATCCTCTCCAGACACAGCCATTAAGGAGGCAGGAGAATTTTTTTTTTTTAATAAAAAAGTAGGTTGTGGAAAGGAAGACAAGTTTGTGAGGAGTTTTGTCTTGAGGCCTGGGGACTTAATTATAGGAAATGCAAAAAAAAAAAAAAACTTAGCTAAGGGAGTAGAGAGCACTGTTTTTTTCAAATTCAGCAAATTTCAAGATGGGTTGCACTTCTACTCCCAGAATTCCTCAGCCATTCTAGGGATGGAATTCCAACGCAGCTTAAAATTGCTCCGCTTGAGAAAGACAGACTTTTACGGGTACGGTAGCTTGCAACAGTTCCTTTAGTGCAGTGTTTCTCAACCTTGACAATTTTAAGGCATGTGGACTTCAACTCCCAGAATTCCACAAAATTCTGGGAGTTGAAGTCCACATGCCTTAAAATTGTCAAGGTTGAGAAACACTGCTTTAGTGACTCTTCGAAGTTACAACGGCACTTGAGGAAAGGGACTGGCGGCCATTTTTCACACCGGTGACTGTGGTTTACATTCGGATGCTTGACAACTGACTCGCATTTATGACGAGCAAAGACGATGGGGAAACCAGGTTCACTTACTGTAAGAGCTGTGTTGCTAATTTAATAACTGCAGTGCTTCACTTAACAGAGGTGATGAGAAACGTCGTAAAACAGGGCAAAGCTCGCTTAACCGATTTCTCACTTAGCAACATTAAGCTCACTTAACCAATTTCTCACTTAGCAACATAAAAGTTTTGGCTCATGATTTTGAGCTTTAACATCAGACTTCCCTAGTTTGCAGCTGTGTGCTCACTGAGTGTATTTGGAAGTGGGGAAGAGTAAGACAATTCCATCTAGTTTTCTCAATAACTGGGTGTATTGTCAGGATTCCCACCCTATATTTAATCACCTGCCCTTTACACCCTAGTATACATAACAGCACCATAAAATCCATCATAAAAAATAAACATCACACTATATCCAGAACTAAATCCAAGATGAAGGCAAGAAAAACAGAATAGTTAATAATAAAAACATTTCACAGAGAGAAGCAGCCACAAAATGATTAGATATAAAAAAGTAGGCAACAGTAAACTTTGTAACGCAGCAAAGAAGTTTCTGATGCCAACACTTGGCAAAGCTTTCATCGTTCCTGACCAAATTCCTTCAGACAGGTTAATGTTCTAATTTATTAACTTTCTGGCACTCCAGCTTCAAGACTGATGTAACATTTAAAATAGCTGGACCAGACTATCAGCCAAATAAAAGCAACACACACACTATGTATGTTTGTGTGTGTGTGTGTGTGTGTGTGTGTGTGTGTGTGTGTGTCCAATCAGTCTTGGTTTGGACGCCATCTATGCTAAATGTTCAACTTTTTACAAATTAATTAGAAAGAATTTAACCAACAAACCAGCCAAAGTCAGCCTTCATAAGCCCATCTTATAAAAGAAATGTAAATATTTTTCTAATATTGTGGAATTAGGTATGTATTCCACTCCAGTTCAAGTTGATCAATGGTATGAAATTAGCATTTGCAATATTCTAATGAGTTCAGATGGTTTCTCTAGGTAATGACTATAGCACATTTTGCATCCAAGCCTTGCAGGCTTGAATGTTTCATTTAGAATTCCAATCTTGTCAGTCCCATAATTTCCATTTCCGAACATACCTCTCCCCAGTTTTAGTGTCCAACAACAGTTTATCAGCCATATTCCTTACTTATTTTGGCTGGTTTAGGAGATGCTTCACTTGATCTGGGATTCTTTGGTAATACACCTTTCTTTGTTCATTCCAGAAAACAACAAATGTGTTCTTTGATTTGAAAAAGATAAAAACCATGTCAACCATGTATTATGGTATACAATTTAGGGTAGCATAACAGCAACTCCTTGAAATCGATAGATTTGGACCACAAGGACAGGAAGGAGGTGCAGAGAGTGGTGAGGATGGCCGAAAAGATCATTGGCAGCTCCCTCCCTCCCATCCAGGACGTAGCACAGAAGCGTTGCTTGAGCAGGGTCCGTAAGATCGTCTGGGACACTACACATCCTCTTCACAACCTGTTTTCCTTGTTACTTTCTGGGAGGAGGGGGCTTCGTGGTATCCGTAGCAGAACAACCAGAGTTTCATTCCATACAACATTAACCTTGTGAACTCTCAAGCTTCCTCCTTCCGCTATATAGTCAAGATGGACAGTATTTAATATTTATTTGTTATGTATATGTAGGGGTGCATATATGTTGTACATAGTGTGTTTAGGTGTGTGTCATGTATGTGTTTCACTTTGAGAGCGGGCGACTAAATTTCATTTTTGATGTCTGCCGTTGTGCCCACAGTAAAAAAAATGACAATAAAGCTTATCTTATCTTATCTTATCTTATCTTATCTTATCTTATCTTATCTTATCTTATCTTATCTTATCTTATCTTATCTTATCTTATCTTATCTTATCTTATCTTATCTTATCTTATCTTATCTTATCTTATCTACATGACCATGAAACTGCTCTTCCGGGTAGGAAAAAGTCTAAAGGTGTTTCAAGATGTGATTTTTTATCCTTCCACGACCCTGCCTTGCACTGATTGCATCTGATGGGTGTCTCTGATTGCATCTGATGGGTGTCTCGAGAACTTGATCTTCCATTAGGTGGGGTCTTTATTGACCGCTTCTTTCACTATTCTAATAAAATCAATATCGTAATTGGTTGGGAAGGGAAAAAAAAAGACAGAGCTTCACGAGCTGCTGAGAGATTTTTATTTGAAAACAACTTAATAGGGATTTTCAACCAAGGCTGCCAGAGATGATGATGATGGCAATGATGCTGATGATGACAACGACAGTATCCACAATGGCGCAATCAAAACTCTGCCTGGTTTTTATGTGAATTGCACAGAGCTTCAATTGCACCATTGTGGCTGCACCATTTTTTGACTTTTTTGACCATACCTTGCAGATATGGCCCAGGATGAGGAGCAGGACTAATCTTGGCTTTAAGGAGAAGTTGGGGAGAATCTTTTGTCTGTGTAATATGCTGTGTTTCTTGGTGATCAAAATCCCACTCACAGGAAGTAGGAAGGTTGGAGGAGAAGAGGAGAAGTGGAGAGAGAGGGAAGGAGAGAGATGGAGGAAGAGGGAAGTAGGAGATAGGGAGGAAGAAAGAGGGTGGATGTGGTGGAGGAGGTGGTGTCCGAGCAACACCCATAGTCAAGTGTAGGTATTTATTTTGTTTTATTTAAAGTATTGTATATATGCATCTAAAAGAATGTAAGCTGATTTTTTGTTTTGTGTGGGAGAGGGCAATAGAAAGACGAAAAAGAATGCATTAAGTTGAGTTGTATAAGTATGTTTTTATTCTGGATTTTCTTTGTTTATTTAATTAAGCATTTATTGTTAAAATTATAAAATCAATAAAATATAAAAGCCCACTCACAGCAATGTAGAAGAGAGGGGAAATGAGTGGGAAATGCTCTCGGGAATCTACAGGAAACGTAAAAGAGGCTGACCCTTCTCACACCTCTTCTCCTGCTGCTCCTGATTCTGTCACGATTTCTCTTTCCTGGTCTGCTGGGGGAACCCCCCCCCCCAGACAGCCTGATGGAAGGAGTCTGGCTTCAGCAGGAGCCAGCAGAAGAAGCAGGCCTGTTAACAAGCTGCCTTTTGTTTCCTTAATTGTTGAAAATAAGAAGGAATTCCTGACCCCAAAAGCCCTGTCATATAGTCAGATTTATCGCTTCTGCAGCCAGTGGGCAATAGAAATATTGTCTCACTTGAAACTGCAGAATAATCTGACTTCAAAAAAAAGAGGGGGGGAGCAGTATCGTTATTATTTTTCCCTGGCATTAGGCACAAGGTCTCATTGATTAATCAGAACATCAACTTGGAAGCCTGGAAGAACATAAAGAGCACTAAGCTGGTCTAAAATGAGAATCCGGAAGAACAATAAGAAACATTTGAAGATCACACTGAATGTTATTATTGCTGTAAATCCAATGAGGATCCCCCTCCACCTCTTCGTTCAAATTAAGAATACCAATTCAGAACTGCTCCTTATGTTTCCTCTCTCCAATATAATAATAATAGTAATAGTAATAATGGCAAACTGATTACAAAGCTAGACATGATCGAGTTGCTAAATTAATCCACTGGGCATTATGTAAAAAATACGACTTGCCTGTGTACAAAAAGTCGTGGGAACATAGGGTGGAAAAAGTTGTTGAGAATGAGAGGGTGAAGATCTTGTGGGACTTTCGAATACAGACAGATCACCATTTGGAACACAACACGCCAGATATCGCAGTTGTAGAGAACCGAAGCGTACAGCTGATTGATATCATTGTACCAGGAGATGCCAGAGTCGAAGAAAAAGAACTGGAAAAAAATTACGAAATATCGCGACCTGGCCATCGAAACTGCGCGATTATGGATGAAACGTGCAATAGTGGTACCCATTGTCATCGGAGCACTTGGAACTATGTCCAAAATATTTCAAAAAAGTGTAGCTTCCTGCAATAACTCCAGCAATGCTACAAAAAACTGTGCTACTTGGAACATCTTACATTTTGAGGAGGTACCTGGTTGATACCTAGGATGCTGGTAGCAACCCATGTCAACCATCAGCGCCAGCCAATTTCAATGTTCAGTTGACTGAGGTTCATGTCTAATGAATAAAAGATAATAATAATAATAATAATAATAATAATAATAATAATAATGAGGAGGAGGAGGAGGAGTTGGAGGAGGAAAAAGAAGAAGAAGAAGAAGAAGAAGAAGAAGAAGAAGAAGAAGAAGAAGAAGAAGAAGAAGAAGAAGAAGAAGAAGAAGAAGAAGAAGGGAGGAGGGAGGAGGAGAAGAATGAAGAACAAGAGGAAGAGGAAAGAAGAAGAAGAAGAAGAAGAAGAAGAAGAAGAAGAAGAAGAAGAAGAAGAAGAAGAAGAAGAATGAAGAACAAGAGGAAGAGGAAGAGGAAGAGGAAAGAAGAAGAAGGAGAAGGAGAAGAAGAAGAAGGAGAAGGAGAAGGAGAAGGAGAAGAAGAAGACTGGATAGTGGCAGTGCCTGGAGACAGAATAGAACAGAAAGAACTGGAGAAGATAACATACAACACCTACAAATAGGTCTTAATTTAATTGTGCCATTTTTGCTGATTTTTATACTATTTTTTTCCTCTTCTTCTTTAGATGTGTGCAAATATGTCCAAAAATATACACTTTATATTTAAAAAAGTATTAGTATCTTTAACATCCATCACTAATCTCAGTTCATTCTAAGGTTTGGCATTTGTGACACCGGAAATAGAGTTCCAGGCTTTTTTTGCTGGAATTCTTCTTTTCTAACCTGTCTCGCTTCCTGTTCTTCTATGTGCCCCTTTTTGTGTTTTTAGTTCCATATTAAGTCCCTTCTGTGGTCACCTTGGTTTCTCCTGTTGTTCTCAATTTTCTTTCCTTATTGGAATTGCTCACCATTGTGTCTTAGTAGGTCTTATTCCATCTTGGGTTCACTTTCCCATTAATTTCTTCTGCCAAGGGATCTTAGTAATTGCTGTTCTGGGCATAGTGAAATCAGCTTGGTCCAAGATAAGCATTTAACTATGTTCTGGTTTCATTTTCCCTAAAAATCAAGAATTGCAGCCTTATCTGGAATTCCCCCTCCCAGACACATACAATGTTCCCATTTCTTTCTTCCCTAATCTTCTGGTTTTTTTTATTAAATATATTACAAAACAGAGTTATAAAAGCGAGAGTTAACATACAAGTTAAAACTATGAAATACCAATAAATGCACAAGAGGTCTAGAACGTTTTGGAAAATACTTTTTGCATATAGCATTAATTACTGATTAATTATAAAATATACCACTTTTTTTAAAAAAAACAACAACAACCTAGGAATCACTATTAAGCTTTTTAATTTATTTATAATTAAAATTGTATTCAGCCTGATTCACAACATCAAAACAAAGACATTTTACATAGAACCAATTCAGCTCAGGATATGTATCAGAAGCTACCCCACTGAGCAAACCAGATCAATAAATCAACTCTATAGGAAGAGTTTTATAGATATTAGCTATAATAACAGAATCTTTGCTGTTCCTCCTCCCCCTTTTTATTGAATTCAGCATACACCTGAAGTATGAATCAGATTGGCATCTACCTCAGCCACTTCAGAATGTTATCTTTCTTTGCCTAGATAACAGCTCCTCCATATTTCTGTCAAGGTCAATTTCCTTATCCTCTGTAGGAAAACCCAGTGTAATTAGGTCTCCTCTATTGATTTGAGGTCAAGGTAAAGATAACTGATCCTCTTATGTCTTCCTTTATCCACCGGAAGGATCTACCTCAGCCACTTCAGAATGTTATCTTTCTTTGCCTAGACAACAGCTCCTCCATATTTCTGTCAAGGTCAATTTCCTTATCCTCTGTAGGAAAACCCAGTGTAATTAGGTCTCCTCTATTGATTTGAGGTCAAGGTAAAGATAACTGATCCTCTTATGTCTTCCTTTATCCACCGGAAAGAGAAAGTTATCAGCAACTTCAATGGGGAATTCCCTGCAAGATCTATGCTTTCAGAGTTTGCTCACCTCAGCTACAGTATGTCAGAGTCATTAAATCTCCCATCACGATGACTTCATAGCCTGTTCATATTTAGTATTCAGTGTATGAATATCTGGTTTTATCCATATTGCAGTCTTCAATCAATCAGAATAGAGCTGGAAGGGACCTTGGAGGTCTTCTAGTCCAGCCCTCTGCTCAAGCAAGAGTCCCTGTATCAGTGGTGGCAAACCTATGGCACATGTGCCAGAGGTGGTACTCAGAGCCCTCTCTGTGGGCACATGTGCCATCGCCTCATCCCCGCCTCCCCCGCTCCTCAGGAGCCCCCAGGAGGAGAGTCACTCCTAGGTGCGGCTTGCGCGGAGCAGCACAGCCAAGAACATAGAAGTCGGGCAGACTTTAACAAGACTCTGCCCTCATGCCCCATCGTGCGCAGATGATGCTACAAGGCGTGGGCAGAGGGCATCTATTCAAGAGAGTCTATTCTATTGGCTTTCAAAAGCCAATAGAATAAGAGGGAGTAGCACAGCTAAGGAAAAGGGGGGAAAATGGCGGACTGCGTTGTTTGGCGATCCCTGTGAAATGGTCGTTCGACCCCAAATGGGGTCGCAACCCACAGGTTGAGAACCACTGAGCTAGAGAGTCAGTCTTAGAAAAGTATCACACCATGATCATTGTTCAGATAGACCTGAAATGGTTAGATGGTCAAAGCCTACTCATAAATCCATCGGATACACTGTTAAAATGTTGGTGGCTTTTTTCAAACCAAGTTGCTTCCTTATTCTTCAGCTTGGAGGGCATGTTAGGTTAGTCAACACCGTACACGTGAGTAGCTTGAAGAGCTGGAAAGTTGGCCTTTTAAATATCTTCTGTGAGAAAGTGGATTTTTCTCTGCCTTTTCACTTCAGATACATTAAAAGTGATCTTAGCTGGTTATGCTACATAGTAGAATATTCAGGAAAAAGAATAGGATACATCTGCAGATTTTGGAAAATGCTAACATTAGTTCAGGGAGCACAATCTTTAGGAAAAAGAAAATTAGTAAGATCACACACGATCACACACACACACACACACACATTTTAAAAAAATAACCAAGATAGGACTCACTCTGCAATGGACTATTCTGAACGATGATGCATCCAGCATTGTATCATTATAATTACAAATCACACTTGTGTGTGTGTGTGTTTCTAAAATCTGTTTGAGTTCGCAATGATTGCAATATATTGCTTTTAAGAGACAATGAAAATCAATCCCCAAGAGCTTCGACTGGGTTATGTATTTCCTTTCCTTTTGGCAGGTGTTAAATTACATTTATCATTAACTGCTTGCCTTTATTGTCATAGATAATAGCCTGGAGTATCATTCATTTAAAGAAAAGCACATATATAGACATAATTCAGGTACAGAAGAGCAAGGAGAAGGGGCTTTAAGTAGCCAACAACATTAGGAAAGAAATTATAAATCAGTGCACATTTAGTACATTAACTGGGTCAAGGTCACAGTCTTAGACTGCAGAAACCAAGAAAGCTAACATGAATTTTGCACATGGAAGGTTCCAAGATCAAAACTCATTCTTTAGTGTATGTTTCCTACACTGATTTGCCTAATATCAGGTGTAAAGCCTTAAATATGTTCTCCATGCAATGTTGCAGCTGGTCTTTCTATATCAAGTTCTCCTCTCAGGGGTTCTCAACCTTGGCAACTTTAAGACTTGTGGACTTCAATTCCCAGAATTCCTCAGCCACCAAAGCTGGCTGAGGAATTCTGGGAGTTGAAGTCCACAAGTCTTAAAGTTGCCAAGGTTGAGAACCCGTCTTAGATGCTATGCTTTAAAGCAGTGGTTCTCAACCTTTCTCAGGTTGAGACCCCACTTGCCCCGCCCATGCGCGCCGCGACCCCAACCCGGGGGTGCGCGCGGGTGCGGGCGGAAAAAAAATTTAAAAAATAAAATAAAATAAAATAAAATAAACAAAATGGCGGCCACGACGGGTGGATCCGCGCATGCGTGGATCGGCCCGTCGTGCGCACCGCGCATGCGCGGATCTGCCTGTCGCGGCCGCCATTTTGTGTTTTTTTTATTTTTTTTAATTTTTTTTATTTTTTTATTTTTTTTTCAGCGCGACGGGTGGATCTGCCAAAAAAATAAAAAAATTTTAAAAAAAATAAAAAAATAAAAATAAATAAAAAAATAAAAATAAATAAAAATAAATAAAAATAAAAAAAATAAAAAAATAAAAAAAACAAAATGGCGGCACGCGGTGTCCAGCGACCCCCGCGAAATGGTCATGCGACCCTAAATGGGGTCGCGACCCCAAGGTTGAGAACCGCTGCTTTAAAGGCTGGGCAGTCTCACCCACTTCTGCAATGACAATTAATCTTGTTGGATGGTGGAAGACTTGGAAATCAAAGTCGTGTGCCACAATGTCTTAAAACTGACAAAGAATGTCTTTTGTAACAGACGTTTTATCACAATTAACTGAAACGGTTTTTCTAACAGGTGTACATTCCATAAACTGCATGTATCAGTGATTATCAAGGCCTTTTTCTATTAATCAGAAGCACAGTTCTCCTATATCTAGTATATGTAGTTAGAAGTGTCTGAAAAAGTCTGTTGGATGAAAGCAACTTTTTAACTGCCTTCTAAGATGGGATCTCATTCTTATTTGCCTTTAGCATGTAAAAGAAAATAGGAAAAAAAGGAACCATATCCTACTTTAAAAAAAAAATCTGCTGGGAGTCAGGCCTCATGTTCTTCTTCCCTGGCAGCTACATAAATCAATATATAGATCAGGTTGTGCCCTTACAAACATTCATTTAGAAATAAATACCACTGAAATCAGTGAGTCTCCCATTTGATTAAACATACTCTGGATTACACTGTCAGAATTTTGGATAGCATTAACTCTGGAAGGGACAAACAGACAGTTCAGTTTAGTGAGGTATAAATGGTGAAATTTTTTTATCATGAGTTTAGTTACCACATTGAATTTTCATTGCAGTTCCTGCCTGATGTTTTAAATCATTTCTGGCAGTGATAAGACAGCCGGTAATCATCCATGTCTCAGTGGGGATCAGCTTTTTGCAGAGCTGCCATTTCAAATATCTCTTTTTCTCTGCTGCATCAAGTAAATATGGATTTCTCATTGATCGTTACCTTATAACAGCGGTTCTCAACCTTTTCCGGGGCTCAACCCCGGCCCGCATCGCGCATGCGCGGTGCGATGGGGTGCATTGCGCATGTGTGGTGCGACGGGGCGCATCGCGCATGTGCGGTGCGACGGGGCGCATCATGCATGCGCCCCATGATGGGGCGCATCACGCATGCACACCGCGACGGGGCGCATCACGCATGCACAATGCGGCGGGGCGCATCACGCATGCGTGATGCAGCGGGGTGCATCACGCATGCGCGACGCAGCGGGGTGCATCACGCATGCGCGATGCGGCGGGGCGCATCGCGATAGGGAAAAAAATGGCCGACCCAAAAAAAATGGCCGACCAAAAAAAAAATGGCGGGCCCGCACCATGCACACGCAGCGCATGCGCGGTACAACGGGCGCATCGTGCATGCGCGGTGCGACGGCCCGCATCGCGATAGGGAAAAAATGGCCGACCAAAAAAAAATGGCCGACCAAAAATAAATAAATAAATAATGGCAGACTGTGGTGCTTGGCGACCCCCGTGAAATGGTCGTTCGACCCCAAATGGGGTCGCGACCCACAGGTTGAGAACCGCTGCCTTATAACAACATGCACCAACTGGAACAATTTGAAGGGCTTTCTACCTGGTGACACATTCGATTCCACTTATGTGGTTATGGGGAAGTGATTCATTTGAATCAATTGAACCGAATTCCTATTGTTGGAAAATTAATTGCAGGCATTCCTCAACTTAACGACCACAACTGAATGCAGAATATATGTGGCTAAGTGAGAAATTTGGTAAGTGAGTTTTGCCCCATTTTACAACTTTTCTTGCCTCATTTGTTAAGGCAGAGGTCACCAATCTTTTCATGCTGGTGGCCCGGAGGGAAAGGGGGTAGCTGGGAAATTTGTGCGCATGCGAACGCATGTGTGTGCAGAAACAGGGCCGCGTGCACCCATACGGCGCTAGCGGCCTGATTTATTTATTTATTTATTTGTTTGTTTGTTTGTTTGTTTGTATGCCGCTCCACTCCGGAGACTCGGAGGGCTCACAACATATACAAAACATCAAAATATTAAAAATAGATACTCAACACACATACAACTTTCGAATGTATGTAGGTGTGCAGGCGCTAGTTGCCGCTGCTAGGCCCACATGCATGCACAAATGGGCTGTGCAACCTGAATGGTGCTAGCAGCCCCGTTTGTACATGCGCTCAGGCGCTAGCTGCCACCACAAATAGGCTGTGAAACCTGCAGGGTGCTAGTGGTTCCTGTTTGTGCAGGCGCTAGCCACCGCTGTGACTAGCCCCCATGCGCATGCGCCAATGGGCCATGCAACTCGCATGCACACTAGTGGCCCTGTTTGTCCAGGAGCTAGCTGCCACCGCTAGCCCTACATACATGTGCAAACGGGTCCGTGGGTGCTAGCATGAATGGGGATGAGTGCATGCACCTATGTGTGTGTGCACTGGCCAGCTTATCCTGCGGCCTCGTGGCCAGCAGGCCATGACCTAGTAGTGGGACACAGCCCATAGGTTGGGGACCCCTGTGTTAAGGGAATCACTGCAGTTCTTAGATTAGTAACACGGTTGTTAAGTGAATCTAGCTTCCCCATAGACTTTGCTTGTCAGGTCACAAACAGGGATCACATAACTCCAGGATGAACCAGCTGTCAAGCATCCCAATGTAAATCATGTGACTACGGGGATGCTGGTCATAAGTGTGAAAAATGGTCATCAGTCACTTTTTCTTAGTGCCGTTGTAACGGTCATAAAACGAACAAGGACTAACTATTCAGTCTTGTATTCTAGGCATCGTATTCAGTGACAGTCATACATAAGCATCTCATTTCATTCCTGTCCACTGACAGTGCAGCTTCAACAGGCTCAGTAAAATGTACTGTCAAGTAAAAGTAAAAAGGTACATGCCAACCTCCTTTAAATGTATGAAATGAGAATATGGTTTTCTGGGGGGTTTTCCCTTTCCACCAGCTTTGATCAATTTGTTCATATCAGTTAATTATTGGGGGATGAACAGGACTGATATAGAAGACCATCACAAATAAGCCAGTAAAAATACATTGGAAAGTGAAATATTTTTGATGAAAGAAGCTGGCATGCATCCAGGTTTGGTCACCACGATGTAAAAAAGATGGTGAGACTCTAGAAAAAGTACAGAGAAGAGCAACAAAGATGATTAGGGGACTGGAGGCTAAAACATATAATGAAAGGCTGCTGGAATTGGGTATGTCTAGTTTAACGAAGAGAAGGACGAGGGGGGACATGATAGCAGTGTTCCAGTATCTCAGGGGTTGCCCCAAAGAAGAGGGAGTCAAGCTATTCTCCAAGGCGCCTGAAGGCAAGACAAGAAGCAACGGATGGAAACTAATCAAGGAGAGAAACAATCTAGAACTAAGGAGAAATTTCCTGACAGCAAGAACAATTAACCAGTGGAACAACCTGCCTCCAGAAGTTGTGAATGCTCCAACACTGGAAGTTTTTAAGAAGAGACTGGACAGCCATTTGTCCGAAATGGTACAGGGGGTTGGACTAGAAGATCTCCAAGGTCCAACTCTATTACTACTACTACTACTACTACCAGTACTACTACTACTTTTATAATTATTATTTTGCAAAAGGCCCCAAGCATTTTTAATTCTTCCATTATTGTGACTTTCAGGTATCTTCCATCTCTGCTGCTGTTTGGTTTGCAAAGATATATCTCTATTAACAGTTGCAGTCCACTCTTACAACATCCAAAGGAGATAATAAATTCACTTCTCTTAGCCAAAGCAGCTTCAGTATTTTGACCTGAGTAATAATGGAGGTAAGTAAGTAAGTAGGCAGGTATATAGGTAAGGAGATAAAGCAGGGCCCTTGCAAACATTTCATAAAATAATATTTCTGTTGCTTGGAGTGGCGAGAGATATAAGATTTGGGCTCTTTGGAATAGGATGCAACTCTCTGGAAGGAGACAGAATTGTTAGCTAAGCTGGAAGACTGAACAATTCTATTATTCAAACTTGGAGATTAAGACTGCACTGTAAAAATTAACTGCAGCCATTTCCCAAAGACCTGTTGGTAAATCTTGTTTCATTTAAAAGTCAACAGGAAGTAAAGCAGTGGCTACTAAGCTGGGCACACCAGTAAGGTTTCGCTTCTTGAATGCTGGCAGAAGTGTCAGCCTGTAAGTCTCAGCTCATAAGGATAAATTGGCTTTATTTTAGGAGAGTCTTAGTCTGGTTTTCATTGCAAGTGATCTCACGAGCGTTATCTCCGACACATGTTACCTGGAGGATTGCTTCTAACTTTTTCTTCCAGAGAAGAAAAAAAAGGTTTCAGAAAGAGAGAACAAAGAGAACTCCCCTTTTCCTCAATTCTTCACCTATAATGTATTCAGCACTGCCCACCATAGAGAAGGCAATCCTGTTAGAGAAGGCAATCCTCAACAGAAAAAGTTTGCAAGCCCTTTTCATGCGAGAAGATCTCATAGTAATTAGTTCTGTCATAATTGTCAAGCATCCGGCATGATTTTGTTTTGTGCATTTAATATACGTCGGTGGTCCTGAGGTTTTTAGAATGAGGAGAAAAGTGGGGGAAGGATTAGCCCCATTCTGCTCCCAACCATCTCAGCCAATTAAAGTTCTTTCTGGATATATCAGAGAAGAATAGGAGAAACTTCCCATTATTCTTGCAGAGAGTCCACAATCAGGGAACGTCATTCTCCAATGCCATTTGCTCCCCTCTGCAGAAAGGTGTCACCAGGAAAATGAGCTGCAGTCTGCAGATTGCTGTTTTGGCTTCTTCCCCAGTCCATCCACATGTTTCCTGACTTGTGAGCTTTTCCAGGATGGAGCACTGCCCCCCCCCTTCAATCTATCAACAGAATTACATCCTATCCCTTTCACACACTCAGAAAATGTTCTTTCAACAAAACCTTTTGTGTATACTCCACAGCTATTCTGCTACATAAATCCAAATGTTGCCAAGTAGTCTAGGATCTGGGCATGAGTCTCAAAATAAAATGTTTCTGTCTGGAGCAGGGATGTCTGCAGCTGTGGTCAAAAAAGTCAGAATGGTGGCCATGATGATTTGATTGAAGCATCGTGTAGGTCTATGTGTATTGCACATTAAAAAAAAAGCTGGCGCTTTTATTGGACATTATGATTGCCATCTTTTTTTTTAACCATACCCTGTGATCGCCTTGGTCTCTGCCTTCTCAGCCTATGGTGAGTATACGGTGAGTATATACCAGCTAATAGTGGCTTCTTCCAGGTTAACCCATTATGCTTTTGCACCAACATTCAGCCAACATTTCATTCCCCATTAGACACACCAATCTTCCTTGATGTGTTTGGAAATTTTCTCTCTTGGGGTCTCCACTTTAGTTCTGCATATTTTGAAGTTCCCACAGGATTATTGATATTTCCCTTTTGTATGTAGCTGTGGGTATCTTTTTATAATATAATTATGATAAAGTCTCATTCATTTTGCAAAGCTAAGGTCAGGCCTGCTTTGTACCTAAATAGAGAACCATCAAACTAGATTAAAAATTGGGAAATCCAGCAAAAGCATCTCTGTATGTTTGCCAAGAAAACTACGCAGATTGTAAATTTGTCTCAACGTGAAGTTCAGACTATATGGTTGGGCATCAGGTTTGAAAGGGCTGGCAAGTAATAAAATGCAGCTCTCTCTGACTGCCAGTTGAATGTTGTTTTGATTTTATTACTTATATCACTCCAAGATTAATGCCATCTTAGCTGCAATCTTAAAAAAAAAAAATCCTTGCTACCCTTATGATTGGTATGTGTCTTTTTCCATCTTGGGTTCTTTACCAGAGGTCCAGAAATTGAGAAATCTGCACAGTATTCCTAGCACTGAACTCTTTTGGACCGAAAGTTCTGATGTCATTCCTGGGATCTGTTGGAACCATGCTCTCAACTTAGGAATTGCAGCTCCAAGCCTTCCTACCAGCACTGCAGGGGTCTTCAAACTTGGCCCTTTTATGACTTGTGGACTTCAACTCCCAGAATTCCTCAACCAGCATGCCTGGCTGAGGAATTCTGGGAGTTGAAGTCCACAAGTCATAAAAGGGCCAAGTTTGAAGACCCCTGCAACACTGGGACCTTTCCTTTCCGCATCTTCTCTAGTTCCTCCTTCAGGCCCTGGTACTTCTCCAGTGCCTCATACTCCTTCCTAATGTTGCTGTCACTTGGGACCACCAGATCTATCACCACCACTGTCTTCTGGTCCTTGTCTACTACCAAGGTGGCTTCTTGTTTGGCCAGTACCTGCCTATCTGTCTGGATCTAGAAGTCCCATAGGATCTTAGCCCTCTTATTTTCCATGACCTTCTGTGGAAACTCCCATCTGGTCTTGGGAAGGTCCAGCCCATACTTTGTGCAGATGTTATTTTATACAAAACCAACTAGGGATGAAACAATACGTTGTAAGAAAATAACCATTTGTCTACAGAGAAATGGATTAAGGTCATGCCAACATTTACAGAATTCATGGGATGGTACAAAACCCTGCCTTAATTGACTTGACTTAGTGTTTAGACTTCCTTATTTTGTCTCTGTTCTGTTTTCTGTAATATTTTGCTCGGTGAAGCACCATTTCTGTCTGAATTTCACAAACAGAAAATACCATAGTCTTTCATTCAACATTTGCTAGAATATTTTTATGGGCTGCGTTGAACTATTACGTATGGGGCTGCTACGTTGTTTATATATATTGATAAATTTTTGCTCCAAGTGATTGATTTCTGTATTTTTAAGACTGTATGACTTAAGTGGAATAAGTGGAATCAGTGGAACCACCTGCCTCCAGAAGCGGTAAATGCTCCAACACTGGAAGTTTTAAAGAAGAGACTGGACAGCCATTTGTCCGAAATGGTATAGGGTTTCCTGCCTAAGCAGGGGGGTTGGACTAGATTACCTCCAAGGTCCCTTCCAACTTTACTATTATTATTATTATTATTATTATTATTATGTGCATGTATATCTCAAAAGAAACAAATTGCCACAAGTAGCTTGAACTATATGGAAATGGCTTCATAGGGAAGCTTCCTCTACACACACACACACACACACACACACACACACACACGCACGTGTATGTGTGTGTAGTATTGCATTATCATATCACTGGGTACCTGTAAACCTTGGAGTTACACTAGCATTCAGCAGCCAACTACCAGCAACTTGGTAGGCACATCTGCTGGGAAATTAATCTCTTGTTTTCCAGGAGACCGAAATGCTCATGGCTCCTTAGCTGGGCACAGATAAAGCTTTTTTAAAAAATCATAATAAAAGCCCCCCCCCTTGAACCATGACGCTGATTGATTGCTTTCAGAGCACAATGTGTGCTGTGTGATAGGTAGGAGCTCGTTATGATTAGCTCAGCCAGACATCCTGCATTTCAAGGGATGCCCTACACTTTAAAAAAAAACTCTCCAGTTCCCAGTGGGGCCCCCTCCCCCTTTTTTAATCTCAAGAACCTTAATTATGTTTACAAAGAGAAGAAGCAAGAGCAGAAAGTTGAGGTTTAAGATAAGCAGGCCAGATAGCGGAATTCGTTTTAATCAGCTGGCCTAGCAAAGGCTGTAGATCACAAATGATAGACTTGGACTTTAGAGACCAGCATCTGGTGGTTCTTTTTAACAGGGCTCTTTCATTCTCTTGCTCGCTCCCTCTCTTTTTAAATTTCTACCTCAGGATCTTTTGTTAGGGATCATAAAAGATTGCACTATTACTGAGATGAATCTAATTCTGAATTTGGTCACAGCAGCTAGACTGCTGGTGGGACAATACTGGAAGAAGCCAGAAATACCACATATTAAAGTTTGGACTCTGAAAGTAATACATTTGGCAGAAATGGAGAAAAATTTTGGCATATTTGAAGGATCGCTCGAACGAACAGTATGTGATAGACTGGAAACAGTGGATAGACTATAGATAAGAGAAACACCAATCAAATAAAATGTAACAGGCGTATAGTTGAGGCTTGACCTGAGGAGTGAGGAATGTATACCAAATCAGACGTTTACAAAGACTAATACTTAGTGCTGTATTTCAGGTTCTATAATGATGGCTTCTTAATATGATCTTATGTTTAATGTCGATTGTTTCAATAAAATTTAAAAAAACAAAAAAACAACCCACAGTTTGCTTAGGTGAAGGAAGTGAAAACATGAAGCCATAACCCAGATACTCTTTAAAAATATCCAGAAATGGAAAGCAGTCAAACTTCAGCCAGCTGTAGCCTAGATGGAAGCAGTGTGCCTGAATGGGCTATATACAATGACAACTTGTTGCCATGACTCAGTTTTATTAAAACTGGATGCTCTGCCTATTCTAATCTTCTTTCTCTTTTATTTCCTTGGTCACAAATGTGAAGCACTGTCTTGCACTCATTCATGTATCTTTCTGCACCAAACCAAACCACTCAGACAGCATCTTAATCAACAGAGGATACAGAATTCTCTGTTTATTGTAATGCAATAAGCAGAGCTGCAAACTGATCCAAGCTTTTCTTGCCATTACGAATAAGCACACACACACACACACACACACACACACACACACACACACTGTGGGCCAAGTTTTTAAAACTGCAATTCTATATTTACTTTGCTAAGATTAAGCCCCTTGAATTTGGTGGGGTTGACTTTTGTGCAGACATTCTCTCTCTATATATATATATATGTACTCAATGTATTCAAACAGTATCCTTAGTAATAACCTCATTGGAAGCTAGCGGTAATCAAAGACTTTAAAAGAGTCTGGATTATACTTTTCCTGTCGGTTGTTCTAAATAATGATAATAGACAAAAAAAAAGTCTGGCTTGTGGACATGGCGGTACCTGGAGACCACAGAATAGAAGAGAAAGAATTGGAGAAAATCACAAAATACCCATTGTTGTTGTTAGTTGCAAAGTCATGTCCAACCCATTGTGACTCCGTGGATGTTCCTCCAGGCCTTCCTGTCCTCTACCATCTTCTGGAGTCCATTTAAGCTCACGCCTACTGCTTTGGTGACTCCATCCAGCCACTTCATTCTCTGTCATCTCCTTCTATTGCCCTCCATCTTTCCCAGCATTAGGCTCTTCTCCAGTGAGTCCTTCCTTCTCATTAGGTGGCCAGAGTGCTTGAGTTTCAGCTTCAGGATCTGGCCTTCTAAGGAGCAGTCAGGGTTGATCTACTCCAGGACTGACCGGTTTGATCGCCTTGCAGTCCAGGGGACTGCATACCCATACCCATAATAGACCCATAAATAGAAGTAGAATAAAGAATGCAAAAGACAGTACCAATATAAATAGGACTGAGTTCAATCCTAAAACATCTGGAGCACCACTTAAACACATCAGCATGGACAAAATCGCCATCAATGATGGCTATTTTCTTACAACGTATCGTTTCATTCCTTCCCAGTTGGTTTTGTGTAAAATAACATCTGCACCATCAATTGCAAAAGGCAGCTTTAGCAAGGATACCTTTAATGCCATCAAACCATAACATCTGCATATTCCAGGTTCATAAAAATGCCAAATGCAGTCTAAACATCTGGATACCTATGCAACAAATCATAATAGTAATAATGTCAAATCCACTCTAAACATCTGGCTGATTGTGTGGTCAATCATAACAGCACCAACAACATATTTGTCTGTTCATAATTGGGTGTCCAGCTGAAATACAGGGGGGGCTGCTCACTACAACTGAAGCATCAGGTCATTAAATGCGGGGGGACCGTTCACTTGGGAGATGACCAAGACGAGTCTTCTGTGTGGTGAATATAGGACGGATGAACATTCTCAGAGACAGAAACAGGATCCAAAATGCAAAGACTGAAATCTTGAGATCCTGTTTGGATCAGTTTAAAGACCACTTCAAAATGCAGGGTGAAATGCAATATTATTTGTGCCTACGCCAGGCACAGGAAGAGTTCAGTGAGAAAACTAAACAGCAGTTGGAAACTGTTTATCACTCTGGTTCTTCCACTGGAGGTGTCAGGAGAATTCGACATAATCAGCTGTCAATTGACAAATACATATTTTTATTGTATTGCACTTGTGTGATAAGATGCATTATCTGCGGTTGGCATGACCTGTTTCTGGCATACCTACAAATTAGGCACCATTGTTAATATAAACAAGACTTTTTCACTTTGGGATTTCCTTCTCACCACACCAGTTCAGGTGCTCCTTGACATAATAAGGCAGCTCAGCCGAATAAATGAATCACACACATAAAAATAAACCTCTAACAAAGTGGTCGTACACCTTTCTTCTCATTTGACAATCTTCTGTTCTACCGTATTTTTGCTTCCTGTCTCTTTTTGCCCCTGATGAAAAGAAACTCAGTTCTGACTGAAAAGCTAAAAACACAAAACAAACAAAAAAAAATCTAAGGTTATGACTGCATATATAATCAGGGTGCAATATTATGACAAGAGTTAGAAAATTTGGAAATGTCATTAACAAGCTAACGAAGTCCAAAAGACACTGTTGTTGACATTTCAGATCTGGTTATTACTGTAATGCATTTGGATTTGGACTCTTTTCCCAAAGGTAAATGTAGACCAGCGGTTCTCAACCTGTGGGTCGTGACCTCATTTGGGGTCGAACGACCATTTCACAGGGGTCGCCAAGCACCGCAGTCCGCCATTTTTTGGGGGGGCGGCCATTTTTTTTTGTTGGCCATTTTTTTCCCTATCGCGATGTGGGCTGTCGCGCCGTGCATGCACGATGCGCCCCGTCGCTCCGTGCATGCGCGGTGCGGGCCCGCCATTTTTTTTGTTGGCCATTTTTGGGGGGGTCGGCCATTTTTTTTCCCTATCGCGATGCAGGCCGGGGTCGAGCCCCGGAAAAGGTTGAGAACCGCTGATGTAGACGCTCGCACAGGTAGTCCTTGACTTACAACAGTTTGTTTAGTGACTGTTCAAAGTTACAATAGCACTGAAAAAAGTGGCTTATGACCATTTTTCACACTTAACAACAGTTGCAGCATCCCCAGGGTCCTGTGATTTACATTTGGATGCTTGACAACTGGCTCATATTTATGACGGTTGCCCTTTTGCCACCTTCCGACAAGCAAAGTCAGTTGGGGAAGCCAGATTCACTTAACAACCGTGTTAAGAACTTGACAACTGCATGGTTCACTTAACAAAGGTGACAAGAAAAGTCATAAAATGGGGCAAAAATCACTTAACAAATTTCTCACTTAGCAACCTAAATTCTGGGCTCCGCTGTACTTGTAAGTTGAGGGCTATCTGTATTTAAGTCTCTTACTGAGTAAGTTAATACTGTAGCTCACTTTAGCTAAACAGATCTACTAGGGTTAGATGTGTCGATTGAATCTTGAATGTATGTCGGTTTGTTTCGTGTCCCTCCTGATTGTTGGGTTAAGGGAATCTAGTAATTCTCTTGCTCAAGGATAGGCAACTTGGCTCTTTTATGACTCGTGGACTTCAACACCCAGAATTCCCGAGCCAGAGTTGAAGTCCACGAGTCATAAAAGAGCCAAGGTTGCCTACGCCTGCCCTTGCTAGTCAACATATTGTTACTCTCCTCCTACCAATTAGAAGGGACATGTAATGTACTAATATACTATACACATAGGTTGCAGTAGAGGTACTCCAATCGGGTAAATCTGTTGAGCTGACCTGAGCTATTAACTTATTCAGTAAGAGATTTAAAATATGCAATGAAATCAAAAGTAAACGACTAATATAAAAGGCATATATTAAGATGATTTAGTCATATAGAAAGAATGAAAGCTTACGTCACAGAACAAATGTATGAAGGAAGGAACTCTGAGTCAAGAGACAGGGAAATTAAAAAGTCACGAATCCTTTGAAAAGAGAGATGTGGCCTCTAAACAACAAAAGGTGGTATATAAATCACCATGTTGTACAGACAATGGAAACAAGCATAGTTTGCAAGGATATTAGGAATAGAGAAGTACGATAAATGTTAAAATTAACTATTTTTAGCTATATTTTATTTCCTGCCTTTCGTCTCTGTATCTTAATATTTCTTAGTCCTTACGTATGACCCTCCTGGAGTCACTCTGAATAGCTGTAGACACAGATATGAATAGCCATTATTAATTTAGGATGGCTTGAGAAAGCAGAATTGTTACATTCATGATATTCAATAGGCATTTTGGATTCCTAATGCTTGCTTTAGGTTCATCTTAGTCAAATCAAACAACCTCTGATGGGATTATGTGACGGTTTCTGAACTGACCCGAATCAAATCAAGCTCTTAAGTGAATCTTAAGACCAATGCAAACCCTAATTGATTAATTTAGTTAGATAATTTAGTTAAATATTTTCTTTCTTTCCTATGATTGCTCAAGGCAGCTTATGAGATTGGTGTCTAATAGATAGCAATCCTGTGTGAGAGAGATTGCCACAAAATCAGCAAAGTGCTTCCATGTTGAGTGTTCGTGAGGATGTACTGTAGCTTGGTGTAATATCTCACATACAGTTTAAGTACAGACAGCTAATATATTGCTCTGAATATGCTCAAAAAAATTGAGTATGTTTTAGGGGAGAACTAGGCCTTTAAACCAGTCTTAACTCCTGGCCACTACATGGAAGTCCCTGCAGTTTCTCTGGTGATATCTTTCAGAAGTCACTTTCCAGAATCTTCTTCCTACAGCTGAGATAATGAATGATCCAAAACCATTTATGTGCCTAAGGCTGGATTAGAACTCATAACACCCCCCCACACACACACACTTTCTAGCCCAGTGCCCATAACTGTTACACCAAATTGGCTTTCTACAAGTATGTTAGGCATCATTAAAGTGTGGTCCAGTTAATAAGATCCATAGAAACGAACATGTTTATTCTGCATGGAGCTAAATGGTCTGCTTTAATAGCTAGCCTTGATTGAGTTTTTCAACAAAGGAAGAGGAACGGGATTATGTGATGGTTTCCTATCCTGTGAAGTGAAAATCGGGTGACTTCAGCAAGTTTATAAGAGCTGATGGAGGTCTTTTTTTTTTCAAAAGGATAGTACAGCTGCAGAGCTGCTTTTCAAGTTGTTATCCTGTACTGTATGGTGCACTTTGACCATTGTCGTTTTTTCAACTTCAGCATCCTGAGTAGAGGCACCTAAAGAGGCAATCCGGTGAAAACAGTGCTATGGGGGAACCATTACAGGAAGCTTCTAAACTTCTAAATATTTATTTATTTAGTCTACGTTGAGACTTCAACCAACTCTGGGCAGCATATAAAATAAAGAACAACATAAAAAAATACAATAAATTAGAATGGGTGGGGGGAAAGCAAAATAATTACAAGATGGCAATCCTGGCAACATATCAAAATATAAAACCTCACAAACAGGTCACGCCTTCCACCTTATCCTGGGAAAACAGATAGGTTTTTAAGATCTTCCAGAATACCATCAAGATGGGAGCCCTACAGAACTTGGAGGAGGGGGCAGGTGCTGCAAAAGAGAAGGCATCCATTCTGGATCCTGAAAGATGACCACAGTTGAACTGAGGGGATCCAGTGCCCCCACTGTGCTAGATCATTTCAGTGGTGGCAGAAACTGCAGGAGATAGGTACATAGGGCCCAGCATCATTTGCTAAGATGGGCAGCATGCAAATTGAATAAATGCTGCAAACAAATAAGTTAATAAGCTATATAGGGCTTTAGAGGTAATAACCAGCACCATGAATCATACTTAGAAGCACACTGGCAACTAGTCCAGCATACAAAGCAGAGGCGCCGTGTGGGCATCCAACGGCAAATCCATCACTGCTTGCACTGTTGCATTCTGGATCAACAATTAAAATGATTAAGGTCCTGGAGACAAAAACATGTGAAGAACGGTTGCAGGAATTGGGAACAGCCAGTCTAGAGAAAACAAAAAGTAGGGGTGACATGATAGCAGTATTCCAGTATTTGGGAGGCTTCCACAAAGAAGAGGGGATCAACTTATTTACCAAAGTACATGTAGGCAGAACAAGAAACAATGGATGGAAACTAATCAGAGAGAGAAGCAACCTGGAATTAAGGAGAAACTTCTTAACAGTGAGGACAATTAACCAGTGGAACAGCTTGCCTCCTGAAATCGTGGGCGCTCCATCACTGGAGGTTTTTAAGACTGAACAGCCACCTGTCTGAAATGGTATAGGGTCTCCTGCGTGAACAGAGGGCTGGACTAGAAGACCTCCAAGGTCCCTTTCCAGCTCTCTTCTGATTGATATTCTGATTGATATTGATATAGTTGAAGCTTCTATGGGGTTTTGAAGGGAAGCCCATGTAGAGCGCATTGCACTAGGCCAGGGGTAGGGAACCTTGGCTCTTATATGACTCCCAGAATTCCTGAGTCAGCATGGCTGGTTCAGGAAATCTAGGTACTGAAATCCATAAGTCATAAAAGAACCAAGGCTCTAAGGTTGCAATGAGGTGCCCTGTGGAAATTTTGCTTGGAATGCTCTATAGCAGCAGTTCTCAACCTGTGGGTCACGACCCCATTTGGGGTCGAACGACCATTTCACGGGGGTCGCCAAACACTGCAGTCCGCCATTTTTTTTGGGTCGGCCATTTTTTCCCCTTTGCGATGTGGGCTGTCGTGCCACTCATGCGCGATGCGGGCCGACCATTTTTTTTTGGTCGGCCATTTTTTTTTTGGTCAGCCATTTTTTCCCCTTTGCGATGCGGGCCGTCGCGCCGCGCATGCACAATGCGGGCCCGCCATTTTTTTTGGGGTCGGCCATTTTTTCTCCTTTGCGATGCAGGCCGTCGCGCTGCGCATGCGTGATGCGCCCCGTCGCGCCATGCATGCGCGATGTGGGCCGGGGTCGAGCCCCGGAAAAGGTTGAGAACCGCTGCTCTACAGCCTTCCTCAACTGGATGGATTTTCAAGTTTCCATAAACTTAGGCAAAAGCTTTCAAACTGGATTGAGGTAACTCTGCCCCTTCTACAGGTTTACAGTTATTCATTGTTAGCATTCTACTTTAGGATAGAATTTCTTCCCAGAAAATCACAGCCTATGTTCCTTTCATTCCTTGTTTTTCAAATGCAGGTCATTCTTTTTTTTTTTTTTTTTTGTCAAGAGACCAAAAAAAAAAGTTCCTAGTGGGAAGATCATTGAAGAAGCATTGAAGAAATTCTTTGTATTCAGGCCCAATGGAGAGTTAGTAAGGAAAGTTAGAAGCTTAGCATTTATTGTTCAAAGTGATCCTTATCTTTTTCTGTGAATTGTGGATATTCATTGAAACGCCAAATGGTTCTACAGTTTTATGTGGGTTTGTCGTTGCGGTGTGCGTTATGAGCAAAAGCCCACTTTCAATTGGACCCTATATTTGCCTATTCAAAAGTGGCTCTTAGCTATGATCTTTTAATTTGTTTCATTGTCTAGGGTTCTACTTTTTTTTTAATAATTTTTTTTATTATTAGATATCCGTTTGTACATGTAAACAATGAAAAAGTTCAAGTTAAAGCCATTCAACTTAATACAATCATTTTAAATTTGTAGACCTTCTTCACTCCGTGTGTCCAAGTTTAACTATCTTTTCAGATCAATCCATTGGACATCAAACAAACAAGTCTTCTTATTAAAATTAATATTTTTCATGTCAATATACCCATCCCTTCAACAAGTACATTCTTAGTCTATTTAATATATATCTTCCAGTAATCGATAGATATATATTTGTACATGTAAACCAGGGGGAAAATCAAGTTAACTGCTATCCAACTTAATACAATCGATTTAAATTTGTAAACATTCTTCACTCCGTATGTCCAGATTTAACTATACGCCAGATACATTTTCTTTGATTGGTGTTTCTCTTGTATGTAGTCTATCCAATGTTTCCAGTCTATCATATATTGTTCATTTGAGCGATCCTTCAAATATGCCGATATTTTAGCCATTTCTGCCAAATTTATTACTTTCAAAGTCCATTCTTCAATAGGTGGTATTTCTGGCTGCCTTCTGAATCATTTCCTTTGAGGGTTTGTTTTTTTTCAGAGGCTTATTCCCTTCTAACCCTCTCCCACTTTTTCCAACATCCTGGACATTCTTTGTTACATGTCCCATAGTTCACTCTCTCACAGTAGAACGCATTTGAGAACCAGGAATGTGCCATATATTTGGAAACAGGATCACCTTTCATGAGCCAACCACCTGCTTTTTCCATCATGCATTCAGAATTTGCCACATGGGGCCACGATAAGAACGGTTAAGTCTGACCATCAGTCCATCCAGATCAGAAGTGGAAAATCAGGGCCGTTTTCATGACTTGTGGACTTCAACTCCCAGAATTCCAGAGCCAGCATGGAATTCTGGCTCAGGAATTCTGGCAGTTGAAGTCCACAAGTCATAAAAGGCCATAGTTCCCCACCCTTGATCTAGACTCTGGTCTCCAACAGTCAACAGTTCATAGCATGCTCTAGTCTACCGAGTTTCTGGGTGGGCAACAATCCTCTAATTTTCCAGGAAGAGGAGTTTCCCACCCATTTCCCAGCATTGTTCCGTGAAGTCCTTTATCTTGAATTGCCAGAGATTGAAACTGAGACCTTGTCCATATAAATTTTAGATCCTGCCACTAAGCAATGGACACCCTGCCGGCATTGCAAGAAAACATGCGTTATAGATACGCTTGAACTGGGATATCAATGTCTGCTTTAGGCATTTATCAACAGCTACCACAAAACTGTACTTGGAAATCGGACATATTGAGTTCAATGGTGTTTGTTCCCTAGTAAGCCTGCTTAGGACTTTAGCTTCAAAGTTAAAATTTTTGCTTATTTTCCTGGGACTAATGTCTATTGAAAATAGCAAGACCTTTTTCTGAGTAAATGTACATAGGACTGTGCTATGTTAGGGTTTTTTTTCTGTTTCTTTTTTGGGGTGTTTTTTATTGTTTTATGTTTATTCTGTTGTACGTTGCTCCGAGTCACATACATTGAGGTGGGTGGCTATATAAATGCTATAAATAAATGATTTTGTGCTTGAAGAAAGGGGGGGGGCAACCAGTTATGACTTTAATATCAAAGAATTTAGCCAACCAAAAAGAAACTTAAGCCATCCCTTTTGCATTAATATTCTCCATTGTTTCTCTAGAAGGTATGAGGAGAGGAGTAATCAACCAGGCAGACCTACCATTAGTTAAGGGTAAAGCTTTTCACATGAGATAACTGATCCTCAAAACTTTCTCTTGAACTTCCACTAGAAGACATCACTCTGTGTGCCATAAAGTCTGGTCTACAATCCCTATACTAATCTTCTGCCTTAGGCACAAAGGAGAATACTGCTCCATCATTAGAAAAGAAGTTATATGCATTGTCTACATCAGGGGTAGGCAACCTTGGCTCTTTTATGACTCGTGGACTTCAACTCCCAGTATTCCTGAGCCAGCATGGCTCAGCTTGGAAACCTCTCCCTTTCCCCTTAGCATGGCTGGCTCAGGAATTCTGGGAGTTGAAGTCCACGAGTCACAAAAGAGCCAAGGTTGCTAACCCCTGGTCTACATGATACGGTATGATGAGGCCACCATCTTTTCCCTTTGTCTCAGAAAATAAACATCTCATTTAGGCCTAGGAATCTTTCATAAACAGACTGGAGGACAAGAAATAATGTCTTTGTAAAAATTTTATTATTTTTTTCATACAATTCAATAATACAGTGTGTTGTCTGAATTTATCATTCACTAATACAAATTTTACAAAATGAAAAAGGGGAAAAAGAAATAATGTCTTCATGCTGCACAAAAGGCCATAAGTAATAGACCATGACCACTTGCTTGGTATGGTTTAAAGATTGCTGCCTTGGCCTTCCAGCCCTATGATTCTATGATCCCAGATGCTGGATTCTAGGATTGTAAGAAAGAAGCAGTCTTATTTAGCCACATCAAGCATCATTTAAAGAAAGTTATTGTGACTCCCCATTCTCCACTGGTCTATTTTATCTAAGCTTCAATGAGTCAATGAAGCACATGAGATCAAAACTATCAAAAGAGAAGTATGATTAAAGCTCCACTTTATTTTTATTTTTTTTTGTTATATGTGGACACACATAGAAAGAAATCACAGCTTTGATCACATCGGTATGGTCACCTTCTTCACTTTTTTTTACCATATCCTACACTATTTCCTCCCCTCCCATCAAGGCGGCCTCAAATCCCTCGTTCATTATTTCCTTTCTCTTTGCATTTTGCCCCTCTTTGTTTGTTGATTAGAAGAATAAATATGGAATTCTTTTTTCCAAATATAGGGACACTATGAATTTGGTTTTCCAAAGTGCTACTTTATGTCTTTAATTAATTAATTTACACATTGCTGCAGTCTGCTTGGACTCTTCCCAGTTCACAATAGTAAAACAATAAAACAATACACAAATCCCAAAATAAAACATTGTTTACCTTCCTCTCCCATGTGCATTTCCAAAATTAGAAAGAGCACTCACATCCTTAAGGATTTTCTTTCGTTCAACAAAAGAGCATTTCCTCTGCTTCCCAAACTATCTGTAACTATTCCCATGCTAACGGTAGAAACATTAAAGATTTCAAGCGGCTTCTTAACAAGCTGATAGGCTGTAGACACAGCTCATTGAAGCCCCAATATTTATTGGTGTACCAGATAAGTAAAATAATCTCAATGCAAAACATCTGCGTAGATTGCTACCATCCTTTTCTAATCCATGGAGTAGGCATGATGTTGCTGTTATGCATATGTTAAGTCAATAAGGAATTTACTTTTCACTAGACTATTGAACATTACCTTAGCCTCAGTTTTATGGTGGGAAACTTTAAAAGTCTTCTCATCATGTCTTAGGTGATCCTCTCTTTCTAGAGAATCTCCTTAGAGCTCCTTGATCAGAAAACTGGAGCTTCAAAAAATGGGGTGAAGAGAGAACAGTTAGATGCTTTTCTGGCATCCCATTATCTGAGAGATTTGATCCTGGTAGCTAGGAACAGAAAGTCAATTTGGTGTAGTGGTTCAGATATCAAGCTAGGAACTGAGAGATTCTGCTTTAGGCAAGAAGCCAACCATTCTTTCAGCGATGTAGACTCAAGGTTGGGGCCTTACTGGAAAGACATACAGTACAAGCACTCATTCACAATTTAAAACTATCTCATTGAGCTAAAAATACAGAACAGAACAGACAGAATAACAGAGTTGGAAGGGACCTTAGAGGTCATCTAGTCCAACCCCCTGCTCAGGTAGGAAACCCTATACCATTTCAGACAAATGGCTGTCCAGTCTCTTCTTAAAAACTTCCAGTATTGAGCATTCACAGCTTCTGGAGGCAGATTGTTCCACTGGTTAATTATTCTGACTGTCAGGATTTTTTCCCCTAGTTCTAGGTTGCTTCTCTCCTTGATGAGTTTCCATCCGTTGCTTCTTGTCCTGTCTAATTTAATGAAGAGAAGGACTAGGGGTGATATGACAGCAGTATTCCAATATCTCAGGGGCTGCCATAAAGAAGAGGGAGTCAAGCTATTCTCCAAAGCACCAGAAGGCAGGACAAGAAGCAATGGATGGAAACTAATCAAGGAGAGAAGCAACCTAGAACTAAGAAGAAATTTCCTGACAGTTAGAACGTCCTGCCTTCAATACAATACAAAGTGTTAATCTTCAAACTTGGCCCTTTTATGACTTGTGGACTGCTGGCTGAGGAATTCTGGGAGTTGAAGTCTACAAGTCATAAAAGGGCCAAGTTTGAAGACCCCTGTGTTAAATGATTAAGCAGGAAAAACAACACACACTTTTTGATCATCAAGCATTAGGGGGAAAAAATCCCCTCTTCACAACTGTGGAGAAAGATTCAATATTAGAACTGTTCTCCTAAAATGGGTTTATAACTTCTGCTTATGGTTCTAGATGCAATTTTTATTATGCTGTGACAGAATTTGAGAGATAATTAACAGGCTAGTATTTACAGTTTGCATTGGTTGTTCCAATGCAAGAGCTAGCTTTAAATATTTATTATTGTTTGTCTTATTTCATCAACTCTTGGCTAAACGCAGATGAAGGAAAATGATCCTAGGTTGGTCCTGACAACTCATCCCTTGTCACTTAATTCCATATAGGCTGCTTATACCGGATGTAACCTCAAGCAGGAAATAGTGTGGAAAACTCTTCACAGAATAATGAGGAAGAAAATGCACACACTTTTATCTCTCAGGCCTAAAACCCAGCCCTTTATCTGCTCCAGTCTATGGCTAGAATTACCGTCTCCTGGCTGGTTTTATTGTCTGATTAGGCTATAATTTCCTGTAGTAAACCAGCATCAAGAATGAGGACATTAAAGGGAAGAAAATAGAGTCAACTACAGGCTAGAAAGTCTAATTCTCCTGTTTAATATTAGCTTGTATCAAGATGTATCTGTGTGTGAGAGGCAGGAAGAAGGGCAAATAACAATAAGTTATTTTTTATTATCTTAAAAATGGAACTGGAAGAAGACAGTGCCTTGTATGCCCTTGGAAATAATAATAATAACAACAATAATAATAATAATAAATAATAGTAATAAAGTTGGAAGGGACCTTGGAGGTCATCAAGTCCAACCCCCTGCTCAGGCAGGAAACCCTACACCAGTATTTCTCAACCTTGACAATTTTAAGGCATGTGGACTTCAACTCCTAGAATTCCACAGCCAGCAATGCTGCCCTACACCATTTCGGACAAATGCTGTCCAGTCTCATCTTAAAAACTTCCAGTGTTGGAGCATTCACTGCTTCTGGAGGCAGGTTGTTCAATTGCTTCAATTGTCCACCTAACATAACATAGTTCTCCAAATCAAGATGTGGGACCTGTAGCCACAGGACATATTGAGTTGTCCTTCTGAACAGTTCATTTAATGATGCACTCGGCTGATGTGGCTCTCCAGAAAAGTCACCTATCCCAGTCCATGCCTTATTTAGGAAGCTTCTCAGAAGAAGTTAAGATGTTCTTATGTGAGCTTCTTTCCATTTGCTCCTCAGCTTCTGTTTCTCAGTCGATCTCTAACTTCTTCCTGTAAATAGATCCAGATCAAAATCTGAAAATATGATTCATAATCCTGGATACATGATTTATGAACATGTTTCAGAAAATAGATGCAACACCCCATAAAACAGCTAGCAACTTACCACTGACCATCTGCTTCAGTGAAGTTACTTGGCCCTGGTGACAGATGATGTTGTGTGCCAGAGCAAAGCTGGATGCTAGTCAAGCCAACTGTTCTGATTCTTCCTTCCAAAATGTCTTCCTGCTGATGACATAGCTTTCCTGGAGTTTCCCAAAATGGATCCATATTTTTTTTTTGTTATTGCTGAAAATTAATGTCACTTTCTTTTTAAAGAAAAGAAAAATAGGAACACATGTAGATGCATGAATGTATTGTGCGTGGATGTGATACTTAAGCTGTAAATTCTGTTAAATTGAAGAATTGTTTAGATGCAAATATTATTGGAACAACTGTTTCGTTCAGATGGTTGCCAGACACAAACCACCATGCTTTGCTTTTCTTGTATATAAAATCATTCTCTGACCTGACATTATGCCACGCATGCGCGCATCCGCCCGTCGCCGGCCGCCATTTTGTTTTTTTTATTTTTTTTATTTTTTTTTAATTTTTTTTAAAAAATTTTTAAATTTTTTGGCGCGCGCGCGCAGCGCACACTCATATCCACCCGTCGCGCCGGAAAAAAATAAAAAAAATAAAATAAATAAAATAAATAAAATAAAAAAAAACAAAATGGCGGACCGCAATGGGCGGATCCGTGCATGCACGGTGCGTGCGACGGGCCGATCCGTGCAGGCGCAGATCCACCCGTTGTGGCCGCCATTTTGTTTTTTTTAATTTTTTTAAATTTTTTAAAAAAAAAATAAAAAAAACAAAATGGCGGCCCGCGACAGGCGGATGCGCGCATGCGTGGCGCGTGCGACGGGCCGATCCGCGCATGCGCAGATCCGCCCGTCGCAGCCGCCATTTTGGTTTTTTTTGTTTTTTTGATTTTTTAAAAAAAAAATTTAATTTTTTTTTTGCGCGCACGCGCACACGCGCGCACGCCCAGGTCGGGGTCGCGGCGCGCATGGGTGTGGCAAGTGGGGTCTCAACCTGAGAAAGGTTGAGAACCACTGCATTAGACTGTAGCGGCTGCTTTAAGATAATCAAGAAAATAATGCCTCTGTGCCTTTACCAAGATGACTGAACTAAAACTTTGATTGACAGCAGTGGCTGAAAAGCAGCACTGATAGCTGAGAAGTACTCCTGAATATTCATTCTTCAGATGGGCATTTTTTATATAAATATTTTATTAGATTTTATAAGGGTGGGGAAAGGATAGGATTGGTATGGGTATTGGATGGGGTTGAAGAGTAGGGTTGGGGTTAGGATAAGGGTAGATACAATAGTGGGGTTACTCCCCACAAAGAAATCAATGCTTTAGCAAGCAGACTATCATCCAGGTACAAATATTAAATAACAGTAGTTAATATAATACTAAACAGTTATAATCACTGATATAACATTTTCTCCCAGCCACCCACAGCTATGTAGTTCCCATACTACTTGGATAAATCTCATTAAAACATCACACATTTCCAATGCCATGGGGATTTCTCATTATTCAATAAAGCATGCTAGACTGGCTGGGCAACGATCCAAGAAATTTCATATCTATTGTATAGCAAGATGCAATTTCTTTCTTTTTTTTTCGTGAAATAGGTAAGAGTTGCATTTAGTGGAGATAAATGGTCATCTTTTCATGAACTGGTCAGAAGTGATTTATTATGCCAAGAGACTTCATGTCATGAAATGGACAGTTTTAGCAATTAAAACTAATGCACTTCAAGGCTACATGACTCGTGGACTTCAATTCCCAGAATTCCTGAGCCAGCCATGCTGAGGGGAAAGGGAGAGGTTTCCAAGCTGAGCCATGCTGGCTCAGGAATTCTGGGAGTTGAAGTCCACCAGTCATAAAAGAGCCAAGATTGCCTACCCCTGATTTAGATTATGCGGGCATGTTTGAACCTACCAACTAGAGCGCTGAACTCAAGAGACATCCGAGAACTGCATTGCATTTACAGAATACAAAATGACAGTGTTGAAAGGGACCTTGGAGGTCTTCTAGTCCAACCCCCCTGCTCCAGCAGAAGACTCTATATACCATTTCAGATAAGTGGTTGTCCAGTCTCTCGTTAAAAGCCTCTGGTCATGGAGTCCTTACAACTTCTGAAGGCAAGCCGTTCCACTGATTGATTGCTCTCGCTGTCAGCAAAATTCTCAGTTCTAGGTTGCTTCTCTCTTTGTTCAGTTTCCATCCATTGCTTCTTGTCTTGCCTTCTGGTGCTTTGGAAAATAGGTTGTGTTATTTCCTGGGCCTGCAGGCTCAGGAGGCTGCAGAAGGCCCGGGCAGACCATGTGGTTGCCCGGGACCAGACAGGCTGTCTCCAGCCTTGTGAGCATTTGCAAGGTGGGAGACTAGCCTTGCATTGATAGGCTGAGGCTGTCCCTGCAAAGGGAGTATAAAAGGGCCAGCACCATTTTGTTTGTTGTTCTGTTCTGTTTGTGATCTCAAGAAAGAAGTTGTGTTTGTTACTCCTGCTTGGGTTCGATGCCTCTGATTCTAAAACAGAACAGGTTGACTCTTCTTTGTGGCAGCCCCTCAAATATTGGAACACTGCTGTTCCAATATTCCCATTTCAATTCAATAACTAACTGAAATGATAATTTCAACTAATTTAGTCTATTTCAATATATTCAGAGGAGAATATTTTTTGATCACACATTGCACAGAATGTCAGCCTGAACAAATTAATGTAAAGATGTGTTGTGCACTCTCTGTGGTTATTGTATTCTTTAGCATTACTTCCAAAAGCTAGGCTTTTAATTATCCATATCCTCTCTTTAGGATATTTATCTAAGTGACTTCCAGTCTCTCAGATAATTCAGTCAACTAAGAACCACATCTTGTCACATCTTTGAAAATCTTTTCCAGTTGGTACAGAAAGAGAATTGAGTCATTAGAAAGTAGTTATTAGAAAATCATGATCTTTCGGAAGGTATTTATGTACAAAATCATTTTAATCCTCTTTGCCCAACCTTACACAGCTTTGAATAGTTTTTAAAGTGAATTTTAAAAAGAATGAATTCATTTAAAAATGCTATTACCCTACAGATTTGTTCCAGGACCATACATTAAAAGTATTTTCTCACACTATGGACAAGGAGAAAAAAACAGAATATGCAAAGGCGGTATCTTAACTAGAACCAATTTTCAAGAATCAGATCTGACCAGGAAATCCAATCCCAAAGTCTGCAGTGTCTATTGCAGCGGTTCTCAACCTGTGGGTCGCGACCCCATTTGGGGTCGAGCGACCATTTCATGGGGGTCGCCAAACAACGCAGTCCGCCATTTTTTCCCCTTTTCCTTAGCTGTGCTACTCCCTCTTATTCTATTGGCTTTTGAAAGCCAATAGAATAGACTCTCTTGAATAGAGTCTAATTCTATTGGCTTTCAAAAGCCAATAGGAATTGTCCAGGCTGTCTCTGCCCTGCTGAGCCTGCCAAAAGTCCCAGTCTGCAAACGGTGCTGCAAGTTGTCTGCAGCGAAGGCGAGCTGTCTGGAAGTTTCCACCCCTCCCTGCTCAGCAACTACTAAAAATGTAAGTAAAAGAGGGCCAAGGGTGGGAGGCCGGCGGGCGCAGGGAGGATTGCTGGCACGCGTGGGGCCCGGCGGGTGCCTTACCTCCCTTGGGCTGGGCCAGCTGGTAGCCCAGCTGGTGGTCGCCCTGCGCCGTCGCTGCCCCTTGCCAGCTACGCCTCGGCCGGCACAGGGGGCGGCACCACGCATGCGCAGTGCTCCCGGGCAGGGAAATAGTCCTCGACTTACGTCCGGTTGGGGGTCACGGCATTAAAAAGGTTGAGAACCACTGGTCTATTGTCATCCTGTATGGGTTTGTTCTGAAGCCAGGAATGACAGTTTCACTATTTATGGTAGTTACAACCTGTACACTGATAAGCTTAAGTCTAGTCTGGAGTTTCCTGTATCGTAGTTTCAGTGTTTCTAGCTTAGAATCGATAACACTATTTAATACCATTTTTGTTCCTGGCTTCCAAGTATTACATGTCAGCTGCTAATGTCTAAAACCTATGCAAAAAAGGCTATATTCATCACAAACTTTGATTTTGTGACCACGGCCTACAAAAGTTTCATATTTATAGAGGCAAAACAGGTGAATTTTTATCAATTCTGCCAATTCTAACTTCTGGACGGTTCTCACAGTTCCAGAATATTCTGGAAGTCTACTCAGTGTTGAACATGAATCGAGAATGTTCTTGAAAACAGATAAATTTCAAAACATCATTGTCCTGACCACAGAAGCAAAGTTTTTTGTGGAACAATGGCTATTTTCTATTTATTTTAGGCATAAAGGATTAGGAAAACACAGTTTATAGCCAGGAGCAAAAACTAAATTAAAATTTGTTACGGACTGTAATAACTAATTAGATGCCTCCAAAAGGCTGGAAATGGGGAGACTGTGGGTTCTAGTCCCACTTTAGGCATAAACCCAGATGGGTCACTTGAACCTCTCTCTCTCTCTCTTTCTCTCTCCCCCCCCCAAAGGTTGTGATGGCAGACCACTTCTGAAAAACCTTGTTAAAAAAACTGCAGGGATTGTGCGGTAGTCTCTGGGTATGGAACATGATTAAATGGAAGAAAAAAAACGAGTGGCAAAAAAAAGCAACTTGACATTCTGTACATAAATATTGAATAAAGAGGAATTTACTTCTCAAGGTTAGTTATGAATGGTAGTATGACAGAAATCAGAAACAATAGTTTCATTGCATCTCCAACATAAATACAATATGATCCTTTTTCAAAAATTTAAAAAGCAAAGTAGACATGATAAATATATGACATTCTATTAGCCCTCCTCTTTCTCTTTCTCCCTTTCCCTCTTACACAGCCACTGCTTGCTACTGAGGTACTTTTTATATTATATTAGGGCAGTGGTTCTCAACCTTTTTCAGGTTGAGACCCCACTTGCGCCGCCCATGCGTGGCGCGACCCCGACGCGCGTGCGTGACGGGCTGATCCGTGCATGCGTGGCGCGTGCGCGATGGCCCAAGCCGCACATGCGCAGCGCGCGACGAAGAAAAAAAACAAAATGGCGGACCGCGACGGCCCGAACCGCGCATGCGTGGCGCGCGCGACGGGAGGAAAAAAATGGCGGACCGCGGTGTCCGGCGACCCCCACGAAACGGTCGTTCGACCCCAAATGGGGTCGCGACCCATAGGTTGAGAACCACTGTATTAGGGATATATTATTACTCTACACTGGCCAGTGCAAGCTGGTGGAAATATGTTTTTTTATTTGCCAGTCTTAGGTTGAGAGAAGCTGCTTGATCCAAAGACCAAAAACACCCACTTGTCTTCTGTGCCTAAGGAAGCTGGCTAAGCAAGGCTTGCTCAGGAATTGCCATCCACAAGTCTTCAAGTTGCCATGTTTGGAGACCATTGTTCTAACACAGGGGTGTCAAACTCGCAACGTCACGTAACGTGTCATGACATGTCATGACTTTTTTTCCATTGCCAGCAATGGGGTAGGTGCAGTTTCACCATGACGCATCCAGCCTGCGGGCTGGCAGTTTGACATCCCTGTTCTAACAAATTATACACATATATAGTCTATTTCCAATTGGGGTTTTTCCTCAGAAGCGCCATTGTTTGCTATTTGTTGTTGTTGTAGGTTTGTTTTTTTTATCTCACAACATAAAAACAAATTCTTTGGGTTTAAATTCCTACTTTAACTATTACATTGATCCAACAGAAAACTGTACATTCTATCAGCTTAGATATTGTTTAACACGAGGAAGAATATAGTAAAAAAATGATAGAGGCAAAGCTATTAGACCCAATGCAAAACGGTTGCACCTTTGATGGAAATAAATGCATGTCCTTCTCCCAGTGACTTTAGACAGAACATCTCCATCCAAAACACTTAGAATACTGAATATTTTGCACCGGAATGTCTTATCCTATATATTATAGATTTCCTAAGATTTGGTTCCTTGTTGACATCCAGAATGCCCATCTGAACCCAGTAAGCATGGATTTCAAAGTAGGTAAATATCTACTTTGGCACCTATTACAGGGATTAGATTTCAGATTGGCCAAATGGAAAGATGCAAAAATAGACCGGGTTAATAATCTTCTCCTTCACCTCTTCCTTTCTTTCCATAGAAAAGGTTCAGATAAAGTTTTGCTTTGGTTCGAGCATTCGTTAGCATCTTACTTGATGTACTTTAAGGGAAAACAGAACGCCTAATGGAGATACCCTAAAGAGGAAAATCACTTAGGTTGTTTGCTCATATGGAGGTGGTTAACTTAGATAAACAGGGGAAGATGATAGTGTTAAGAGTGAAGCCCCTCCACTTTTCCAATGAAAATGGCTTGTGTTTTGTTCCTGTTGTTTCTCCTCAGACAAAAATATTTTACCCAGCTTCTTCATGTGCTGAGAATGGATTACAGTTGTCTTTAGCTCCGATAGGACATAATACTTTTGGCCCTCTATTTTCCAAACACAGTTCTGTCCTTGATGGCTTTCCTATCTTATTTTAATAGCTGTGTCCAAATGGGGCCTTCTTTGACCCTGAAACCAAAGCCACTTCAGAGGCCAACGAGTGAAATTAGCAAGGGAGGATGAAGTCAAAACTCCACTTTCTAAAAGAAAACATGCTTTTCCAACATTGCTGCTTACAACTGACCCTTGACCTCTTCTCTTTTAGAACAGACCAATCATCTCCCCCCCCCCAAAAAAACCCCTAGCCCTAAGGCTTTAATGAGATATTTATGTTTCCATCTCAGAAAATGAAGCAGTCTAAGATTATAAAAGACAAACGTGGGTTGCACAAACAAAAGAACAAAGTCATAATTCAGTTGAAGCCAGGGCAGTTTTGCATTTGACAGCAGCAAGATTAAGATTTTGTTCTGAATTTCTAAGACTTAAAAATGGATTCAAATAAGTGGGTACTGTATACAAATTTTCCTCCGATTAACAGATTCTTCTTTGATGTGATACAAGGGCTATATCTGCCACCAAAATTCAGACTAAATAGACTGGCATAAGGTGGTGTGTGATTTCCTACATGCTAAAAAAAATATTTGAATATACAAAGAGGTAGAATTCCCTCAAACTGGACCTCAGTTCTTGGTAGCAACTACAAAGACACATCATTTTTAGTAATAGTGGAAGTAATTTCCTATTGCCTTTTTCCAGGATGTTTTTCAGTTTTCCAATAGTTCTGATTATCTTTCTTTAAAATCATAACTAGGTCTAATCTGATTAGGGTCATCATTAAAATAACAACAACAAATTGTTTATGATAGCGAAATAGGAAATACGGAAAAAACAAACTTCAGTAATAAACAATCAGAAACTAACATTCCCTCAGTATCTAGAGTAGCTTTCTCAAGCAAATATATATTGACAACAGCAGATCAACACATTTGGAAGATGCTAGGTTGTATAACACAGGGCTTTTCAACCAGTGGTACGGGTACCACCTGTGGTACATTGGCACTGGCAGGTGGTATGCAACCATCCTAGAAAAGTGGTAGCGGGAGAGAGGAATGAGCTGAACCGGTGGCAGCACCGCACAAGCCTAAGCGAGAGATGGCTGGAGCTGCAGGGCTGTCAGGGTTCAGCGGACGTGCCAGGATCAGCGCCAGGCTCCAGCTGGAGCTCACACTGATCCTGGTGCTACTGCTGAGCCCTGAAGAAGCACCAATCAGTTGGAAAGCAGCGCTGATCCTGGCGCTTCTGCTGAGCCCAGAAGAAGCACCAATCAGCTGGAATGTTGCAGCATCTTCAGGGTCTTATGATTTACATTCAGATGCTTGGCAACTGATTCATATTTATGACGGTCACGGTGTCCCAGGATCATGTGAAGTGATCAAAACCTGCTGCAACCACCCAGCAGACGGGGGGAATAAAAACCAAACACCCCCCCACCCCACCCCCGCTGCCAACCCTCAACAGAAATGCTCACAACAATGAAAACCTCAGACAGGAGGAAGAGCACCGCTGGGCGGGCAGGCAGGTGTCTTGCTCGGCTGTGGCTTGGGGGGGGCACTTTTTTCAGTGCCATTGTAACTTCGAACAGTTACTAAGTCACTAAGCAAACTGTTGTAAGTCGAGGGTTACCTGTACTTTATCACTTTTTTCCTTTTTTTTTTTTTTTTTTTTTGGTCATCAGGTTTTTGACACCTTGCTAGGCGACTGGTGGTACTCGGATGTTGCCATATCCTAAAAGTGGTACAATGGGTGAAAAGGTTGAAAAGCCCTGGTATAACAAAACCCACTACTCTCTCATCTTTATGATGACCGTTATCTTGATTGGTGTGGTAAGGGAAAGGACAAACTTTCTGAGGAGATGCCAACCCTTTTCTTTGTGTGCGTAGTACACACAAAGCGCATGATTTGAATACCTGAACACAGAAGAATTCCACCCAGCCAAAGGAGGTTTATAACTACTCCATGGATCTCTTTCATTTGTAAAGACCTAGCGGATTATTTTATTTGAATAGCCACCTAACTCACCTAGGCGACTTAGAGATTCTTATTCAAAAGTCTCTCAGCTTACTAAATAAATTACTATTTATAAATTAAATAGTACTATTTATAAATTAAATAGTACTATTTATAAATTAATTACTATTTATAAATTAAATAGTACTATTTATAAATTAATTCAATAAACCATTAGCACATAACAATATATTTCCCAGATGTGCACGCAGGTAATCCATTTTAAGTATGGATAGGTGAACTGAATACAATTTCAAATTTGTATGAACACACATTACACGCTGTGGTTAGAATCATCCCAAAGCACAAAAGTTCAAAATAGCCACTTTTAACAAAGGGAAGTTCATTAACTTCCAAGACAGTCTTTTCATACTGTCAAACAATTTATGCTACCAGGACATTCTTCCTAATGTTTAGTCTAATTCCTTGTTCTTGTAATTTAAATCATTAATTCTCATCCTATCACCTGAAGTTGTTATAACTGCTAAATAATTATTAGACTATTATGACTTCATTGTTTAAATTCATAACACTTTTACATACTCTTTTAATAGTCTTTAAAAAAGCATGGAAGAAATTTCTTGAGTTGCTCTAATAGACAGGAAGAAACAAGTAGAAATAATTGTGCTCATTTTTAGTAAGCCATAATCCAGAATAGTTTTAGCTTGATGTAAAATGTGGAAAGGGCCATTGTTTAAAAATGTACTCAGTATTGTTGATTACTTTGCTTGTGTACTGTATTAATCCATCTCTGTACCATATATATCTTATTATTTAGATGCCATAATTATCCTTTTTCTTCTCCTTTGGAATGAAGTAACATTTAGATATTTTTGTAAATTCCTGCTACATCACTGGAGGAAATAATACATTAAAGTCACTTCACTTGATTGATTGCATGTCAAGTGATAACATAGTGGTAATGCTTCACAAACACTTTATTCCATGAAATTTCCCAATGATATGGTAAATTAAACAGGGGATATCTAAGTCTAATGAACAGCCTGCAAGAATAGTTGATGACACAATTTTTGTTGTGTTGCAATGTGGTTTGAAACATTCTTCAAAGAAAAATCTCAGTGTTTGTTTACTTTGCTGTATGCCCAATGCAAATTGTACATATTACAGTTTTTAGTTGGCTATTAGTACTACAGTTTTCAATCAATCTGTTACTTATTTCTATAAACCTCTAATTGGTTATCATGGGAACAGAATATTGGATCAGATGGGCCTTCAGGCTAATCCTACATGGCTCTTGTTTGATATCAAATGTGTTCAAGATTGTAAATATAAGGGCTATGTCTATAATCTTCCTTCATAAGGGTTCTGTGTCTATTATACTGTAAATGCATTTTAGAAATAAATTAAGATACCCAAATAAAATTGCATTACAGATATTAAATCTGCTCTGAGAAGCCAAATATGTTCATTTGTACAAAATATCCGTGCTGTGAATTTTATAGCAATATAAAATGAAAAGAAGGGAGAATTTGGGGAATGAGTTAAGTATTTATGATGTTAAGCAAATATATAATGGTTAATATTGTCCTAATAATATGAAATAAGTATATATTTATAAAAGGAAATAAGAATTTCCTTTTATAAAGGAAATAAGAAACTCTTATTAATTCAACCTACTCACTGCACCACAATATTCAACAGTTTTATTGCTTCCTCTTTATCCCATAACCTTATCCTACCTATAGTTACTTTTTGCAAGCATGAGAAATGAAAAATAGATTGGACCAATTACAACTTCTCTGGGGAATTTCTATTCAGGCCATAGTAACATAAATCAATAGATTTCTCTGTAGCTTTTTTGAAGCAGAAGTCATTAAAAAAATAAAACATACTGCAAATAACTCACTGTTTTAGATACATTTTTAACTCCATCCATTGTATTGTATTTTTTTAAATAAAACTATCCTGTTAAGACAACAGCAATAATATTGTGAGTGGAGCCAGGAAACCGATAATTTTTATTTATTTATTTTTCACAAACCATTCTTTTTTTGCCACTGGGGAAAATGACAACCTGGTAAAATGCAGCTTAGACCAAAGTGGGATAAAACCAAAACAAAATCTGAAGGAGAGTCATCCTTTTTTGAAACAGGAAGAGGGAATTATATACTATGGCTGGTAATGAATTACAGATGGTCCTCAACTTATGACAAGCCACTTAGTAACCATTTGAAGTTACAGTGGACCCCCCCCCAAAAGATACTTATGACCCAAATTATAACTTATATGACAACCACACACACACACACACAGTCATTTGGGGTGCTTGGAAACCAGTTTGCCTTTGCCAGTGTTCGCAGCATCCTGCGGTCATGTGGCTATGATTTTCAATGGTTTTTTTTGTCCGTTTCCAGTTGTTACTTCTGGTTTCTGCCCCCCCCCCCAAAAAAGCCCTTTGGATAAAATGGATTCACTTAATGACTATGGACTTACCTTACGTGCGGCCAGAATTAGAAAATTACATTTAACACGGCACCTGAGCAAAATGGTTCCGCTGAGATCAGCATAGTTGAGACCAATTGAGGTAGATTGTGGGGGTGATAGTGAAATATAACTTTATCGTATTTTATCTATCTACATCTTAAATGGCCGTATTTGATTCTAATTTCATTTAAAAAATCTATTTTATCCCAATTTCATTTTAAATTGTATTTTATTCCTATTTTATTCTAAATTATATTTTAACCAATTCCATTCTAAATTGTTTTTACTGCATTTTAGTATAACATGTGTTGGGAACTCTGCTCCTTGATATGGCCCATGGGCCCTCGCTAATCAATAAAGATATTATTATTTTTTAAAAAATGACTATGGCACTTGTTTAACAACTGCCACAAAAGGGTCCTAAAATCATGGTGACCTGTTTAATGATTGCAATGACTTGTGACTATAATTCCTGGCCCAATTGTGGTTGTTAGTCAAGGACTATATGTAGTATAGCTATCAAGCAAGCATTCTCACATTTGCAAACTTCATCTAATTCCAAGAACAGTTAAGAATCTCTCTACTGTACTACATCCTCCGCTACAGGGCATTGCACACCAAAACGACTAGATACAAAGATAGTTCCCCCCCCCCCATACCATCACTCTGCTAAACAACTAATTCCCACAACGCTGTCTTATGCCCTGGGCTGTCAAACAACCTGGTAGGGCTGTATTACTACTATCCTTCTCATCATTACTTCTTATCACTACTACCCTTCTCATAGAAAAATGTGGGTTAGACAGCATCACCACCAGCTGGATTCATAGCTGGCTGACTGGCCATACTCAGCGTGTGGTCCTCAATGGAATTGCATCTACATGGAGGGAAGTGTGTAGTGGGGTGCCGCAGGGCTCTGTTCTGGGCCCAGTGCTCTTAAACATCTTCATCAACGATTTGGACGAGGGGATAGATGGGGAAACTCATCAAATTTGCAGACGACACCAAGTTGGCAGGAATAGCCAACACTCTAGAAGACAGGCTTAAGATACAGGAGGATCTGGACAGACTTGAACACTAGGCGCTATCCAACAAAATGAAATTCAGTTGTGAAAAAAGCAAGGTTCTACATTTAGGCAAGAAAAACCAAATGCACAGGTATAGTTTAGGAGGTACCTCGCTCAATAGTAGCAACTGTGAGAGGGACCTCGGAGTCCTAGTGGACAACCACTTAAATATGAGCCAGTAGTGTGCTGCAGTTGCCAAAAAAGCCAACACAGTGCTGGGCTGCATTAACCGAGGGAGAGAATCAAGATCATGTGAAGTGTTAATACCACTTTACAAGGCCTTGGTAAGGCCACACTTGGAATACTGCATCCAGTTTTGGTCACTACGATGTAAAAAAGACGTTGAGGCTCTAGAAAGAGTACAGAGAAGAGCAACAAAGATGATCAGGGGACTGGAGGCTAAAGCATATAAGGAACGGTTGCTGGAATTGGGTATGTCTAGTTTAATGAAGAGAAGGACAAGAGGGGACATGATAGTGTTCCAATATCTCAGGGGCTGCCCCAAAGAAGAGGGAGTCAAGCTATTTTCTAAGGCGCCTGAAGGCAGGACAAGAAGCAATGGGTGAAAACTAAGCAAGGAGAGAAGCAACCTGGAACTAAGGAGAAACTACCTGACAGTTAGAACAATTAACCAGTGGAACAACCTGCCTCCAGAAGCGGTGAATGCTCCAACACTGGAAGTCTTTAAGAAGAGATCGGACAGCCATTTGTCTGAAATGGTATAGGGTTTCGTTCCTGAGCAGGGGGTTAGACTAGATGACTTCCAAGGTCCCTTCCAACTTTATTATTATTATTATTATTATTATTATTATTATTATTATTATTATTATTATTACCTATTTCCTTAGCTTCTTGTGACTATAACTTTATTGTTTGTATCTTACGATTTATGTTGATTGTTTTTATTTAGTATCCTATTATGATTTATATGGATTGCTTATTTAGCATCTATGACTATCACTGTGTTATATCTTATGATTTATGATGACTGTATTTTATTATGATAATCATGATTTATCACTTGTTGCTTGAGCTTATGCAATGGAGACAAATTCCTTGTGTGTCCAATTACACTCGGCCAGTAAGGGCAGTAAGGATTTCTATTCCATTCCATTTCTATTCCATTCCATTCCTATTCTATTTTATTTCATTCCTGTTCCAATTTCTATTCCATTCCATTCTAGGTTTTTTTTCCCCATGACATTTTTTTGAGGCCTTTTGAGTAGGACAAATCACCAAACAACTTTAATCCTTATCAATTCCTACAAACTTAGCAGTTAAAAAATTACCCTTTTTAAGCAGCCAGGCCAATAAGACATAACAATCAGAATACAGGTGCTGATAGTAAAGCAATGTATATTATTAAACATTATGCATCTGATTTTACAGGGAGATCCACAAGGTGAGGTTAAATAAATCAAACGGGTGGCTGCGATGGTACAATCCAAGGCCAATATCACAAAAAAAAACCAGGTGGAACCTCAATGGCAGCATCAAACCACTACCTTGACTAGCTTGATTTCACCCTGCTTTCTGCTTTCAAACCTTGGCCTTGAACCACTGGGTTACTTAATTACTTGATCTAATTATGGTGGAATTATAAAAATTCAGCTGAAGTTGCAATCCTACCCACATCTGCTGGAGAAGAGTCCCACTGGACAGGTAGAAATGCCTTGCAAGACCACAAGCATCAAACCACGCTCAATTTCCCTCACGTCCTAAACAGTTTAAAGCTTTTTAAAGCCATTAGCAAAAGTCCTCTTAGCAACTGGCTTATAAAATCAGAGGCTTGATTTATTTGTGGCTGTTGTTTATTTAAAATATCACAATCCATTGCTCTTTTGTAGATTGTTAGAGGCTTTTAATCATGGATGATCCCAGAGTGCAGTCAAAGAAGTGACGATGGTGCCCATGAAGATGGAACTGAAACCTGACTGCACAAAAAACTGGTTGAGTTTTGGCCATACTGTCATGCCTGCCATCTTGACTCTTTAGCTAGGATTGGTTTGGGCCATTGGATAGTCAATATTCCCTTGTAATTTAGTGTTCTTTTCTACAATTGCCATGCAGAACATATCATGCTATCACATTCAGTAAATCCATCTGTCTACTACCGTACTACTATTAGAGGCTTGCGTTCCAAAGATATACAGCCACGTATCTCTAATTATTTCAACTGAAATAATTTAAATCTATTCTGCACACACTGTTCTCTGGCTACAATTTTCTTGCTTTTTTATTTTTATTTTTGGCCAATGACAAATCTTTCCTTTCTTTTTGATTTCTCACTCAATTGCCAAACCACTGACTTGACAAATATTATGAATATCCTATTAATTGCTTCCTCTTTTGACCTACATGATATACAAGGGATATACATCCTGGTTTATATAACAGCAGAGTTTCTCAAACTACAGTCCACAAATCATGATTGTTCAATAAGCTCCATTCCAGTATTCTTTGAAAATATTGTCAAATACCAAGTATTTCTACTTAGTCTAGATCTTGATTGAGCCGATTGTAGTGTTTAGTATGTGTTAATCAGGGTTGAATTGTTACAAAGGATAGTAAAGTTCTAGTATAGATACATGATTTTCATAATAAAAGGCTGGCTACGATTATGACCTGGAAGTAAAAGAAGGAAAAACATAATACTTTGTTGTTATGATGAGGTCTTATCAGACATCTAAAAGTTCATGAACACAGCCACTCACATACTACATGGTGCTTTAATAGAGCGAGGAAAGTATGAAAAGCAGAGCTTCTAGACTCCTTTTCTGTCCCTTAATGGCAGCTTCATTTTGGGTCATGTGACCAGGAAGAAAGAAGAAGGGCTTACAATGGCTTGATCAACAAGCTTCTGAGCTACTGCCCCATGGCCTCTTCTATAGGGACACAGTAGGATTTTTTAATTGATTTTTTTCCCTAAGGAGACCTTTACTTACTTTACTTTATTCATACGCCCCAAGCCTGTCGGCATAAATAAGTCTTCAGTAATTTCCGGAAAACTAGGAGGGAGGAAGCAGTGCGAACCTCTGTGGGAAGCTGGTTCCAGAGGCCAGGGGCAGCGACAGAGAAGGCCCTTGCCCTAGGCCCCGCCAGATGACATTGCCTAATAGATGGGACTCATAGGAGGCCAACCCTATGTGCCCTAACCGGTCGCTGGGATTCATGAGGCAGGAGACGGTCCCGCAAGTAACCTGGTCCATTGCCATAAAGGGCTTTATAGGTTATAACCAACACTTTGAATTGTGTTCGGAGACCAATTGGTAGCCAGTGCAGCTCACGGAGAGCTGGAGTGATATGAGCATGTCTTGGGAGACATAAGACCATATCTTAACTCATATTTGGGGGATATTTCGCCAGCTTTTCCCTGCCGCAAAAATTTAATCCTGTTCATTTTTCAGAGAATTATCATGCCAAAAGAGTCAGAGCACTAAGATCCTTTTACACTAGGAATAGGAATAGAATAAAGTAGAATTCTCTATAGAATTCTTTATTGGCCAAGGAATGTGTCTCTGGTGCATAAGCTCTCAGTGTACATACAACAAAATGATAGATCATAGATACAATCATTAATCATAAGATACAAGAACAGTTTGTGAACCTTAGCAGAGAAATGCTAACATGCATACTCTCCTATCCTAGTGTCCTAATGTAAATTCTTGGACTTTGTACGATCCGGATGAAAAGAAACAGCCTCATTCAGTAAAGCGAAAGGCATGATAAACTACGGTATCCAGTCTATTCTCAGGCATAATTATTAATCAGCTGCTTTAACTACAGGTCACAGAACCAACATACATGTCAGCACAAACAGATTATGTACATTAAAATATGATAGAAGGATAAAACAGTAAATATAAGAGAAAGGTGGGGGAGAAATGCTACCATTTTTTTCGCCCTTGTATTGCTTTGAGATCGGAGCTCCCATTATTTTCAGTTCACATGTGTATTATGGGATGTGCAAATCAGCACATCTGAAGGACGCCAGATTAGAGGGGCCTGATTTAATGCAAAGACATCAGATTATTGGCCTGCAGGTTAGATTTCAGCAGCCACAATTGCCAGAACAACATCATACTTCCTCCTTTCTCAGAGATACCTCATTTGATCAGGTTTTTTTAAAAAGGCAATATCTAATCAGATGTGGGCATCGTGACAGATTAAATTAGGGCAGTTGTGATTGATCATTCTGAAGCCTTATCTGCCCATTGATGTGATGACCTCCTCAACTATCCAGGCCTCTTTGGGGTCTCCTGTAATTGTCCAGGTTTTTTAAAATGCTAATCGGGAGATACAGAACTTTTTCTGTGATCTTACCAAGCATTCAGTCAGTTTACTTAAGTTTGCATAAACAGCCTTCCAAATAAGCATTCTCAAATTGGTTTGCACAAAAGGTAAGAGCTATTAGTAATGTAAAAGAACAACAACAACTTTCCTACTCATTACCTCTAGAAATATTCCCAGTGATTCAACAGACTAAAAGGAGTAATTCATTATGTTTAGTTTCTCAAGTATTTTGGCTATGACAAAGTCTTCAAAGGCTCAGCCCTCTATGCTGGTCAGATACAAACAGTTCCTCCCCTCCAGCATCTCTTAAAAAAAAACATGTTTAAGGTTGCACAGATCAACAAGTCTTCCTAATGACATGGGTGTAGGTCTTTGGTTGTTCTCCAATAATGAGTAAATCAACTAAAAGGAGTTCAATGGTGTAGGTGCATTCTTTCCAAATAAGCTATGGCTTCTTTTCCTATACTATGCATTTCCATTCTTCCTTCTTAATGGAGCTAATCCCTCCATTGCTTTATTTTGGGCAACTTTCCAAATGGGTATATTTGCAAAACTGAGTTGTGGCAACCCTACGCCCTATGAAGGATTTAAAACCTACTGTCAGATAAAGGAAGACCATGGGAAATGAACCTTTAATCCCTAGGTGCTCATAATCAGAGTTTGTATTCATTTACATCCTGACAGCTTTTTAAAATTAATTACTGATGAAGGTATGCAGCCAAGTTCAATCCTCTAACTAACCTTTGCTAAATGTATAGGGACACCAGGAAGATACAAGCAGATCTGTTTATCTTTCCAGAGCACGTTCTCTGCAGTGGGTCGTGTGCCAGATGTAGACACAGCTGCAGGAAGTTGTTTATCTTTCCTCCTGACCTTTCTGAAGTGTTGGGAGATGGTAAAATCATGTTTTTATTGCTGATTTCTCCTCTTTAATGAGAACCTTCTGGCCATCGGTTGCAAATGTATCAGAATGCTTAGAGAGGTCAAACAGCTCCAGTTAAAGTGATCTGTAACCCAATAAAGCTCCTAATAATGTACTTGCTGCAAACATTTATGGATGTAGCTCACCATGATAACTGCTATTTCATCTCTGATATTCCCATGGCATGTTAGAGAGTTAGACCCCATTCTGAAAAGGTTAGGAAAGTGATTATGGCTGACCTCAGAGGGGTTTGTTTATTTTTTGTTACCTAACATGTACCTGATGTTAACTGCCCAGAGTCACAACTGCCAACTGGGCAGCCACAGAAATTTAAATAAGTAAATTTTTGCATGCATTCATTTACGTGTGAGAGGTTAGAACACTTGTTGTTCGACTGAAATGATAAACTGCATCCTGTTGGCGCTGGAGGAGAGGAACAAGCTTGAGGAAGTGCGGATGTTGTTGTGTCCATAGCTTTGGGAACCTAGTGTGGAAGTTGTTGTGTCCATAGCTTCGGGAACCTAGTAGGACTCTGGCAAACATCAATAATGTATTTATTTATTCAAGTTCAATTTAGTTGCTGTCCAACTCTGAAACAACTCTAAATCTCAAATTATCTAATTTAGGGGAAATCTCCTAATGCCTTTCTGACCTAAGGATGTAACTTTCCCATCGTCTGCAAACACATGTTCATCATCTTTCCTAATTCCCACATTCACATAAGAATCCCAAGCTTGAGAATCTTTGTATCTAGAATGAGGGATAAAACTAAAGAGTTATCTGCACTTCGGTTTTTGTATTGTTTCTGTTGAGCATAAGTATCAGAGCAACAAGTCTTGACCGTAGCTTCCTTACTGAACTGTCCAAGGTCCTGATAGTGATTTGTTCTGCCAGAGTCCTATTTCATTCACTTGTTGTGATTGTCTGTCATAACAGCAGTTTATGGCACCCAAGTAGGTATTACAACAACATGAAAAACATGAAACAATAGGTGACGTACCCACAAAATCATTGGAGAAAAACCTCACCCATCTCCACCATCTCCATTTTGTTATACGCACTTTCAAAGAAGCTTTTGGAAATGATAATTAGACATGTGAGACTAGTGCTGGCCATAGCAATCCGGTATTGAATTTTCTCTTTCCTTCAATAAGGTGGCATAATTCTGGTAATTCTATGCATTTTCAAGACCTCTCTCAGTGATGGTTTAAGGGCAAGGAACTTCATAGTATGGGGATGTTAGACTAGACCTTTATGGTATGCTAAACAGAACTCAGTAAAAGGAAAAGCTACCTATAGGATTGCCAACTTCAGTAGCAGCAGTGTGTCTCTGTAACTGATTTATTTCTTTTTCTATATTATATTTGAATTTTCTATAATATATTCATATTTCTTCCCTGAAATGTTAGAGTGGATTTTATTCAGTGCTACCTAGATTTTACTTCAATTAAATGTGACACTTGATACTTCTCCTTAACATAAGAACATAAGAAGAGCCATGCTGAATCAGGCCAAAGCCCATCGAGTCCAGCATTCTGTGTCCCACAGTGGCCCACCAATTGTACATGGGGATCTTGAGCAGAAAGAGAAGGCAAAACCCTCCCTTTCCCTTGACCCCCAACAAATGGTACCCAAGGGAATCCTGCCTGCCTCAACCAACTTAGAGGCGGCACATGGACATCCGTTTTAATAACCACCGATACACTTTGCATCCATGAATCTATCTAGCCCTGCCTTGAAGCTGTCAAGGCTGACAGCTGTCACGACCCCTTCAGGAAGTGAATTCCATAAATCAACGACCCTCTGGGTGAAGAAATATTTCCCTTTATTTGTCCTCACTTTCTTAGCTATGAGCTTTAGGGAGTGCCCCCTTGTCCTGGTATTGTGTGATAGAGAAAAGAATTTTTCTCTATCCACCTCTATCCTTCTTCAATTGAAAGCAAAATCCCCTACTGAAGGGTAAATGATCAAATGTGCCTGGTGTTTTTCTTGCAATGCAAAATGAACATTATTTAAAAGAACACAATTTTTATTTCTTTGCATTATAAGTATAATTGCAGTATAATTGGAGAAAATAATATGAATACGGGGTATACATTTATCACACACATAGACATTTCCAGAATGTTTAAGCAATATTTTTCTCTGTCTCAAGGTCTTTATGCTCTAACATTTTACTGCAAGAAAGACATCAGAATATAAGATTGAAACAATAAAGAAAATTACACAGGGACAAAGAAAATGCAGAGAGTCTTTTCTTAATTGAGAAAGTGGAAGACAAAGGGGGTTTTCCATAACCATAATTTAACATATGTCAAATCAGAGACTGTCAAATCAGAGACTGTCACAGAAATTTGAAGACATTCTATTCTGTTTATACCTTTTTAAAATATATATTTATTATGTTTTATCAACAAGAATAAAATGCAAAACAAAGGAAACAAAAAAACATATATCCAACAGTAACAAAAAAAATATTGTGTTCAAAAATCAAACAAATCTAATATTCAACATACAAAAAAATCCACCCTGGCTGGGTGCTGGAAAGAATTATTTTTTTAAAAAAACCCCCAATAACAATAAATTCTCCTCCCCTTACATAACAGGTCTACAAATAATTATAAACTTTCTCATTTAACAAATACGTATGTATATGTATATATAAACAAATATTTCAGATAAGATCTCTATCTAATAATTAAATCAACCCGACATCTAATCCTAATATATGTAGATAGATAGATAGATAGATAGATAGATAGATAGATAGATAGATAGATAGATAGATAGATAGATAGATAGATAGATAGATAGATAGATAGATAGATAGATATAGATATAGATATAGGTATAGATATATGCTTTATTTTTTTTTCAAAAAATAAATCAAACTTTAGAATGTAGCCTAGGGCATGTCTTACCAAATGAAACTCATCAACTGTAATGGAACTTATTCTGAAGTAAATGCATTGAAGAACTTATTCAAAGAACCAACAGCTATTTGGCACAATCATTGCTCTTCAAATTAATAGATAAATGTCATTTTAAGAACAGGTTTCCCATGAATTCAGTATTAATATAGACGTGAACATAGACACCGAGATGTCAAACTGATATAGCAACCACAAAATGGCTAAAATCAAAAGATACCATTTAGCAAAATCTCTTGTCTGTTTTACACTGGAAAGGATTTATCATATAATTGCTTGAAATTTGGTAAATACTGCTGTACATCACAGAATACGACCCTCTGGAATGAGTAGATTCCAACGGTATAAACAAAGAGGATAGAAATGGATCAAAAGGATTAAGGCACAAACAAATGGCAAGGATCTATCAACCCTTATCATTCAAGAGCGAGTGATCGTGTCGTTAGCTTAATGTTAATGAAAATAGCAACTTCCTGTCCCAAAATCAATCTTTCAAGAATCTATCAAGCCTTAGAGTTGTTATGACATTTCACCCCAAAATCAAAGGTTGCTTTGCTTTTTTTTCTGTCAGCGTTGGCATGTTAATGGGAAGACCGTGTGATTGAACCAAAAACGTTTTCCTGCTTCATGCTGCACTTTGATTATCAGCGTAGTAGGTCCTGTCATGGAAATGGGTTATAAGGCCACATTATTCTCATGCTAGTGCTTCCAAGTGTTTCCAGTTACTAATAAATGTAGTCATTGATCTTTATTTGCCCAAACAAGTTGACTTTGCCATTTCTGCTAGTTCTATCATCTTCACCCAGTCTAAGAGGGCAAGAACCTTTTTCAAGCTAAAAGTTGCCTTTTGTCATAACCGTGCTGAGATATATAAACAGGCAGTCCTCAACTTAAAATAATTTTTTTAGTGACCTTTCAACCATACAACAGCACTAGAATAAGTGACATGGCCAGTTTTCACAATATGACTGTTGCAATATCCCCATGGTCACATGATCAAAATTTGGATGCTTGGCAACTGGGTCATATTTATGACGGCTGCGGTGTCCCAGGATCATGTGATTCCCCCTTTTGCAACCATCTGACAAGCAAAGTTAATTGGGAAGCCAGGTTCACTTAACAACCGTGTTACTAACTTAATGACTGCAGTGTTTCACCTAATAACTATGCAAGAAAGGTCATAAAATGGGGCAAAGTTCACTTAACAACTGTCTCGCTGAGCAACAGAAATGCTGGGTTCAATTGTCATAAGTCAAGGAATACCCATATTCCTAGCAGTTGAACATATCTTTCAGCTTGAAATGAGATACAACGATTTGCGCAACATCCCCCACGAAACTGCATCAATTTCCAACATGTTAAAAACCCTGAAGCTTTGCTCATGATGCATGCGCAAAGTGCATCAATAACAATTGCTTAATAACATCAACAACAGCTTCTTTCTCCCAAGTCAGATGGGGGAAAATGTGCAGAAATAAAAGGGGGGGTGTCAAGCCCCTCGGGCTCAACACACATGGGGGGGTAAGGATAGGATGGCACGCAGGGAGAGGACGCTGGCAGCAAGTACGGGGTCCAGGCAACTGACAGCGGCAGCTCGAAGCACACCCGGCACTTCAGCGACGTTCCCTTAGCTGGCGACAGGGGGTGCAATATGCATAAACGGGGAAGCTATGCAAAAAATTCAAATCCCATTGAATTTAAGTAAGTGATACAAAATATTTCATTTTTCTTTTCAGCTGCGATTATATTATTTTCTGTCCTTCTGTTATTCATCTGTTCAGTAGTTCTGAGATCATGTTTACCCGTTCCTTTGGAACCTTGGGATATAATCCATCTGGTCCTGGTATTTTGAACCCTTCTAAAGTGGATAGGTGTTCTCTTACTGTTGTTTCCTTGCCTATTTTGACTTGCATTCCTCTTCTGTCTCCTGCAGTGCTGCTTTTGGTAGATTAGACTATGTTTTCCTTTTGCATGAACACAGATGCAAAGAATGTATTAAGCAGTTCCACTTTTTCCCCTGCTATCCGTCACCTTCTTGCCTTCTTCTCCCATAACTGCACCAATCATTTCCTTAACTTTTTTTCTTGCTCCTTACATGTTGAAAAAAATATATATTATTTTTGCATGTCTTAGTTCATTCTGAACCTTAAGCTTTCCTGACTTCATCCTTGCAGATTCAGACTATTTGCTGGTATTCTGCAGTTTTTCAGGGAGTTCTTTATGCAACCATGCTGGCTTCATCTGGGGCATCTTGTTTTTCTTTCTCTGTGATATTGTGTTAGATTGGGCTTTTATAATCTCATTTTTCAGAGTTTCCCAAGCATCTTGATTGTTTTTGCCAGTAAGATTTCCATCCATGGAATCCTTTCTAAACTTTCTCTTAGATTACTGAAATCAGATCTCTCAAGTCTAGGACAGTAGTTGGACTTTGTTCAATTACTTGTGCCTTAAGTCAAATTCCAGTATGACATGGTCACTCTCCCCAAAAGTTTGTGCAACTTCAATCCCCTCTATTATTTCATCTCTGTTAGTAAAAATTAAGGCCAGTAAAGCTCACCTTTTAGTTCTCTTCTCTATCCTTTGAGTGACAAAGGAACCTGTTTGATCTCCCACTTGCTGCAGAGTTTGTTTCCCATTTGATTTCATGGTACTTAAAGTCCCCCATTACTACTGTAGTGTGTTTCCTGCACCCCTTAGCTAACTGAGCAGCAAAATGTTTGTCTATTTCCTCTGCTTGGTTGGGTGGCCTATAGTATACACCTATGGCAATATTATTCCTTTTTCCTATAATATTCACCCAAATGCATTCAAGAGGGCTTTCTTCCTGGGTTTTATGCATTTCTACAGAGGTCTGGTGATTTCTTATATGTAATGCAACTTCACCATGTATAATACACACAGAGAGAGATTCTAAACTAAGCTTGAATGTATTATGGAAAAACTCCCATATGAGAAATAATTCAACCAGTGTTAATGTGATGCTACATTGAAGCTTTCATGAAGTTAGCCCTATGTACTAAGCTAGACCTGATGAAATCCCTGCTCTACTTCATAGATGCGATTAGAGCAATATACCTTCTTGTATTATGAGAACAGATTAGGAATTACAACTACAAGGCAGAGCTAAATGAAACTAACCCAAGCTATAATTACTCTGCACACTGAATTGGCATCATGTTCCTTTGAATACTGTGAGACTTATTCCAGGATAATAATGCATAAAACAGCAAACGACACTGAAATTTTATATGTAGCAGTTTGAGACTGAACAAATCTTACTGAATTTGGTCAGGCTTATTTTATAGAAAACCGGACTCCAGTGGTATTGTAAAAAAACAGCAGTCCGGGTCCTAACCCTGCTAGATTAGGAGAAAGACCCATGGAATGCAAATAGAATTACTTTGAAATAAAAATACTTTCTACATTGTTTGGTTGATATGTATACCAAAAGCACAAATCTATTTCTGTCTGGAGAAGTACAACCCCACTCAGAACTAATGATGGAAAGTTCTTGGGATCCAAAAGGTTCATGCAGCCACAGCTCCAATTGAGATTAAGTTTGTTCTCCTCATCCCCACCCTCCAGGCACTGAGACAAAACAGCATTATTTGGTCAGCCAGGGGTCAAGATATATAGATATGCATCCACAGTTGTACTGATGATAACTGACTGTGTGCCAATAAATAATCTCATAAGTGTTACATGTAGATGTTAAATAGGGAGGGTCTATTTAACATCTACATGTATTGAATGCTATGTCAACTTTCAGGTCAGGGGTTTGGGACATGTTCTCTCACTTCCCACAACCATCAACTAGAATTGGCCATGGAGAAAGGAAAAGAAGCACAAAAGTGTTCTGCCCTTGCCATTCCTAACCCCCTAGGTCACTCCAAAAGAGCACAGTGATGAATGTTACTGAAGGATGCTAAGAAATCCAGGAAAACTAAGAAGAGTGCACCATCCTCATCTGTACTCCACCAGAGGTCATGTTTGGCCAAATCAGCAAACACTGCTATGTTAAATTTAGTTGGACGATTTATTGGAAAGACCTAGCTCAGGGGTAGGCAACTCAAAACACGCAAAGAGCCACTTGGACCTGTTTCCCACCAAAAACAAAACACTGGGAGCCGCAAAATCATTTTGATATCTAAAATGAAGCTAACACTGCATATATCCTTTTTTACCTTTATTATAAATGTGTGTGTGTATAATAAAGGTAAAAAAAGATATATGCAGTATTATCTTCATTTTAGATGTCAGAAGGGTCTCTGTCTCTCTCTCTGTGTCTCTCTCTTTCTCTCCCTCTCTCTCTCTCTCCCCCTCTCTCCGATCTTCTGCTCACCTGGCAAACTGGCTTCAAGCTGTTCTCCAAGCTCAGCGGTAAGCAATCTCGGCTCTTTTATGACTCATGGACTTCAACTCCCAGAATTCCTGAGTCAGCATAGCTGGGCTAGCTAGCTCTCTCCTGCCCTTCCTGTTTCCTGCTTCCTGCAGAGACGCAGCAAAGGGAGGAGCTCAGCCCAATAAGCTTTTCAGCTCCTCGGAGAACACTGTGAGTCCACTCTCTTTTTTACACACAAACACACACACACACAAACACACACACGCAGAGAGAGAGAGAGAGAAGCAGGGAAGCGCAATTGCTTCTCTCTGTCTCTGTCTCTCTCTACAAATGGCAGAGGAGGCTGGGAGCCGCAGGGGAAGGCTCAAAGAGCCACATGCGGCTCTGGAGCCGCAGGTTGCCGACCTGTGACCTAGCTCTTCAAAGCTCTCCTGAGTGAGATGAAATAGCATCTTAGCAGAGTTGGCAACTCTGTTCCTTCTGCCAAACAAATTGACGTATGATTGTGTAATATCTTTTTATTGGGATACTGCAAGTGAATGAAAAGCAACTATTATGTTGCATCTTACTAGAATCATGTGTTTCTTCTTAAAAGGGCAGGCAGAAAGAAGGAAAAAAATGAGGTGTGTTTTTTCCCCATTAGTCCCCTATAGTTTTGGTCCCTTGTTTCCTGCTTATCTATCCCATTCTTCGACAGTGGCCATTGTCCTGCTACAGTGCCTTATTCGGAAAGATGGATATGAAGTTTAGAAGGATAACTAGAAAGTCTTTGTTGCTTTACTTTTATTTTGGCTTTTGTAGGTTCAGGGATCTCTGGTCTGAAGAACAACAGAGAAATTCTACAACGTTGTAGAATTAAAAAGTGAGCTCATTCAGAGTGAGAAACACATTGTTCTCCAACGCCTTCCATAATGTCCAGTTTGTTTATAACACTAATTTTAACTTATTTACCAGCAATCAAACTTATGGGACCGTCTTCTGCCATATACTTCCCTTCGACCGGTGAGAGCGCACAGGGTAGGCCTCCTCCGGGTCCCGTCAGCGAAACAATGTCGTCTGGCGAGCCCTAGGGGGAGGGCCTTCTCTGTTGTGGCGCCCACCCTCTGGAACCAACTGCCTCCTGAAGTCCGCGTTTCTCCGACTCTCCCGGCCTTCCGAAAGAATTTAAAAACCTACCTCTGCCGGCAGGCCTGGGGATGATTGTTGATTGTGGTGTGACTGAGGAGTATGTGTGGGGTTTATTTTTAATGTTTTTTTTCGGATTTATATTGAATTGTTTATTTGTATGTTGTGAGCCGCTCCGAGTCTGTGGAGAGGAGCGGCGTACAAATCCGAAAAATAAATAAATAAATAAAATCAGCAGGGGTGAAGAATCCATCACAAAAAGTCCTGGGGTCACAGCTGGTGCAACCACGCAGTCCATGAATAGCACTGGTTCTCCTTGGTTTCCCATCTGCCTGCTGGATTCCTGCTAATATAAAGAAATAATCCACAAATCCACACCTGAACAACTGACACACTCCAGCCTGATTTCTGCACTACACTCCTGAAATATTTATATGAAATAAGATATGAAATATTGAATGAGATGCTGCACCAACTGAGCCACTTGGTGTCATCTCACAAAATGAGGTAGGAAATCTTTCCTGGCATAGCCAAACTACAAGCCAACCTTGCCTCACTAAATGTTGGGGTTTTTTTAGCTTTGACATTTAGATAGGTAAAATATGGCCTACAGCAGGGGTGGGGAAAGATGGCCCCTTTATGACTTGTAGACTTCAATTCCCAGAATTCCTGAGCCAGCAATGCGTGAGGTGGCAGCTGACATAGAAGTAGGATACTGTAGCCATCCATGATACCTACGGGACTGTCTTCTGCCACATACTTCCCTTCGACCGGTGAGAGCGCACAGGGTCGGCCTCCTCCGGGTCCCGTCAGCGAAACAATGCCGTCTGGCGGGTCCTAGGGGGAGGGCCTTCTCTGTTGTGTCGCCCACCCTCTGGAACCAACTGCCTCCTGAAGTCCACGCTTCCCCCACTCTCCCAGCCTTCCGGAGGAATCTTAAGACCTATCTTTGCCGGCAGGCCTGGGGTTGACTGTGGAATGTTGAGTGAATGATGAATGCGTCTGGGGTTGTATTTTTTTTTTTTGTAAAAAATTCTTTTATTGAAACAATCAACATCAAACATAAGATCGTATTAAAAAGCAATCATCATATATTTGGACTTAGTTTTGAAGTACTGTTTTGTTTATGTTGTAAGCCGCTCCGAGTCTTCGGAGAGGAGCGGCATATAAGTCCGAAAAATTAAATTAAATTAAATTTCCTTAACTTACACCTCTGGTGGGATTCAGCGAGTTCGCACTGATTCGGCAGAACTGGTAGCTAATTTTTTGTTGACTTCGGCAAACCAGCTGAAGCCCTAGCCCTTTTTTGCAAGGCCCAGAACAGACCACCAGACATTCATGGACGCCACTTCCAGAAGTCCATTCTGAGCCGGGGAGGCCTCCCAGGCCCAAAATGGATGTCCGGAAGCAGCCTCCACACAGAACCGGTTGATCAGATATTTGAATCCCACCACTTACACACACGTAATGGTCATTAATAGCAGAGAAAACATGGCCTTTGGGATGAAATCCAGAAGCACCTGACTAGTTTTCTGTTACAAACTATGCCCAACTTGCAGTCCTGGTATGAGAGGCACTGAGGCCACAGCCATTCTTTTTTATAAGTTTCTCTTGTATCTTATTCTTTGAGAAGAAGTCAATTTTCCATTATCTTTTCCTCACTGACCATAGCTTTTACAAGGACTGAGAGGTAGTGATATTGGGAGGATGTGGCTAAGGCAGTGTTTCTCAACCTCAAAAACCTTAAAATGTGTGGACTTCAACTCCCAGCGTTGAAGTCCACACATCCTAAAATTGTTGAAGTTGAGAAGACTAGGCTATCGCCAACATCCCCATCTTCAAATACTTCAACTCTGTGCTGATGTAAATGGTTCCCACTGGTGGCATGGCTGCCATTGTTTTATTCCTTTTCCTAGAATTTGCATCCATGAAGATCTCCCATAGCGAGCAAGAGCAAATGTTAGCAGATATTTACTGATAAAAGCACGACTCGCCAAACACATTTATAAATAAATATTTATGAAGCTATTTCATGGGGAGGAAACACATGGCGATTTAACAAAATGAAAAAGAAACCTAAGCTCTCTACCCCACGAATATGAAAATAAACTCCTAAGCAAGCAGAGGTTGAAAACACAACACGCAGGCCAGGAAGGGAACTATTGTGCTCCTTAAGAGTACAAACTGCCTATCTTCTTCTTCAGTTACAGAGAACAGAGAAAAAGAACAAAAGTTCATGAGATCGTGAAGCTGGAGGAATACTCCACCCATGTGTCCAAAGGACTAAGAATATCACAGAGGACATGCTGAGCCAAGGCCATAGGACCACAAAGCAGAGCAATTTCTCCAACTATATTGGTGACACAATAGTCACAACAGATGCTGTTAATATCCCCAGGATCTGAGGGATCTAATCATTGCACAATGAAGATGTAAGGAGGGAGAATTCCTTCCTCCTTCTCATCCTCCTACCCTTTTCTCAATCAGTCCTGGATTCAAAACTCCCCCCATTTTGCACCAGCAGTGAAGGGCAGGTGTACAAAATTGGTCCATCAATGCTATTTGGATTCACAGATGATTCACTAAGTCAGCGGTTCTCAACCTTTTTCAGGCCGCGACCCCGACCTGCACCGCGCATGCGCGGTGTGATGGCCAGCATCACGCATGCGCGGTGCTGCCCCCTGCGCCGGCCGAGGAGAAAAGGGGAAAAAATGGCGGACTGCGTTGTTTGGCGACCCCCGTGAAATGGTCGTTCGACCCCAAATGGGGTCGCGACCCACAGGTTGAGAACCGCTGCACTAAGTTGTAAACTGGATTCTTTCTGCTAGCAAAAATAGCTCTATGATGCAGGCTCTCTACTCTGGCCCCATCTATTTCAAAAGCCCTATCCCTTTTTTTTTTGGTACGTGAGAAAAAACAACTGCGATTAAAAGATCAGATAAACTTTATTGTCATTTTTTTTACTGTGGGCCCAACGGCACACATCAAAAATGAAATTTAGTTGCCCGCTCTCAGAGTGAAACACATACATGATATACACCTAAACATACTATATACAACATATGTATAGACCCACACCCCTACATATACATACAGGCTTGGGAGAAAGGCACATTAACTCAAGAAGTCTAGTTCTCAGGACCTCAAAACAAGCCGCTCTGTTGGGGCCCCTGATCACAGCACCAGTCCTCAGTTAAAAAGCGAGGGGTTGTGTGCAAAGCAGCAGTTCACCAGAACAGCCTGTGCTATCAAAGCAGGTTGCGATATCTTCACTGCCACTAGATGACAGCATTTTAAGAGTTCTGATTCTCTTTACTGCCATCTAGTGGCTGAGAGGAGGCTCCTAACAGCAATTTTCTGCTGTATTCGTTTAATCTTGTCCTCAGATGTCTCTAGGACTGAGCCACAAGCAGGTCCACGTGAAGTTTGCATGTATGTGGAGGGAGAGGAGTTTAATCGAAGGCTTGGCCAAGACTTCTGTGCCCATAGGTTGCAAGGGGGACATCCCCACCTTGCCTCTATACACCTCACTGGTTTTAACTTAAGCATATCTGAGTGCAATCCTTTAAGCCTAATATTATAGCAAAGGCACCAGGACCAAGCATATATCTAACAAGTGACATCAGAAAAGACAAACGCCAGGAACAAACATGCATATAATTGCACATTGAGTGTGGCTCCTGATGAAAACGGACTCAGAGAAGGAGGCATGCTCATTTATGTTCATCCAATTGTCATCATTTTAAAAATATTCCTTTTTTGGCAATATCTATATTTCACCATCCTTGTTAGAGGCTGGAACCAGCCAAAGGGACAGTTAAATCCTCAGGTCCCTGGTTGAGAAAGTGGGAGGAGACAGAGAAAGAACAGAGAAAGAAATTGAATTATAAAACTAATAGGAGTCTATAAAAACTAACAAATAGACACTAAACATCTATCAAGCTAGCTCATGTGCTGCTGACAGCTATAGTATTTCCATGTTCATTCAGGAGCTTGCTACCTTCAAACAGGATAATAATCTACACCAGACATGTCAAACTCGCGATGTCACATGACTCGCGCAACGTATCGTGACTTTTTCCCCATTGCCGGCCATGGGGTGGGCGCAGTTTCGACGTGCTGCATCCAGCCCGCGGGCCAGCAGTTTCACATGCCTGATCTACACCTACTAATAAGTACTCAGAGCAGGCGTTTCTCAACCTTGACTACTTTTAAGATGGATGGACCTTTTCCCAGCTGGCTGGGGAATTCTGGGGGCTGAAATCTACCCATCTTAAGGTGGCCAAGTTTGAGAAACTCTGGTCTAGCAGTAATCAGATTTATTGGAGTAATGCTAAGATTGATTTTGGCCAAAGAGATCATAAAATAGATGGCAGCGCCCTCTTGTGTCCAAGAGTATTTTGTGTTGCTGAATTCCTTCCTCACCATATCTCTTCCCTAAGTCCATACCATTTTTACATCAGCTAAATCGCTATTCTCTTTCTGCTCCAGGAACTTTGGTTTATAGGATTGTTAACATGTTTGGTAGAGTTCTGAGTCAGGCCTCAGAGGTATTTCTTTACAATGGACATGGTTTCCCCCATTTGTTTGGGACCTTGTTGTCAGCTGCCGAAAGTCATCTGGGGAAACGGGAAGCTATACCAGTCTTTTAAATTAATCAATAAACTAGTCACTGTCTCTAAAGGAACCCAGGATCTTTTATTTTGTCTTTGCTGCAAAATGTTACTTCCGGGAAACTCAGGTTACTGATGTCGAACTAGTTTATTTATTTATTTATTTATTGGATTTTTATGCCGCTCCTCTCCAAAGGACTCAGAGCGGCTAACAACATGAACAAAAAAACAACATCACAGCATTTAAAAACCAAAAACCGAGTCGACAAAACATTTAAAAGACCCCCCAAACACATTCATCATACAGACACAATCACAACCATCCCCAGGCCTGCCGGCATAGATAAGTTTTCAAATTCTTCCGGAAGGTCGGGAGAGTGGGGGAAACGCGGACTTCAGGGGGCAGTTGGTTCCAGATGGTGGGTGCCACAACAGAGAAGGCCCTCCCCTTAGGACCCGCCAGACGGCATTGTTTCGCTTACGGGACCTGGAGGAGGCCGACCCTATGCGCTCTCACCGGTCGAAGGGAAGTATGTAGCAGAAGACGGTCCCGTAAGTATCCTGGTCCAATGCCCGGAGACCCGTATCGCCCCCACCCTCTCCGCCTTTCATAAACTGCTTAAGACACATCTTTGCCGACAGGCCTGGGGCAGTTAACATCTTGCCCCTAGCCAGTGTATGTTTGTGTGTATGTTTGTTGGATGACTGGATTTTTAATTTAGGGGTTCTTTTTATATATGTATTTTTATGTAGATTTCTATTTATGCTGTGAGCCGCCCTGAGTTTCCGGAATAGGGCCGCATAGAAATCCAATAAATAATAATAATATTAATAATAATAATAATAATAATAATAATAATAACAACAACCAACACTTTGAATTGCGCTCGGAGACCAATAGGCAGCCAATGCAGCATGCGGAGAGTTGACGAAATGTGGGCATGACGGGGCAGGCCCACAACCGCTCGCGCAGCTGCATTTTGCACTAATTGTAGTCTCCGAACACTCTTCAAGGGTAGCCCCATGTAGAGAGCATTGCAGTAGTCGATCCTCGAGGTGACAGTTGTAACAGGTCCCCAATTCTACACAGAACTGGACATGGTTCTGGAATGGAGACCGTTGGATTGGACTGGGAAATCCAAAGTGTATCCTGGAAGATTATATATAATTCATGCCAAGTCAGCTGGAGCTCTCTTTTCTTCTTCCTTTACATTTCAAATAAAGCTGATACTAAATCAAAATAGGTTGTGTTCATTCAATATACATGCATGGGTAAAACCTGCCTTCTGGTTAAAATTGTTGGCAACATATTGCAAAATAAGGACGTGGACTGGCTCCCTGTTCTGCAATCAGGAAAGGACTATAAAAATGAATGAGCTTTCATAAGGAGAGCAAAGGGAATCAGAGCTGGTAAAAAAAAAAACTTAGCATAGAAAACTAAGGAAGTTCATCAACTAAAAATTATTTTCTCTATCACACAATAACAGGACAAGGGGGCACTCCCTGAAGCTCATAGCTAAGAAAGTGAGGACAAATAAAGGGAAATATTTCTTCACCCAGAGGGTCGTTGATTTATGGAATTCACTTCCAGAAGGGGTTGTGACAGCTGTCAGCCTTGACAGCTTCAAGGCAGGGCTAGATAGATTCATGGAGGCCAAGTGTATCGGTGGTTATTAAAACAGATGTCCATGTGCCGCCTCTATGTTGGTTGAGGCAGGCAGGATTCCCTTGAGTACCATTTGGTGGGGGTCAAGGGAAAGGGAGGGTTCTGCCTTCTCTTTCTGCTCAAGATCCCCATGTACAATTGGTGGGCCACTGTGTGACACAGAATGCTGGACTCGATGGGCTTTGGCCTGATTCAGCATGGCTCTTCTTATGTTCTTAGCTAGGTCCCCAACCTTTTGGGCACCAGGGACCGGCTCTGTGGAGAAAGTTTTTTCTGTGAACCAGAGAGTGCGTGGGTTTGTGTGCTGCTTGCATCCCACGGATGGGACTTCGCTTGTTTGTGCGGACAGGTTGTGGGCATGCCATGGCCCAGTACCAGTCCACAGACCAGAGGTTGGGGACCCCTGAGCTAGGAAATTTTCCTTTTAAGCACAAGGGGTTGGGGGCTCAGGTCAGTTGTAAACCCCGTAGGCCAGATGAACAGACTCTGAAAGACCCTTTGTGATCCAGAACAAGGATGGGTAGAGAACCAGTTTGGTGTAGTGCAGTGATGGTGAACCTTTTGTTCCATTCTCCCCATGCTATAGCTTTGACTGCATTTTTGCAATTTTCCATCTCACAGTCACATGTTGGTCTCTCCCTTACAATATTCTATATAAGAGAAAGATTAACTAGGCTATCCTTCTCTAGAAGAGGCAATTCATTTACGTTCCAGTTAAGTTTTAATAACTCTATATCACTTATGTGTTGTGATCAAAACTTGGCTCACCTATTCTTTATTCTTTTCTCAAAGATCAGCAGATCAGCTATAATACCTTTGAGATGTGGTCAAGGAATGTAAACAATTTGGTTTACTGAGCCACTTGTTTTCGACCATTCAGGCTCAATTCCGATTTATTGTGAAGGTTTGCTTACAAGACCATTTTGGCAATACATATGTTTACAGGGGCATCTCACAGTTTGGTAGGGAAGTCATCTCACATGTGTGTGATGGGGTAGCTTTTCCCAACACTTGTTGCGGCATATCTACCAGCCTGCCTTCCATTGGGGACCTGTAGACTTCACGAACAAGAAAGAGAGCTGGGAAAATATCTACAGACCCCTCACATCCTGGACATAAACTGTTCCAACTTCTTCCCTCAAGACGACGCTATAGGGCAGTGGTTCTCAACCTTTTTAATGCCGCGACCCCCAACCGGTCGTAAGTCGAGGACCCCCAACCGATCGTAAATCGAGGACTATTTTTCTGTCCGGGAGCGTCGTGCATGCGTGGTGCCACCCCCTGCGCCGGCCAAGGCGTAGCTGGCAAGGGGCAGCGACGGCGCAGGGCGACCACCGGCTGGGCCACCAGCTGGCCCAGCCCAAGGGAGGTAAGGCACCCGCCGGGCCCCATGCACGCCAGCAACCCTCCCTGCGCCCGCCGGCCTCCCAGCTCCCACCCCTGGCCCTCTTTTACTTACATTTTTAGTAGTTGCTCAGCAGGGAGGGGTGGAAACTTCCAGACAACTCGCCTTCGCTGCAGACAACTTGCAGCACCGTTTGCAGACTGGGACTTTTGGCGGGCTCAGCAGGGCAGAGACAGCCTGGACAATTCCTATTGGCTTTTGAAAGCCAATAGAATTAGACTCTATTCAAGAGAGTCTGTTCTATTGGCTTTCAAAAGCCAATAGAATAAGAGGGAGTAGCACAGCTAAGGAAAAGGGGGGAAAAATGGCGGACTGCGTTGTTTGGCGACCCCCGTGAAATGATTGTTCGACCCACATGTTGAGAACTGCTGCTATAGGGCATTGCACACCAGAATGACTAGACATAAAGACAGTTTTTCCCCATGCCATCACTCTGCTAAACAACTAATTTCTGTTTCTAGGGGCCGTGATCTCACAAGTATCTCTCCCCTCCCCTTTTAACTGCTTCGTCACTGAAGCGAAAAGGTGCAGGTAAATGGCAAGATGGCAGCGATGGGGAGCTGCGGGGCCAAGCAAGGTGCTCCCACATTCTGTAGAGGCCTCCCCAGCTTCAAGAGCCCCTGGCAAGGGTGAAAGAAGCCCCGTGGGCTCCTCTGGAGCTAGTTTATGTTGTTAGGAACAGGTGCCTGTATCTTTCCTGGTTGGTTAGGACAGGCAGTTATTCAGCTGGGGTTTCCTGGAGGAATGGGGGAGAAAGCTGTGGAATGCCTGCCTGCTGGCCTGCTAGGAGCATGCGAGGGGAGAGAGAACCTCCGTCACTGAAGAGCTTAGATTGGCCATTTGTCTGGAATGGTGTAGGGCAGGGGTGTCAAACTCAATTTCATTGAGGGCCACATCAGCATTGCAGTTGCCCTCAGGGGGCCAGGGAGCTGTGGCCAGGGTGGGTGCAGCCTACTGGATGGGCGTGGATGGAGTGGGTGTGGCCAGCTCTACATCATTCGCATCAAGGGTGCCTGTGGGGCCCTGAGCAAGAGTGGTACAGATCTGAGGGTCTCTTGCAGAAGGGGGTGGGACTAGGGCAAGTGCCAAGGCATGGTCCACTGGAGGAGCCTCACCGTTCCTCTCAGGCCATGCGGGTGGGGGCTTATGGAGCTAAGACTGAATGCGTTTCAGCATAGATGGCCACCACAAAATTGTACATTGGCTCCCGGCTGGCCTGGGCCAGGGCCAAGGCAGAGGGGGCCGTTCCATCACTGTTTCCAGGATGGCTTCGCGGGCCACATGAAACCACTTCGCGGGCTGCATCCGGCCCCCGGGCCTTGTGTTTGACATGTCTGGTTTAGGTAGTCAGCCACTGTGTAAAAAGCCTGCATGCTAAAAGCTTTCTTACCCTGGAATGCAGCCCTAAAGCAGCACCACGTTGCTGATCTACAAATGAGATTGGTGTGCAATCTCCCTGAATAGTAGGAGAAGACAATATCGTCACACAGAATGATGAGAAAGACAGAGACAGATAAATAGCATAGTAATTTACTGAATGGCTGGGAAAAAAGACAAAACATTCTTTTCTTTTTAATAGTTGATTGTCACAAATTTCTACAAGATACTCAAACGTTAGTTGGGTATGAAATGTTACCTAGAACATCTGAAAAGAACACTGTTTCAGTGCCAAACACTTTTTAATGTCAATTAATTCCGTATTTCTATCTGTCATCTATCTTTCATTCTCTTTTATAGACTATAAGTAAAGCAACAATTCAGTCAAATAAAATAGGTCACTTTGCCAAAGCAAACAGTCTCTGTTGAAATTGCAAACAGCAAGGAAAGGAAAGGAAAACCTCACCCTTGAGGGGAAATGACAGTATCAGTGTCTGAAATTAAGTCTCTTATCGGCCAACTCTATGTAGATAAATATCTGGAGCATCTTGTCCAACTCTTGTTCAACGTTCCATTAGAACATCCACTGTCACCGTCATAACGATGTAAGCCTGAAGCTTTTTATGTAAGTAGCAGATATCACAGAACAAACACTGCTGATCTTTCAAGAGTCCTTAAGTTGCACAATTGGTTGAATTCCACAAAAAATGCGTGTGATAATTGGAACTACCTTAAATAATATCGGTATAACACAGCCATCTTAATCACTTGGTACTAAGACAACATTGTTAACCCAGCTACCGGTAACTGGTTTGCCTATTGTTGATGAATTTATTTGTTATTCTGTTATTCTGCTGTCAGAATTTCAAATCCAGGTTGTAAGTTTGAATGGTGGTACACTGAGAATTGTCTTTATGACAAAATACCAATTATGTTCTTTGTTTTTGCTGTTTCTTTTTCCAGAGCGTGATAGTCTCTCCACTGAAAAGCAGGCATGCTGCAAAGAGAAGCATAAATGCTCATGAATCACTAGGGGGCAAACATGCACAATAATTGATACGCTAGTAAATGTTCATGCTTAAATATGTACTCTATAGTTGCTATCTCTATCAAACACCATGCAATTCAGGGGCTTCAAAAATACAAATGATACATTTTTTGAACTGTTCTAAACACTTAAACCTGGATTCTATATAAATTAACATAAGGAAGTTTGTGAAAGAAAAACTTATCCCCTTCCATTCCAGGCTGTCTCAAAGGTTTCTCAAAAGAGGAAAGACTTGGGGATTCAGATGTGCCACATGTGGCTCTTTTAAAAAGAGGGGATTAACTAAAATGGGGCAGGCTGCCCAATTTGCAGCAATTCTAATAATCCAATCGAAGTTTTCCTATTACTTGCTAGTGTTTTTCTCTTCCCTCTTAATTCAAAAGATGATGTCAAAACCTGTTTGAATAAATACACGGGGAGCAAGGGCTACCTCTTTAATACATGAATTTCTTTTATAATCCCTAACAAAAGATCCTGAGGTAGAAATTCAATAACCTGAGGTAGAAATTCAATCTGCTTTTTCAATATTAAAGCAAACAACATTAAGCATAAGATCATATTAAGAAGCATTTCTCATAGAACATAAAATACAACATTAGGTATTAGTCTTTGTAAACGTTTGATTTGGTAAACATTCTTCACTCCTCACGTCGAGCTTCAACTAAACTGAGACGAAGTTAATTCTGAAGCGCGAATGAACAATATGTGATAGACTAGATACAGTAGATAGACCATATATAAGAGAAACACCAATCAAAATAAAATGTATCAGGTGTAATTAGTCGAGGTTTGACGTGAGGAGCGAAGAATGTTTGCCAGACCAGACGTTTACAAAGACTAATACCTCATGCTGTATTTTCAGGTTTTATGAGGACAGCTTCTTAATATGATCCTATGTTTAATGTTGATTGCTTTAATATTAGAAAAGTGTACTGAATTTCTACCTCAGGTTATTGAATTTCTACCTCAGGATCTTTTGCTAGGGATCATAAAAGATTGCACTACTACTGAAACGAATTTACTTCTGAAGCTCGAATGAACAATATGTGATAGACTAGAAACAGTAGATAGAACATATATAAGAGAAACACCAATCAAAATAAAATGTATCAGGCGTATAGTTGAGGCTTGACGTGAGGAGTGAGGAATGTTTACTAAACCAGACGTTTACAAAGACTAATCCTTAGTGTTGTATTGCAGGTTATATGATGATTGCTTTTTAATACGATCTTATGTTTGATGTTGATTGTTTTAATAAAAGAATTTTTTACCAAAAAAAATTAATACATGAATTTCATTTATCTTTCCCCAGACATATGCTATAACAATTAAACAGTGGAACAGCTTGCTTCCAGAAGTTGTGGGTGCTCCATCATGGGAAGTTTTGAACGATAACCATTTCCCCGAAATGGTATAGATCAGTGGTGGGTGAACCTATGGCACGCGTGCCAAAGGCGGCACTCAGAGCCCTCTCTGTGGGCACGCTCGCCATGCCCCGGAGATGGCAACCATCCCTCTTCAACCAGCCGCCCACTAATTCACCGAGGCCCCACGTGGCCAGATGCATCTCAGCACCCATGTGCTTGCTGGCCTTTGTGTGCAGGGACCAATGGTGTCAGGCAGCAGCCACCCCGGCCCCTGCCTCACCTTGCCCTGTGACAATGGCACCCCCACCCTGCCTCGCCTCATCCCACAGGACGAGCCTCCTGCCCACTGCCCCACCTGCCAGAGACCCCCTGGATCTCCCCAACCCTGCCTGGCCCCCACAGGCATCCCTCTCCACGAGCAACATCAAGGTGATCATGCCCACCTTGGCCACACCCACCCAGTCTGCCATGGCCACAGCCATGCCCATCCCGTAGGCCACGCCCACCTGGCACCCAGCGATAAATAAATGGGTTTTGGGTTGCAGTTTGAGCACTCGGTCTCTAAAAGGTTCGCCATCACTGGTATAGATTTTCAAACCATTGCTTGATAAATGAGTGGGAGAGCAAATATGATTTAAAAGATAGAAATGGAAACAGGATAACAGAGTTGGAGGTGTTCTAGTCAAACCCCTGCTCAGGCAGGAAACTCTATACATTCATTAGTGTTCCAGCTGGCTATTTTTTGTTTCTAATTTTTTCCCCTGCTACAATCCTAAAACATTTACTGGACAATGAATTTATGGGCTCAGGGTTATTAAAATTGATTTTTTGCATTATGAGAAACTGAATTTGTACTTTTCCTATTAAAAATAAAAAGTATTGCTCATTTTCAAATCTTTTTTTCTAAATTTAAATCATGTTTTTCTTTATTTCAAGGCTCTGAATAGTTCCGTGTTTAAATTGTCACTAGGCAGGCTTTTGAAGACACAAGGGTAGAAATTGCCTGCCTATATTCTGCCAGGTAATTTCTGACACCCAGATAGTGATTCCTAGTCTTGGTTTCCTGCGTAGATATTGACTAGATCAGCGGTTCTCAACCTTTTCCGGGGCTCGACCCTGGCCCGCATCGCGCATGTGCGGCATGACGGCCCGCATCGCAAAGGGAAAAAAATGGCGGACCAAAAAAAAATGGCCGACCAAAAAAAAACAACGGCGGGCCCGCATCGCGCATGCGTGGTGCGACGGCCCGCATCGCATAGGGGAAAAAATGGCCGACCAAAAAAAATGGCAGGCTCGCATCGCACATGCGCAGCACGATGGCCCGCATCGCAAAAGGGAAAAATGGCGGACCAAAAAAAAATGGCCGACCAAAAAAAATGGTGGACTGCGGTGTTTGGCGACCCCCGTGAAATGGTCGTTTGACCCCAAATGGGGTGACAACCCACAGGTTGAGAATCGCTGGACTAGATAGAACCAGGAAGACATATACCCATTGTGACACCTTTTTTTCCCAAATATTGCAGACATATAAAATATGTACAGCCGTGATTTACAAACATTCAGACATTACGTGGCCTTAATGTATAGAAATCATCTTTAATTTAAGGGTGTGAAATTGCCTAAAGTTCCAAATATTTATTAGGCTGCTTTGCCCACTTAGAATTGCTGTAGAGGATACACTAATCATGTTGAGCCTAAACAGTGTTACAGGTAATGATTCTTGCAGGCATATAAAGCAGGGGCCCCCAAGCTATGGGCCGCGGGCTGTTGATTACTGGGCTGTCGGAATGGCTGGCAAGTGTGTGCACCCCCACACTTGTGCTGGCGTTGCCGCGCAGGCACCAGTAACACCATTTGCACATACGTGGGGGTGCTAGCGGCCTGTTTACGCATGCATGCAGGCGCTAGTGGCCCGCAGGCGCATGGCCTGTTTGCATATGCTAGCACTGCCACTGTGCACACGCCCATTTGTGCATGTGCGCAGAGCCACATGTGCGCACACTTCCCTGCTCCTCCCTTCCCTTCCAGGCTTCCAAGCCAGAAAGGTTGGGGACCTCTTGATATAAAGCATTCTTTTAAAATAGGAATTGAAGAAGCTACAGTTTGTTTGGAAATGCCACTTACGTGTCAGGTTGTTATGGTGTGATTCCCAGTTAAATCCACTGCCTCTCCACACCCATGCCACCCGCTCGCATTTGAACTGCACTGGTTTGAGGGAGCCTCTGATCTATTTCATCTCTGTCAGAACTCAGGTGGCCTAGAAATGGCCATCATCTCTGCAGCAGTTGTTTGCCCTCCCTAAGCCCTCTTCCCAGCCAACAAAGAAACCTTGGCTATAAAGGCTGACGGACAGCTGGGGATGATGGGTGTTAGTGTGCAGGAGAGAGAGGGGGGGTCTCCATGTGTAGGAGGGAAGGAAGGATGTGTTTCATATGTGGAAATAAATCAGCTGGTAGTAGCTTAAAGCAGGGCTTTTCAACCTTTTCACCCATTGTACCACTTTTAGGATACGGCAACATCCGAGTACCACCAGTCGCTTAGCAAGGTGTCAAAAACTTGATGACCTCCCCCAAAAAAGGAAAAAAGTGATGAAGTACAGGTAGTCCTCAACTTACAACAGTTCGCTTAGTGACTGTTCGAAGTTACAAAGGCACTGAAAGAAGTACCCCCCAAGCCACAGCCGAGCAAGACACCTGCCCACCCACCCGCCCGCCCGCGTTCTTCCTCCTGTCCGAGGTTTTCATTGTTGTGAGCATTTCTGTTGAGGATTGGCAGCGGCGGTGGGGTGGGGGGGCATTTGGTTGTTTTTTTTTGTTGATCCAAGTTTTTTATTAATTTTCCAATACTGTGTTTACATATTTGAAAAGTAGCATGGCGGTTGAGCATCGTAATTCCATTACATTTAAATATCATCAGTACAAATCTCAAAGTATTTCAACAATAAAATTCCCTCTCTTTCCCCTATAAGATCTAATGTCACATTCAGATCAATACAGTTCTTATTCTATCAATCAAACAAAAAATATCTTTCTAATATTCATTAATAATCTTCAGTCTATACATATCTTGATTAATTTGACATTCCATCTTTTAGACAATAACCTAATAAGTTTTTCTTAAGTTTAATTTTGCATTAATATTTAAATTTAACGTTTAATCTTTATCATTTCCAGATTTTAAATGATCCCAGATTCTCAGTCTTCTCTTTCATATTTACGGCTAATAATTTTCTTTTCCTTTTTTCTACTTCTTTCCTTTCTTCCTTTCCAGAAAAAGAGAAAGCTAATATACAGATTTAATTATTAGTATTTATACTTCTAAGTTTTATTTAACCTGAATCTCAACTCATGACAATATCTTAAATTCAAGTCTTAATTATCTATAAACATTCAAACTTTTAGCAAATCAGTAACCTGGTAATTGATTTTCCCTTAATATTTTAATTTAACATTTAATATTTATCTTTTTTCCAAATTTTAATTAAACACGATTCCTTTGTCAAATTCCACATATGATCTACTATTTAAAATACAGACCTTATATGTAAAATCTATCATATATCTTTAACAAACTAATAAGACAATATAATATTCTTATTTCAATATTTATATTTCTAAATTTTATAAAACCATTTTTTTATCTCAAATCATTACAATATCTTATATTCAAAATACATATTCTATCCATTTAAATATATTCTATTTTAGATCTCATATATAGATTAAAACCCCAATCCCTTTCAGTCTAATTCTAGCTTTTTTCCTCTGCCAAATCATCTTTCGTATCTTCGCTTTTAAATCATCAAAAAAATCTCCTTGTATTGTTGTAACTATTGTTTGATATTGATAAAGGCGTTCAGTTGCTGTTTTCTTAAGAGGGCTAGCTGGTTTAACAGGTCGTCTCTTTATTTTTCCAGTTTGATGCAGTTGTCCCGAAGTATTTATCTTTCATCTTTTTTTTCTTTTTTGTCTTCAAATTCCTTCTGGTTTATAAGAAAAGTCCTTTCCTTGTTCTCTATTATCAGTTTCCTTCCCATGTTTTCCACAGTTTGTATTTGTTGAGTATCTAAGTTTTCTGTCATACCATTTGGTTGTTTCCCCTTTTCTATAGAATTCTGTATAGATGATTCTTTAGTTGAAGTCATAGTTTGAGCTTGCATACGGAGAGTTTGGATAATTGCTTTTAACATATAAAGAGTTTGTTCCTGTACTTCCTCTGTGTGAGAAATCCATTCCTGTTCTTCTTCCATTGTCGTATATTAGACTAAACAAAGAACTTACAATCAGAAAGTCCACCAAGTAAAAAGCTGAGCTGAGTTTCTTGCAGCTGGTACTTCAAGGTTACTTTGAATCTTATCTGTTTTTAAGGCAATCAACAAGTCTTTCTTTAAGAATAGCAGGTTACAGTCTCAAATTTAGCCAGCAAATGTCATCTCAGAGTTAGTTGAATCTTTTCAGTTTTCTTTTCCCCCTCTATTGTAAGGGGGAGAAAAAGAACCCAAATCTTCAATAATAGAGTAAAAATCAGAGAAGAAGAAAAAATAGAGAACATAAAGTTACAAATCTTATAATCCACCAGTTTTAAAAAATAGAATTCCAATTAGGATCCCAGTATTTTTCCCAACGTAAACTCCCAAGTGGTTGATAGTCGCTGTTTCTGGAGGGAGGGCTAAAATCCCCCTTCCCTCACCACAGGGGGGAAAGTACTTTAGCAGCTTATGCAGGTAATTAAGTAATTAGGATGTAAGAGAGGCAGATCTCACCCAATCCTTTCCACACTGCTTTGAAGTTGCCAGATGTTAATGTGACTTCGGCTGTTAGCAGCCTAGGGAGGAGCCATATTTCTATGGCCGGTCCTTTTGTCTGCCGGTTTGGAGGGAAATGCCAGGTCTTCAGGAAAGTTGCTGCTCTCCTTTGATCCAGCAAAAGCCCCTCCTTGCTGGTTGCCTCTCTGGGGTGATTTTCGGCCCTTTGCAGGGCCCCCCAGCGATGCAAAACTGAACGGGGGAGAAAGAGCAGATCTCCCAACCGTCCATGGCGGCTGTGTGATGAAACCGGAAGTGGGCATTTGGTTTTTATTCCCCCCATCTGCTGGGTGGTTGCAGCAGGTTTTGGTCACTTCACATGACCCTGGGACACTGTGACCATCATGAATCGGTTGCCAAGCATATGAATGTAAATCACAAGACCTTGGAGATGCTGCAACATTCCAGCTGATCGGCGTTTCTTCTGGTCTCAGCAGAAGCACCAGGATCAGCGCCAAGCTCCAGCTGGAGCCTGGCGCTGATCCTGGCGCTTCCGCTGAGCCCTGACAGCCTTGCAGCTCCAGCCATCTCTCACTCAGGCTTGTGCGGTGCTGCCACCGGTTCAGCTCATTCCCTTCCCCCACTACTTTTCTAGGATGGTCGCGCACCACCTGCCAGGTGCCAATGTATCACAGGTGGTACCTGTACCACTGGTTGAAAAGCCCTGATCTAACTTATAAAATCAAATGATAATGATAGTTCTTGAACAAGCATTCTTGAGGATAATCCAAGTAAGGAATTTATGGAAGTAGTTCATTCTGCTTGTTTTGACTTTATTTACTGTATTGGTATCTAAGAGAAGCCATGTGTTTTATGCACAACTGGGACAAACCTGAAGCTGCTTGAGGGTAGAGTCAATCGGTGGACTTATTAGGATCCCTTGAAGAAGCATAGCTTCCCTCTTGATTTCCAGTTCCCTTTCCAATTGCTGGAACAACCCACTTGGTGAGGTGTTCTCTCAACACGGAGAAGTAAAACATTATAGTTGAATGCCATTTGATTTTGCAAAGTTGCTTTGCCATGGTGGAAATGTTCCTTGCATTATATAGGGATGTGCAAAATGACACACAAGTCCAGGCTTGACAACTTGATACTAGACTAGTACATTCTGCGGGAGACACCAACATCCAGCCGAGGGATCCAAAACTGCCAAAATGCAGTAAAGGCTGTAACCCTTTTGTGGTAGGCATTGTTTTCCTATTTCTGGGCTTTTTGAAAATCTCTCATGATGCTGTACTAATTTGCAGAGTGATTTCTAATGTATTCTTACACAAAGAATACAAACTTGAAATGTTAAATAAAAAATAATGAACAATAGTATGATCCATCTTTTATCGTTCTTTATCAGATGCCTTTGTTCCTAAGTGCATATTATTCCAAATCGACAGACAACTTTGTTTTTGTTTTGTTTTTTCTGCTAGGACCTGTGACAGTCTACAAAAGGAAAACGAACTAGGGATCCTAGAGTTGTGTGTCTTTTGCTGATGAAGCTCCATCCCTGCAACTCATCAGAACATCAGGCAAGGTCTGCAAACAAATTCACGGGACAGGTTGATAGCAGATATTAAACATTTTTTAAATACCACAATTTCAGGAAAGGAAATAAGTAAAAATAGTGAAGGACAAATATCCCTTGCATGTTATAATGGGATAGAATAATGGCTTTCAAACGGTATGTGCATGGAAAATATATTTATTTATTTAATACTTGTATAGCTGATTTAGACCGTTTTTCACACCTATGACTGTTGCAGCAGCCCCATGGTTATGTGATTTACATTCACATGCTTGACAACAGACTCATGTTTATGACGGTTGCCGTGTACCTGGGTCACACGATGACAGTTTGCAACCTTCTGAGCATCAAAGTTAATGAAGAAGCCAGATTCACTCAACAACTGTTTTAATAGCTTAACAACTGCACTGATTCCCTTAAGAACTGTGGCAAGAAAGACGAAATTGAGGCCAAATTCACTTAATTGTAACCATATGTCGAGAATTACCTGTATAGCTTGGGAAAACATAATGGTAACATGGGGACAATCCAATCTTCAGCATATCTAGCAACTCTTGAGGCCTCTGATCAGAAGACTTCATGTGGGTGGACGCCAAGAATGTGCATGCCGTCCGTCTGGTTCAGATGTGCCACAAGTACCCAGAATGTCCTAGTCTGCATGGTCCTGGGTGGGTGGGGAAATACCGTCATGGCTCCATCAGAGCCTGGTTTGGAGGAGGAGTTGGAACTGGGACCATCCAACAAGGGATGACATGTCTCCCTTGGCATGTTTGGGGAGGCCAGCGGTTGAGGATGATGCTGTCCTGGGCCCCTCAGGCATTGGGAGGAGGTGGTCGACCAGACGGACAGCTGCCTGCCTACACAGGAGAGGATTGACAGCCGACAGGCAGTCGTGCTGATAAAACATATCTGATGAGGAACAGCTGCTTCCTCCAATCCAAGGGCCAGAAGAGAGGAGCGGAGGCAACCTCAGAGAAGGGCTGCAAGGCTACACCCCCTCCTCACAAGGAACACAACTTAAGGAGAAGCCATGCTGAGTTAGTCTTTGCCAGAGATGTTTGTTTTGGATTACACTCCAAAACACGCTTTGATTTGCTTTTGAGGACTGCCATTTTGTCTTACCCCAGGTGGCTGCCTTCAGGGAATTGTGGGGTGGAGCCTCACCAGTTGTTGGAGGGCTGTTTGTTGAACACTTCTTGAGGGCAATAAAGGACTCTCTAAAGACCTGCCTTGCTTTGACCACCTGGGTCAGAACACAGCGTAACAAAATTGACAAAAGGGGGTCTGAATACTTTGTGGTGTGTGTGGTGTCGAAATTTATAAATTGTGTACCTCCTTTGCAAGGGGTGAGGAATTATTAGCCTTGAAATACATTTATCAGTATTCAACTAGGTGGGACAATTCATGTATACGTTTGTCTTGTCTTGTTCATGCATCTTTTTTTTTTTTGGTGTAATCTTGTTTAGCTATTTTTTTGTTATTTCGGGGGAGTTTGTATTTTACTTTTGAATAAAAAATTGAGTACAGGAAGAAAGTTCAAAATAATAATATTGAAGGAATGAAAATCAGGGGTATTAGCAAGATTTGATTAATTGCTGTTAATATAGTTTTTTTCGTATCTAGGCAATGCAATTTTTCATGAATCTTTTATATCATCATTTGTAAATCTGTATTTGGGGTTCTGCTTGGCTGGGGCCTAGTGATCTGTGGATTTAATTTTTTTAAAAAAGTTTCAAATTACCATTGCTTTGGCTCTTATTTTAGAGGATTCGTTTTTTTCTAGAAGGCTACTTTTCTTATCTTGATATAGTAGGGTTTCAGCAGCTCTAAACTATGCCAATATTTTCTTGCTGGATTTTTTGTTTAGGCAGTGATTGCTTGCTCCTTGGCTCCCAGACGTTTCGTTACCAAATTTGGTAACAACTTTCAGTGGGGTTTTTTTGGGGTGTTTTGTTTGTTTATATCGGTCCTGGGTGGTGGCCATTTGGTCTTATAACTGGTTGACTCACAGGACTGGTTAATTCACAAGGCTGGTTCTGGTTTTGTGACCTCTGATTGGTTGCTGTGAGGTGCAAAATTCAGCTGAGGTTGGTTGTTTCTGTCGTTGATTGGTGATTCGGATAGTCTGCTTCCTTATTGGTTTGTATGCTGGCTCTACGTCAATGTGTTTGTTGATGGACCCATTGGTAGAACGCCAGGTTTCAATAAACCTGATGGGTTTTGATGTGACCCATGACTTCAGCCTTGTCCCAGTTAGCAATAGCAATAGACTTATATACTGCTTCAGAGTTTTACAGCCCTAAGCGGTTTAGTGTCAGCCTATTGCCCCCCACAATCTGACCTCGGAAGGATGGGAGGCTGAGTCAACCTTGAGCAGGTGAGACTCAAACTGCCAAACCGCTAGCAGTGGGCAGTCAGCAGAATTAGCCTGCAGTACTGCATTCTAACCACTGCCCCACCACGGCTCTTAGTTGAACCAGTGTTGTTTGTTGTCGGTGTGACTGGCAATCAAGGACTTCAGGTCACGCTGTCTTGACAGCCAGCTGGTGTTCATGGATTTTGGTTTTTAGCTGTCAACCTGCCTGCCTGACGTAGAACTGGATTTTTTTTTTAAATCTTGAGAATGAAAAAATGCGTTGAACGTCGTTGTCTTTTCTCCCAACTGTGCAATACGTGTTGGTAGACACAATCCACTGTTCATTTGTGAACATTGTGCTGAGCAAAATAGTATCCATAAAAAATATTGGCAATTTTAAAACAGGAGAGTTCTAGACTGCAATACCAACTGTATACTTGAGTTCTATAACACAAAGAAAGGTTTTTTCCCCCTCCCTGAACTTCTAAACTCTTTTGATCACCAGAAATAACCAAAATAGTGGTGCCTTTTGAGAGAGCTGTTTCAAAACATCGTACAATGGCAACTGCAAAGGGTTTGTCATTTTATAAAAGCTTTATGATTAATTGTATTATTTTAAATGCTATTTTTCTTTTAGTAAACATTGAAAATGTGATTAGCTTGAAATAAATCACAACAAATCTATTATTATTATGGCAAATAATGTAGACAATTACTGAAAGCTCTGCTAATACCGCAAATTGCTGTTACACATTAATATAAATTAATTGCTGCTTTGGATGAGTCCTGAAGTATCTGATTGTTTTCCATTTCCAGCTCTAGAATAGACGTAAAGTGTTTTATTACAGCACTATTTCAAAGATGTTTAATGAAAGCCAAAACAAAGTTAGAATATGCAGAAATTTCACACCACTACAGAAGAAAAACGAGGCAATTGATTGCACTGCTGCAGGCAATTAGTGCCATATATTTGAAAACCAAATAGAAATCTATTTTCTTTTTATTATATCTGTGTCCCTGCATCACTGAAAGTGCACCAACTGAATAAAGATTATTTGCTTCTTTAAAAAGAAGGGTAAAAACTGTAACCACAATATACCCCTCTTGAATTAATGCTGTCATCTTGTCTTCTCTGGATCCTCTACATACAGTAGTGGCCAAAATTGTGGAAACCTTTTGGGAAAAGTGTACAATAGAAATGCCACCTTTGGTTAAGTTTCCACCCATTTTTCTTCTAATTTCTGTATAACTGTAGCCTTGTTCGCTTAATAATACTATTTTACGTCGCTTTCTGGGCAACCAGTCAACTCTTTGCACCTTTACCTTAATTTTATTACATTTTACAAGCTCACTAAATGAAAGAACACAAAAAAACCCAGCCAACTTAATAGCGATCACATAACACACTGACCGATGTCCTCCTCTCAGCTTCAATACATGACATAAATCACTGAATCCTACTGTGATCTGATTGGCTCATTGCCAAAACAAGATGACACCTGATTGGCTCTCTAAACACTCATGCTCATTGGCTACAATTGGATAACGGAAAGCTACCTGATACCAACCTAAGCAAATTGTGCTTCCTTTTTCTGGTTATTTGGCTATAGCTTTTCATAGAATACAGTACAGATAATTGAACAAAATATGTTGCATTACATTCTCGATTAAATTTTTTTTCCATTGATATATAATTTTATGGTACTACTCCCCCCCAAAAAAAGTGGTGTTATTAGCCATCAAACTTCAAAAATACACTTTTCCCAAAAGGTTTCCACAATTTTGGCCATTATTGTAATCAATTCTGCGGCAGTAGAGAACCACACACACACACACACACACACCAGGCTTTGTTGTAGCTACCGAACCCGTTTTAGACACTTAAAAAAAAATCCCGATTCCCTTGCAACAGGAGCAGAGCCTCAGAGTGGCAATACTGATTCTCAAGTTCCTAGACATTTCTTTCCAGTTATTCCAGCCATTAGTTCACAGTTCAAAAGATTCCCAAAGTAAGCTATTAGCTGGCCATATATTGTATGTATATTTGGAGAAAGCAATTGCAATGTTAGTGGGAAAGATTTGCTACACCTTGACAAATAGGGAGAAATAACCACAGGTAACCTTTTGTTATCATAGAAGATGCCTCCGAGATATCATGTAGAGGTAGTCCTCAAATTACAAGCACAACTGAGCCCCAAATTTCTCTTACTAAGTCAAGACAGTTGCTTTGCCCCATTTTACGACCTTTCTTGCCAGAGTTGTTAACTGAATCACTGCAGTTGTTAAGTTAGTAACACAGTTGTTAAGGGAATCTGGCTTCTCCATTTGACTTTGCTTGTCAGAAAGTCGCAAAAACGACTCTGGGACACTACAACCGTCATAAAGATGAGTCTGAGCACCTGAATTCTGATCACCTGGCTGTGAGGATGCTGCAATGGTAGTCAGTGTGAAAAACGGTCATAATTTAACATTTTTCAGTGCCACTGTTAATGTCCAAACAGTCACTAAATGAACTGTTTTAAGTTGAGGACTACTTGTACGGCATCCTTAATTATTCTCTGGGTCGTGAATTGCCACGCATGTACATTTGCAGCTTTTTCCTATTATCTTTCAAGTACTGTCCCGTATTTGAACTGTCTATTGGAGATTTCAGTGGTCACAGATCAGTTTAATCTATCAATATTATCATTATTATTACATTTAGCTGTTAAATGACATAAAGACTATTCCAGGGGTAGGCAACCTTGGCTCTTTTATGACTTGTGGACTTCAACTCCCAGAATTCCTGAGCCAGCATGGTTCAGCTTGGAAAACTCTCCCTTTCCCCTCAGCATGGCTGGCTCAGGAATTCTGGGAGTTGAAGTCCACAAGTCATAAAAGAGCCAAGGTTGCCTACCCCTGGACTATTCGATCCAACCGTTCTGGCTAGTCTCAATTTAGTATCTGTATTATTTATATTTAAGCAATATGTTCTATATTACTATGGCAATATGCTTGTTCTGCACTGATTCTACAATATGGGAAGGAATCTAAGTATGGGAGAAAGGGTGAGAAACAATTGTTTTAAATAATACAGCTGTATCTGAACAGATATCCAACTTAGTTGCACTGAAACATCCCCTTCTGCTCAGATGGGGAACACAGTGGGGTTCAGCTTATAAAAATCAGATGGACTTGAGACAGAGGACCATAGGGTTTTTTTTAAAAACTCCATTTGGTTATTAGCCATGTTTTTCTTCTCTTTTCTTTATGTATTAGAAAAACAATACTTCTGCAGAAGGCTTATCGTGAAACATTAGAAATTGTGAATGAAAAGTGAAAGGTGGGCACAGAACTGCTAAAGAAACAAGGCAGAAATAACTGCAAAATATGTGAGCGTTACTCAGAAGCACCTCTGACACCAAAGGATTTTATACATTCTCTGACCCTGCCCTATTGCTTTAGCATCTGCAACCTATAAAATTGACAATTCATCAAATGTCTTCAGCTTCTTCAACGCTTTCATTGTTCCGGTGTCCTCGGACATTGCTTTTGGTCAGGGTGTGCAGCACCTGACGAATCAGCGAATCAAAAACGTGTGCAGGTAGATTTCTCTTTCAATCCATTCAATAAAGTGAGACACGTTACTATAAACTCCAGGACCCATAACTTTGGAAAAACAGACTGAGCCCCAAGAAGTCAAACCAAATAACGTCCAGCGTCCAGCCGGCTGCTCACACACAAGAGGTCCTCCGCTATCACCCTGTAGGAATATGGATATTATTTTAGTTTAAGATAACTTAGATTAGACTCTAATCATTGTTAACAGTGATGGCTTCTGGATGGTTCTTATTAACTAACAGAAAAAAAGGCATTTGCTACTGAAAGGAAACTGATTTCTGGCTGTGTCTTGATAAACCTTAGTCCCTGGATAATTCTGGGCTGTCACAATAGCAAAATGATGACTGCTTTGGAACAATTAGTTGGACTTCTATAAGAGGTTCCCTTATGTACATCAATGCTGCAAATACATCTGGAATATTATGAGCAGTTCTTGTGGCTGCTCCTGAAAACGGATATAGTGGAGCGAGAGAATGTTTACTGGGGGGGACATTAAGACGATTCAGAGGCTGGAGCAGTTTGGAGAAGGAGGAAAAGTGACAATGCTCAGGGCTTTTTATTTCAGAAAGATAAAAAAAGAGGATATGAAGGATTGAGGTGTACAAAATTATGCATGGTATGGTTAAAGTGGACAAGGAGAAGCTATTCCTCCATTCACAAAACTCTCAGAATCAGGAATAATCCAATAAAATTGAATCCTGGAAGAATTAAAAGACATTTTAAAAAAAAGAGTTTGGGTGGGGGCCGGTTGCTCATAATTAAAATTTGAGATCCACTGCCATGGTGTGACACTGGCTAACAGCATGGTTGGATTCAAAAAAACGGACTGGATCGATTTGTTGACATCATGGGAGTCCGTGGCTATTAGCCTTGCTGGCAGGGTGTGATTGCCACCAAAACCCACCAGCTGGGAAACTAATAGGCTACTTTGTGCAGTTGTTTGGCCACCATGAAAACAGACTGCTAGACTAGCTGAGTCAGGAGCCTGACCTAGCAGAGCACGGCTTATGTTCTTATGAACAAATTCTGACTAATTGCAGCTTTTACTTTCAAAATAACAGTTGGAAGGAACCTTGTAGGTCATCTAGTCCAACTCCCCCACTCAAGCAGGAGACCCTATACCATTTCTGACAAGTGGTTGTCTCTTCTTGAAAGTCTCCAGTGATGGGGCATACACAACCTCTGAAGGCAAGCTGTTCTATTGGTTGATTGTTCTCACTGTCAGAAAATTTCTCCTTATTTCTAGGTTGAATTCCTTCTTGATCAATTTCCATCTATTGTCTGGACTTCGGGTGCTTTGAAAAATAGGTGACAGCCCCACAAGTATTGGAACACTGCTATCATGTTACCCCTTGATCCTTCTCTTCACTAGACTAGCCATGCCCAGTTCTTGCAACTGTTCTTCATATGTTTTAGCTTCCAGGCCCCTAATCAACTTTGTCGTCCTTCTCTACACTCTTTCTAAAGTCTCAACATCTTTTTTATAGTGTGACCAAAACTGAATGCAGTATTCTAGGTGTAGCCTTACTAAGGCTTTATAGAGCAGTACTAGTACCTCAAATGATCTTGATTCAATTCCTCTGTTAATGCAACTTAGGATTCCATTGGCTTTTTTAGCTGCTGCTGCATACTGCTGGCTCATATTTAATTGATCGTCCACTAGGACGCCAAGATCCTTCTCACAGTTACTGCTATTAAGCCTGGTTTCCACCTAATCTTACGTGTACTTTTGTTTTTTCTTGCTTAACCTATCTAGGCCACAGGTCGGCAACCCATGGCTTCGGAGCCACATGTGGCTCTTTGAGCCTTCCCCTGCGGCTCCCAGCCTCCTCTGCCATTTGCAGAGAGACAGAGAGGGGCACTTGCGCTTCCCTTCTCTCTCTCTCTCTCTCTCTCTCTCTCTCTCTCTCTCTCTGTGTGTGTGTGTGTGTGTGCTGTTCAACGAGCTGACAAGCTTACTGGGCAGGACTCCTGCCTTGGTTGCGTCTCAGCAGGAAGGGCAGGAGAGAACTAGCTAGCCCAGCTATGCTGACTCAGGAATTCTGGGAGTTGAAGTCCATGAGTCATAAAAGAGCCACAGTTGCCTATCCCTGAGCTCGCCCAATAAGAATGTGTGTCAGCTTGTTGGAGAACAGCTTGAAGCCAGCTTGCCAGGTGAGCAGAAGATCGGAGAGAGGGAAAGAGAGGGGGGAGAGAGAGAAAGAGAGGGAGAGAGAGACAAAGAGAGGAAAGGGAGAGGGGGAGAGGAAAGAAAGAGGGAGAGAAAGAGGAAAGGGAGAGAGAGGGCGAGAAAGAGACAGAGAAAGAGGGAGGGGGAAAAGAGAAAGGGGAGAAGCACAAGTGCCTCTCTTTCTCTCTCTCTCTCTCTCTCACACACACACACTGAGTGGGGGAAGAGGACTGGCAGACCAAGGGCAGAAAGAGAGAGGGAGAAAGAGACACAGAGAGAGACCCTTTTGACATCTAAAAGGATATATGCAGTGTTATCTTCATTTTAGATATCAAAAGGCTTTTGCAGCTCCCAGTGTTTTCGGTGGGAAACGGGGCGAAGTGGCTCTTCGAGTGTTTTGGGTTGCCTACCCATGATCTAGGCTGTTGGCAATTCTTACCAGTTTAATATCTGCACATTTGGTAAGTGCCCCTTCTAATCCCTCATTTAAGTCATTTATGAAGACTTGGATCAGATAGAAGAATAACCTCAAATTGCATTACAGTCAATAACCTACAAGAAGAACAATCTCATAAAGAAAGCATTACTGTAATCCAATGCTTCTCAACTGGTTTGGGGAATTCTGAAGATTGAAGTCCACCCATCTGAAAGTTACCACCGTTGAGAAACACTGATGTGATCTAGTATTACTACAACAGTAGGCTGATCTGGTCTGGAAAAGGCATAACGGATGTACCAGTCAAAGCCAACAATCATTACAGATACTCCCACTGGCCCAGCTCACTATGGAAGTGATCACCAGGAGAGGTGATCAACCTGATGTTTTTCCACTGTACTAGTTAGCAGAATCCTTCTAGGACTGTGACTGCAAGCTGATCTCAAAAAGATTTCAAAAGCATTACTACTATATTTTATTTGAACAATTTATTCTCTGTACGCATTTATTCTCTGAAATTTGTGATACACGTTCTTCAAATACAATACTCAGAAAGGAAAGGAAAAACTATGGGAAATTTTCTTGCCAACATCCAAAAAAATCCTAAAACAAGCAAAGAAAGAGGGGGGAGGGAGGGAAGGAAGGAAGGAAGGAAGGAAGGAAGGAAGGAAGGAAGGAAGGAAGGAAGGAAGGAAGGAAGGAAGGAACTTGATTAGCAAAAAATCTGAAAATCTGGCTTTTAAACGTTTGTCTACAAAAAGTGTGGACTTTCGGTTTCCCTTTGGGAACAGCCTTACCATGCAAGAATCCACAGTTCCAGACTCGTAGCCTGCACATAACATCCTGACTGTGATGGTCTTCATGTCAAAGTAAGACTGACATTGGTCCAAAGAAATAATGCGCACTTCCCCTTCCTGCAGTTTGAAGGGCACTAAGCAGAAGGAAAAAACACAATTGGGTCAGAATCTACAGCTCCATAAGATAGGTAGGTAGGTAGGTAGGTAGGTAAGTAGATGCAGACAGATGATAGATGATAAAATAGACAGACAGATAGCTAGATGATAGAGACAGACAGACAGAGACAGAAAGATAAATGATAGATATAGATTGATAGACAGACAGATAGATGATATAGATTGATAGACAGACAGATGATAGATATTGATAGACAGATTATAGATAGACAACCGATAGATGATAGACAGATAATAGACAGACAGACAGATAGATGATAGATAAATAGATAAGATAGATAGACAGACCGACCGACCTTTTTATGTCATTTTTTACTGTGGGCACATTGGCACACATTAAAAATGAATTTTTTCTGCTTGCTCTCAAAAGTGTACACATACATAACACACATTTAAACATGCTATATACAACACACATATATATACCTACACCCTTACATATAAATATGAATCACTGTCCATCTTGAATGTGTAGCAGAAAGAGGAAGCTTGAGAGTTCACAAGGTTAATACTGTAAGGAACAAAGCTGCAACTGAATCTGGATGTTCTGCTTCAGATACCACGGAGCCCCCTCCTCCCAGAAGGTAACAAAGAAAACAGGTCGTGAAGAGGGTGTGTGGTGTCCCAGACAATCTTGCGGGCCCTGCTCAAACAACACTTCTGTGCTATGTCCTGGATGGAAGGGAGGGAACTGCCAATGATCTTTTCGGCCATCCTCACCACTCTCTGAAGCAGGGATGCTTCCAAACCAGACTGTGATGCTGTATGACAGGATGCTCTCAATCATCCCCCGGTAGAAAGTGGTCAGGACAGGGGAAGGAAGATGTGCTTTTCTCATGCGATGCAGAAAATGCAGGCGCTGCTGTGTTCACTTCACCAGTGTCTCACTGTTGAGCGACCAAATCTTAACTCTACACTCAGAAATCTGATCTCCACAGGTGAATTATTAATATACAGAGGAGTGTGGCTGTGCCTGCCTTTTCTGAAACTGACAATGTTCTCTTTAGTAATGTTTACAAGTAGGCTGTTTTAAATGAGGCCACCTGCCCGGTCAAAGCTTCATCCTTTGTGCACTGACATCACACGTGGTGCATCACAAAGTTCCACCCATAATCTCAGCCTTCTGTTCCATCCCTCTCCTTGGTGGACATTTGCATATATTCATATTGCGATTTTTTTATGTCCTAGTTTTTGAACAGTAAAAACTAACATACGTTCTGATACTTTGTTTAACGCAACGGAAGGGTTTTCATTTGTTGCTTCAAATGCAACAGTGCTTGTAGACCCACTACCTTCTTATTGTTCACAGGAAACGGGGGGACTGGCAATTATAGTGACTAAACCAGGGGTAGGCAACCTTGGCTTTTATGACTGGTGGACTTCAACTCCCAGAATTCCTGAGCCGGCCTGGCTCAGCTTGGAAACCTCTCCCTTTCCCCTCAGCATAGGTGGCTCAGGAATTCTGGGAGTTGAAGTCCACGAGTCATAAAAGAGCCAAGGCTGCCTACCTCTGGACTAAACCAACTATGGTAAAAGAGAAACAGATTTGCAAGAGAACAAGGATACGCGACATTTACTTTTGTTGCCTATGTGTCCCCAGCCGGTGATGTAGCAATAGGTATTTGGCTTAACCAGCTGCTCCCTGGTGGGAAGGCAAACGGGTCGGACGTAGCTGGTCTCATTGATGTCTTCACTGAGCTCCACAATGCTGATGTCGTAGTCCACCACCGCACGGTTGTAACGAGGGTGCAGAATAATTGTTTTCACCTGGCGGATTTGCATGAAGGCTGAAGGATGGTCCAAATTGTTGATGCCAAAAACTACTTTCCATACCTTTGGATTTTTTCTCCTTGGGAAAAAGGAAGGTGTAAGATACCAGTGAAGATTCTAAATCTCTCTACTATAAGTCATTTATGTACTTACTCTCCCTGCTGGATGCACACCAACTACAGGAAGTCCTCGACTTACGACAATTGCGCCCCAAATTTCTGTTGTCAAGTGTTAAGTGAGTTTTTCCCCTTTTTATGACCTTTCTTGCCTCTGTTGTTACTGCAGTTGATAAGTTAGTAACCTGATTGTTAAGTGAATCTGGCTTCCTCATTGACTTTGCTTGTCAGTTGGTAAGTTATTAAGCCTAGCTCTAATTCTAAGAGTAAAACGTAAGAAGGAAAATGGCTGCATCTCCATATGCTGTCAAAGCAAGAACATCCAATGTTAGCAGCTTTGACACAAAGCTTTAATCATGTCAACCAGCTTAGAATCCTCTCTCTAATTACAATGCCCATCCTATTTCTGAAGCATTCTCAGCACTACTCACCCTTCAAAGCAGTGTGCCACTGTTAAGACCCATTTCTTTGCTATGAGAACACAGCCACAGATATGCCCACTGGGCTCGCTCTGGAGCGAGCACTGCCATGGCCAACGTCCTGAGCGACTGGTCCTGCCACCAAGGATCCTCTTGCTCATCCGAGCTGCAGGGCGACGGCCACAATCTTTTAGGAAAAAGATCAGCTGGTAAGTAGGGGAAAAGTGACTCATTTTCTGGAAAGCTTTAGCACCTATTCCACAACAATCTCATAAGAAGTAGTACACCTGGAGACACAGTAAATGTACAAAATCTGCAATATCATTAAACTTAAATGACACTAACAATGTTAGTGAGTCCCCTGGACTGCCAGGCGATCAAACCGGTCAGTCCTAGAGGAGATCAACCCTGACTGCTCTTTAGAAGGCCAGATCCTGAAGTCGAAACTCAAGTACTTTGGCCACCTATTGAGAAGGAAGGACTCACTGGAGAAGAGCCTAATGCTGGGAAGGATTGAGGGCAATAGAAGAAGGGGACGACAGAGAATGAGGGGGCTGGATGGAGTCACTGAAGCAGTAGGCGTGAGCTTAAATGGACCCCAGAAGATGGTAGAGGACAGGAAGGCCTGGAGGAACATTGTCCATGGGGTCGCAAGGGGTCAGACACGACTTCGCAACTAACAACAACAACAATGTAAGAAAATTCCTGATTAGGTCAAATTGTGGGCAACTTTGCTGCACTGAGCTGGAGGCTGGAGTAGAAAGCTTCTAAGGTCCCTTCCAATTCTATAGCTCTGTTAGCCTAACTAAACTTGCAGATAAGGTGCTTTGGAGCCTCAATGAAGTAACCCAACCTCATTTATTTGTCTAAGCAAGTTCTTTGCTTCCTTAAAAAAGAAGAACAAGGCACAGCCAACAGTGTTTTGAGGTTTGCAAAACTACAAAGAGTGATAAAAATGCCAAGCAAAGAAAAAAAATCCAATCCAAAATATGAAAAATGATGGAAGGAAGTGAATAGAATGGAGAATGGCTGTAAAAAAAAACTCCACACTAAACGTTTTTGTAAGCTCAGTCTAACAGATTTACAAAGCTGAGAGGGATCTTGGAGGTCTTCCTAGTCCACAGGTCGGCAACCTGCTGCTCCAGAGCCGCATGCAGCTGTTTGAGCCTTCCCCTATGGCTCCCAGCCTCCTCTGCCATTTGCAGAGAGAGAGAGAGACAGAGAGAGGCAATTGCGCTTCCCTTCTCTATGTGTGTGTCTCTGTGTGTGTGTGTGTGTAAAAGAGAGTGCACTCACAGTGTTCTCCGAGGAGCTGAAAAGCTTATTGGGCGAAGCTCCTCCCTTTGCTGCGTCTCTGCAGGAAGCAGGAAGGGCAGGAGAGAGCTAGCTAGCCCAGCTATGCTGACTCAGGAATTCTGGGAGTTGCAAGTCCATGAGTCATAAAAGAGCCGAGGTTGCCTACCCCTGAGCTTGTTGGAGAACAGCTTGAAGCCAGCTTGCCAGGTGAGCAGAAGATCGGAGAGAGAGAGAAAGGGGGGGAGAGAAAGAGAGAGAGAGAGAAAGGGGGGAGAGAAAGAGAGAGAGAGAGAGAGAGAGAGAGAGAGAGGGAGAGAGGGAGAGAGGGAGAGAGGGAGAAAGAAAGAGAGTGGGGGGAAGAGGACTGGCAGACCAAGGGCAGAAAGAGAGAGAGGGAGGGAAAGAGAAAGAGGGAGGGACCCCTTTGATATATAAAATGAAGATAACACTGCATATATCCTTTTTTACCTTCATACACACACACACACCTATAATAAAGGCAAAAAAGGATATATGCAGTGTTATCTTCATTTTAGGTATCAAAAGGGTTTTGCGGTTCCCGGTGTTTTGTTTTAGGTGGGAAACGGGTCCAAGTGTCTCTTTGAGTGTTTTGGGTTGCCTACCCCTGTCCTAGTCCAACCCCCTGCTCAAGCAGGAGACCTTACTTACACCATTCTGGTTCTTGCCTTAATATTTTGTTTATGGGCTTCTGGAAGGCATAACTTTTCCATTCAGAAAGTAAAATGCTGCCCCTTGATAAAGATTCCACTTTTATTCTCCCCAACGGATTGTTGTTTTTTTTAAACTCTCAAGAATGAGTGGATAATTTGGAAGTATCTAATTTACTCCTTCATGCTTCTATGAGTTATGATCTTACCTTCTTTGGCACACAGGAGAGAAACCACATTCTTGCTTTTACATGGTAACCTAGATATAGAAACAACAGCTTAACGAGGCTCAAGTTTTATCAGCATAATGTAGAAATGCAGGAATCATATCCACTGGAAAAACTTTTATTATCTTTTATCCGTATCATTAAAATACGTGCTTGGAACCTAGAGGACACTTGATTTCTAAAGGCAGTTACTTTGATGTTTCATTTATTCCTCTCAACAGTCTTCAGGAATGGCATCGGACCCTACATGGCATCGGACCAGGTTACTTACGGGACCGTCTGCTGCCCCATGAAACCCAGCGACCGGTTAGGGCCCACAGAGTCGGCCTTCTCCAGGTCCCGTCAACCAGACAGTGTCGCCTGGCGGGGCCTAGGGGAAGAGCCTTCTCTGTTGCGGCCCCGGCCCTCTGGAATCAACTCCCCCCGGAGATCCGTATCGCCCCCACCCTCTCCCCCTTTCGTAAACTGCTCAAAACACATCTTTGCCGACAGGCCTGGGGCAGTTGACACCTGGCCCCAGCCAGTGTATGTATGTTTGCATGTCTGTTTTTTGGATGATTGATTTTTTAATCACGGGTTTTATAATGTATTTTATACTAGATTTCTTCATGTTAGCATTCATGTTGTGAGCCGCCCTGAGTTCTTGGAATAGGGCGGCATAGAAATCTAATAAATAAATAAAATAAATAAATAATAAACTAGATCAACTATCAGCTAAAAACCAAAGCCGAATGGGTTTTTCTATTAATTGTAAGTGGGACTCAGTCAAAGTACAAATGTCCTCGACTTACAAACAGTCCCTTTAGTGACCATTCAAAGTTACAACAGCACTGGAAAATGTGACATGACTGTTTTTTCAGTTACAACCTTTGCAGCATCCCCACGATCACGTGATTAAAATTCGGACGCTTGGCCATAGGTTCCCATTGATGATGGTTGCTTTGTCCCGGGGTCATGTGATCCCCCCTGACAAGCAAACTCAGTGGGAAAGCCAGAATCACTTAACAACCAGGCTACTAACTTAACAACTTGAAGCGATTCACTTAACAACAGTGGCAAGGAAGGTCGTAAAATGCAAAACTCACTTAACAAATGTCTCACTTAATTAACAACAGAAATTGTGGGCTCAACTGTGGCCGTAAATCTGTTTCCTTTTTATGCACGGACTGCCTACAAATGGAGAGGGCTTCTGTGCAATTGGGAACCCACGCTGAATACCTACAGATCACAACGGGGAGTATCACACCCGAAAGGGTGTTAAAACAATTTGAATTGTGAGTAAACAATTCAAAGTGCTGGTTATTACCTATAAAGCCCTTTATGGCATGGGACCAGGATACTTACGGGACCGTCTTTTGCCACATACTTCCCTACGACCGGTGAGAGCACACAGGGTCGGCCTCCTCCAGGTCCCGTCAGCGAAACAATGTCGGCTGGCGGGCCCTAGGGGGAGGGCTTTCTCTGTTGTGGCGCCCGCCCTCTCGAACCAACTGCCTCCTGAAGTCCGCGTTTCTCCCACGCTCCTGGCCTTCCGTAAAAAACTTAAAACTTACCTCTGCCGGCAAGCCTGGGGATGATTGTGGATTGAATGGTGAACATGAGTGGGTGTTAGTTTGCTTTTAGATATTTCTGTTTGGACTTGTATTAAAATTTGATGTTTTATATACATGTTGTTAGCCGCTCCGAGTCTCTGGAGAGGAGCGGCATACAAGCCCGAATAAAATAAATAAATAAGCCTATTTATATCGTCTATGGTAGTGCAGTGTTCACAATGAAGTATTGCGGGCTAGCTCTGCCTCACAGCCTGGAGTTCAATCCTGACTGGGCTCAAGGGTGACTCAGCTTTCCATTCTTCTTCTGAGGTCAGTAAAATGAGGGCCCAGATTGTTGGGGGGAGGGGGGGGCAAGAGGCTGACTCTGTAAACCGCTGAGAGAGGCCTTTAAAGCACTGTGAAGCAGTATATAAGTCTAAGTGCTATTGCTATTATATGCAACATCCCAGTTCTTGTTGTTAGGAAATCTGAGTTCTATCGTATGTGCATAGGCTAAAGAAATTAACTTTGAGGGACAGAAGGAAGAACCACTTCAAAGACAATGGTTAGATAAAAGAAGTTTTAATCTGGAGGAGAAATATAATTTGAGAAAGCTTCAGATGTTGACCCTCCCTAGTTCTTATGAAGATAAAAGAGAGGGAGGGGAAAATGTATTCAGACTTGCAGGATTCTGTCACTTCAACCTTACAATAAAAGTAGCATCACCATTCATAATGTTTTCTCTAGTCCAGGGGTAGGCAACCTTGGCTCTTTTATGACTCGTGGACTTCAAGTCCCAGAATTCCTGAGTCAGCATGACTCAGCTTGGAAACCTCTCCCTTTTCCCTCAGCATGGCTGGCTCAGGAATTCTGGGACTTGAAGTCCACGAGTCATAAAAGAGCCAAGGCTGCCTACCCCTGCCCTAGTCCAGGTCTTTTCAACCAGTGGTACGGGTACCACTTGTGGTACAGTGGCACCTGGCAGGTGGTACGCGATCATCCTAGAAAAGTGGTAGTTGGGGAGGGGAATGGGCTGAACCGGTGGCAGCACCGCACAAGCCTGAGCGAGAGATGACTGGAGCTGCAGGGCTATCAGGACTCAGCGGAAGCGCCAGGATCAGCGCTTCTTCGGGACTGTCAGGGCTCAGTGGAAGCGCCAGGATCAGCGCCAGGCTCCAGCTGGAGCTCGGCACTGATCCTGGCGCTTCTGCTGAGCGCAGAAGAAGCAACGATCAGCTGGAATGTTGCAGCATTTCCAGGGTCTTGTGATTTACATTCAGATGCTTGGCAACTGATTCATATTTATATAGTCACAGTGTCCCAGGGTCATGTGAAGTGACCAAAATCTGCTGCAACCACCCAGCAGATGGGGGGAATAAAAACCAAACACCCCCCACCACACCCCTGCTGCCAATCCTCAACAGAAATGCTCACAACAATTAAAACCTCGGACAGGAGGAAGAGCGCCGCCGGGCGGGCGGGCAGGTGTCTTCCTCGGCTGTGGCTTGGAGGGCACTTTTTTCAGTGCCATTGTAACTTTGAACAGTCACTAAGCGAACTGTTGTAAGTCGAGGACTACCTGTACTTTTATCACTTTTTTCCCTTTTTTTTTTGGTCATCAAGTTTTTGACACCTTACTAGGCGACTGGTGGTACTCGGATGTTGCCATATCCTAAAAGTGATACAATGGGTGAACAGGTTGCCTTACCCCTGCTAGTCTACTCTAGCTTGAAGGGCTGACTTGGTGCTACATTTAAGACTGATGGGTTCTCTCCAGATACTCTCTCCACCCATAGAGTATAACACTGTGGTAGCTATTTCTTACCCTGTTACTAAAAGAGCATGCAGTGTGAACCTAGTTTTCTTCTCCCAATCAGGATGTAGGTTCAACCATTTTTCCTGTAGAGGAAGCTCATACACTGGAATACGTTCTGTCACAGCTGGTCCACTGGGGAAAAAACAACAACACATACATTCAAGGTAGTTCAAGTGGGTTTATTTATAGTAGAAGCTAGGCATGTAAAATGGGATGGGGGCCCCACTGAGCAGTCACAGACACCATCTTAACTTTTTTTTACTCTCCCTCAGGATGCCCCAAAACAAGGGCTACCACCACATGAAGGCCCATATGTTAGAAAAAGTGCTTTTATACATTATATTCTCCATGGCCTAAACCAGAGGAAGGCTGTTCCTGGGTCATCTGCCTATGGCCCCTTAATGACTTGTAGACTTCAACTCCCAGAATTCACGAAAAAAGATGATCCCGTGACATAGCAACTGTCATAAATATGAATCCGTTGCCAAGCATACAACTTTTGGTCATGTGACCATGGGGATGCTGCAACGGTCCTAAGTGTGAAAAAAATGGTCATTAAGTCACTTTTTTCAGTGACGTTGTAACTTTGAATGTCACTAAATGAACTGTTATAAGTCAAGGTTTATCTGTATACAGTGGGGAGATTAATCGACAAATGCAGACATCACGTCTCATAATAATATTAAATCCTGGGATTTAGAATAGAATAGAACTGGAAGGGACCTGTTCAAGCAGGAGAACCTACATCACTTATCTGAAATGGTATGAATACTGAGATACTTAAGATACTGAGCTGAATAAACGTATTGGTAAAGTGGCCACCACATTTTCCAGACTTACAAAGAGAGTATGGCTTAATAAGAAATTGATAGAACATACAAAGATCCAGGTCTATAGAGCCTGAGTCTTGAGCACACTCTTTTACTTCAGTTGAGTCTTGGACTCTTCACGTACGGCAGGAGAGAAAGCTGAACACTTTTCATATGAGCTGTCTCCGATGTATTCTCGGCATCACCTGGCATGACAAAGTCCCAAATAGCACAATCCTGGAATGTGCTGGAATCTCTAGCATGTATACACTATTGAAACAGCGACGTCTACACTGGCTTGGGCATGTCATGAGAATGGTTGATGATCGGATCCTGAAAGATCTCCTGTCTGGAGAACTAGTGCAGGGAAAGCGCCCCAGAGGGAGACCTAAGCTGCGATGTAAGGACACAAGAGGGGGACCTAAAGGCCTTGGGAATGGACATTAACAGCTGGGAATCCTTGACCTCTGATCGTTCAACCTGGAGGCTAAAGACGCAGCATGGCCTTCTCCAATTTGAAGAGACACTTGTGTGGCAGGCTGAGGCAAAGAGGCAGTCCTGGAACCAGCGAAATCTGGGGGCTGGATAGGGGACAGATTGCCCTCAGTGTGGAAGGGACTGCCATTCTCGAATTGGCCTTTTTAGCCATACCAGATGCTGCCTTAGGACCTCTTTCCAGACCACGATACCATAGTCTCTCGAGACTGAAGGATGCCAATGATGAGAATGATAAGTTTTCCTGCTTAAGCAGGGGGCTGGACTAGAAGACCTCCAAGGTCCCTTTCAGCTCTATTCTATTCTAAATCACAGGATTTGACAGTATTGTGAGAAGTGAGCTCGGCGTTTGAAAAATGTTATATACAGAAGCCACAGTTGATGTTTCATGTGTTATTCAAACGAATTATGGGTGGCGGGGGGAACAGGCATCTGCAGAGGAAGGTCAAAAAAATTAAGATGGAAGCTGTGACTATCCAAAGGAGACTGGCAATTTTAGATGTGATGCACATTCAAAAGAATTGGCCTTTGACTACACAGTGGCAGCCATCTTGATGTTTTTTACCTTCTACTGGGAACTTTTAAAAAAATTGTTCTTTCTTTTTCTGTCTATGTTTCTATGTGCATATATACATTAAGTTTACACTTTTAAATTTTTTTACTGGCTCAACTGAATTTTTCTCTAAGATTTAGAAATGGAAGTGCTTGTTTGAGCAAGTGTGTCTTCACCATTTGAGACATGAAACAAAAAAGATGCATTCATTTCTGCTTTGGAGTCAGAAGTAACCATTCTCCCCAACTGTAATTATTTTAATATTTCTGTCGTATCACTGCATACTGATTTAGCAAAGATATAAAAAAGCTCTGCTGTACCTGCTTTTGTCTGAAAATATATTGATATACAAAAATAATGTGTGTAGAAATGTAAATAAATGTGTGGGGAAATTAAGTAAGTATAATTTTCCCTGTTAAAGAAAATCAAAATTCCTTGCTTTATTTAATACACTTTTATAAATAAGTATTTGTTCTCCAGTCCTCTCAAGCAATTTGAAATTCAATATAGACTTTAATATCCAAAAGTTTTAGCATGAAGTAGAGATTAGTAGAGATTTCTTTAAACGATTCCTAATCATAACTGCAGCTTAAATCGATAGAAATTTGTATCCATAAAATCTATTAAATCCAGCAGTCCGCCTAGGGCTACAATTAACTCTGCATCAAAAGATGTGGACTTTGTCATTATTTTTGACCATGGAAATCAAGAAACCTAATCTAATGCCACTTTCATACCAATAGTAATTTTTAACCCTAAAACTAGCTTTGGAGACAATCACGCCTAACACAAACTTAACATCACTTAAAACTTCCCAAAGGATTATTAAGCCATTGATCTGACCTAAGAACTCACTGAAACATAACCCTAACTTCAAACTGATTTCAGGGCAATTTTTAAAAGTTTCCTTCAAAAATAGTCCTTCTACACAAAACTTAAAAACCATATATTAGGCTCAGGAACCTCACCAAATATATGGCATTGTACATGTACTGGAACTAAGGGGAAAATATGATTTCTTTTCACAAAAAATAAACTACTATATTAATAGTCTAGGGCAGGCAACCTTGGCTCTTTTATGACTCGTGGACTTCAACTCCCAGAATTCCTGAGCCAGCTTGGCTCAGCTTGGAAACCTCTCCCTTTCCCCTCAGCATGGCTGGCTCAGGAATTCTGGGAGTTGAAGTCCACGAGTCATAAAAGAGCCAAGGTTACCTACCTCTGGCCTGGGCCTAGGCCGCTTTATGACTGGTGGACTTCAACTCCCAGAATTCCTGAGCCAGCCCTGGCTCAGCTTGGAAACCTCTCCCTTTCCCCTCAGCATGGCTGGCTCGGGAATTCTGGGAGTTGAAGTCCACGAGTCATAAAAGAGCCAAGGTTGCCTACCCCTGGTCTAGGATAGTGATAAAGTACCAAAGATTATATGTGTTAACAAATACCAGAACGTTCCAGTTGTATAAAATTAACAAAAATGTAAAAAACTAAATGATCCCATCTGAAGATAACATCAGATTCAAAAAAACCTGTCCCCGTTTTACAGTCACATTCAAGGCTAAGATTTATCAATATTATAAACTACTGACCTTACCCAAAACCCATCTGTTTGCATGCCAAGAGGCTTAAATTTTCTTCCCAGTCATCAGCGCATACATAATAATTGGTAGCTGACCTATATACAGTCAGGAACATCAAAGAGCTGCTGTTTTTATATAGGGACACTGTGTAAAGAAAAACAAAGGGAAGTTTAACTTTTAATACTTCCAGGTAGAAGACAAATTAATTGATTTCTTATGACATGGAAGATCTGCAAATTAATATACGATCACCAACAAATACTGTGCGTGAATACCTATAATTTGATCGTGCAATAATGCAGCTTAATATGCCAACTGCAAACAGATAATCAAAGTAAAAGTAGCCCTCGGCTTACAATCATTCGTTTGAACGTTTGAAGTTACAATGGCACTGGAAAAAAAAGATTTATGACTTGTCCTCACAGTTACAGCCATAACAGCATCCCCACGGTCATGTGATCAAAATTCAGACATGTGGCAAACAGCAAATATTTACAATGGTCACGTTAACCTGGGGTCATTTGCAGCCTTCCCATCCAGCTTCCGACAACAATGGTCAAATGGGAGAAGCATCATATGCACATAGTCATTTTAGTATCACTGTGGTTTCCTGCAGGACTGCTGTCAAAGAACTTTATTCTTTTAGTGGGGTATATATTAAAGCCTTTCTGAACATATGTGCCGGGAGGGATACATACATACTGTATGTCCTTCTGTTTACTAATCTGTCCATCTAAATACGCAAGTACTTTGGCCATCTAATGAGAAGGAAGGACTCACTGGAGAAGAGCCTAATGCTGGGAAATGTTGAGGGCAATAGAAGAAGGGGACGACAGAGAATGAGGTGGCTGGATGGAGTCACTAAAGCAGTAGGGCGTGAGCTTAAATGGACTCCAGAAGATGGTAGAGGATAGGAAGGCCTGGAGGAACGTTGTCCATGGGGTCGCGATGGGTCAGACATGACTTCGCAACTAACAACAAAATATGCATCATTTTATAGTCATGAAACATTCATACAAGGGGAACACTAGTTGCCCACATCCGTAACATTCCTTAATCTACACGTGTTCCCTCGGCAGTGCTAAATAGGAGACAGTGGTGAGATGCAGCCATACTGCCTCTTGGACCCTTACAGCCATGACAAGTGTGTAACATTAAATAGCCCTTTGGGGAACTCAGCATTACACACATGGGACTCTTTTCTGTCGAAAATTTAAATGTTATCCACTCTAGCAGGAAAGCCTGGTTTCTGGTTGTTTAGAACTGCATGAAGAAACTAGAGGTAATTCCCTGGATAGCTGAACTGGGCATCCAGTTACGAGGCCTTTGTTGTACTCCTGTAGAGGTTTTGTATGCAGTTACGTGGATTGGGCGCATTTGTTTATTTCTCTTCTGTCACGCTCTCATGATATACTAAATAAATAAATAAAATTCATACAATGTTTTCCTAAAGCAGAGATGGCCAAATTTCTTAGGTTAAAGGCCAGCCCTTTCATTCCGGTTATATCTGCAGAAAAGGTTACACCACATTATTTTCTGGGAATGGGGTGTCTTCCCGGACAAATCCCATTTCCACATCTATCCTATCAAAAAGAAAAAAAAAAGCACCTTTCCCCCAAACTGTGCCAACAAAATGTGACAAGTGGCCTGGATTTGGCAGTGAAATTTCAGATACTTTAGAAGTGCTTCCAGGATGGATTCCATAGGATTGATTGGTCTAATTTTATTCCCATCTGTTCTGAAAGAACAAATAATATAATGCCATTAACGTTTTGAGTTTTGGAGGCAAAATCCCAGGACACCGACATAAATGAACTCTTATGAGGCTACTCATCCTAGAGTCCTGTTTGCCAATTTTAACTTGCTTTTTATTAAAGCAGAAAGAAACAATGGCCAACCAACCAGACTTACAATCTTTGGTTGTCAGCGTTAGTCATACACTTTAAATGTGGTTGATCTGTTTCCCATAGGTTTGTTTTTCCTCAGCAGTCCTCACATTAGCATCTCCATTATAGGGCAAGTCTTAAAACTTACCACAGCTCCATTCATCGGATTTGTCGGCACAATCTGCTCGCCCATCACACCACGACTTACGGGGTACGCAGTCATGGTTTGCACATGCAATTTCATCCTTCTTGCAAAATGCTGCCATGAAAAATGTAAATTGGGAGAAAACAATATTTAGAAGTGTAAAGCTTTAAATCCTCTAGAACAGAGGTCCCCAATCTTTTTGGCACCAGGACTGGTTTCGCGGAAGACCGGGCGTGGGGGGTGGTTTCGATTTTGCTTGTTCGCTTGCCCACTGCTCATCTCCAGCTGTGTGACCCGATTCCTAAAAGGCTATGGACCGGGACCAGTCTGCGGCCCAGGTATTAGGGACCCCTGCTCTAGAAAATGCTAAACCTTTACTGAATTGGGAATAGAGTTGTGATTGTGTACAATTGCAACATATTAGAACTGCTGATGCCAGGAATGTTGATTGAGTTTACAGAAATATTACAGAATTAAGAAGTTCCAGCCTCTCAGAGACTTTCATTCCTGGTTATGCAAAGCAACTTCTTTCACAGCCAGCTTCATTAGCTACTTAATGCAGTTTTATCACGAATTGTCAACATTCAAGAGAGTCAGAAATGAAAAATAACATTTCATTACTGCATAAACAAATGAAACATTTCTGGAAAGAAAGTCATGAAAAACTCTGAATATTCCAACCCTTGTGCAGGGATAGGCAACCGTGGCTCTTTTATGACTTGTGGACTTCAACTCCCAGAATTCCTGAGCCAGCATGGGGAAAACTTCGGCCCCTTCATGACTCGTGGACTTCAACTCCCAGAATTCCTGAGCCAGCATGGCTCAGCTTGGAAACCTCTCCCTTTCTCCTCAGCATGCCTGGCTCAGGAATTCTGGGAGTTGAAGTCCATGAGTCATAAAAGAGCCAAGGTTGCCTACCCCTGGTCTAGTGAAACCTCCACAGAACCAAATTCTCTTAAGAGTTCTAATAAACAAAGGTTCTTAAGTCACTGTTTCTTATGAATGTGCAAAGTGCTTCTAGGGAGCCACATACTGTGACCATGGATAAAATCAGCACCCCACAGTGTGTTGATTGCCTTCTAGGCTTTGTCAAGGAATTAATTAAATGAAGCACAATAAATGTAAATATATGAACTAATAATACTTGGAGTGAAATATATAACTAAAGGGAAGAAACAAAAAAATAAAACAGAAAATAGAAATTCAGAAGACTTTCTTCCAAAATAAACCCCAAGAAATGCAAATTCTAAATCTTGCAGAAATGTTTGCACGTATCTCCATGCCTTTCCTGCTTCTCACTCTTGCTCAGAAAGTTCAGCTATAAAAATCTGAATAATGCATTTTAGCCAGGTATAAAATCGGTAAAAGCATAATTTATTTTGCTCTCTTCGTTCCGTGGCCATTGAATAAGCAAAGCACGCAAAGTTCATAAAGAATGACAAGAACAGAAAGCTTATCAAAAGTCATTGATATTCAGACAAAAGCACAAGACGAAAAGGAATCTCAGGACAAAGGAAAAAGGGAAGGAGGCAGATAGCAAAAATGAGAGTAAAAGGGCAAAGTAAAAGCATAGTCATTTTAAAAAATTAAGCTAGAAACTATTAAAGTCAAAGGCAGAAGACTGCTTAGTATCAAAGGGGAAATGAAATGAATAAAATTAAAATCATTTTTCTAAAAAAAAAAAAGGACATGCTATGTCCTTGACGCTTTCTGAAAAAAAGCAACCCAGACATTACAATTTGAAAAACACTTACAGCAATTTTTTTCATCCACATCGTCAAGACAATCTGGAAAACCATCACATATCATTGCATGGTGAATACACAGTTTGTTGGATGGGCATTCCCAAAGACCTCTTTCTTTGCAACCTGGACATAAGAAATTAACATGACAAATCATTTTTATGAACTAGTGTAGCAGGCAATAAGCTACTAAAATAGAGATGCAGGAATACACACATTGTGGAACTTTGACCTTATTGACTTAAAATGTGTTTTTGATTTGACATCCAAAGATGGGATAAAGAGGAAATTGGAGAGAGGAGTTGCTCGGACATTACCCCTGAATTGTATCTGAAGAGGGATGAGAGGGAAGAAAGGAGAGGAGAGAGAAAAGAGTAAAGGAGGGGAGAACGAAGTAGGAAGGTTGGAGGAGAAGAGGAGAAGTGGGGAGAAAAGAGAGGAGAGTGGTGAAGGAAAGAGAAGAGGAAGAAGAGGGAAGTAGGGAAGAGAAGAAAGGGAGAAAGAAGGTAGAGAAGAAGGAGTGTGGATACAGTGAAAGGGGAAATGGACGAGCAACACCAAAAGTCATGTGTATGTATTTATTTCATTTTATTAAAAGTATCTTATATATGAATGTAAAAAGAATGTATGTTAACATCTGATAAATATCACGGTATATGTATGGGGGAGAGTTTGGAAAAATAAAAAATTATTTAAAAAAAAAACAAAGATGGGATATAGAGGACACTGGAGCAAACCTTCACAGATATATACAGATGTTGCTGCCTGTTCTATAGCTATGTTAACTTCTGGCTGAAAGTTCTAGAACAGCGGTTCTCAACCTTTTCAGGGGCTCGACCCCGGCCCACATCGCACATGTGCGGCGCGACAGGGCGCATCACGCATGCGTGGCGCGACGGGGTGCATCGCAAAGGGGGAAAAAATGGCCGACCCAAAAAAAATGCCAGGCCCGCATCGCACATGCACAGCGCGACGGCCCGCATCGCAAAGGGGAAAAAATGGCAGACCCAAAAAAATGGCGGGCCCGCATCGCGCATGCGCGGCGCGACGGCCCGCATCGCAAAGGGGAAAAAATGGCCGACCCAAAAAAAATATGGCGGACTGCGGTGTTTGTCGACCCCCGTGAAATGGTCGTTCGACCCCAAATGGGTTCGCGACCCACAGGTTGAGAACCGCTGTTCTAGAACCAAGTGTATCAAGTAATTCCTTCCCAGAAACAAGGCAGAGATGCATTCTAGCTCTTCCTTATATTAGTCAAGCCTCTCTGATTCAATCTTTATTTTCCAACTTTGTAGACCACAACCCATTGTGTTAGGCTAGTCAGTTTGGACGGATGTTCGGATGAAAGGACATTCTCAGTTTTAATATCTTGAGAAACAATCTTGAAATTACAAGAAAGGGCTTGTTATTTATGGTATTTATAATATTTTTAAGAAATCATTGGTTTGCTTCATTTGAATGTTGTTATGGAATTAGAGCCAGACAAATTATATTTAGAACAAAACCCGTGAAATCAGCAAGATTTGAAAACAAAACCCGTGAAATCAGCAAGAGCTCCCCCGGGGGGGGGAAAGCTTTTGACCCCCTTGGAGAAGGTCCGCAACTTGGGTGTCCTCCTCGATCCACAGCTAAATCTGGAACATCATTTCTCGGCTGTGGCGAGGAGGACATTTGCCCAGGTCCGCCTGGCGCACCAGTTGCGGCCCTATTTGGACCGGGAGTCTCTTCTCACAGTCACTCATGCCCTTATCACCTCGAAGCTCAACTACTGCAATGCTCTCTACATGGGGCTACCTTTGAAAAACGTTTGGAGACATCAGATAATGCAAAATGCAGCCGCACGAGCAGTGTTGGGCCTGCCCAGAAATACCCACATTTCGGCATCACTCCGCGAGCTGCATTGGCTGCCTATTGGTCTCCGAACGCAATTCAAAGTGTTGGTTATGACCTATAAAGCCCTACATGGCATCGGACCAGGTTACTTACGGGACCGTCTGCTGCCTCATGAAACCCAGCGACCGCTTAGGGCCCACAGAGTCGGCCTTCTCCAGGTCCCGTCAGCCAGACAGTGTCGCCTGGCAGGGTCTAGGGGAAGAGCCTTCTCTGTTGCGGCCCCGGCCCTCTGGAATCAACTCCCCCCGGAGATCCATATCGCCCCCACCCTCTCCGCCTTTTGTAAACTCCTTAAGACACATCTTTGCCGACAGGCCTGGGGCGGTTGACATCTTGCCCCTAGCCAGTGTGTGTTTGTGTGTACGTTTGTTGAATGAATGGTTTCTTAAATTTAGGGGTTTTCTTTTTATATATGTATTTTTATATATTTATTATGTAGTATTTTAATATTGGATTTCTATTTATGCAGTGAGCCGCCCTGAGTTCTCGGAATAGGGTGGCATAGACATTTAATAAATAATAATAAATAATAATAATAAGATTGAAAATAAAAGTGACTAAATTCAGATCGAACCTATAACAGATATTAAACTGCAACAACACTTAAATATATTGTCTGAAACCTTAAAATTAAGCTCGTATCTACAACATATAATCAATTCACATTTCAGATTCTGACAACCAAAATAATTGTTGTGTTGTTCCCCATTTCCACCCCCAATAATTGCCACGGATTCCTTGGGTGACCACTACATATAATCTAACAAACACTTTTCAATCATGTTAATGGGAAAATTCTGTACTAATTTTGTCTGTTAAAATAGATAGGATCTGATTCTGTGCTAATAAACATTTCCAAATCAGAATGTTAAAGAAAAAAGGAAGTATAGATTTATTAAAAAAAACTTAGGCAATAGGAAAGATTGTATGCATTAAAATGGTGAAATGTCAGTAGACAGTGATATCCTAAGTCCAGTGTTCAATAAACATACGCTGTCTCCTCCATTTGTTTCTAATCAGTCAAACTGGTCTTATAATAAATTCAGTATGAACTTTTGCACAGCTATGTCAGTCATCTGATATTAAATTCTTACTTCGTTACGTGAAGGAAATTAAGGCTCAGAGCAGATTTATGAAATATTTATATTTTGTCAGATTGCATGGTTTGTTTTTTTTTCTTAAACAAGCTCATTTCAGCATTCAGATGAAAGAATTACCTGTGTTAAGCAGGTCATTCCTAAGTTTTTAAAAAGCATTTTAATAATATCCTTTGATTTCACTTTGCCATAGACTTCTACAGGAGTTAAAACCTTAAAAATAGATTAATTCAAAAGCAGAGTTTCATTTTTAAGTGATTTCTAGAGCATCAAAAAGTCTGAATTTCACAAACATTTGGTTCCGGGTGGAATATATGAAGGTAAATATCAAAATTTCTCCACAACTAATGCAGGAGTCCCCAACTCCCAGTCGGTGGAACAGCACCGGTCCACGGCATGCCAGAAACCGGTCCACACAAACAAGCAAAGCCCCATCAGCAGGATGCAGGCAAAACCTCTCTCCATGGAACCGGTCCCTGGTCCCCATAAGTTGGTGACTACTGATATAATCCATTCCTTCAAAAAAAAAAATATTCACCAAATAGCATAAGGGAGGGTACCTCAAAGAACCTTTTGTATTATGTCATTTCCCCAAGATGTCAATACTGTTGGAGATCCACCAGGTCTTTCCACATCTGACCATTAGGACCAAGGGTGAGAAACAAGAGGATTGGTAGACAAAGAAATGTCCTATCATTCACCCACTCTTGTGCTTCCCTGCCTTCGACATAAAAATAAGGACTTTCTATCCTCACATATTTCTTCCAAAATCTAGCTTTAACTTCAAATGCAATGAGCAACTATTGGCTTTGCTGACAGTGGGGAAGCCCATAGATAGCACTAGTCAAATACTTACGGGACCGTCTTCTGCCACATACTTCCCTACGACCGGTGAGAGCGCACAGGGTCGGCCTCCTCCGGGTCCCGTCAGCGAAACAATGTTTGGCGGGTCCTAGAGGGAGGGCCTTCTCTGTTGTGGCACCCACCCTCTGGAACCAACTGCCCCTTGAAGTCCGCATTTCTCCCACTCTCCCGGCCTTCCAAAAGAACCTTAAAACTTATCTTTGCCGGCAGGCCTGGGGGTGATTGTGGGTTGTTGTTCGAAAGTTGTATGTGTGTTGGGTGTCTATTTTTAATATTTTGATTGGACTTAGACTTAGATTCTTTGATGTTTTGTATATGTTGTAAGCCGCTCTGAGTCTCCGGAGAGGAGTGGCATACAAGTCGAATTAAAATAAATAAATAAATAAATAAATAGTACTTAGACTTATATACCACTTCACAGTGCTTTATACATCCCTCTCTAAGTGGTTTACAGAGTCAGCATCTTGTCCCCAACAATCTGGGTCCTCATTTTACCAACCTCAGAACAAGGGAAGGCTGAGTCAACCTTGAGCTGGTCAGGATCGAACTGACCTGCGTTCTAACCACTGTGTCACCACAGCTCTTAGGCTTCCTGCTGTATCATGGATCTTTTTATCCAGTGAGATATTCTGCTATTTTGTTAGTCGCTACAGGTAGTCCTCAACTTACAACCACAATTGAGCTCAAAATTTGTCCTTGTTGAGTGAGGAATTTGTTAAGCGAGTTTTGCCCCATTTTATGATTTTTCTTGCCATACTTAAATGAATCACTGCAGTTGTTAAATTAGTAACACGGTTGTTAAGTGAATCTGGCTGCCCCCATTGACTTTGCTTGTCAGAAGGTTGCAAAATATATACACATGACCCCGGGACACTGCAACCAGTCATAAATGTGAGTCAGTTGTGAAGCATCCAAATGTAAATCACTGACCATGACGATGCTGCAATGGTCTTAAGTGTGGGGAATGGTTGTAAGTCACTTTTTTCATACCGTTATAACTTTGAAGTGAACTGTTTTAAATCAAGGACTACCTATATTCTTTTAGCACCTTCTTTATGTTTACGAACTTAGGAACCTCATCTTTCGGCTGTGGCGAGGAGGACATTTGCCCAGGTTCGCCTGGTGGACCAGCTGCGGCCCTATTTGGACCGGGAGTCTCTTCTCACAGTCGCTCATGCCCTCATCACCTCGAGGCTCGACTACTGCAATGCTCTCTACATGGGGCTACCTTTGAAAAACGCTTGGAGACTTCAGGTAATGCAAAATGCAGCCGCACGAGCAGTATTGGGCTTGCCTAGAAATGCCCATATCTCGGCATCACTCCGCGAGCTGCATTGGCTGCCAATTGGTCTCCGAATGCAATTCAAAGTGTTGGTTATGACCTATAAAGCCCTACATGGCATCGGACCAGGTTACTTACGGGACCATCTGCTGCCCCATGGAAGCCAGCGACCGGTTAGGGCCCCCAGAGTCGGCCTTCTCCAGGTCCCGTCAGCCAGATAGTGTCACCTGGCGGGGCCTAGGGGAAGAGCCTTCTCTGTTGTGGCCCCGGCCCTCTGGAATCAACTCTCCCCGGAGATCCGTATTGCCCCCACCCTCTCCGCCTTTCGCAAATTACTGAAGACTCATCTTTGCCGACAGGCCTGGGGCAGTTAACACCTGGCCTCAGTCAGTGTATGTATGTTTGTATGCTTGTTTTGGATGATTGGTCTTTTAATTGACGGGTTTATAAATGTTTTTTATATATTAGATTTCTACATGTAGTATTATGTTGTGAGCCGCCCTGAGTTCTTGAAATAGGGCGGCATAGAAATCTAAGTAATAAATAAATAAATAAACCTATCTTCTATGAAGGAGTCTTGCAAATGTCAATGTGTTATCTGCCAGGAGAAAATTGGTTTCAGTGTTAGGATTTAACGTCAAGGTTGATGATAATTAGAAAGCACACCACATAATAAAAAGATTGGTGTCGAATATAAAACATGCTGTACGTGGCAGTATGCGTCAATAAGCTGACTTAAGGGCTTCAAGTTTTTAATCATCAGAGAGCAGAGAGAGAAATGTGAGCTTCAGATATTATTGTAATCCCGAACCGAGAATGCAAGATAGAAGACTTAGTTAAGAGATTATGGGTGGTTGCAACCTTCCTACTTTTACACTAACTTCCATTATGGGATCCTTCAGAAGCCAAAAACTGAGAGATTAAGTAGACAATTAGGGAACTGGCCTAGTTCATATCACTGCAAAATCTGGAAAGAAAAAGTTGGGGAGACTTGTAAATATTTGTTCTCCCTAAATTTGATCTCCAATTCTTTGGCAAAAATGTGGTACAGCAATAGCTGAATTATCCCAGAAGATGCTTGAAATCTTCTTTTTGAGAACTGCCCAGAGGACAATGAAAAATTAATTGCTGTGCCCAGATTGGGCCTTTTCTGTTTCCTAAATGTACTAAAGTTGAAACGTCTTGCAAAAAATATAATTGTATCTTACTTGATAAGCGGGAAGTGACTCTGGGCAGAATACAACAATCAATAAAAAGCCAAAATATATAAAAATACTAATTATAAAAATTGAAAATGGTGATTAAAAAGGAAGACACTGTTAACAAATTTAAAATCTACAAAACACACACAGCCAAGGCAGAAGAACAGTGAACTAAACTTTCGAATTTATAAAAAATCCCTATTATAGAAAGGTTAAATACAGACAGACTTTTGCAGCATCCTCTTAATCACGTGCTTGTCAGACTTGCCCCAGCCGGTCCCTCAGGAAAGTAAGACCCTTGAATCCATTGAGTTGAATCAAAAGAGCTTTTACTGAGAGAAACCAGATGCAGTAAAGTCAGGCGGAATCTGAAGGTCCCACGCAAAGCATAAAGCAATTCTTTCGGTTTCCTAATCCCAACTCCCCTGATCAGCCAATATGATGCCGAGAATATGTTTTGAGAATGCTGAGATGCTAGGCAGATAACAGTTCACACTCAGGGTGCGATGGCTTTGGAACCTGGTGAAAACCAGCCAGGAAGAAGTCCGTCCCGTCTCTGAAGACAGTCCCCCTCCCTAATTCCCAAGCGAACAGCAGGAGCGGAAAACCCCCAAGCATGCCATTCCCCCCTCAGCACGATGGCAGGACACCAGAGAACGAATGGTGGACCTGACAGTGATCAAACTTCAGATGCTTGGCAACTGGTTCACATTTATGACCTTTGCTGTGTCCCAAGGTCATGTGATCACCCTTTGTGACCCTCTGCCGAGCAAAGCCAATGGGGAAACCAGATTCATTTACCAGTCGGGCTGCTAACTTATCAACTGAAGTGATTCACTAAACCACTGTGGTAAGAAAGGTCGTAAAAATTTGAGGCTCCATTGTAGTTGTAAGTCGAGGACTACCTGAACTAGAAGAAGAAGAAGAAGAAGAAGAAGAAGAAGAAGAAGAAGAAGAAGAAGAAGAAGAAGAAGAAGAAGAAGAAGAAGAAGAAGAAGAAGAAGAAGAAGAAGAAGAAGAAGAAGAAGAAGAAGAAGAAGAAGAAGAAGAAGAAGAAGAAGAAGAAGAAGAAGAAGAAGAAGAAGAAGAAGAAGAAGAAGAAGAAGAAGAAGAAGAAGAAGTAGTTCTGATCCACAATGCTTTGTGGTAAGTCTTGCTTCATTCATTTACCACAGTTCTCTTCATCACTGTCGTCTTCACAATCTGCTTGTCCATCACATCTTCTGGATGCCAAGATGCATCTTCCCGAACGACATTTGAAGTGACTTGGTGAGCACTCTGCCAGGAAAAATACAAAAAGCAATCATTTATTACTCACTGCTGTGCTGAAGGGTTTATGCAAGCTATAAAAGAAAAAAAAGAGAGAAAGCAGCATTCTTCAGATCATTCTGAAATGTCAGAAAACTCCTCCCAGTAACTTGAATTCTGAGACTTATCCACCAGGCCACTCTCAGTGTATATAACCATTTATTACTTTATTAATTTAAAAAAGCACTTTGCTTTTCCTGCTCTAGAGATAGTGATGTAAGTGTTAAGAATAAAACTTTGGCAGCTACGTGCCTCTTCATTTCAACTTACCATTAGAGTAAGGATTGGTTAAGATTTGGTTAAGATGGAGAAATGAAACCTCTATGATTCCGCTGAAGACCGTGTGAGAGCCTGAAACCTTTCCAAGGACACTGCAGCAGGTGTGGAGAGGAAGCAGACGGTTCCCATAATAAAGTGAAATTGTTTACATGGACTACGTGAGACGGTGAGGGTTGGGTCAGAGATATTAATGTTTAATTCTATGAACTGGTCTCTGGGAACCTCAGAGTTAGTTTTGCTTCGACATTACCATGCTGTGTATTCAGTAAACAGTACGATTTTCAGAAACAGAATGACCTGGACTTTTATTGGGCTCCTCGACCTGGATGTTGACAGTAAGCTTTGGTGATATTACTAGAAGGAGCAACAGCTTAGTAGGACAATCTACTGGCTTCTGCTGCAAACTCTACGTTTTTCAAATGGAGTTTTCTTTACAGCTTAGGTCTGGAATGTTTAACTATCTAAAGTACAGGGTGCAACTTGTAAAGCAGCACAAAGATAGCTAAAAATCAGAACATATAATAACCCACACAAAAAAATCTCAGAAATAAGCTGTTTATAATGATGTTCGACATTAAACATTGAATCTTAAACCTGCAAAATAATTGTTTTCTTACTTTGATTCTTACTGTAAGAATCAAAGCAAGAAAACAATTATTTTGCACCTTCCCAGATATCTTCCTTAATTAAAGGTTGTACCGTTTAATTTCAATACAAATTTAGTGAAGTTAGAACTACAAAAAATTCTATAAGCAGAAATATCTTTTTTTCTGATTCTAAAAAAAAAAAACAGCTTGAGAACTTGGAGTTGTGTTTCCTTAAAGGTTTTTATTGTATGTGAGACTGGGAGAAATTGGTAGACTGCATCCATTGTGGACAATGAAATAAGAAATGAATGAGGACAATCCCAGTTAGCTGGCCTAGTTCTACATATAATTATGTTCATTCATTTATTTCTTGGCATTGCTGCCTTAAAGGTTAAATGGCACGAATATGGGGCTTCAGTAAGAGATTTGGGGCGGCATTTAGCAAAATAAAGTAAAAGATGAATGATGCAATTCAGACCCAACTCAACTTCAGAAGAACAAATAAACCATAACACTCTAGTCTAGTCCAGGGGTAGGCAACCTTGGCTCTTTTGTGACTTGTGGACTTCAACTCCCAGAATTCCTGAGTCAGCATGGCTCAGCTCAGCATGGCTGACTCAGGAATTCTGGGAATTGAAGTCCACGAGTCATAAAAGAGCCAAGGTTGCCTACCCCTGGTCTAGTCTAACTTCATTTTATTGCACTGAGACTTTCAATGTGTGAAGAGAGAAACTAACTTGCTCATAAAATTATCATGGTCATCATTATGCTTAATGACATTAATACATTTCACACATATCTTTCTTCTTTAACAACTGGGTAAGCATTATCTGAACGTATTAAACCTACCTCCACCCGTTACTTTCTCATGTATGGTAGTAACCACAATGACCACAGTTGCATTTTCTAATTAAGGAAACTTCATTTTATTCTCTTATTTTATATAAGCATCTGACTGGAGAGAAAAAAAATTTAAGCACCAGGTAATCAATGCTCTCCTAGAAGATGGAAATATTCATTACTGATTAAATTAATCAAGGAGAGAAGCAACCTAGAACTAAGCAGAAACTTCCTGACAGTGAGAACAATGAACCAGTGGAACAACCTGCCTCCAGAAGCGGTGAATGCTCCAACACTGGAAGTTTTTAAGAAGAGACTGGACAGCCATCTGTCTGAAATGGTATAGGATTTCCTGCCTGAGCAGGGGGTTGGACTAGATGACCTCCAAGGTCCTTCCAACTTTGCTATCCTGTTAAAAGTTGAGAAATACAAATAACCTTCTACATTGTCATCAGGCATCAGGCAAGTTCGATTGTCCGAATTTTCTTCCGGGAACTGAGCGCAATCCGTATCCTCCGGCCACTGTAAACCCACAATTCCAAGAACAGATTCACAACGTTCCTTGGACTGCTTACAAAGAGTCCTGAGAACATCAAGAGGAATGAAGGGAGAGGGAGGGAGGGGAAGAAAGAGAATGGGAAATAGAACAAAATAAAAAAATAAACTTACATAACCACAAATATTCACATACACAAAGCAAGTCCCACTGAAACCAGACAATTCAGAAATCATGTGGTAGAAAACTATGTATTAACACACACAGTGGGTGTATATCAGCGGTTCTCAGCCTTTTCCGGGGCTCGACCCTGGCCCGCATCACGCATGCGCGGCGGCCCGCATCGTGCATGCGCGGCGGCCCGCATTGTGCATGCGCAGCGCGACGGCCCACATCGGCATGCGTGGTGCGACGGCCCACATCGGCATGCGTGGCGCGACGGCCCGCATCGCGATAGGGAAAAAAATGGCCGACCCAAAAAAATAATAAATGGCTGACCAAAAAAAAATGGCGGGCCCGCACCGCGCATGCGCAGCACAATGGGGTGCATCGCGCATGGGCGGCGCGACAGCCCGCATCACGATAGGGAAAAAAATGGCTGTCCCCCCCAAAAAATGGCCGACCAAAAAAAAAATGGCGGACTGCGGTGCTTGGCGACCCCCGTGAAATGGTCGTTCGACCCCAAATGGGGTCGCGACCCACAGGTTGAGAACCGCTGGTGTATATTATGATACAGGCAGTCCTCAGCTCACAAAGGAAATTCGGACCAAAATTGCCATTGCCAAGCAATGCGTGACATCACGTGACTGCATTGTTTAGTAACAGAACTTCTAGCAGTCCCGTTTGCCTTGGTTAAGTGAGGACCACATGGGTTGTTAAGCATGGGCCAAACATTGCCACAACGTCTAATTTTGTTCCAGCTTCTCCACTGACTATTTGTTGAAAGCCAGCAGGGAATGCCAGAAATTGTGATCACTTGACCACAGAACACTGCAACATCTTAATGGCGAGCCGGGTGCCAACCATCTGGATCAGAACCATGTGACCGGAAGCTGCAACAGCCAGAACACCAAGTCCCCAAAATTCAACACCCTTTTCATAACTTTGAATGGTCGCTGAACCAATGGACATAACTTGAGGTCTATCTGTACATTTGGTGTAATAATTATTCGATATATACGTTATGTTCCATAATCCACTAACTCAGGCCCACTATTTCTTTTCTTTTTAAACGATACGTAATTGTTTGGAGTGGGACAAAACAGAGATGGTAAAGATGGTAAGCCTACTCAAACCATGATTCTGCCACACAGCAATACAGCTGGTACACAGAAGAATTCCTAGCCTGTTCCTTCAGCCCAGCATCACATACAACCCCTAACAGCCAACCATTTGTTTTGAAGTCTTACCACCATTTCTACTTTTCTACTTTTCTTTCTTGGCTTCACAGCTGATGTATAATTCAAAACCCAGAGGCCACATCTCATTGTTGCCCTCTCCCACAAGGTTTTGTTAATACAAATAATGCAGCCTTTTCTGCAGAGAAAGAGTGATTTGATTTAATTCATGGATGTCCAGAAGGTCAGATACGACAGCTTAACAGACTACATCCTGCCTATGATCTGGAGCTTGGCCCCAGCATCATCACCAACTTGGACATTCATATATAGAGTTTATTACCTTGAATCCTCAAATAGGTAGTTCCATATATTCTAGTTCGGAACCATTCTATATTTTCCACAACATAGAATGTCATAGAATAACAAGAGTTGGAAGGGACCTTGGAGGTCATCTAGTCCAACCCCCCTGCTCAGGCAGGAAACCCTATACCATTTCAGACAAATGGCTGTACAGTTTCTTCTGAAAAACTCCCAGTGTTAGAGCATTCTCAACTTCTGGAGGCAGGTTGTTCCACTGATTAATTATTCTAACAGGAAAATTCTCCTTAAGTTGCTTCTCTCTTTGTTTAGTTTCCATCGTTGCTTCTGGTCCTGCCTTCAGATGCTTTGGAGAATAGCTTGACTCCCTTTTGGGCACCAGGGACCGGTTCTGTGGAAAAAGATTTTTCCACGGGCCAGATGGGGGTGTGGTTTTGTGTGCTGCCTGCATCCAGCAGTTGGGGCTTTGCTTGTTTCAGCAGACCGGTTGCTGGCATGGCATGGCACGGCCCAGTGCCGATCCACGGGCCAGAAGTTGCGGACCCACTTTAGAGCATTGCTTGGCTCCCTCTTCTTTGTGGCAGCCCCTGAGATATTGGAACACTGCTATCATTTCCCCCCTGGTCCTTCTCTTCATTAAACTAGACATACCCAATTCCAGCAACCGTTCCTTATATGTTTTAGCCTCCAGTCCCCTGATCATCTTTGTTGTTCTTCTCTGCACTTTCTAGAGTCTCAACATCTTTTTTACATCGTGGTGACCAAAAAAAGAATTATTCCCTCTCATCTGAAGGAGTAAGAAGACCTCCAAACTAACAAGAGCTCTGAACTCATCATGTAAGCCTCCTTCATAGCTTGCTTGGGTATTGTCAGGTGCTGGCTCACAAGTTATCTTACTTCAGCACTTGCATTTTTAGATGGAAACCAAGGAGGAAACTGCATTTCCTATTTAAATAAGCAGCATGCTCATTTTAAAACATGCTCCATAGAGAGGATATGGATGAGCATTGATTGTTCTTTATTCCGTAAAATCCTTGATCTGATTTAAGTAGAGATTTCAGATAACTGTATTCTGCCTTTCCCAAAGAAAAAGATGGGAGATTTGGTTGGTTCCATTTACACAGTCCCAGTAATAAAATTGGCAATGAAGGAGAAGCAGTATGGAACAGGCATTGTGGTGGCATCACACAACTGGCACAACATGCCCATGCTGAAAACAGCAAGAAGGTCGAAAGATGAGGAACTACCGTCTGTACTGAAAGCCAAAGACATTAAGGAAAGTATTGCAAAGGCCAAACTAGAAAGAATACAAGAATCGCACTGCGGAATCAGCTAGTTCTAATTTGTGTTTTATTTATTTTAGAGTAAAAATCATATAGCACGTTACCTGCACGGCGGGATACGTTCATTTGTTTGAAAATCACATTTTGGCACCAAGATGGTACAGGCAAAAAACATCAGGTATTTATAACAGTTAGTCTGGACCAAGGCTGGGAAGAGAGAAGACTCCCAGCTAATAGAGGCTTCCTTCTGTGTCCGATGGCCTAAATAGTTGGGGTAGTGAGTATAATTGTATGGCAGATTCAGGCACAATTCCAGAGTAATGTGTTCACACTGACCTGGGCAAAATAAAACAGAAATTGATTTAATAATACAGAAACAATTACTCCAGACCCGTGGTGGCGAACCTGCGTGCCACAGGTGGCACGCAGAGCCCTCTCTGTGGGCACGCGCGCCGTCGCCCCAGTCCTAGGCCTTCAGCTGGGTTTTATAAAACTCTTTCGCTTTAGGCCTCCACCGCCATGTGCAAAAAAAAAAAAGGTTCAATCAATTTCAACTTGTTGTGGGGGAAAAAAAGGTATCGCAAAGTTGGAATTGATTGATTGAACTTTTTAATCCCACCCAGTCTGCCGTTACCACCAAAGCCACGCCCGCCCAATGGGCCATACCCACCCACTTGGCCACACCCACCCAATGGGCCATGCCCACCCGGCACCCTTCGATACATAAGTGGGTTTTGGGTTTCAGTTTGGGCACTCGGTCTCTAAAAGGTTTGCCATCACTGCTCTAGACTTATATGATAGTTACAAGGGTCATAGTTTATACAAGAAATTTTACAAAAATGAAACCTGCCTACAAATTATTTTCTCTTTGATGCAATGAATTTTCCTACACCCCACCCTATGTACATACGGACCATCACTAGAGAAACTACAAAGTAAGAAAAATGGATACATATATTGAATTCTAGTGTGTGTTAACTTCAGTTTCTTGCTTGAACCGTATAGGTTTAAATAAACAAGAATGCAGATTCTGAGAGCATCTGACCGTTCATTCTTCCATAATGTATTTTGAGAAACTATGAAACAAGGAAAGCCCAGTTGGAAGAAAGGACAGGAAGCACGTGAAAATAAAAACTAGGAAAGGATACACACAAACAGTGTGTCTTTTTTACATGCAGTAACATGTGACACCTTGTGTTTTTGGGTCTGATCGAATCAAAACGTTTTCGTTTACATGATACATGACAATTGATCTTCACAAATAACTAAACATATTTTTTGAAGTACGCCATTGTCAGTAATAAAAACACAAGGGCTATTAGAAAAGTGTACAGAAAAGGCAACAATTCAAAAAGCAATACTTTGTGATGGAACTTGCTGATATGGCTAAACTGATTTTTTGATCAGAGAAAAGACAATAGCCATGTTTATTGCTGGCTGAAAACCTTTTAGAGATTTTTTTTTTTACATGAAACAGAAAACAATGAACTTATGGTTCTGATAATTAGAGAGGAGAGATTATAGGAAGAAGAGACTTATGATATAACCGTGGATTAAGAGATAAATTTATAGTTGCATGTAATTATAAATGCTGTAAAGAATGAAAGCTGCTTGTTTCTTTTTTCTTTCTTTTCTGTTTTTTCCTTCTTTTAGCTTTTTTGATTTCGTTTCCTTTTCTTTTTTTGTAACTTACATTAGTTTGTATTAGTTTTTAATCTTCCTTTTTAAAAAAATCTTTTATAAAATCAGAAAGCAATGTGCTACTTACTGCAATCCATTTGGCTGCTATTCTTGTCACAGGGAGGAGACTGACTACAAGAATCAGGACAGGAAGTTGAATTACATTTCTGATCGCTTGCATGGCATAATCTTTGGCCTAGAACAACAACAAAAAACAACCAACCAAAATCTTATCTCCTTCGGTGAATTACATAATAAAAACACAATAGCCATCTGTCTTCCAAAATTCTGTTCATTGTCACAAGCTATAGTCTTTAAAAAGAAAAAAGACTATGCCTTTTCTAATGATTATTTCTAATTGGTTGTTATAGAAGCAAACAAAAAGCATACACTAGATACTCCTTTTTCCTCCTCTTGTAAACTTGATTATTCTTCTGCAATAACGCAGTTTATCTGGATCCAGCTTACCTGCGGAACCATCTTGCCCCAATGGGATTGGCCCATTCCACACCAGTAGAAGGGACATGTTCCGGTGGGATGCAGGAGAAGAGCTTTTTCTGCCATGACTTCTACCCTCTGGAACAGTGAGGGCAAACCTTTTAGAGACCGAGTGCCCAAACTGCAACCAAAACCCACTTATTTATCTCCAGGGGCCAGGTGGGCGTGGCCCACTGGGTGGGCATGGCTGCGGTGGTCACGGCAGACTGGGTGAGCATGGCCGGGGTGAATGTGGCCACCTTGATGTTGCTCGTAGTGGGGGTCAGGCAGGGTTGTGGGAGTTCCAGAGGGTCTCTGGTAGGTGGGGGCAACCGGGTGAACTGGTTGTTAAATTATTTGAAACCCACTATTAGTCACTTCCAAAGGCCATGTTCTTGCTCGCTTGGTGCCCACCATCGCTTCCAAAGGCCGCTCACTCACTCTTCTGCCAAAACCTGCTCCTTTGATAGGTTCCCTTCTCCCTGCCCAGTTCTTTCAGCTGTTCTCAGACTCTGCGCATATGGAGAGGGGAGGGGAACAGCCCGGGCCCACGTCCCACTGTCTGGGACGATGGCGTGCGTGCCCACAGAGAGGGCTCTGAGTGCTACCTCTGGCATGCGTGCCAGAGGTTCGCCACCACTGCTCTGGAACATTCTGCCCCCTCAAAGTGAGATCCACCCCATCCTCTTGTTCTTCTGGAAGAGCCTTTAATCCTGGCTCTGCCAATTAGCTTGTGGTCCTGAGGGGGGCATTCCAGACTGGAGACGGTTAATGGATTAAGAGAAGATTCTATCTCCACTCTACTGTGTATCCTCCTTTCTTAATCTCTATGGAGATTCTCATTCATCCAGGTCATGGCTGTCCCAAAGGTGTTTTTTCAAAAGGCAACTGGACTTTCTTTGTTTTTCCATGAAGACATTTCGCTTCTCATCCAAGAAGCTTCTTCAGTTATTAGTTGTTTTCTTGCAGGTATTTTATTACCCAAACTCTCTTCCTTGCGAAGCAGAGAGGCAGCTGCTTTTACTTGAGCAGAGCTTTTTCAAATAAGGAATTAAAACAGAAAATAAAAAGGGAGAAGGGAACTTGGCAGGAACCTTGGGAAGAATACCTGCTGAGCCCTGGTAAGTTTGTGGGGTTTCTTGTTTAATTACAAATTCACCTTTTTTTTAGCAGCCATCGCGCCCCTGACGGCGCGCGATAAAATCCTAAAACAAGTAAGAAAAAATCCAAAAGTAAACTGAGACCAAAACAAAAATTTGAACAACCCAAAAAAGCTGTGTTTTTTTTATTTTTTGTTTTAATAATAATTAGTATAATAATAACAGCAAACATATAATAACAAGAAATGGAGATAGATAGCCGGCAGACGGAGGGGAGCTTCCCAGTGTTTTGCATTGAGTGTCACATGTATGACTATCTGTCTGCTGGACAGAAGTCTTGGGTGTGTGATCAGTGCAATGAGCTCCTGGCTCTCAGGGAATAGGTTCTCTCCCTTGAAGCCAAGGTAGCAGACCTGGAGAAGCAGAGAGAGATAGCGAGGCAGGAGAAGATCTTCAGGGATGCAGCAGGAGCGTCCCACTCCATGCTGAGCAGCTCTCCAGCTGCTTTGGAGAATGGAGATCTTGGGCAGGGAGGACATCAATCTGTGGAAGAGGGACAGGCTCCCTTAGTTGAGACCCCTTCCCTGGAGGATGTGCCCATATCCTCTTGCACCGAGGATTCTTCTCCGCGGGTGGTGGGAGGGGGGCTTCTTGTAGTGGGTGATTCGATTGTTAGAAATATAGGGAGACGGGTTTGTGATGGAAGCGTTGACCGCATGGTAAACTGCCTGCCCGGTGCAAAGGTTACGGACATCACGAGGCATCTAGACAGGCTGATAGACAGTGCTGGGGTGGAGCCAACTATTGTGGTACATGTCGGTACCAATGACATTGGGAAAGCTAAGCGGAAGGTCCTGGAAGCCAAATTTAGGTTGCTAGGTAGAAGATTAAAATCCAGGACCCCCAAGATTGCATTCTCAGAAATGCTACCTGTTCCACGCACAGGGCCAGCTAGACAGGCAGAGCTCAGGAGCTTCAATGTGTGGATGAGGCAGTGGTGCCGGGAGGAAGGGTTTAGATTCATTAGGAACTGGGAAACATTTTGGGACAAGCCACACCTGTACAGAAGGGACGGGTTACATTTGAACCATAATGGAACCAGACTGTTGGCGATTAATATTAAAAAGGTTTCAGAGCAGCTTTTAAACTGATTCGTAGGGGCAAGTCGACAGGAGCTGGGCAGCTTCCGGTTCGAGAAGGCGCACTGCCTAATATGGAGGGTGGAAGTTATGCACACATTGGTGAGTCAACAGGAAAACTAAATTGTAATAGTCAAGCAGAAGAACATGGTAGACCATCTACAAATTCTACAACCAAATTCTACAGTCAAAATCCACAGTCAAAGTTGAAAGTGCACCAGAAAATTACATATAAATGTCTGTACACGAATGCTAGAAGCATTCGAGCAAAAATAGGGGAATTGGAATGCTTGGTGAAGGAAAATAATATTGATATTATTGGCATAACAGAAACCTGGTGGACAGATGATAACCAATGGGACACAAGGATTCCAGGTTACAAATTGTATAGGATGGACAGGAGAGGGAGAAATGGTGGTGGCGTGGCCTTGTACATAAATGAGGAGTTACAATCTCATGAACTCGAAATTCAAGAAAATTCAAACTCACCCACAGAAACATTGTGGATAAAAATCCCAGGACAGGAAACTAATCTGACGTTAGGGATCTGCTATTGCCCTCCCAACCAAACTCCAGAGGCAGATTGCTATTTGGAAAATGAATTTAAGGAGGCCTCAAAAAGAAATAGGGTAATCATAATGGGGGACTTCAACTATCCCCAAATAGATTGGGTAAATTCTTGTTCTACACATGAAAGAGAGACAAGGTTCCTCGACATGTTAGCCGATTATTCCCTTGAGCAGATGGTCATGGAACCAACCAGGGGAAAGGGGATCCTGGACTTGGTTCTAACTAACGCACAGGATTTGGTTCATGATGTCCTTATAACCAAGCCCATAGGAACCAGCGATCACAACACAATAACCTTCAACTTAACCATGGATAGCAAATTGTCAGTGAAAACTAATACAGAGTCCTTAAACTTTCACAGAGGGAATTTTGACAAAATGAGGAAAATAGTAAAGAAGAAACTAAAAAGAACAGTAAAAAAAGTCAAATCCCTCCAAAATGCTTGGAAACTGTTTAAAAATACGTTACAGCAGGCTCAAATAAAATGCATTCCTAAAAGAAGAAAGAGGACTGGAAAGTCCAAGAGGATACCAGTATGGCTTACGAATGAGGTAAAGGAGGTTATTGGAAAGAAGAAAAACTCATTTAAGAAATGGAAGGCTCTTCCTACCGAGGAGAACAGGAGGGATCACAAACTCTGGCAGACCAAATGCAAGGTGATAGTCATGAAAGCTAAGAGAGACTTTGAGGAGCATATAACCAAGAATATTAAAAATAATAACAAAACCTTTTTTAAGTACATCAGAAGCAGGAACCCAACCAGAAAATCAGTTGGGCCACTTGATGACAATGGTCAGAAGGGGATAATCAGAGAAGACAAGGAGATTGCTGAGAGGCTAAATTACTTCTTTGCCTCCGATTTCACTGAGGAGGATAGAGAACATTTGCCTGCCACTGAATTAGTTTTCCCAGGGAGGGAAATAGAAGAATTAAACCTGATAGAGATAAACAAGGAAGATGTTCTTGCAAACCTTTTTAAACTAAACGTCAACAAATCGCCGGGTCCAGATGGCATCCACCCTAGAATTCTCAAGGAACTCAAGTGTGAAATTGCTGAACTTCTAGCTAAAATATATAATCTTTCTCTAAGATCAGGCACTGTACCGGAGGATTGGAGGGAAGCAAATATAACCCCGATCTTCAAGAAAGGATCCGGAGGTGATCCAGGAAACTATAGACCAGTCAGTCTAACCTCAGTTCCAGGCAAACCATTATTAAAGATAAAATTACAGGGCACATAGAAAAACAGGCATTGCTGAAAGAAAATCAACATGGTTTCTGCAAAGGCAAATCATGTCTTACTAACTTGTTAGAATTCTTTGAGGGTGTAAATAAATACATAGATAAAGGGGCCCCAGTTGATATTGTATATTTTGACTTTCAAAAGGCTTTTGACAAGGTCCCTCACCAAAGGCTCCTAAAAAAAGCTCTCCAGCCACAGAATTAGAGGACAGGTCTTGTCCTGGATTGGTAACTGGCTAAATTGTAGGAAGCAAAGGGTGGCAATAAATGGACAATTCTCTGGATGGAAAGAAGTGAGAAGTGGTGTACCCCAAGGTTCAGTTTTGGGACCTTTACTTTTTAATTTATTCATCAATGATCTGGATGTAGAAGTTAATAGTGAGGTAGCCAAGTTTGCTGATGACACTAAATTGTTCCGGGTTGTGAAAAGTGAAACTGATTGTCGAGAGCTCCAGAAGGATCTCTCGAAATTGTGTGAGTGGGCAACAAAGTGGCAAATGCATTTTAACCTAAACAAGTGCAAAGTTATGCACATCGGGGCAAAGAACCCCAATTATACTTACCAACTGATGGGGACCAAACTTTCTGAGACAACCCAAGAAAGGGATCTTGGGGTTTTGGTGGACAGCTCGATGAAGATGTCAACCCAATGCGCAGCAGCAGTAAAAAAAAGCAAATTCCATGCTTGGCATGATTAGGAAGGGAATCGAAAATAAGTCAGCAAGTGTTGTATTGCCTCTGTACAAATCGATGGTGAGACCACACTTGGAGTACTGTGTACAGTTCTGGTCACTGCACCTCAAGAAGGATATAATGGAACTGGAAAAGGTGCAAAAAAGGGCAACAAGAATGATCAAGGAAATGGAGCGCCTCCCTTATGAAACCAGATTGCAACGCCTTGGTCTCTTCAGCCTTGAAAGACGGCGTTTAAGGGGTGACTTGATCGAAGTGTATAAAATCATGCATGGGATAGAAAAGGTGGATAGAGAAAAATTCTTTTCTCTATCACACAATACCAGGACAAGGGGGCACTCCCTAAAGCTCATAGCTAAGAAAGTGAGGACAAATAAAGGGAAATATTTCTTCACCCAGAGGGTCGTTGATTTATGGAATTCACTTCCAGAAGGGGTCGTGACAGCTGTCAGCCTTGACAGCTTCAAGGCAGGGTTAGATAGATTCATGGATGCCAAGTGTATCGGTGGTTATTAAAACGGATGTCCATGTGCCGCCTCTATGTTGGTTGAGGCAGGCAGGATTCCCTTGAGTACCATTTGTTGGGGGTCAAGGGAAAGGGAGGGTTTTGCCTTCTCTTTCTGCTCAAGATCCCCATGTACAATTGGTGGGCCACTGTGTGACACAGAATGCTGGACTCGATGGGCTTTGGCCTGATTCAGCATGGTTCTTCTTATGTTCTTATCATCAGCACTGATGATGTTGCTTACTTATTTTGGTAATGAAACATCTGCAAGAAAAAAAAAACCCAAGCACAGACAGCGCCAAGGACCCCTCAAGAAACATTGGATGAAACTAGTTTTCTACTCAGCTTGTAATCTAGCATCTCTTTGGGTTAATATCTTGGAAGAAAATGTTGACTTTTCCAACGCTAATGTTTTGATGGGATTTCAATCAGCATGCGATGCTAAGGTACGACAGTCTACATCAGAGGTCTTCAAACTTGGTCTTTTTATGACTTGTGGACTTCAACTCCCAGAATTCCTCAGCCAGCCATGCCGGCTAAGGAATTCTGGGAGTTGAAGTCCACAAGTCATAAAAGCGCCAAGTTTGAAGAACCCTAGTCTACATCTTCTACGGGACCCATTAATATCTAACACAATGCATTTATCAAAGCATACATTCCACTACTGTAGTATTTGCTAGTTAGGATGGAAGTTGTCTCTGGATAAAGGGATTTGTAGGAATTTCACTGTCATGGACAGGAGAATATAGTAGATTTGAATTTGTTCAATGTCTCACTTCTCCAATGTAAGAATCCACTAAATTGGATAATCTTCTGAGCTGAGGCTTAGAACGAGCAATTTTGTTGCTAAACTGATGCTACATTGAGTAGGGTAGTTGAGTTATTTGCCCCAAAATGTCAACTCTCAAGAGTTCTTTTAGGAAAAAAATTGTCTTAAATATCAAACAAAAAGAGGTTCCTCTTTTTAATAAGAGCAGACCTTTTATTCCTACCATAACTGCGTTATGCTTTGTCCACAGGAAATGTTATTCAAGCATGGGCATATCCTTATACATTTCATTTGCCAAATGTGTGTCCACAAATAAAATGTATCATTCTATTTCATCTTGACTTTAGGCTATATAAAAGACTTTTCTCTATGAGAATTCCTCAGTGCTGAATAAATTTATTCCATGATAACCAGAAATAATTTTTTTGGAAAAGAAAACACAGAGAGCATTTATCATCTCATGATGTACCACAGCAATACAAAGGAGACCTCATAAGATAAGAAAATGCATTTTTGTACTGCTTCAAAAGAGTTTGAACACTGAAGACAAAATAAGTGCTCTGCAAATATTATATAGTGAAAAATGCTCCTGTTGTTGTTTCTGCCATCCCATCCCTACACACCCACTTCCAAGAATGCATAACAAAATGTTCCAGGAGAACATTTGTTAGAGTCCAGTAGGTTGGTCTAGATATATGGATGTGGGAATTGATGCAGTTGAGTCTTGCAACTAGTCTTTGTTCGTTTTAGCCCAGGGCCCGCATAAATGAGCATCATCTGAGCATGAAACCAAGAAGGTGGTACAGCAGTAACCTCTGCATATAGGACTATGAAATTGCTTACCAGTTCTGTCTGAGCAGGTTTTTTTTTTCTCTGACAGATGCTGATGCCCTTTATTCAAGAACAGCATGAGTTATCAATCCTCCAGGGAAATTCACTAGGCAGATATCAAAATTCAGTACTGTATAACTAACTTCAATTTACTTAAGCACTTCATAGGAGGAAAAGGTAAAACAGGGTTAAGGAGATGTGAAAGAAAAGTGCAAATGTGAAGAAAAGTGCAAATGTGATAAATCCATATTAAGAACGTCTATGGAGATTCACAGTCATCCAGGACATGGTTGTCCCAAAGTTGCTTTTGGGCATATTTGTCCATCAAGCTGAACGTAAATAGTGAAGCAGAGACACGATTCTGGACATTTCAATCTTAGTGTATATAATTATACTACTTTATAATGCCTTGGTAAGGCCACACTTAGAATATTGTATCCAGTTTTGGTCACCTTGATGTAAAAAAGATGTTGAGATTCTGGAAAGTGTGCAGAGAAGAGCAACAAAGATGATTAGGGGACTGGAGGCTAAAGCATATAAGGAACGGCTGCTGGAATTGGGTATGTCTAGTTTAATGAAGAGAAGGACGAGGGGTGACATGATGGCAGTGTTCCAATATCTCAGGGGCTGCCATAAAGAAGAGGGAGTCAAGCTATTCTCCAAAGCGCCTGAAGGCAGGACAAGAAGCAACGGATGGAAACTGATCAAGGAGAGAAGCAACCTGGAACTAAGGAGAAATTGCCTGACTGTTAGAACAATTAACAGTGGAACAACCTGACTCCAGAAGTTGTGAATGCTCTAACACTTGAAGTTTTTAAGAAGATATTGGACAATCACTTGTCTGAAATGATATAGGGCTTCCTGCCTGAGCAGGGGGTTGGACTAGAAGACCTCCAAGGACCCTTTCAACTCTGTTATTCTATTCTATTCTATTCTATTCTATTCTATTCTATTCTATTCTATTCTATTCTTCTGTTCTCTTCTGTTCTGCTCTGCTCTGCTCTACTCTATTCTAATTGGATCAGATATGTTGTGTAGTATTGCTGCCATGGATTCTTTAGCTAGTTTTGGATCTATGGATGTAAAGAGTGCTGAGACATTGAATGAAATCATAATGTCATTTTCTGCTTTTAGGTCTTGGATTTTTCTGGAGGCATTATAGAGGCGAGTTCATAGAATATTGTCTCCCCTCTATGAGATGTGAGTCATGGGAGCAGTACTATACAACATACCCAACCTAGCCAAATACACTAAGATTGAGCAACCCTGAGCTACACACATTCTCTTGCATTGGTACTTTGTTCAACACTGGAAGAATAATACAATCCAGACAACATCTGACTTAGAACTTAAACTTGGAGAATGCACAGCGATGGCAAAACTAAGAGCATATATAGAAAGCAGAAAATTAAATTTAACCAAGAATGTTTCCCATATATGCAATATATCAGGCAGCTTGGTAAACCTAACAACCTATCGTCTGGATTTCAAGGGGGCCTAAATGCTAACAAGTACCATAAATCAGCAAATGCATTAAAAGAGGCGAGACAGAGATCAATAGTTTTTTTTCCCTTCTTTTCTTTCTTTTTGTTAAAATTATTATTACCTTCTTTTGCATTTTGGGCATTTAAACTTTTAAGTACTTTAACTTTTGTTAAACTGCTTTGTCTATTTATTATTTCCTTTTACCAGTATATATTACACAGACACACACACAGCAGAAATACAATGAAGAACTTAATTCAAGACTGAAGTTCAAGACTGAAATTATTGTTGTATAACTAATAATTTGGTGCGATAGTAGCTCTTTCTTTTTTTATCTTATAGTCAACTTTGGATGGGAAGTTAAATATAATTATATAATTGTAATATGACATCCCAAATGGCAATTGATACTGACAGAATATTTACTATTTTCTTTTTTTAAAATTTTCAATATTTTAAGCTTTTTAAATTAACAGAAAGTTAATACTTTTAATCGTATAAACATCAATGCACTGAAAGGTATTGAAATAATATGATGATATCATATGATAAAAGAAAGAAAGTGGGCAGGGGAGAAATGGCAAGATAGATTTACTCTAAAAAAAACAACAACACCCCGTATTGACGAGGAACAAATCAAAACAATGGTACATAGAAAAATAGTGACTCTCCCAGAAATATTATAAGACCCCCAAACCTATATGACGTTCTCTCACAATGTATTGTGTTCTGAGTTATAAAGCACCTGAACACTGGGGTATTTATCAAACAAACAATCTCAGCCACCATCCTCAAAAGAACCCATAGAACAAAAGAAATACAGTTTTCCAAAGGAAGCTCTTAGATCTTTTCTCCAGCGGTTTAAGCAAGGAATGACATAAGTCTGCCCTTACTTCCACCGCAGTTTTCTTCATCGCTTCCATCCTTGCAATCCTTGTCTCCATCACACTGGAAAGCACTAGGGACACACTGACCATTTCTGCATTCCACCAGTCCTTGGCTATGGCAGGCTGGAAACAAGAAGAGGTTCTGATCACTTGACAGACTTTCCATTTCTCATAAATTACAATGAGCTACTTCATTCGTATAGGCCAGGGGTAGGCAACCTTGGCTCTTTTATGACTCGTGGACTTCAACTCCCAGAATTCCTGAGCCAGCATAGCCAAGGTTGCCTACCCCTGATATAGGGATATGACAGAAAACCTACAAATACAAAATAGGATTAAAAATAGGATGTTTCTGTTACGCTGTTGAAATAATGAGGGCCAGTTTGGTGTAGTGGTTAAGCATCGGGCCAGGACCCAGGTGACTATGAGTTCTAGACCTTAAGCATGAAGCCAGCCAGCTGACTTTGAGCCAGTACTGGGAAGGAGACAAGGGCCAGCTACTTCCAAAATCTTGCCAAGAAAACTGCAAAGACTTGTCCAGATAATTTCCAAGAGTCAACACTGATTCAAAGGCATACACACAAGCAAAGGACCACCATAGGGTCACAGGTTTGGAAGAGGTCTACATAGTATGTAGTAATGTTATACTACTAAGATAATTTAGCAAATATAAACTTTATACCGAAATGGAAACTTTTGGATAATGCTGGATGAGGTACTTCACATAAGATTTGCAAGGAAATCTATTAAATATGAAGATACTACACTTAAACAGTCTGTTATCAAAGCACAAAGTATCAACTAACTTACAACAATTGACTTCATCTGATTTGTCTAGGCAGTCAGGATCACCGTCACAGATCCAATCCATTGTTATGCATCTCCCATTTCCACACTGATGCTGAGTAACTGGATTACAATCTTTAATAGACAACATTGATAAACACAGACAATATTTCTTCATTACTTAATATATAACTGGCTAGCAGGATATTAACTTAAGAAATGCTCTTCCTTTTTTCTCTCAACATTGTAAGTGTAATAATTAAGAACATGTTGCAGCAACATTGACCAGAATTCAGAGGATTGTTTTAGCTATATCTAACGTTCAGTTTATTTGCCAGACGCCACAGAATATTAAAATACTTTTGTTACAAAAGCGGTGGTGTACAAAGAAAATCTATACAAAATGTTTTACAGATGGCACTTAACACCGGGGAGGTTAGCAAAAATGTTGAAAAATGTATCTAGCAACTGTTGGAAATGTAGACAAAAACCAAGCACCTATTACCGACTTTGGTGGACATGCCTCAAAGCCAAAAGATTCTGGTCAAGAATACATAAATGGTTTAAGAAAATTACTAAAAAACATAGATTTTAAGCAAGAATTATTTTTGTTAGGCATAATTGTAGGAAACTATGAGAAAGAGTGTATATATCTAATTTTACATGTATTAATTGCAGCGAGAATTGTATTTGCTCAACATTGGAAAAATGAAAATTTACCAACAGAGTTAATTAACAGAGTTAATTAAAAATGTTTAGATTGTGCAGAAATGGATAGATTGACACTGAAAATGAAAGAGAAAGAAGATTCAGTATACTTTAGAACATGGGACACCTTTTATCAATGGCTAGAAAAACAAGGTAGAGAGAAAGGAATTTAACATGTATTATTAAGTTAAATATTGGAAACCCAGACAATATGTTGCTGATAAAATATTAAGTAAATTATATATAATATTAAAATGCTTGCCCCAACCTCAAAATACCTTATTTTCAAAGTTGCTGAGTTTTCTAATATTATTATTTTTGAAAGTGCTTTGTATTATTTTTGAAAGCATCATTCATGCTTGCAAATCTGGTCTTTGAAAACAAACTGTTTAATCCCCTACAGTACTGTCTGCAATACAGATTGCCTGGTGTCAACTATTGTGACACCTTTAAAAGCAAGCAGTGCCCAGTCTGCACCATTCAATAAAGTTTGTACTCATTGGAAATGAGAGGGGAAAAAATACAAGTACTCGTGGCTTGTTTTTTTATTCTTTACAAGTAACAGCACCTTGGATCAAATTGTACCAGGAAATAGTATATAAGGAATTGCAAACATAACAGAAAGAAAAAGAGTTTGGGAGACCCAGTTGTAAGTACAGAACTTCTTACTGTAAATTATTTTAAGTGAACTATAAGATATAAAGAACTACAATAGTTCCCCCTATCAATGTATTTTCCATGTTAGAAGAGGCATCTCTATTTTGCAAATTTTATGGTACAAAGTCTAGCAGGATGAAAGAGGCTGTATCTTTATTTCTTCAGGAAACAATATATATTATTAAATAGTGGAAGCAGGAAAAGCTGCTTGATCCTGATGCACATCCTGCTCAACTATGTAAGACATATATTGATTTTTACTTGTTTATTCCTCCATTGCTGAACATTTATAATGTGGATATTCTGAATAAAGTCTTTCCAATTTCCTTTAATGAGGCATATATACATGGTAACTATTCTCCTGATTATGCAAGTTATGGCTGATTTCTGTGTCAAAGGCTGATGCCAAAATGATTACAATCAAGATTACCTTTATTTATCTATCTTGCTCAATCCAATTTCATAAAAAGGCCACAGGTTTTACATATTAAATTACTAATTGAGTATGTAGATGAACATTCAGAAAAACTGAGATTAACAATGATAATCATGTTATCATGATTTCCAATGGAAAATTCTGGAACAAGGAAATTGGAATAAAGATGTTTTAATTAACTGGACTAAAATATGGTTCCCTTCAGACAGGGTTATTATAAATGAAATTATAACCTGTCAAGATACTTTATGGAAGTCATATATTCTTTATCTTCTCTTCTGCCTAATTTGATATTGGTCTCATTGGCTTGACAAGAAGAAACTGAAGGAAATTCTAAATATAAAAGTCTCTTAGGATTAGTGCATTTTATGATATTTTATTAATAATTACGAAATGTCCTAAACAGGTTTTTACTAATGTAGTATAGCACTTTGCTAAACAATTATGTTAAGTACATAACATACCGGTAGCTACAGTCAGTCTTATAAATTTCTTACAATTGTAGAGTATCTATATAAATTTGTATAGGACAGGGGTAGGCAACCTTGGCTCTTTTATGACTCGTGGACTTCAACTCCCAGAATTCCTGAGCCAGCCATGCTGAGGGGACAGGGAGAGGTTTCCAAGCTGAGCCATGCTGGCTCAGGAATACTGGGAGTTGAAGTCCACCAGTCATAAAAGAGCCATAGGCCTCTCCATTGAGACTTGAATAGTACGCAGAGAACATGAAGAACAAGCTTAAACCTTTTGATCTGTATGATCATATAGTGCTAATTCTTGCTTCTGTGCCAGTTCTTGGCTCCTGTCTGCTCCAGAATTGAATCTGGAAAGAGGCAGCTGCGATTTTTAGAACAAGCATAACTTTCTGTGGTACTGCGTATCATTTAACAGTGCCTGTATCCCGCTCTTTTGGGATTAAACCACTTTCTCCAAGTTTTTGAAAATACGTTTTTCCTTTACCACAGTTCTGTTCGTCACTCAGATCTCCACAATCATCATAACCATCACAAACGAAGGTGTAATTGACACATCTTCCCGTGTGGCAGCGGAAAAGCTCTTCACTGCAATCTGCAAAACAGAAATATATATATTTACAAAAACTTTGAAGTAAGAAAGTCCATTTGCCCCAAGCAAAATATTAACTCATTTCTGCTATTTTACTAAATTATTAGATAATGTTTAAAAGTAACGATCGTTTCATTTTTTTTTAACAGCATAACTAAACAAGTAAAGTTTGAAACTACAATAAAAAGGAAAAAAGCTTCAACTTCTCCTACTGCTTTTCATAGGGATGCTATATACTTGGCGGTTAATTCAAGCTAAATACAGGTAGTCCTTGACATTTGACCACAGTGGAGCCCAAAATTTCTGTTGCTAGGCGAGACAGCTGTTAAGTCCATGTTGCTTTCTTTTATGACCTTTCTTGCCACAGTTAAGTGAATCACTGCAGCTGTTAAGTTAGTAACACAAACTAACAGTTGTTAAGTGAATCCGGCTTCCCCACTGACTTTGCTTGTCAGGTCGCAAAAGGTGATGCTGGGACACCACAGCCGTCATAAATAAGAGTTCTTTGCCAAGCATCTGAATGTAAATCACGTGACCGTGCAATGGTCACGCGTGGAAAATGGTCATGTTACAGTGCCACTGTAACTTCGGTCACTAAACCGACTGCTGTAAGTCGAGGACTACCTGTACAACAAAGGTAATGTTAGTACTCCTGGTTTGTGCTTCTCATCTGGACTACTCTGAAGGGCTGACATCTCTATTCTGGCACTTTAGGTAACTTACTGCAATGTATTTCATCACTCCAGTCATCACAATCATTAAAGCCATTGCACTGCAGAATCCTTGGGACGCAAACCCCACTTCTGCACAAGAAGCTGTCCTCTTCTTCACAAAATACTGAAAAACCAAAAACAAGGGACAGGATAAGAGCTTTTCTTAGACTGAAAACCAAAAGTACACCCCAACATTCCTTTAAAAGGGTGTTAGATAACCACAGACTCCAACTGTTGGCAAAGATAAGGAAGACTATAGAACAAATTGAATATTAACTAACAGAAGTTGCCATCACATCTTCAGTAATGCCCTACTCTGAATATTTCAATCTCTGGGGACATGTGATAGTGGAATAAAGAACTGGATGAAGACCAATGGCATTTAACACTGGGCCCTAGCTAACAAAACGAAATTCAATGGAGAAAAAAGTAAAGTTTTACACTTAGGCAAGAAAAACCAAAGGTACAGGTACAGACTAGGACGACCTATGGCACGTGTGCCAGAAGCGGCACTCAGAGCCCTCTCTGTGGGCATGCATGCCATTGCCCCCCTGCCCCCCATGGCCCCCTCACCAGCAGCCCCCCTGGAGGAGAGTTGCCCCCGGGCGCAGCCCATGCAGAGCAGCACAGCCAAGGAAATGGCAGCAGGGGCAAGACTCTATCCTTGCGCTCCGTTGTGTGCAGATGATGCTGTGGGGCACAGATGGAGGGCGTGGCCACTATGGCACTTCAGGGCCTCCTGGGCGATCTGCTGCGGCGGGCTGTGGAGATGGTAGGTGGCCCTGTGGGTGGGGCAGGGGAGGAGCGGGTGGGGCGGGCAGGAATGGGGTGGAGCAAGTGGGGCAGGGCGGTTTTTGGGCACTCAATGTCTAAAAGGTTCGCCATCACTGGACTAGGTGAAACCTGGCTCAACAGCAGTGAGAGGGGTCTCGGAGTCCTAGTGGACAATCATTTAAATATGAGCCAGCCATGAGCTGCAGCTGCCAAAAAAAAAAAAAGCAAATACAATCCCAGGCTGCATGAACAGAGAGAGAGAGAGAATCAAGATCACGAAAAGTGATACTACTGTTTTGTAATGTCTTGGTAAGAGCACACTTGGAATACTGCGTCCACTTTTGATCACTGTATTATAAAAAAAAAGACCGTTAAGACTCCGGAAAGAGTGCCAAGAAGAGCGACAAAGATGATCGGGGAGCTGGAGGTTAAAACATATAAAGGAACTGGGTATGTCTTAGTCTAGTGAAAAGAAGAATCAGGGGCGACATGACAGCGGTGTTCTAATATTTGAGGGGCTACCATAAAGAAGAGGGAGTCAACCTATTTTCCAAAACACCAAAAGGCAAAACAAGAAGCAATGGATGGAAACTGAACCAAGAAGGAAGCAAGAACTAAGAACTAGAACTAAGGCGAAATTTCCTGATAGTGAGAACAATCAACCAGTGGAACATCTCAGAAATTCTGGGTGCTCCAACACTGGAGGCTTTTAAGAAATCAAAACTGTGTTTTACCTCCTCCCCATTCTTATACTCATGTGAATTAGGGAGGTGCCTGTCTGAGCTTCTTCCAAGTATTTTCTCTCTTTTCTTTTCTTTTTTATGGACTCAAGTATGTGTTTGTCAGCCTCCCAAGCAGACAAAACAGGAAACGTGACAACGTAAGCTAAATCTGTTTTATTTTAAGGGTACAATAACAGATTCTTGTAAGATTGAAAGAACAAATCTCCCCCCCCCACACACACACACCTCTTTTTACCATCTGATTAGTTGGGGCTGATTCTTTGTTAAGCTCCTTTCTCTGCAATTGTGCGCTCCTCCCCCTTTTATGTGATGTTCCCTGGGTAGCATCTCTCCCCTCCCCCATTTTTCTCATCTTCCATTACAGTGAATGTATAATGAAATCATCATTACACATTCATTACTCCTCCCTTGCTAACAGAATCCATATATTTTCATCAAGAGCATCTTCTTTATGCTTTCTTTAGAAAATTCAAACACGCTGTTTCAGAGAGCTCTTGGATCCAACACCGCTACCAAAAAAATAAGATTAATACTGACGGTCAGGGCTATTTTATATCAGTTTCAGCCAATATACTGGTGCCAGATAAGGACGATGGAGAAATAAATGGCATTAGTTATGGTGTTTTTTTCAACTGGATGTAGGAGACGACCAGATTTGGCCTGAGGGAGGGGTCAAACATGTCATCAATCACGAGTCCCTGCATGACCGTGAGATCTACATCCAGCCCACCTTGAATGCCTTTCTTATTCCCATTAATTTCCCTTGACTGTTAGTAGCTCAGATTCTTGTAGAGAGCTTAAGCTTGCAATAAATCTTTATATTCATTTGAATTGCCTGAATCTCCTGATTTTCCCAGCACATGACATTGAGATTACTCTAATATAATAGACAATGGTCTAGTCCAGGCAGTCACCAGAAGTCAATACTGACTCAAAGACCCCCCCACACACAAAAAACATACTAGTCTGCTTTTAAAAAGTGCTCAAAATCTTCACTAACCCAAATGAGTTACTAAACTAGGCCAATTAATAATGTCTACTACAATAATTTTCACCATTACTGAACAAAATGTTGACGTTGACCCTTAAAAATCTAGTGGGACCAGAAAGCAAATCTTCTCTGACATTGCATCTGTCCTTCCTATCTGGACAGATAAATTCCTTGTAAGTCTAATTACACTTGGCCAATAAAGAATTCTGTTCTGTTCTGTTCTGTTCTGTTGTTCTGTTCTGTTCTGTTCTGTTCTATTCTATTCCTATTCTATTCCTATTCTATTCCAATTCTATTCTATTCCTATTCCTATTCTATTCTATTCTATTCTATTCTATCTTGCTAGGACTGACAGTATTTATCTTTGTACAATATCTGTGAGAGGATTAATCCTTTCTTCTCCACCACAGACTTCTGAAATCAAAACTGCTCATCTTTCTTTTCCACCTTTCCGTCTTAAACAAATTATTTCCATTCAGTGAGAAACCAAACAGGAACAAGAAAAGGGAAAGTACTGGTTGAAGGAATATCTCATGTAGAAACCGGGGTAAGCTTTGGTAATGAGCCACGCATATAAATTCTGCAAACTACCAAGATTTATCTGGAAGCAGCATGCACAATCCCATTTTGATGTTGTTTGTAGAGAACCACGCACAGGAAACCAAATTAAATTAAATCTTACAATGAAGGCGAGATATTTACTCCACTAAAGAAAACATACAAGTGTTTCTCATCAAACTCTTGTGGGTTTAATCTGATTTAAGGAGACAGAGGCTGCTTTTTCTCTGTCTGTCGCATTTAATTTTGAAACAAGTCTTCTGGATGTTTATAACTGAAACCTTCTCATACAAATAATATATCATAGTGGTCATGATATGGTATGACTCACAATATTAATATCTAAAGAGCACTACTACTCTGCTGGTGCCTTGCTTGTAGGATTATGTAGGCATCTACTGGCTATCAGTGGTGGACAACATTCATAGAGCAATAAATGTTGGAAATGCCATAACAAAAAGGAACATTTTACCATTTGTGGTGGTCTTGCAAAATAAATTCCAAAATATTGGAAAGAAATACACCAAAATATACAGAAAATTCCAAAAGTAAAATTTGAATTGAAGCTATGAATGATTTTTATTAGACATGATTCCAGAGACTACAAATGAAAAGCATCACAATTTATTAAGATATATGCCAATAGTGCCAAGAATTAATCACTCCCCCCCCAAAAAAAAATTGCAGGGAATAAAACTGAAGGACCAAAATTGGAGCATATGGAGCAATGGGGGGAGGGGGGGAAGTCTAACTAAATTCATAAAAGTCTAACTAAATTCAAGCAAGAATGGCTCCCTTATACATGACATATCATACAACAAAACAAGTTAAGACAATTAGAATTTGGCTTAAAACAGAAACTGTTCCAAAAAAATAATTTAAACAGAAATGAGTAATAACTGCAGTTCTGCCATAAGCCAAAACCAGATGGTTGATCTTGAGCCAGTCAGTCTCAGACTTAAAAAGTAGGCAATGGCAACCCTCCTCTGAAAAACCGCAGGGGTTACAGATGGTCCTTGACTATAATGGAGCTTGCCCATCATGGTCATAAATCATGTCAGTAACAAAATGAATTGCCCACCCGACCAATTCCATTTTATGAGGTTTTTTTTGGCAGCGGTCATTAAGCAAACACTACAGTTATGAAGCGACTGCCAAGTTCATTCGACAAACTCTATACTTAGTAAGCAAGCTTTTTAAAATTGTTCATTGAAACCACCTACAACAGACATGTCAAATACAAGGCCCGGAGGCCGAATGCAGCCCGCAAAGTGCTTTCATGTGGCCCGCAAAGCCATCCTGGAAACAGTGAGGAAATGGCCCCCGCTGCCTTGGCCCTGGCCCAGGGCAGCCGGGAGCCAATGTACAATTTTGCAGTGGCCATCTATGCTGAAACACATTCAGTCTTAGCTCCATAAGGCCGTCTGGAAACAGTGAGGAACCAGCCCCTGCCACCTCGGCCCCACCCCCTGGGTGCATGCTGGGGAGGTGTCACCCTTTGTGAGGAATGAAGAAATGCACCATCACCTGGAAGTGGCCAGCAAATGGCCCTCGCCTACTTCATATATCCGTCTTGATGGGCTCTGGAGGAGGGGTTTCAGCAGGCAGCGGGCGCTCTTCTCACAGCACCAAGAGCTGAGCTGGGTGGCCCGAATCTGGTGCAATGCTGCCTAGCCCCTAGCCTGCCCTGTTTCAGCAGGCAGCAAAGTGCGAAGTTGGCGAGCTTCATACCGCCCGGGTCAACCTCTCGGCACTGTGAGAGCGCCCCGCTGCCTGCCGAAACCACGCCCACCCAGTAGGTCACACCCACTGCATCCACGCCCATCCAGTAGGCCATACCCACCCTGGCCACACCCACCCGGCCCCACGAGGGCAACTGCAATGCTGTTGCGGCCCTCAATGAAATTGAGTTTGACATCCCTGGTCTAAAAGGGTTCAGGATCCCTTTTCTTAACGCTGTGAGGTCCTGAATATAGTTTTATTTGTATTTCCTGGGGACATTCATGGCTGTAATGGAAACCTCCAATCCCATCGATCTGGGGGAATCTCGTTTTGCACAGAATGACAGCCACAGTCGCTATAGCATGGGGACCCTGGCCAAGAAGGGACAGGCCTTCAAGGGCCACTTCACAGGTGCAAGGATTGATCTCACAATGGAGGACATGATCAATTCATGCTGTGGCCTCCAACCAGTTGGCTAAGAACAGTTAAGAAGTCAACTAAAATACTAGCCATGTCTGCAAATTGAATCTGGACCTACTTCAAAAGCTCATATGACCTGCAACCAATCAAGTCAATATTCCCAGAAATGGAGTAATGCTTTCTGAAGCCCATCTCTAGCCAGTTTAATTCACCTGTTGAATGTTTCACTTACCCTATTGATCCCACCACAAATATCTTATGTTCCACTAATATAACAGGAGTGGGAGAGAAGTGATCAAGCCCCAGCATAAACATCGTAAGAAACTTCTCTCTGCCAGTTTTCACAGCTTCTGGGGGAGGGTGTAATAATGGCTTTTATTCTGCTGTCGTGTAAATCCAATTCCATCCATTTTCAAAATTCATCTCTTTTGCAATCTTTATCCCAGTGTTTCTCAACCATGGCTAGCTGGTGAATTCGGGGAGTTGAGGTCCACACATTTTAACATTGCCAAGGTTGAGAAATATTGACTTATCCAATGCAGTTCATGATGCAGCAGCCCCCAAAATGCCCTGCCTTTTGTTAAGATGTAGACAATTTGCAAGTCATGGAAGCAGTAGCATCAGCAAGAGAGAGTTAGAAAAAGTAGGATAATTTTATTTATTTTATTTATATCCCGCCCTTATTATTTTTACAAACTCAAGTGGTGAACATATCCTACCTTCTTTCCTCCTATTTCCTGCAGAACAACAATCCTGTGAGATGAGTTGGGCTGAGAGTGACTGGCGCAAAGTCACGCAACTGTCATTCATGGCCGAGGGGCTTAAACTCACAAATCTCCTGCTTTCTAGTGCCTTCACCAAACTGGCTCTAATAGGGTCACAGCAACATGATCAAAATCCTTTTGGTATATGCAAGGATGTTGCACGTAAAAAGAAGCACAACTTTACTTACACTCCCCAATTGCCATTTTGTTTTTGTTTTTTCATCTCCCCCCTCCCCCCACCCAATGCAGGTCATAGCTAGGATGATAAGGAATATCATGATCAATCTGGTAATATGCAAAGATACTGACTTTCCACAATTTTGCCACCCATATTCCAGATTTGGAATGGAATGGAATGGAATGGAATAGAATAGAATAGAATAGAATAGAATAGAATAGAATAGAATAGAATAGAATAGAATAGAATAGAATAGAATAGAATAGAATAGAGTGGAGTGGAGTGGAGTGGAGTGGAATGGAGTGGAGTGGAGTGGAATGGAATAAATAGTTTTGTCACTTTGAATGTACACTAATCAGCATACATTAAAGCAGTGGTTCTCAACCTTGGGGTCATGAGACCATTTCACGGGGGTCGCCGGGCACCGCCGGCCGCCATTTTGTTTTTTTTATTTTTATTTTTTTAATTTTTTTTAAATTTTTTTTAAATTTTTTATTTTTTTTGGTGCGCGCGTGCCGCGCACGCTCAGATCCGCCCGTCGCGCCGGAAAATTTTTTTTGAAAAAAATTTAAAAAAATTAAAAAAATTTAAAAAAATAAAATAAAATAAAAACAAAATGGCGGACCGCAACGGGCGGATCTGCACATGCGTGGCACGTGCGATGGGCCGATCCGCACAGGCGCAGATCCGCCCGTCGCGGGCGCCATTTTGTTGCTTTTTTTATTTTTTTTAAAAAATTTTTAAATAAAAAATAAAAAAAACAAAATGGCGGCCCGCGACGGGCGGATGTGCGCATGCGTGGCGCGTGCGATGGGCCAATCCGCACATGCGCAGATCCGCCCATCGCGGCCGCCATTTTGTTTTTTTTAAAAAGTTTTTTTAAAAAAATTAAAAAAACCAAAATGGCGGCCCGCGACGGGCAGATGCGCGCATGCATGGCGCGTGCGATGGGCCGATCCGCGCATGCGCAGATCCACCCGTCGCGGCCACCATTTTGTTTTTGTTTGGTCGGGGTCGGGGTCGCGGCGCGCATGGGCGGGGCAAGTGGGGTCTCAACCTCAGAAAGGTTGAGAACCACTGCATTAAAGTGAAATTTCGTTGCATACAGCTCTCAAAGGTCCACCACCTCTGATATATACTACATAAATGTGACAAAAACAAATAAATAAATAAATAAATAAATACAGAATTATGCATATATCCACATATATTATATGACACAGACATCTTTTCTATAGATGTTGTGCTATGGATTATGGAAAACCCAGTGCAATATACCATAGCTGGGAAAAATAATACATTTTACTGAGATCATGCACAGTGATGGCTATGGATCACGCTTATTCCTGATGAGTCATAAGCAACATTGAAATGAAATCTCCCCGATGTTGGCCTGTCTGATGAGTCTGACTCAATTTGGAAGAGAGAGGAGAGCTTGGTACGTTCTGACCTTGCAACTCCAGGGACGGCATGTTCTCTACTATCTGCAGATGAGACAGGACCTATCGTCTTGCTCCAAGTTTGCAAGACGGGCCTCCACATTTCCGCTGTCAGGGAATCAGCCACCTGTTTCAGACGCAAACCTGCAAGTTGAGTCTCCTGATATAGAAAGAGAAAACATCCTCGGCCCTCACACGTTACACAAAGATCAAGGAAGTGGGACAAAGATGTTCGGTAAGGACTCTTGAAAGAGAAATGAACAACTCTGGGAAATGGGCAGGAGCCTAAATGGAAGATGGAGAACTTCCGTGGCAAACCACACTCCAGCCTTGAGCTTGACCTCCTGAATATGAGTTGCTCCTAATTTCCTGGCTGAGCTATGGACCAGGACAAGGCGACACTCAGCTCTGATTCCCAGATCTTCAATTTATCTGTATGAAATTTTTGTGTCTAACGTCAGTCTGTTTGTTGTCGGGGTTTTTCTTGAGTTCATTCCTGCACTGGAGTGAGATTTAGACTGCCATAAAGACTAGATTGTGACTTCTGCACTTGTTCTGATTGCTACCCTCCCTCAAGTGGAGCTTAATTCCTGGTGATTACATGATCACATCCATGTTATTCTACTTATTCGTGTTCTTCTAGCTATTAAGCAGCTCTAGGCTTAGACTGGCCAAGCTAAGCAGGGTTGGTGACATAGATACTGTGCTTACAGAGAAAGAGAAAACAATTATATACAAAAATGGCAATTTTCTTGTTGTCAAGGCAATATTCTTGCTATCTTGGTATCATGGTCAACCTGAGGCAAAAATAAAGTTAGCTTTTTTTTTTAATTCCATATAACGAAGATCATCGTAGGAAATAGTTCTGTAAAACGCGTTAACACATAACGCAATGCGGATGGCGTTTCTCTGAAACCTGCAATGTTCCTTTCTTACCTTGCTGGTAATTCTAACAGAAGATCCTTTAATTCTTTCTATACTTTTAGTTCAAAGCTTTTGCGTGTTAAATCATCTTATTTTCCTGGATTGCCTTATTCTGTGCAGTCATTTTTCATTATAGGATGGAAATACAGAAGAAGGAAAATCACTAGCCCAAACCATATGGTCTCCATATAACTTCCTGCGACGTGCAGTGAACTTCCAAAACATTTTCAAAAGTTATAACTCACAACCATGATCTTCTAGGGCAGATGCAGGCAGCCCCTTTCTACAGTACATCAAGAGCTGCCTGCTGAGTTAAGTAACCAATTGCAGACACACATATTGGAGACGAAAGCACTGAGCCAAAAAGGCATCATTTTTCTTGTGCAATGGAAAATCTGCCTTCTTTTTCATCTTTTATTTTGACTGATTAGCTATCCTTACTTTCTCCTACAAAGCAAAGTTATACCTGCTTAGTACCTGGAGAGGATAGTTCATACAGAAGATATCAAAGATACTCAGCTTCTTAGCCAAAAGAGCTTTGAAAGGAACAAACAACACAGATAGTCACTGATTCTCAACCTTTTGCAGGCCGCGACCCCGACCTGTGCCGCGCATGCGCAGCATGATCCTGACCTGCACCGCGCATGCACGGCGCAACGGCCCACATCACGCATGCGCGGCGTGGCAGCCCACATGCGCAGCGCGACGGTCACCGCCAAACACCGCAGTCCGCCATTTTTTCCCCTTTTCCCCTCGGCCAGCGCAGGGGATAGCACCACGCATGTGCGGCGGTCCGCATTGTGCAAGCGCGGCGCACGCGCGACAGCCCACATTGCGCATGCGCAGCGCGCGCGACGGCCCGCATCATGCATGCGCGGCACACGCGACGGCCCCGCATCGTGCATGCGCGGCGCACTCGACGGCCCCACATCGCGCATGCGCGCCACGCGCGACGGCTCGCACCGTGCATGCGCGGTGCGTGCGACGGCCTGCATCGTGCATGCGCTGTGCTACCCCGCGCATGCGCAGTGCTGTCCCCTACACCGGACGAGGGGAAAAGGGGAAAAAAATGACGGACTGCGGTGTTTGGCGACCCCCGTGAAATGGTCGTTCGACCCCAAATGGGGTCGCAACCCATAGGTTGAGAACCGCTGTCCTAGACTGACAACCCAAAATTTCTGTTGCAAAACGAGACGTGTGCTCAGTGAGTTTTGCCCCATTTTACAACTTTTCTTGCCACGGTTGTTAAGTGAATCCCTGCAGCTGTTAAGTAAGTAACCTGGTTGTTAAGTGAACGTAGCTTCCTCATTGACTTTGCCCGTCAGAAGGTCGCAAAAGGGGATCACATCACCCCGGGACACTGCAACTGTCATAAATACGAGTCAGTTGCCACGCGTCTGATTTTTGATCACGTGACCACGGAGATGCTGCGACGGTTGCATGAACAATGGTCATATGCCACTTTTTTCAGTGTCGTTGTTACCTTTGAACGATCACTAAGTGAATTGTTGTTAAGTCAAGAACTACCTGTACCTATGAATTGCACCCAGAAGTGTAACAATACAACCACATTTATTAGTCCACAGAGAGTCTTTGCTTAATCTCGGAGTCCTAGTGGACAATCACTTAAATATGAGCCAGCCGTGTGCTGCAGCTGCCAAAAAAGCCAACACAGTGCTAGGCTGCATCAACAGAAGGACAGAATCAAGATCACGTGAAGTATTAATACCACTTTACAATGCCTTGGTAAGGCCCCACTTGGAATACTGTATCCAGTCACCGCGATGTAAAAAAGATGTTGAGACTCTAGAAAGAGTATAAAGACCAACAAAGATGATTAGGGGACTGGAGGCTAAAACATATAAGGAACAGTTGCTGGAATTGGGTATGTCTAGTTTAATGAAGAGAAGGACGAGGGGGACATGATAGCAGTGTTCCAATATCTAAGGGGTTGCTCCAAACAAGAGGGAGTCAAGCTATTCTCCAAAGCGCCTGAAGGCAGGACAAGAAGCAATGGATGCCTTACCATAATTTTGGATTATCTCCATCAAACTCTGAGCTGACTGTGTTGGTTGAGTCAAAGTCACAAGCAAATCATCAGCAAAAGCACATAATCTATAATCATGTTGTCTAATCTGTATACCTTTTAAGTTATCTGAAGCTCTTATCCTATTCAATAAAACCTCTAAAGTTAAAACAAACAACAAAGGGGATAAAGGAGATCCCTGTCTAGTGCCTTTCTCTATATTAAATGAATCTGTTAAATGCCCATTCACAATGATCTGACCTGTTTGTTTCTGGTAAACTGCTAGTATAGAATTAATAAACTGATCCCCCATTCCCATCCTAACAATTATTTTTTTCAGTCTATCAAAAGCTTTTTTCGCATCCAAAAACATAAGAACTGCGTATTAGTTGAGTGGTATTCTATTTATTTTTCTTTCTTGTTTATTATAAAATTAATAAAACTTTTTCAAAAAAGAAAAAGAAAAAAAGAAGCAACGGATGGAAACTAATCAAGGAGAGAAGTAACCTAGCACTAAGGAGAAACTTCCTGACAGTTAGAACAATTAACCAGTGGAACAACCTGCCTCCAGAAGTGGTGAATGCTCCAACACTGGAAGTTTTTAAGAAGAAAGTGGACAGCCATTTGTCTGAAATAGTATATGGTTTACTGCCTGAGCAGGGAATTGGACTAGATGACCTCCAAGATCCCTTCCAACTTTATTATTATTATTATTATTATTATTATTATTATTTATTAATGACCATTCATTTTAGAGACTGTTTGAAGTTACAGCAGTGCTGAAAAAAAGTGACTTACGATTGGTCCTCATACTTATAATCGTTGCAACGTCCCCATGGTCATGTGACCATGATTCATTTTATCAATGAGAGGGGAACATATATATTTAACAAATAAAAAATAAATAAATTTGCCTATTAAGCACCCAGGACAACTGTCACAGCACCCTGCAGCCATTTGGCTACCATTCACAACCTCTGACAAACAGAATCAGTGGAAAAGCTGGAAGGAGGCTGTAATTTATGGTCATGGGACATCCCGCTTAATAACAATGGGCGATTCACTTAACGACAACTGCAAAAAGTGTTGTGAAACTGGGTGCTGCCTGACTTAACAACCACACTGCTTAACAATAATTTTTTTGGTTCCTATTCTGCCTGTCAGTTGAGCGCCATTTGTAATACTTATTTTTTTTTTAAATTATACAGTCACCTACCATATGGAACATAATCTGGGATTGTACAAATCATAGTAAAAACAAATCTTTAAAAGCAGTAAAAACCTTCAGCCCATATAGAAACTCCCAATGCCCCCAATCACAACTCCACACTTTAAGGAAGTTTTCTGGGCAAAGAAGATGGATTGTTCTGTTTCAGCTCAGCCTGTGAAATAAACGCAGTCGCTAAGGAATAAAAACATACGTAATGGGTTAATATCTGATATGACACATTGTCCTATACCAGGGGTAGGCAACCTTGGCTCTTTTATGACTTGTGGACTTCAACTCCCAGAATTCCTGAGCCAGCCACGCTGAGGGAAAAGAGAGAGGTTTCCAAGCTGAGCCATGCTGGCTCAGGAATTCTGGGAGTTGTAGTCCACAAGTCATAAAAGAGCCAAGGTTGCCTACCCCTGTCCTATACGTTGGAACTCTCTCAGTAAACACAGCTGTAAATAAATATCTAAGGAGCAAGTCCTTCTCTGTTCCAATTAGCAAACGAGGAACTCAGTGGCTCACGTGGTTAGCATGTTGGCTTGACAAGCAGCAAACTCACATTCGGGACCCAAGTGCTAAGGTGCGGTGAGATCCCTCCCTTTGCTTCAACTCCTTTCATGGGGACCCCGAACTGGGTGTCCACCAGGAAATGGTAATGCCAGTGGCTAATCCTTTCAATCCAGAAGCCCCTTGGTGCTTCCAATACAATTGCAATGCAATCACCCTGCCAACAAAAGTGCGTATAGTCAAGGCCATGGTTTTCCCAGTTGCAATGTACGGCTGTGAAAGCTGGACCATAAGAAAGGCTGAGTGCCAAAGAATTGAGGCCTTTGAACTATGGTGCTGGAGAAGACTCCTGCGAGTCCCCTGGACTACAAGGCGATCAAACCGGTCAATCCTAGAGGAGATCAACCCTGACTGCTCTTTAGAAGGCCAGATCCTGAAGTTGAAACTCAAGTACTTCGGCCACCTAATGAGAAGGAAGGACTCACTAGAGAAGAGCCTAATGCTGGGAAAGATGGAGGGCAATAGAAGAATGGGACGACAGAGAATGAGGTGGCTGGATGGAGTCACTGAAGCAGTAGGCGTGAGTTTAAATCAGACATGTCAAACACAAGGCCCGGAGGCCAGATACGGCCCAAGAAGTGGTTTCATGTGGCCCGCAAAGCCATCCTGGAAACAGTGAGGGAACGGCCCCCACTGCCTTGGCCCTGGCCGGCCGGGAGCCAAGGTACAATTTTGTGGTGGCCATCTAGGCTGAAATGCATTCAGTCTTAGCTCCACAAGGTCGTCTAGAAACAACGAGGAACCAGCCCCTGCTGTGTCGGCCCTGCCCCCTGCTGGGCAGGTGTCACCCTTTGTGAGGAATAAGAAATGGACCATGCCTTGGCGCTTGCCCCAGTCCCACCCCCTTCTGCCAGAGACCCTCAGATCTGTCTCACTCCTGCCCAGGCCCCCACAGGCACTCTTGACGCGAATAATGTAGAGCTGGCCACATCCACCCTGGCCGCACCTCCCCCCCCAGTCCCAAGGGCAACCGCAATGCTAATGTGGCCCTCAATGAAGTTGAGTTTGACACCCCTGGTTTAAATGGACTCCAGAAGATGGTAGAGGACAGGAAGGCCTGGAGGAACGTTGTCCATGGGGTTGCGATGGGTCCGGACATGACTTCCCAACTAACAACAACAACAACAATTTTTAAAAAAAGTTACAGTGACATTATAAATAGTTTTGTTTCCAATTGGGAGCTTTATATATAGACAATTCAAAACCATTAGCTTCTAGGGTTTCCCCCCCCCACCTTTCATGAAACAGGCAGGAAGCTGATCTTCCATGAGAAGTATGTAAGGCCAGCCTGCTCAACTGGTCCATACATATCATTTGCAGCTTATTCAATACACCAATTATTAAACACACATGGCTCAGCATGCTAAGGGGATCCATTCAGGAATTAATTTGGCTTTGCCTTCAGGAGATATATCTTTCTACTGATCATTTGCTTCTGAAGAAAAGCAGTTAAAAGTCAATCCCTTTTGAATTTAACCTCACTCAATGTAACTATTCAATAATTTTTCTAAAAAGCTGTTATGTTAAGTTTAAAATAAACATTAATATAATTCAGGCTTTGCTGTGGCCATCGAAAAAGCTACCTTTGTTTTCCAACTAGCTGATGGTTCAAAGATAGGAATAAAAAAACATTAAGTTGGCCTAAACCATATCCTGTGGGGGTGAGTCACAATGATGGGGTAAACACAAGATGGTGTTGTCCAGTCACTCCAATAATGCTGTAAATTACTACAGTAATGAAAAAGATTCCAGAGCTATTTTCCCCCTTGTTAATCATATTTTAAAAACCATACCCAACCCTCATTGCTTAAAAGAATGCAACATATAAACGATGCAAAGGGAGGATAGGAAGAAAAATATGTGAACTATTTTTTTTTTAATTTCTAGGGAGGTGACACTGGAATGTCATTTCGGTACTGTTTTTCTGAGTAAGCAAAGCAAGGTCAGAAAGAGCAAGAAGGAAGAATGATTGATGAATCCCAATTTTCATTCCTATGCATACTGAGAATTCATTTGAAAAACCTGTGGAAACATATTTCCACCAAGCCATGTTGAATTTATTTTATTTTATCCATTCCTTACATTTATATGGCAAACAGAATGTGACCCCGGGGAGCAAGCAATAAAAGAAAAACATTAAAAGAAATCTAAAAACACTCCAATAATAATAATAACAATGCCCTTCATCCACATAGTAACATTGACAGACTCTATCCACCAAGGCAAATAGGTGGGTGTGAAATGCTGCAAGTACGTCAGATGGTTGAAGAAGAAGAATTGGCTTTGGAAGAATATCTGAAGGAGGATGAAGATGCACTGAAATTAGTATATCAGGAAGGCTTACTGACTACTGGAGAGACCAAACTGGCCTACAAGAAAGACCAAATGAAGAACAGAATAGAGGCATGGATGACAAAGCACTACATGGCCAGTACATTAAAAAAAATAGCTGGGAAAGCAGATAATAACAAGACCTGGCAATGGCTAAGAGCAGGAAAATTGAAGAAAGAGACCGAGGGACTAATTCTGGCTGCACAAGACCAAGGATAAATACATACCAAGGATAAATACATACAAGGTCAAAATTGAGAAGACAACAACAGACAGTAAAGTGCCGACTATGCAAAGAAGCTGAAGAAACAGTGGACCACCTGGTAAGCTGCTGCAAGAAGATCACACAGACTGACTACAAGCAGGGGCATGACAAAGTAGCAACAATGATGCGCTGGAAGTTCTGCAAGAAATATCATTTGCCTGTAAGCAAGAACTGGTGGGATCATAAAACAGAGAAAGTAATAGAAAATGATAAAATTAAACTGCTCTGGGACTTCAGAATTCAAACAGACAAGCACCTGCAACATAACACCCCGGATTTAACAATTCTTGATAAGAAAGACAAAGAAGTCTTGATAGTGGACGTGGCAGTGCTTGGAGACAGCAGAATAGACAAGAAAGGACTGGAGAAGATAACAAAATACAAAATAAAGATCTACACATAGAAATAGAAAGACTGTGGCAAAAACAAGCAAGGGTAGTACTTCAATAGTAATAGGCGCCTTGGGTGCAATCCCAAAACTACTGGAGCACCACGAACACCATTGGCATTGACAAATTCGCCATTAGTCAATTGCAAAAGGCGGCCTTACTAAGAATTGCTTCCATCCTGCGACGATATCTGTAAGGACTCAATAGGTAGACAAAAATGCCAAATCCAGTCTGAACATCTGGCTGACTGTGCGATGATGATGATGATGATCATCATCATCAATAATAATAATAATAATAATAATAATAATAATAATAAATTAAGTATTAAAGAAGACTAGAAGACTGCATCTTCACTGTTAAAGACAATACAGCCAACTCAACAAACTATTATTTCTCTGAGATCTCCAAGCTTCAGTAGCTCTGATGTGCAGTACATAGGACATTTACTCCCTGTTGAAGTCTGATTCATTTATAGCAGGGTCTTCAAACTTGGCAACTAAGACTTGTGGACTTCAACTCCCAGAATTCCTCAGTCAGCCAGGGCTAGCTGAGGAATTCTGGGAGTTGAAGTCCACAAGTCTTAAAGTTGCCAAGTTTGAAAACCCCTGATTTATAGCTTGTTTCTTAATAAAATTCTGGAGAATTTATAACTAGCAGATGGGAATACAGGTTTCTGTAGCTAAGTGAGACAGTACTTAAGTAAGTCTTGCCCTATTTTACGATCTTTTTGCCACCGTTGTTAAGTGAATCACTATTAGTAACATGGCTGTTAAGTGAATCTGGCTTTTCCATTGCCTTTGCTTGCCAGAATGTGGCAAAAGGCCATGACCTCAGGACACTGACCTCGGGATACTGCAACCGTCATAAATACGAATAAATTGCTAAGCATCCAATTCTTTTTTTTTTTTTACAAAAAATTTATTGGTTTTTTTAATTTTTACAACAAAATGCTCAAAGCACACCATAGTGTTAAGGTAAACAATCATCCAAAAGCAAACATTTATACATACTTCAATCAATACCTCTGGTATTCCCTCTCTTTCCCCTTAACTAACATAGTTTATTTAAAATAGTTCAGTCTGGTTTAAATTTAGTCAACCTATACCTGTTTCTAACACTTTAAAAAATTTATACAACCATAATCAAATTAACTTTAAATACAAACTCTATCAGTTCGGGTATTCCTTCCAAATATATTCTGGTACCTTTTTATTGTAAATTTTATTTAACTCTTCTTCCATTAATATCCCTTAATTAAATTAAAACATTAATCTATCTTAAATTTTTTCAATCCATTAAACATAATTCAGTTCATATCCAATTAAATTGTCATAACCAATGACATCAATCTTATCAAGCAGAAATCATCTTATTAGGTTAGTTCAAGATTACATAATAATTTTCTTACAAATAACCTATTATCCTAAACAAAAAAAAAGAAAAGAAAAGAAAAAAGAACAAATACATTCTTAAAAGATTTATATGTATTGCATTAGTCACTCCTTTTTTCTCTTATATCTCTTTTTTAAACTAAAGTATTAATCTGTTCTAAAGCTATATAAACCATCAATCAACTTTAAACTAACAAGATAACATCAAACTTTAAGATATTTCAATTCATTAATCATCAAACAAGTAAATCATCGGTAATTTCCATGTAGATAAATTTTATATCTTCCATTAATCCCATTTTTCTTACATCTAACTTATAATCTTGGTCCTTAAGTTAGTCCATGGTTCTAGATTGCCTTTAGTCCATTACTCAAAACTTTAACTTTCATTTTTTTTAAAAAAATCTTATTCTAGGTTTTTTCAAATGCCAAGTAGGTTTCCATAGCAAAGCTTCCTTTCCAACAGATAACTCTCTCTTCATTGCTTGTAATATCTTTTGAATCAGTGAGAACCATCTTGACCTCTGGTTTTTTTTTTGTATAAAGTCTCGTTGCTTTAGAGTTCCAAGTCCCAGTGTTTGCTTTTCCTGATTCTCAATGCCATAATTGAGTTGCATATAGAGCAGAGTCCATTTCTCTTTATTCTCAGTTAGGTCCTCTTTTTGTAGAATCTGTTTAATAGAAGAATCAGGTGCAATCTGAAAGTCAGTTTTAAAGTTTGAGGAAGAGATTCTGGCTCTTAGTTCTGTAGTAAGCTCTTTCATTGTAGCACATATTTCCTCTTTAGTCTCATAAATTTTCTCCAGAATAAGTTTGCAATTTAAATGTGAGTACAGCTCCATTTTAGAAAAAAAATTCAACATCCAGTTAACTTTCATATAAAAAGATCATCTCCTCTCCAATTGCAATATTACTTTTTAACCAGTAGATGTCCTCAGAAAGCTAAAAAAAATAAATAAATCCATTTTTTCCCCAAAGTCATTTCACTTTTCATTCTTCTTTCTTTACTCAAAAAAAAAACCAACATAGGCTAATAATAAAGTTCGTAAAAAAAGTTTTTCCGATACCCCAAAGTACTTATATGAAAAAAGCAACGTAATTTCTAAAACTTTACTTTGTTCCTTTGTTCGCCTTTCTTCCCCAACAAGTAAAAGCTGCCTTTCCAAGCTAGGGAAATCTTTCCAACACAGCTCTTACAGGCAACAAACAAACAAAAAAAAAAAAACAAAGAGAGGAAAAAAAATGAAAGGTCTCACCCGGATTCACCACGGTGGGTCTGAAGCTTAGATGTTCTTTGGACTTGCGGTTTCTTGCGGCAGATCGATCGGCCATTTTATTGGCCGATCTTCTTCTCCGTCGGCCCTCGGAGTTCCGTCCGGACAGCTGGAGGAGCCGCCGCTCCTCCGCTGCCGGAACGCTGCCTCCTCGTAGGAAAGTTGCGCCCTCCAGGGCAACTTTGGACCCGCATAAGGGTCCGTCGACGGAGGGAAAACTAGTCAGTGAGGAGAGCAATCTCCCCGCTTGACTAGCGACGCTGCGACCGGAACCGGAAGTCCTAAGCATCCCACTTCTGATCACATGACTGTGAAGAGGTTGCAATAGTGGTCATAAGGCGTTTTTTTCCAGTGCTGCTGTAACTTCAGTCATTAAACAAATGGCTTGTAAGTCAAGAACTACCCGTAACCAACATAATGTATCAGTGAATCTTTACAGTGGGAAGGGTATTTAGGATGGAATGAAGAGATGCTTGAATAAGGCGGTAGGGCAGTGATGGCAAACCTTTTAGAGACCAAGTGCCCCAAAACCGCCCCGCCCCCCACCCCACCCGCGCTCTGCCCCTGCCCCGCCCACCTGCAGGGCCATTCACTGCCTCCACGGCCCGCTGCAGATCGCCCAGGCGGCCTTGCAATGCCATGGCAGCCATGCCCTCCACCCGAACCCCGCAGCAGCATCTGCACACGATAGGGCGCAAGGGCGGAATCTTGTCCCTGCTGCCCGGCTGCCATGTCCTTGGCTGTGCTGCTCCACATGGGCCATGCCTGGGGGAGACTCTCCTCTGGGGGGAGCTGGTAGTGAAGAGGGGCTGTAGGGGGAAGCGGGGCTGGGGCAATGGCACTCATGCCCACAGAGAGGGCTCCGCGTGCCGCCTCTGGCACGCGTGCCATAGGTTCTCCACCACTGCGGTAGGGCATCCATAGGAGTCAATCTGTCAAAATGGCAGGTGTGAATCCCCAATTTACTGGCCTCCCATGGATGCCCCTGGAAAGTGAGTATACTAAGATATTAATATTTATAATGTATGGATATGAGAGTGTGACAGGAGTGTGGCTCTAGACCTCTCCACCTTGGATTCTGTCCACCAACTACTGGTATTTCTCCCTTGCTGCTACAAGAAAACAGAAGAGACCCATCCTTGCACTCAATGGAGAAAAGTTTTCTAATTCAGTGAATGGTGTTTTTTAAAATTAATTTTCATTAATTTATAGTATACTTATAGTATACCCAGCCGCTCTGGGTCCCCTGGAGAAGAGCGGCTTATAAGTCTAATAAATGAAATGAAATGAAATGAAATGAAATACTTCTTTTAAGAGAGGAGGAAGAAGGACAAGAGTCCATTGGATGTTTTCTCATCTTTTAAAATATACAACGTTATACTCTCTGAGCATCATCTCTAAAAGCTGTGTGAAAGAGCTTCTGTGAAAAAGAGATTTCATCATCTGAAGATACAGAAACACAAGCTCTCAAATTTTTCAAATGAGGCTTCGGACTTTTAAAATAGCTTCAGTGTCACGCAAAGACAGAGATGTTAATACAAACAAGTATGGTCTCTATGAGACACAAAAGCTTTATTCTAGTGACCTTTTTAGATGGCGAAGAAATGGAGGTAGTGACAGATTTTATCTTCCTGGGCTCCAAGATCACCACAGATGGGGACTGCAGCCAAGAAATTAAAAGACGCTTGCTCCTGGGGAGGAAAGCTATGGCAAATCTAGACAGCATACTAAAAAGCAGCGACATCACCCTGCCAACAAAAGTGCATATAGTCAAGGCTGTGGTTTTCCCAGTTGCAATGTATGGCTGTGAAAGTTGGACTATAAGAAAGGCTGAGCGCCAAAGAATTGAGGCCTTTGAACTATGGCGCTGGAGAAGACTCCTGTGAGTCCCCTGGACTGCAAGGCGTTCAAACCGGTCAGTCCTAGAGGAAATCAACCCCGACTGCTCTTTAGAAGGCCAGATCCTGAAGTTAAAACTCACGTATTTTGGCCACCTAATGAGAAGGAAGGACTCCCTGGAGAAGAGCCTGATGCTGGGAAAGATGGAGGGCAATAGAAGAAGGGGACGAAAGAGAATGAGGTGGCTGGATGGAGTCCCTGAAGCAGTAGGCATGAGCTTAAATGGACTCCAGAAGATGGTAGAGGACAGGAAGGCCTGGAGGAATGTTGTCCATGGGGTCACAATGGGTCGGACACGACTTTGCAACTAAAAACAACAAAACTCATTTTATTGAGGCTAATTTGGCAAAAAATGCATTGACTGAACCACAAAATATTTACATATTTATCCACCTTTTAAGATCCAGTTCATATACAAAAGGAATCTCTTGCAGATGCAAGGATTTTGTGCTCCTCTCTGTTAAATTTTGGCTAAGTTCATGCAAGGTATTCATCATACTAAACTACCGGTATGTAGTTTTGCTTAGCTGTGGTTTATTGAATAAATCACAATTTATGGTGACTCAGCCATAATAACCATAATGCCACTGTGCTAACCTAATGTAAAACATAATTGTGACTTGGCACAATAAGTGAATCAAAGGATAACAGTACTGTGATTGGTTTGAGCTATACAAGGGATGAACCCAGCCATTCTGTAAATAGTGTTTAATGCTTTAGATCAGTGCTTGTGTTGGCCCAAACAAAATTTCTGCTTTATCCTTGTTCTTCTCAATCAGATAAACACCAAAGAACGCAATGTTAGATCATTTATTTCGACAGGAATCCCAAACAATAACTTACAGTTAAGAAGAGTTCTTCTGCTGAATATATCATGACCTTCTCCATTCTTTTAGGTGAACTCACCCCATGGCTCTTATGGGACACATCACCTCGTGTCTTTCTTTACAAAGACCTCTTTTACAAACTGGCACGTAGCCAGGATATCCTCTGATGAACTTAGTAGCCCCTCCTACTGACTTGTTAACATGAGATTCACTAAATAGCTAAAACTACATTACCCATAAGCCATCTCTTAAGGCAGCGGTTCTCAACCTATGGGTTGCGACCCCATTTGGGGTTGAACGACCATTTCGCGGGGGTCGCCGGACACCGCGGTCCGCCATTTTGTTTTGTTTTTTTGGGGTTTTTTTTGTTTTTATCGTCGCGCGCGCGCCGCGCATGCACGGTTCGGGCCGTTGCGCACGCGCCGCGCATGCGCGGATCAGCCCGTCGCGGTCTGCCATTTTGTTTTTTTTGTTGCGCGCGCGCCGCGCATATCGGCCCATCGCGGTCTGCCATTTTGTTTTTTTGGGTTTTTTTTATCTCGCGCGCACCGCGCATGCGTGGATCGGCCCAAAGCATGCGCGCGCGCCGGGTCGCGCCGCGCATGGGCGGGGCAAGTGGGGTCTCAACCTGAAAAAGGTTGAGAACCACTGTCTTAAGGAGACGGCGCTTAACCCTATAAATGCCAAACATTCTAACATACAGATCTATATGCTCTATATTACATTGATCCAGGACAGTGCTTCTGAACCTTGGATGCTTCAGTTTCACCTTCAAGTCAGGCTGTGTTTGGCATCATGTGGGGAAGGTTTGGCATTGCCTTTTTCCTGAATGTCTTTTAATTTTGCATTTTTTCCTCCCAGCTTGGATTTTCTCCAACCAACTACTACTTAATATTGATCTGTTTAGCTTCTGAAACGTCCCGGATCTCAAAAGCTACCAGTCAACAGTACTTTTCATGTCCCAGATTTAACCTTATGTGAATTTCAGTACTTGATCCACACCTCGAGTACTGACATGATAAATGATATCTGTCTGGCATTTAGTTTCGATTATGAGTTAAATCCGGGGTCTTCAAACTTGGCCCTTTAATGACTTGTGGACTTCAACTCCCAGAATTCCTCAGCCAGGCACGCTGACTGAGGAATTCTGGGAGTTGAAGTCCATAAGTCATAAAAGAGCCAAGATTGAAGACCCCTGAGTTAGATGTATTTCAGCTTGTACCTTTAACAAATTAAAAAGACTAGGTGTTGGGTCTCTTTTGCTTAACACCCCCAACAGTAGTTTCTGTACCTGTTTTAGCAAATAACTGCTTGGTGAACAATTGCCTATTTCTTTCTATTAGATTGCTAAACATTTCCCATTACTTTTCCTCCCTGAAAATATATTTAATTTTCCATAAACATATATCACATCACAGCTTTACTCTGGTTCAAAAGCACACTTTAAAAAAAAGAGAGAGAAACTTACATCCTTTCCATTTTTCCCCTTGGGGGGAGAAGCAAACCTTGGTGATATTGTTATTTTTAGTTTTGTTATGGAACTGGGAACAGGCGAGGAACTCTGGCCAAGAAGAATTGACCATTGCAAGAACTGGTTCACATCCTTTCTTTGCAGCCTCACAAAATGATCTACAAGGCAGAAGTCCACGACTACAAAGGAAAAGAAAATAAAAGGTTATGTGTCTTTTGATACCTACATTTGTTTTAACTTTTAAATATGACAGAAGTATATACTTTTTAGTTTGGAGTTTCTCAACTTTGGCAACCTTAAGATATGTGGGTTTCAACTTCTAGAATTCCTCAGCCACACATCTTAAAATTATTATTATTCCATTCCTCCCTATACGCCATTTACATAATGCTAGACCAGGGGTAGGCAACCTTGGCTCTTTTATGACTCATGGACTTCAACTCCCAGAATTCCTGAGCCAGCATGGCTCAGCTCGGAAACTCTCCCGTTCCCCTCAGCATGGCTAGCTCAGGAATTCTGGGAGTTGAAGTCCACGAGTCATCAAAGAGCCAAGGTTGCCTACCTCTGTGCTAGACCATTCACATATTAATGTTTTAAAAATGCAACCAAAGACAACAATAAAGGCAACAAACGAAAGCTGAATATAACTGCACATCAGGGAAGGATAACAAAATCCCTGTTTACCTTGGAGATAAACTGTATTAACACACTATTCAAATTGGACAATTTTTTGAAAAGCTAAGAAAAAAACAAAAAGATCAGAACACATGTTCCAGCAGGTAGTACCTAAGCCTCCACATTCAACCCTAATTTATATATACACAGCCGAGCTCCCAGCCAATCAGTTCAAACCCCCACTGGCAGTTAAAAGGAAGAAACAGCTGCAATCACACATTGCTGCTAGAAGCACGAAGCCGAAAGCACCAGCCTGAAGATGACGAATGGGACTTCGTCGAAACGTCACCAAAACACTTCAAATTCTACGTGGGAGAAAACCCGAAGAACCAAAGACCTACATACAAACACCCGCAAAAACCTCAGAAAACAAATATATACACACACAAAGGAAGTTTTTCAGACAGATTGGTCTGATTGGTTACACCTTGACATTTTTAACTGCTGTACTGCAGTTATACTTTTTACAATCTCTTTTGCCTTGCCGCCCCCCAACTAGGGGCATAGAGCAGGCTCAAGTCGCAACTGCGAAACATTTATAAATTCAAATTTTTCTTTTTCTTTTTTGACAAAGAGGTAAAGAATCCCATAAAGGGTATGGCTAACTGAAGAGAGCAGAATGAGCTCGAAATGGCCATCTTAGTCTCCCAATTTAATTCTTTACCTCTTTGTCAAAAAAAGAAAAATTTATATGTATGTATGTATGTATGTATGTATGTATGTATGTATGTATGTATATATATTCATATTCATATTCATATTCTTCTACTGGATTTGTTTTTATGTTACAAGATGACTCCTTCTCATAATTCTGCTCAAAATGCAAGTCCACCCTTTGTTATCTGCTTTCTACTTCATTCATCAGGGTTCTTATAAATTGAATTACAGGATCAAAAGGCTTCCTGAAAACTTTCTCATAGGTGTTTTTCAGCAGATGTCATGTGCCTATTGACACAGGAAACATGATTTAAACATAAAAGTCAACTAGCAACTAAAAAAACACCACCTATAAACAATTGTCACTTTTGAAACTCCAAAATAAGAAGACAGAACGTAAAACAAAGATTCAATATATTATCTTGGCTTTCCTCAGTTGTGTTGTTGTAACAAGGCTTCATTGATAGCACAAATCTTCTCAGATTCAGAAAACAGGCAATAGCTTTGCTTCCCAGGAAATCATCAGTCCCCAGTTACAGATAAAGGAAAGATAAATGAATCAAACAAACTATCCTATTGATTATTGGATGTTCAACAGGCTGCAGTTCATAATCCACATCCCCTTAAATAAGAGATGTCTCTGTAATTTAGCAGATATCTCTGTTCGTTTCTTTACTGGACACAAAGGGCAGAAATCTACTGAAAGCGGCTAAAGAACTAGGAGGTTTCTATTCCCCACTGAGATGTTCAGTCCAATAACTTCTGAATCACCATTTAGATCACCCCAGGAAATTAGACGAATCCAGATAACTGAAGTATGGAAGTTCCTATTTCAGTAGAAATAAGTAGGGTATTTATATCCAGGAATTTCTGCTAGGCTTTTAAAATTTCTATTTTCCATCTCATGTTCTTTAAATGTATAAGTTATGGAACTGAGTTTAATTTTAGCCTTTATCTGTATTTCAGGATATGTAAAGAAGAAAAGACATTTTCTTCTCTACAGTCTTTGTGTGGCCTATAATAATTTGAAATATCTCCAATATCTTTCCTGAGATTCTGGTAAAGTGTGCTTCATTTGTAGTATTCCAGGGTCACCTTGTGATCTGTCTGGAGCACTGGATTCATCGGGGAGGGGGATTTTTCATCTTTAATTTGTAAGTTGCTCTATAATGTGATTTGGGCAGCTGTGTTATTTTTTTCCCCCGCAACATTAAATGATGCTTTTTATATTTAAACAATTTTTTTTGTAATAAACAATTTCTTTTCATTATCCCTTGTGAGATTTGTTTACTAAATCTAGTTGTGTCATTCTGTTGAAAGAAAAATCGGGTCCAGTTCCAAGCTAGGATTGAGATGCTGGAAATAAAATGGAGGCTGCTTAGGAAAGGTTCTTGTTTATTGAAGAGCAGAACCAGCAACAGCATGCAGTTCTGGGACAGCTCACAAAATGGAGTTGAGAGTGGGTGGGTTTTTATACCTTCTGACTGAGATGCTACAGGGAGTTGTGCAATATAGTGGGCCTTGTGTCAATGGTGGTCAGTTAATCCTATTATGTCCTAAAGGTCATGTCCTTTCCTTAGAATTTGGATGGGGGAATGTAAATTCTTAATCCCGGCAGCTGTGGGGGCTGAAAGTGTTTTGTGTATGAATAGATTGGCCAGAGTCTTTCTGAATATCCATTCAAAATCTCCTAACAACTGGCCTTTTTGCTTGAGGCTTTTTTCATATAGGAAGACTGGGGCTGCTTTCTGCCTTTGTTAAGATTTTTTTTTTCTCCATTTAGGGGAAATATTCTATCCTGCCTTGGAACTTCACGGTCTCCAAAGAATCATGGGTGCTACAGATTGTCCTCAATGTACGACCACAACTGAGCCCAAAATTTCTGTTGCTAAGTGAGACAGTTGTTAAGTGAGCTTTGGCCTATATTATAAACTTTCTGGCCACACTCGTTAAGAGAATCCCTGCAGTTGTTACGTTAGTAACAGGGTTGTTAAGTGAATCTGGCTTCCCCATTGAGTTTGCTTGTAGAACAGCGGTTCTCAACCTATGGGTCGCAACCCCATTTGGGGTCGAACGACCGTTTCATGGGGGTCGTCGAACACCGCGGTCCGCCATTTTGTTGGTTTTTTTTTTCGTCGCGCGCGCGCCGCTCATGCACAGTTCGGCCGTCGCGCACACGCCGCGCATGCATGGATCGGCCCGTCACGGTCCGCCATTTTGTTTTTTTTGTCGCGCATGGTTCGGGCCGTCGCACGCACGCCACGCATGCGCGGTTTGGGCCGTTGCACGCGCGCTGCGCATGCGTGGATCGGGCCGTCATGGTCCGCCATTTTTGTTTTTTTGTTTTTTTCCGTCGCGTGCGCGCCGCGCATGCGCAGTTCGGGCCGTCGTGCGCGCGCCGTGCATGCACGGATCGGCCCGTCGCAGTCTGCCATTTTGTTTTTTTTTTCATCGCGCGTGCGCCGCGCATGCGCGGATCACCCCGATGCGTGCATGCGCGCGCCAGGGTCGCACCATGCATAGGCGGGGCAAGTGGGGTCTCAACCTGAAAAAGGTTAAGAACCACTGTTGTAGAAGGTCGCAAAAAGGGATCACACGAACTGTCATAAATACAGGCCAGTTGCCAAGCATCGTAATTTTGATCATGTGACCATGGGGATGCTACAATGGTTGTATGTGTGAAAAACAGTCATAAGTCACTTTTTTCAGTGACGTTGTAACTTCAAAGTCACTAAATGAACTGTTGTAAGTCAAGGACTATCTGTATTTCATGTATTCAGTGCCCTAATCTATAAAGCACATTATTTATCCTCAAAGGTTAGAATATCCTGAATATAGGTGATGAAAATGTTAGTGATCTTGCTGTTGTGGTCATGTTTGATGCCATAGCATGTATGGGGGTGAGGGAAATAGAGCAACCTAATTAGATTATTTGCTCTCAGGGACTTAAAGAATCCAATGGAATCCTAGAGGGCTTTTCTATTAACTAAAGCTGGTGATTACATGTTCTTGATATTATTGTGGAATATCATGGAAGATTTGAGACCATCCATACATTCATTCCTCAGAGTTTTCTTGAATTCTGTGAAGTCCAAATTCCCTCCACTCGAATACTGGTAAAAAAAGACTGTTTTTAAAACATATCTACCATCAAGAAGAATCATATTAGATCGAGGGGTCCAGTTCACTGCCAAATTTTGGAGGGAGTTCATGAAACTGATCAGATCCACCCAGGGTCTCAGCTTAGCTTTTCATCTGAGTATGAATGAAGCTGCTGAATGAGTGAACGCAGCAATACCTAATATGCTATGTTAACGATCTGCAAACTAATTGAGCAGATCTCCTGCCTTTTGCTGAAGTGGCATACAACAATACTGTGCACAACAGTACTGGACTTACTCCTTTTAAATCAGTGGTTCTCAACCTGTGGATCGCAACCCCATTTGGGGTCGAACGACCATTTCACGGGGGTCGCCAAACAACGCAGTCCGCCATTTTTTCCCCCTTTTCCTTAGCTGTGCTACTCCCTCTTATTCTATTGGCTTTTGAAAGCCAATAGAATAGACTCTCTTGAATAGAGTCTAATTCTATTGGCTTTCAAAAGCCAATAGGAAATGTCCACGCTGTCTCTGCCCTGCTGAGCCCGCCAAAAGTCCCAGTCTGCAAACGGTGCTGCAAGTTGTCTGCAGTGAAGGCGAGCTGTCTGGAAGTTTCCACCCCTCCCTGCTGAGCAACTACTAAAAATGTAAGTAAAAGAGGGCCGGGGTGGGAGGTGGGAGGCCGGCGGGTGCAGGGAGGGTTGCTGGCGCGCGTGGGGCCCGGCGGGTGCCTTACCTCCCTTGGGCTGGGCCAGCTGTGCCCAGCCGGTGGTCGCCCTGCACTGTCGCTGCCCCTTGCCAGCTACGCCTCGGCCGGTGCAGGGGGCAGCACCACGGATGCGCGGCGCTCCCAGGCAGGGAAATAGTCCTCGACTTACAACAGGTTGGATGGTCCTCGACTTACGATCAGTTGGGTAGTCCTCGGCTTACGACCGGTTGGGGGTCGCGGCATTAAAAAGGTTGAGAAACACTGTTTTAAAGTATTTATAGGCAGGGAGTTCGTACCTATGCCTGAATACCCTCAGGAACCCCCCTCCTCACAAACACTAACTGACTGGGTAAACACACTGCAGAGCGCTTGGACAAACGTCAAACACGCCTTAGCAAAAGCCACAAAAGATTCAAAAGGAGCAAGGAGTAAGAGGCAATCCCCCCCCCAGAAACCATTTCACATAAGAGAGAAAGTCTATCTCTCAACCAAATATTTAAGATTAAAAGTGCCTTGTAAAAAGCTGGGACCTAAATTTATCGGTCCTTTCCCCATTGTAAAGATTATTAACCCTGTCACGGTTGAGCTAGAATTCCCATGACTATTGGGAAAACTATATCCAGGTTTTCATTGCAGTTTGCTGAAATCAATTATAGAATCGACAATGAGACCGATACCTCAAACTGCCCCAGGTCCCATTATATTGGAGGGTGACACCCATTATGAAATAAAACAAATTCTTGACTCCGGACTATATAAAGGGAAATTACTTTCATTGGGTAGCATGATTTATAGCATAATAGAGGGGAGGGGAATGTTACATTTAGTTACACTGAATCTCTAGGGGAAAAAATTAGAGTTGGTTTTTATTTTTCATTAGTCAGAACCTTGATATTTACACAATATGGTCTTTATATTCCAACAGTCTTAAAATAGCAAGATAAATAAACATAAAATCAGCTGTTAAAGTCCTGTGTTATTTAGTTCTGCCAGTTCCCAATGGAACAAAGGTGGGTTTTTTTTTCTTAATTTCTTGCCAAGAGATCATTTGCACAAAACTGAAGAAATACATTACTCCATTTTGTTGCTTGCTATTCTGGCTTCAAACTCCAGAGAAATACCATCATAATATGAAAGAACGTTTCAGAAACAAGCTACCTGCCCCAAATTTTACAATACTGCCTCAAAATCTAGAGAGCGTGCTCCATAGAAAGTGTTTCCCAAATTAATTTTGCTTTTGAGTGAGACAAAGCTATCTGAATTAATCATGTGTTTTGCTTTGTTTAATCTCAGTTGGGTGGTCAACTGCCTTTAGGCAGAGGAATTGTACGTTCACAAAGATGGGAAAATGCAAGGTGACAGGGAGCAGGGATCAGCAGCTGGTGATACCCAAACACGAACATAAGGATATTGACCACTCTCAGCCGTTCTCCCAATTCAGGCAATTTGAGGGCATTCCTTCATAATTATCCTCCGAAGGTGAAGCTGATTATAGGTAGTGCTTGGTTTACAACAGTTCATTTAGAGACGATTCAGTTACAATGACACTGAAAAAAATGACTTATGACCGTTTTTCACACTTATGATCATTGTAGAATCCCCATGCTCATGCAATCAAAGTTCAGTTGCTTGGCAACTGACTCATATTTATGATGGTTGCAGTGTCCTGGGGTCATATGATCACCATCTAGGACAGCGGTTCTCAACCTGTGGGTCGCGACCCCATTTGGGGTCGAACGACCGTTTCACGGGGGTCGCCAAACACTGCAGTCTGCCATTTTTTCCCCCTTTTCCCCTCGGCCGGCGCAGGGGGCAGCACCGCACATGTGCGGGGTAGCACCGCGCATGCGCGATGCGGGTCGTCACGCGCCGCACATGCGCAATGCCTGCCATTGCGCCGCGCATGCGTGATGCGGACCGTTGCACCGCGCATGCGCATGCGGGGTGCAGGTCGGGGTCGCGCCACACATGTGCGGCGCAGGTCGGGGTAGCGGCCTGAAAAAGATTGAGAACCGCTGATCTAGGACCTTCTGACAAGCACAGTAAATTCAGAAGCCAAATTTTCTTAACAACCAAGTCACAAATTTAACAATTGCAGTGATTCACTTAACAGCTGTGACAAGGTGGATTGTAAAATGGAGCAAAACTCACTTAGCAACAGAAATTTTGGGCTCAATTGTGGTCATAAGTCATAGACTACATTCAATAATAGTCTATTGAATGTGAAAATGGCAGTTGCCGACAAGAGATCTGGTCTGGAAGTGGAGAAATACATATTTCTATTTCTATATTTCTATTTATTCAAATTTCTATGCCGCCCTTCTCCTAGGACCCAGGGCGGCTTACAACAACAATATAACTACATGTGAGGGATTTAATAATAATAATCAACCATCCAAAAACACATTCATTCAATCTAAAAACACATACATACCACATGCAATCACAATCAAACACATAATCAACGACGGAGGCACATTCCTAGGCAGAGCAGAGCACTGTTCATACGCCCCAAGCCTGTCGGCATAAGTAGGTCTTCAATAATTTCTCTACCTTATCCCAGAGAAGGCTCAAGAAGTAGAGTTGCAAGGGTGTGCCATGACTTTTTTTCCTGATTAGGATTTAAATGTGCGTATCTGAAATATGGGAATAAAAAGCTGAGAAAAGAACCCTTGGTCAGCTCTAGCGTAGAAATAGCCATACCAGGGTGTGTGTTTTTTTTTTTGCAGCATTATGGAAATAAGTTTGCAAGCATTTTCTCTGGCTTCTGAGTTTTTACTTCCCAGTTAAACCTACATCTGTAGATAACAGAATAACATAGTTGGAAGGGACTTTAGAGGTCTTCTACTCCAACCCTTTGCTGCTCAAGCAGGAAACCCTGTAACATTTCAAATGATTGTCCAATCTCTTCTTAAAAACCTCCAGTGTTGGAGCACCCACAGCTTCTGGAAACAAGTCATTCCACTGATTAATTAATTGTTCTACCTGTCAAGAAATTTCTTCTTGGTTCTCTCCTTGATTAGTTAGTTAGTTATTTTTCATCCATTGCTTCTTGTTCTACCTACAGGTGCTTTGGAGAATAGGTTGACCCCCTCCTGTTTTCTCAGATGATTCTCCATCGACTGCTAATTAGGAGTTAAGCCAAGAGTTTTCTATATCAGCTAGTAATCAGATACTCAGTTTAATAGGTACACAGGACAGAATAAAAATTCTGTTAGTACAGTGCCCAGTATGAGATGAATCAGATTAGTTGTGCTGTCCAATGACTGATAGACTAGAACTCCTCGTATTCATGGTATCTTCTAGGATATCCAATAGTAACACCTAGATCAGTGGTGGCGAACCTATGGCATGGGTGCCAGAGGCGGCACTCGGAGGCCTCTTTGTGGGCACACGTGCCGTTGCCCCAGCCTTACCTCCCCCCACGACTCCCTCTCCAGCAGCCCCCCTGAAAGTGACGCGCCAAGCGTGGCCCACACGGAGCAGCGCAGCCAAGGATATTGCAGCAGGACAGCGTAGACAAGACTCTGCCCTCACACCCCATCATGTAGTTGATGCTGCAGGGCATGGGCGGAACGTGTGGCTGCCATAGCACTGCTGGGCTGCCTGGGCGATCTGCAGCGGGCCCTGGAGGTAAGTGGTCCTGTGGGCAGGTGGGGTGGGGGATGGGGGGCAGAGCGGGGGCAGGGCAGGGGGTGGAGGGGGCGGGGCCAGTTTTTGGGCACTCGGTCTCTAAAAGGTTCACCATCACTGACCTAGATAGTCAATCTCAAGAGAATATCAGGACAGTAGATTAGACTACCGTGTCGGAAGATGGCAATGGAAAATCTCTTCCAAACTATTGCTTCATGTGTGTCCATAAACACCATCAAGCTTGACAAAGGAAAAAAATAGCTTATTTCCACAAGAAACACATCAGTAATAATAACATAATAAGCCTAAAGCATTAAATTACTCATACTAATGTATGTTTTGATTTTTGTAGGTCAATTAATTCTTGACAATTATAGTTAGAAGCAATATTTTTTCTGCAGACTCCCATATCTGGAAACCAGTTCTCCATTTGACATACAATGCTTCTTTGACAGCTGCCCTTATCACTCAACTTCTCCTCTTTATCTGACACATATCCTAATTCCCAGGCACTTTAAGAAGCTTTTTATAACGTTGATGTTGATGTGGTCCTCATTTGTCACTTCAACACCATTTTTTTTTTGGACAACTTTAAATCATGGTTCTGATATTTCACAGGAACAAGTCGTGGGAGTCTCTTTTATTTTAAAACATTATGTTTTTACTATTTACATTTAATTACTGAAATAAAAAAGTAATCCTCTGATTAATTCTGAATGTGTATAGACTTGTTACATGGTTATTAAGATGGTGGTTAAGCTTAATTCTTTGGAGTGTGGTCAATATATCATTTAAGAAAAATCTGATTTTTTTATCAATTTAGCAGATGTTCTTACAATTTTTTATATGCTACACATCAATCTTTCCTAATATAATATGCTCCATGTATATAAATATGATCATAATTCCAAGAATTCTAGACTCCTTTGACTGTTAATTGTTAGGAATTTTGTAAGATGGTCCCAAAACATCTATGGACCATCACGCTAAGGAAACTTCCTACTGTCAATTATGATCATAATTCTGCTTTATTGCTTGATATCAGTTTGAAATGCTTCTAGCCTAATTTTCTAAAACAATGATAAATATAAGTCTTAATACATGTTAGACTTACTAAAATCATTTTTCATTTCTGCCAGAAAGCATAAATACATATCAAAGTTATGAGATGGAAGAATGGGATTGTCTGTGATATACATTTGATTCTATCAGTCACAGTTAACTATTCGCATTCTGAATATTATAGTCAATTAGCAGATAAACCGTAATATCAAATCAGACATAAAATATTTTATCAACTAGTATTTTAAAAGTTATGAAATATCCCAACTTTTGCACATGAGATTTAGAAGAAAAAATATGTTCAGGTCAAATTTGCTTAATCTTCAATATTTCATTTTCTAACTCAAATTCTGGTATCTGAAGAGTACGGTATCCACACATTTTTAAACAAGGAAATTCATTTTTTAAAAAATAGGTTACTGTATTTATAAAAGAATTAACTTTGGCCAGTAAGAAAAGTTGAAATTTGCTGATTTCTATACTGGAGCATAAAAATTGTGAAGGAGGAGATGGCAGATAAGACTCCAGCCTTTCTTTTGCTCCATTGCTTCAATCTTAAATACTATATTTTACAGACCTGATAGGAGCCATAGGGGAGGAAGGATACAAAACAAAGGAAGGAAATAGATGATGTTACTGCTGCTACTTCCTCGGTTGTCACTTCAAATTTAGCTATTGTTCTGTCAGTGGTGGCCCCTTCTCCTCCTCAATCAGAGAGATATTTTTCCTATGATTGAGATGAGATGAGGCCCCATGGGGCTTAAACTCTTTGCTGTTGCAGCAGAAACAAGATGTGTGTGTGTGCGTGTGCGTGTCTCTCCCACCTGCCAATAATAATAATAATAATAATAATAATAATAATAATAATAATAATAATAATAATAATAATAATAATAATAATAATAATAGAGTTGGAAGGGAACTTGGAGGTCTTCTAGTCCGACCACCTGCTCAGGTAGGAAACCCTATCTCTTCTTAAAAGCTTCCAGTGTTGGAGCATTCACAACTTCTGGAGGCAGATTTTTCCGCTGGTTAATTGGTCTGACTGTCGGGAAATTTCTCCTTAGTGCTAGGTTGCTTCTCTCCTTGATTAGTTTCCATCCACTGCTTCTTGTCCTGCCTTCAGGCACTTTGGAAAATAGCTTGATTCCCTCTTCTTTGTGGCAGTCCCTGAGATATTGGAACGCTGCTATCGTGGCCCCCCTCATCCTTCTCTTCAATAAACTAGACATACCCAATTCCAGCAACCGTTCCTTATATGTGTTAGCCTCCAGTCCCCTAATCATCTTTGTTGCTCTTCTCTGTGCTCTTTCTAGAATTTTCACAGCTTGGGGCCCAGAGAATTTTAACTCTGTCATTTCTTTTATATATATATATATCTATATCTAAACGAACATGTTTAATGATTGATGACTGACTCACCCACATCAGTGAGTCTGAAACACGAAGGCTGCTTGCTAGGAGAGACAAGAATTGGTGTTCTGGTAGGATATTTTCCCAAGATAGAGAAAGAAGAAGTCACAATTTACAAACATTTTTTAAAAAATCTGATCTCCACATGACAAAGGTGCAACAATCCCAAATCTATACACCGGGAAGTTAACTCCAGTGAATTCAGATGGACAACTCTGGATAATATCCAAATACACTGGTGCAGTGATGGCGAACCTTTTAGAGACCGAGTGCCCAAACTGCAACCCAAAACCCACTTATTTATCGCAAAGTGCCAGGGCCGCATCAGCATTGTGGTGCCCTCGGGGGGCAGCAGGGGAGCATGGCCATTGGGTGGGTGTGGCTGCGGTGATCATGGCAGACTGGGTGGGCATGGCTGCAATGGGCATGGCCACCTGGATGTTGCTTGTGGGGGGGACGCCTGTGGGGGCTGGGCAGGATTGGGAGAGATCCAGGGGGTCTTGTGGGTGGGGCAGTGGGCAGGAGGCTATTCCTGCAGGGTGTGGTGGGGGTGCTATTGCTGCAGGGCAAGGCAAGGTGAGGCAGGGGCGGCTGCTGTCTGACACCATCGACCCCCGCACACAGAGGCCAGCGAGTGCACCTCTACTCAAGCTTGCTAGCTGGCCGCTTCGCCTCCTTTGTGCTGGGCGGGGCTATTGCTCTGGGCGCCGGTGGCAGCCTAATGGACCTGTGCGAGATGCTGGTGGCAGTGGCAGGCGTGCCCACAGAGAGGGCTCTGAGTGCCGCCTCTGGCACACGTGCCATAGGTTCGCCATCACTGCACTGGTGCCTTGGTACTCATCATTAATTGGTTCTGGGAGGCACGATGAATACCCAAAACAATGAATACCAAATAAATTTTCCCCAAAAGGAATAATGTAGTGAGTCGCAAGAGAGCTGACACCGACAGTTTCTAGCTTGTGCATTCATTGAGGACCAAACAAACGATGAATATACCAGGACAACATCTTCCCTGTAAGTACAATATTGTACTTAATTTTCTCTATGCAATCATGGGGATTGCACTGAGGAACATTCCATTAATCATATACAAATGAATAATTGCATAAAGATATTGTTTGTCATTCGGTGCTAATTGTGTGGCAAACGAGCAAGTATTTTTCACTTTGAGATTCACTTACATCTCCATTTATTTTATTTGGGTTTGTATGCTGCTCCTCTCCAAGGGACTCGGAGCGGCTAACAACATATATATAACAGTGAAGTACCATAAAAAACCCAAACAAATATATCTAAAAAAATCAATTAAAAAACACACACATTCAATTCAACAATCAACCACAGTCATCCCCAGGCCTGCCGGCAAAGATGAATTTTTAGATTTTTCCGGAAGGCCGGGAGAGTCGGAGAAACGCGGACTTCAGGAGGCAGTTGGTTCCAGAGGGCAGGCGCCACAACAGAGAAGGCTCTCCCCCTAGGACCCACCAGACAGCATTGTTTCGCTGACGGGACCCGGAGGAGGCCGACCCTGTGTGCTCTCACCGGTCGTAGAGAAGTATGTGGCAGAAGGCGGTCCCGTAAGTATCCTGGTCCCATGCCATGAAGGGACCATGTTCTAATAACATATAGAACAGAACTTGCTGCAACCCTTTGCTTCCGTGACAGTGGTAGATGCTCTTAATATGAGTATCCCAGAATGCTCCAGAATAGCAGAAGAGAACTATGGCTTTCTGAACTGTTGCTGTCTATTCCATAGATAATACACTGGGGCTTGTTCAAAATAATGCACGGTACGTATTCCCAACATTTCTTGACATTTGCTTCTTCATTGATGACGGAGGAAGGGCAGGCAAGCATAGGTATTAGAAGGAACCAGACTTTGTTATCAAAGATGAGACAGAATCATACCTTGCTGCGGCTAATTCTACAAGAGTAGACTCTGTACTCATGTGGTGGTTCGATTGGCCCAAAAGAGCACCAACGCTACTAGATTAAAAGCCAAACAAGTGAGGAGTGGAGAAATGCGGGTTGCATGGAAAACTCCTTATGGGAGATGGTCTATTCAGGAGCAGAATACAAGCATTCCTCAATTTACGACCAAAATTAAGCCCAATATTTCTATTGCTGAGTAAGACATATGTTAAGTGAATTTTGCCCCATTTCACAATTTTTCTTGCCACAGTCGTTAAGTGAATCACAGCAGCTGTTAAATTTGTAACACGTTTGTTAAATGAATTTGGCTTTCCCATTGAATTTGCAAAAGGTGATCACATGACCCTGCCACTGTCATCAGTCAGTTGCCAAGCATCTGAATTTTTAAAATCTATTTTTATTAATTTATTTATTCCATGGGTCCCCAATCCCCAGTCCATGGACTGGTACCGGGCCGCGGCATGCCAACAACTGGTTTGCACAAACAAGCAAAGCCCCATATGTGAGATGCAGGCAGCACACAAAACCACGCACTCTCCGGAACTGGTTCCTGGTGCATAAAAGGTTGGGAACCTCTGATCTATTCTATTAATTTATCTATTTCTATTTCTATTCTACTCCACTCTACTCCATTCCACTCCACTCCATCTTCTCTGCTTTCCCAGAAGCCTAATCACTTTGCTGGGGTCTGATAATGCATTATGCTTTGCCACTGTACTTCAAACTTGGACCATACAACGACAAAGATAGAAATTGCTTATCAATTCTACTACCAGCATGTGGGCTTGTATTTATTTTTATTCTGAACTCTTTTGCTGAACTTGGCAAGCCAAGAAATCCTGTGATTACCACTAATGTAAGAATGTGAACACTCTGAAGTGTAGCTATTAAAAGGTATAATAGTTCCATCCAACTATAAAACAACTAATTCAGATAGGAAATAATTCACTTATACTGAAGGCAAGGACAGGTTTCAATAAACTTTTTCAAAATGCTACGTAATTCATTTTGTTTTTAAATTAAATGGGGATTTGTGCCAAAATCACAACCCATAATCCCTAATAAGATTAGTCAATGAACTTGCTTTATTCAGGATAGTATAATATGACAAATAGGTTTTTTCCTTAACAAACATATTATATATACTCCTTGCAGCTATATTTTTCTGGTAATCTTCTGGTATAAATAGTCTTAATTGAGAGTTTCCTTTCAGAGGTTGTAAAAGTTTAACACCTAACTGCACTTGCCATAATTAAGTATGCTAAATCTGCTGTAACCATTTTTAATCACTAACTAGCTTTGTTTACCTGTTCTCACCATCTCTGATGCACTGAGGAAGAGCCAGACTACATCCAAACAGCATAATGTGTTGATAACAACCCAGGCGGTGGAGATAACCAAAGAACTTGAGAAATTTTTCCATTTCAATGTTTCTCACAATGGAAAGAACTGATCTTAGAGTAGTCTGGTTATATGGCAGCATTTCACACTGGGTGTAGTTGATGTTTATGCACACACCTGCAAAATAAGAACATATTTGTGACAGAGACTAAGAGCAAGAGTTTACCAGAAGCGAAAAGTCACTAGAAGGTTCAAAATATATGAAGCAGCCATCTTAACAACTACCGGTATATTATTTTATTACCCGATACTATCCTTTCCCCTTAGAAAGGGGGCTATTCCCCCTTTCCCCTTGTATTGCGAAACCTAGTTCAAAACTTAACAAAAAAAGTCATTTCTTGTACAATTTGATCTGGAACCAGCTTCCCTCGGAGGTTCGTACTGCTTCCTCCCTCCTAGCTTTCCGAAAATTGTTGAAAACTCATTTATGCAGACAGGTTTGGGGCGTGTGAGCTGCACTCTGCCCCTGGGCCTTTGACTGTGACTGTGTGTGGTATGAGTGAAATAAATTATTTAGTTTTTATATTGTAAATTTGTAATTTTAATTGTTTTATGTTTTTTGTACTTGTATTCTTGTTGTGAGCCGCCCTGAGTCTTGGGAGAAGGGCGGCATATAAGTTTATATATAACTCTCTTCAGTCAGAACTCACCCTTTCCGGGATTCGAACCTGGGCAGTCTGCATGCTTCTGACTGAAGAGAGTTAAATAACTCGAAATAGCTATCTCAGAAATCCCTTATTTCTTTGTTAACAATTTTAAAAACATATATATATTTGTGCTTGCAGATGGCTCTGGGTTGAGCTGAAACAAGCAAAGGAAAGAATGATTTCTTCCTCCCATATTTGGGTTTACAGGGTGCAATCTAAAAAATAACCACTTCACACACACACACACACACACACACACATATATATATATCCACTCAGAAAATAAAGTCCTGTTAAAGTTCATTGTCCCAAATAAGGTATAAAAGATTGCGGTTTTAGTTTAGCTAGAAACAGTTGATACTTGCAGGAGTACTTTTTAAACCTTATATAGAGTGAGGTCTTTTAAACATACTACTAATTTTTTTATCTATTCCTCCTCCTCCTCCCGCCAACCTTCCATTTATACTCAAGTTTGCAAGTAGTTTTCTTAATAGACTGTTTTATGATTGTTTTGTATTAACAAATGGGTAACATTTATTTCAACCATGTTGTCAATTGAGGTATTTAGATGTTTAAGTTAATATTTTATGTGTAACAAGTTTTAAAGCAGGGATGTCAAACTCTATTTCATTGAGGGCCGTATCAGCATTGCGGTTGCCCTCGGGGGGGCGGGGGGGCAGGATGGGTGCGGCCTACTGAGTGGGCGTGGATGGAGTGTGGCGTACTTGGTGGGCATGGCCAACTCTACATCGTTCACGTCAAGGGTGCCTGTGGGGGCCTGGGTAGGAGTGGGACAGATCTGAGGGTCTCTGGCAGAAGTGGCTGGGACCAGGGCAAGCACCAAGGCATGGTCCATTTCCTCATTCCTCACAAAGGGTGACACCTCCCCAGCATGCACCCAAGGGGTGGGGCCGAAACAGCAGAGGCTGGTTCCTCGCTGGTTCCAGACGGCCTTGTGGAGCTAAGACTGAATGCGTTTCAGCACAGATGGCCACCACAAAATTGTACATTGGCTCCCTCCCAGCCGGCCTGGGCCAGGGCCAAGGCAGCAGGGGTCGTTCCCTCACTGTTTCCAGGATTGCTTTGCGGGCCACATGAAACCACTTTGCGGGCTGCATCCAGCCCCCGGGCCTTGTGTTTGACATGTCTGGTATAGGGTATCCTGTCTGAGCAGGTGGTTAGACTAAAAGGCCAAGGTTCTGTTCTGTTCTGTTCCGTCCCATTCCAATTTACCACAAATCTGTACAATTGTTATTGCTCTGTTGTCCTTCTTCCTTAATAAGGGAAAAGATATCTAATGCACTTCTAGCCACAATATTGGAAATTAACCCTTATAGACACAGGCAAACATTAAGGTAAAAAAACTCAACAGCTCTAATTTGAGTTTCTAAAGGTAATCATCTAAAATCTGATTCTATAAATATAATGAACGATGGGGTCACATTCAATATATGTTATCACATCTCTTTATGTATTGTTATAATGTGATAATGTTACTTAAGGAATGTATTTTGCAACATACTTTATATTTATATTTATATGCCCAGAATAGTTTCAGATATGTAGTTTGTTATTATTAAGTGAGAATTTTAGTTTTATCTTTTTCTTATCAATAAACTACCTAGACAAATTGTGTCTGCTCATATTTCAATCATTGCAGTGAATATATTTCCACCAGATGTTTATCTTGTTGGAAGAAAAGAAAATTTTAAAAAACAAAATACGTCAATATAATATTTCTCGTACATGAAAAGTAAAGTCTGCCGAAGGAAACTGTTTGACACAGTGTGAGTTCATAACTCAGTTTAATCAAACCAATATCCAGTATAAAAGTTCAAGAGCAAAACTGAGGTAACCTTTTCCCTGGGACTTCTTTGATCCCAGTTGGAGCAAAAAGAAATAGGAATGTTCCAAATGGGAAAAAAATATTGCCCTGAGACCTATTATTTTGTTTAATTTTGTGCCAAAGAAGATAACTATTTTCAAAGTAGCTAGGCCTTTCATCCAAGAACAAAATAATCATTTACTATAAATGCATTATTTATGGACCATCCTGAATACCTATAGTAGTCTTAGTAGCTACTCCTGCAGATGCTTTCTCATTTGTAAGCACTTTCTACTTCGACAACCTCCCAGTTCCCACAAGTAACATGTAACTTCTAGGTGTTACAAGATTTCTAGCCAAGATATCTGTACGTATTTGTTGATCTTTTTTTTTGCATATTACTAAATAAATTATTAAATAACATAACACATCTTATGTATGCTTAGAGGTTCTGCTAAATACTATTTCCTTATTCCAGGATTAGAATTGTCAATATAGCTAATTATTAGAAATGCACATTAGCAGGTATGATGATGACCTTCAGAATTATCACATTACATTGACTAAGATGAAATTTGTATGCACTTTTACCTATCCCTGTAGCTATTATCTGCACAATTTGAAGCAAACTCAGTTGCAAACTGAGTGTCCCATTGCATTCAGTGAGATTTATCCCTTAAGGCAGGGGTCTTCAAACTTGGCCCTTTTATGACTTGTGGACTTCAACTCCCAGAATTCCTCAGCCAGTGTGCCTGGCTGAGGAATTCTGGGAGTTGAAGTCCACAAGTCATAAAAGGGCCAAGTTTGAAGACCCCTGCCTTAAGGTTTGGACTCTTTATCTCACCTAAAGATAGCAGGATGGGGACTGGGAGATGAATAAGCTTGGGAGGCTTAATCGTCACTTCCTTGAGGGAAAGTTGGATTCCACCAGCACTAAAAGGGCCACTGGTGTGCCAACTCCTCAAGAATCTATGGTTGCTATCATGGAAGAATTATACCAGGAATTGGATGAAGGGAATGTGACCATCCTTCTCTTATGCACTTATTCTATATCTTGCCAGACATATGAACATAGACAGACAATCTTGACACAAGAGAAGCTTGCACTCCGCAAAGCCAGAGCTGTAAATGCCGAAGTAACAGTGTCTACATTTCTTTGTTCAGTATGTGGCAGAACATTCTGTGCTAACTTCGCTCTTATCAGCCACCTACGGACACATCATTGATGGCCCATAATCCATAAGATGTCAAGGTTCTCATCGAATTCGATGGACGAACAACTTTTTTTTAATTCTATATCATCTATTTCATGTGCCTTGAGCACCAATCGCTGCTTTTCTTCCTGTAGAACAGCGGTTCTCAACCTTTTCCGGGGCTTGACCCCGGCCCGCATCGCGCATGCGCGGCGCGACGGGGCACATCGCGCATGCGCGGCGTGACAGCCCACATCGTGCATGCGCGGCGCGACAGCCCGCATCGCGATAGGGAAAAAAATGGCCGACAAAAAAAATAATGGCCGACCAAAAAAAAATGGCGGGCCTGCACCGCACATGCGTGGCGCGACGGGGCACATCGCGATAGGGAAAAAATGGCTGACCAAAAAAAATGGCCGACCAAAAAAAATGGCGGGCCCGCGGGGTGCATCGCGCATGCGTGGCGCAACGGCCCGCATCGCGATAGGGAAAAAAATGGCCGACCAAAAAAAATGGCCGACCAAAAAAATGGTGGGCCCGCACCGCGCATGCGCGGCGGGGCGCATGGCGCATGTGCAACGGCCCGCATCGCGATAGGGAAAAAATGGCCGACCCCAACAAAAATGGCGGACTGCGGTGCTTGGCGACCCCCGTGAAATGGTCGTTCGACCCCAAATGGGGTCACGACCCACAGGTTGAGAGCCGCTGCTCTAGAAGATAAAATCCTTTAGTTTACATTCCAAGTTACCAAAGGAATTACAATACTGCAAACATACAAGCTGTTCTATACCCATAAAAAAACATCTTGAAGTAATACAGAGAGCCGTTTTGGGAAATTCTCATTAATTGTCTCTCTCCAATTCTGCTACTTTATAAAATCTTTCATAAAGAAAGGAGCTCTGCAGAGAGAAAGGGTTGAAGAAGAGAGTTAAGTAAGAAATTTATTCTTCTACTCAACAATTCGTCAACAATTTTTTTGCTCAATTTCATGCCATTATGAATAAAATGTTGGAAATGGTTTTTTTTTAAAAAAAAAAACCTGTAACTTCACATAGCGATAAGGAATGATAGTTGTTTAATTGTCCACACATGTAACTCAATGGAATGCCAAGCATATTATATGTAAAACTGAACTTACACATGATTGAATCGGCAGGCATTAGCAAAACAACATGTAACAATTATCTCCCATAATGAGTTTGCAGCCAGATACAAACTTATTAGGTTAATTTTGGGGGTGTGAGGTGATCAAACAGAAAAACATATTTTAAGCCCGTCTTGTTGAATAAGCCAGAGGCGGCTGGGGTCATACACTGCAGTAAGTCACACGCACTATAGTACCCAAACTGCAATAGTTTATTTTGCATAACACATTAAGTCCAAAACAAAAATACCTCCTTATGTTTTAAATTAGAACCACGTGTAAACTCAGTTTACATCTTAGAAATGAAAACAGTGTTACATAAAATAAACAGCTTTGTGGTCTGGGCATCCTTATGTAGTTTCTTGTCAACAAGTTTCATGGTACATGCAGACCCAACAACACTAACTAGCAATAAGAACATATGATGAACACATGATGAAAAGGAGCATTGTCTTACGTGAACGCCTTTTCTCAGCATGGAGATGGAGAATCCACCAATGGGTTTAGACTGTGTTCCTGCCCAATCAGATCAAGTCAGCCAAAGTTGCCATGCCTCTGCTGGGCTAGAGGATCCCAGTCTCGACACAGGCGAAGTCATGACTGACAGCAAGACGTGTTGGCTCATAAATATAGATCTAGGCCTAATAACCTACTAGGGTGGGAATGGATTCTCCATCTCCGTGCTGAGAAAAGGCGTTCAGGTAAGACAACGCCCCTTCTCCAGCACAGGATATGGAGAATCCACCAGTGGGACATACCAAAACCTACTGTCCCTAAGGGAGGGAATCAGACCTGCCCAGTGTGGCACTTTGCGATAGTACCTGTTGGAGAACTCTCCTGCCAAAGGAGGCCTCCGCCGAGGCGAACTTGTCGATTTTGTAATGTCTAACGAAGGGTGACGGAGAGGACCATGTGGCCGCCTTGCAAACGTCTTCAATGGACACTTGAGTGTCCCAGGCCGCGGAAGTAGCCGCGCTACGGGTGGAATGGGCCTAATGCACCTTGGAACCGGCACTGAATCCGCCGAATATGACTCTGCAATACAAGCTCTAATCCACCTGCCAATCGTGGAGGAAGATACTTTCCTGCCCCTAGAAGGAGGATGACAGGAAACGAAAAGGGCCCTGCGGACGTCTAGCAGGTGCCACTGTTGTTCCAGAACATGCGATGGATTAGGACAGAAATCTGGTAACACGATTTCCTGAGTCCTGTGAAATAAAGAATTTACCTTTGGAACTAAGGTCCGATCAAGACTTGGTCCCGATGAAAAATGCATAAGTCATCCCTGGCGGAGAAAGCCACTAATTCGGAAATCCGCCGTGCAGAGGTGATAGCTACCAAAAAGGCTACTTTGAATGATAAGTATCGCAAATCAAATGTTTTGAGGGGTTCAAAGAGCGGATTGGTAAGAGCCCGCAAAACCCTCGGTAGTTCTCACGAGGGATATCTATGGACTACGGGGGGCTTGGAATTAATAGCACCCTTGATGAATGAGAGGATAAAGGAATGGTGACCTAGAGAAGTGACAGATTCACATGTAAGTATGGTGGAAAGAGCGGCGACTTGTCTGCATAGTGTGTTTGGAGCCAAACCCCTCTCCAGACCCTCCAGAAGGTAGTCCAATATGTGAGGAATTGTCAGATCAGGAATTGTCAAGTGGTGCTTTGAGCACCACGAACAGAAATTCCTCCACGTGGCCTCATAAATACGGTTGGTAGAGGGCCAATGGGAGGCCTGGATTATGGAAATGACTCCTGGTGAGCAGTGCTCCCGGGGTAAGACTGAGCGCTCAAGTGCCATATGGCTAATTGGAGCCATTAGGGGTCCGGATGGAGAAGTGTCCCCTGACTGAGTGAGACCCTGTCCGGGGGAATCCTCCACGGTTGCGCTAGGGAGAGGTTCACTAGGTCGGCGAACCACAGTCTCCCAGGCCAGTACGGAGCCACTAGAAGAACCTCTGCTCTTTCCCTGAGGATCTTGTGGACGACCACCGGAAGAGGAGGGAGAGGAGGAAAGGCGTAGAGCAGACCCCTGGCCAAAGACTCCGAAGAGCGTCTGTGCGCTCCGCCCTTGGGGAGGGGAAACGGGAGAAGAACCTCGGTAACTGAGTGTTTGTCGGGGAGGAGAAGAGGTCTAGGACTGGAAGTCCGAATCGGTGGGAGATTTCCCTGAAAATCCTCTGGTGCAGGCGCCACTCTGAGTGGTTCATCGTTGCCCTGCTGAGGAGATCCGCCTGTGTGTTTGCCTCTCCTGAGATGTGATCGGCCTTGATGGAGGCTAGGTTGGATTCTGCCCAAGAGCCCAGGAAGAGAGCCTCGGACAGGAGAGCACAGGATCGGGTGCCCCCTTGCCAATTCACATGGGCCTTGGCAGCGACATTGTCCATGAGGACCAGAACGTGACGTTTCGCCACAGAGTTGCAGAAATGTCAAAGGGCTCTGAGTATGTATGGCTGTATGGCTCTGAGCTCCAACCAGTTTATGTTGTGCCGAAGGTCGGAACGGGACCAACGGCCTTGGGCCCACTGTGATTGTAGGTGCGCACCCCAACCGAACAGGCTAGCGTCGGTTGTAAGAGTGATGCGATCCGGCTCCTTGAAGGAGGACCCCCGGAGCATGGCCGATGAGAGCCACCACTTGAGGGAGCGCGAGACTTGGGGTGGAATTTGCACTCTTTGAGTGGATGAGCTGATGTTCAGTCTCTGGAAAGGGAGCAGGAACCACTGAAGTCTCCTGGAGTGGAGCCTGGCCCAAGGCACAATGGCAATGGCTGAAATCATCTTTCCCAGCAATTGGGATAGACTTGCTAATGCTACCGTACAGTTCCCGCAGATTTGTAGGACTAACTGCCGTATGCTGTCCCGGCGTTCTTGTGATAGATAGACCCGGCAATTCACCGTGTCTATGATGGCCCCTAGGTGTAATAGCCTTGTCGTGGGAGACAAGTAACTCTTGGAGAAGTTTACCAAAAACCCGTGACTTTGAAGAAGGTTGATCACCCGTCCGAGATCCATCAGCTCAGCTTGGCCTGATGATGACTGAATCAGAATGTCGTCCAGGTCTGGCTGGCGCCATCCGGAGGTGAGCTGCTAGAACCGCTAGGACCTTTGTAAAAACCCTCGGGGCTGAGGATAGGCCAAACGGTAATGCCTTGTATTGATAGAGCCGGCCCCTGTAAGCAAATCTTAGAAACCGGCGGTGGCTGAGAGAGATGGGGATGTAGAGATAAGCTTCCATGAGGTCTACGGACGTCAGGAAGTCTCCTCTTCTTACGCTTCCGAGAATGGACTGGAGTGTTTGCATCTTGAACCTGAGGTATACAAGATACTGGTTTAGTCTTTTTAGATCTAAGATTGCTCTCCATCCCCCCGGGACTTTGGGGACGATGAAGAGCATGGAATAGAATCCCCGACCTCTCTGATCCAACGGTACCGGTTCTATGGCCCTTATGTTTACAAGGTGCTGGATGGCCTGTTGCATTAACTTTTTCTTTGTGGGATTTCTTGATTGGGGACAAGAGAGGAAACGATTCGGAGGGTAGGTAAAGAATTCTAGGGAGAGCCCGTGACGAACCCTGTTCAGCACCCATGCGTCTGTGGTGGTGGCTTCCCACTGGCGGGCAAAGAGGGAAAGTCTGCCGTCTATGGGAGCAACTGCCAGAGAGTCATCTGGAGCGATGGAAAGGGCGACTGCTCCCACGAAAGGGCCGTTTGCCCTCAAATTGTTGTCTGGGCCTAGAACCCATTCTGTCCGATTGTCTGTCCTGTCTGTCTTGTCTGACAGGAAAGGAACGGGGGGATAGGCATAAGTGGACCTAGTACCCGTACCAAAGGACTGTCTCCGTGAGTAGGTATTGGGTCGTTTGTCTGGACATTTAATAAGGTGATTGAGAACCTTACGTTTATCCTTATTCTCCGTAAGGTAAGGCTCTAAAGTTGCCCCAAACAGCTTCCCCCCCTGGTAAGGGTCTGCTGACAGGCACCATTTAGACTTGGCGTCAGCGTGCCAGTGTTTCAACCAAAGCATATGGTGTCCGGTGACGTTGGAAGCCATAGCCCTGGATGAAAATCTGGCAGCCTGTAGTGTTGCATCGGAAGCATATTCCGTTGCCGTCACCATCTTGCTCAGATCTTGGTGAGTTCGGATATCTTCCACCAGAATCCTGGCTTGAAGCTGTGTGAGCCAGCGGAGAGCCGACCTATTGAAAAAGGATGCTGATAGCCCTAATAGCCCAAGCCGTAGCTTGGTGTGTCTTGCAGAAAGTGAGCTCCTTTTTGCGGTCCTCCGCCTTGAGGGCATCAGACACGTCTCCAGGAGTGGCAGTGGGAAATACCAGGGGTCCCAAGGGTTCATCCACCGTGGGAACCTCCAGAGCATCTGCCAGGTCCTGAGCAACATTATAAAGTCTTTTTTCACTGCTACTCGGGAGGGGAAGGGTACCCGGGGATTCCCATTGTTTCTTGACCGCATTTAGAAACATGGGCGGACAGGGGATGCGGTGTTGTGTGGTTACTGGTTCAGTGAAGTTCGGATCCGCCTCCGAGTCCAGAGCGGCCGTCAATGTCGATGTAGAGGGTTCGGGACCAAGATGGGCCGTGGAAGTGGCCTTTCGGAGCAAGGCGACAAAATAACACGGATTAAAGAGACCAGCAAAGGATGGCATTTCGGGAAGGTTTTCCTCCTCATCTGATATTGGGCTCCCCAAGTCCGCATCATACTCACAATAGGAGGAACCCTCAGAGTAAGAGGACTTTGAAGGTGAAGAAGGTGCACCATACACCTCAGTAGTTGGCTGGTGGATAGGTAGGGGAGAAACCAAGGTTGAGCTAGGTACGTGCGATCTAGCCTGAAGAGCGCGTGCTACCGCCTGTGCAATCAACTCATTTAGGCGGTCCTCTGTGGGAAGGGGAACCAGCTCTGTTGGTCTGAGTCCAGCCGCAGTAGGAGTGAAAGTAGCTTCCGAGGCCGACTGCTGGGCCCACGGAGCCGCAGGCTGGAAGATGGGGTCCTGGTGAGATGAGCCACCTGGCACAGGGGCAGAGATGGTATCTCCTGTTGACCAGATCCCCAGAGGGGAAGCAGAGGGTCCCAGTGGCAAATCGAAGGAAGGAACTTCAGCCTGAGTGGCTTCAGTCCTTGCTTGTCTTTGTGCTTCAGAGAATTCCCTCTCTAATGCCTGGTGTCTCCTACTGGCCTGTTTTTCATCCTTTTTAGAGATTTTGCCTGCAGATCTGGCCTTGGCCTTGGCCGAGATCTTGCCTGCGGCCTCCTGATTGGAGGATTTATGCCGTTTGGAGGCTGATGAAAGCAGTGAAGCTCCCTTCTTGGAACAGCCAGAATCCTCCATCCTCATGGATAATCACAGAAGCACAATAGGGTACTCCTGGTATCCAGAGACAGCTGCTTTTGTTCTGTGGATAAGCACAGGAGCACGATAGGGCACTCCTGGAATCCAGAGACTGCTGTTGTTGTATATTTGGATAATCACAGGTGCACGATAGGGTACACCTGGTATCCAAGGACTGCTAAACTGTGGATAACACAGCTGTACGATAGGGTACACCTGGAATCCAAAGATATTAGAATTGTGGATAAACCCAGGTGCACGAAAAGGTGCACCTGGAATCCAAACACCGCTATACAGGGAGAGTCAAGGACCTGTTGTGTTTGTACAGTTACCTGTGTGTAGATAAGGAGACACCAATTCAATACCTCCAAGATGGTGTGGTGATACCAAACTAATGGACTGCGGCCTAGTAATCCTGCTTTGGGCAAGAGGATTAGTTTAGGTCCCAAAAAAAGGGCTGCCAGATGAAAGGAGGGAGAGAACTAGCAGTTCTCAAAATGGCGGCCAGATCCAAAATGGCAGCCGTCCCTGCAAAGTGAAACACCCTGAGGCTATTTCCCAATTAAGAATGGGGTGAGGAAGGAGCCCCTCCCTCAGGGCAAAAAGAACCTAGAGACGAAAGAGTTCAGTGGCCACAAAATGGCGGCCGCGAGTTTGAGAAGTCTAATAGGCACCACGCTGAATTTGCTGCGCGTCCCAATAGGACCCAGAAATTTGCTTGCAAAAAGGAACGTTATCTCCAGGTGGTGATCACCGCTTCCGAAAGGAAATGGAGCTCGCCTGTGCCTTCCGCACTGTTCTGCCGCCTCATGGAGCCGCCAGCCAGCTGATTTTTCGAAATCCAATCAGGAGATGGCGCGCACTTGTCCGGCGACCAGGGCTGCAGCCGCAAGCCCCCCCCCCACAGCAATCAAACAAAGAAAAACAAGCCGCCAGATCTCTGGAGCTGCAAACGCAGCCCCGGCAACAAAAAAACAGGCTGAAGCCACAGGGAAGCCTCCCTGACTCACACTGAGTTCAATTGCCGTCCTTAAGCCTGCGCACACAATTGGACGCCTGGGATTGCAGCCGCAACCCCCTGGTCGTCCAGAACAAGGATTCAGTCCTCAAAAAAAAATTATGGAACTGCAGCCGCAGTCCCAGCAATAACAAACCTGAAAACGAGCCTTTTAGGGAAGCCTCCCTGACTCAAGTTGAGCTTCCACCCCCACACACACACTGGAAGCGTGCGCTAAAATGCCTTGGAGTTGCAGCCGCAGACTCCTGCAAGGGAAGGCAATCAAACTGATATGACAAAGGCAACTATTGTTGCCTCTGAGGAGTGAGGAAAGGGTCCCCAGAGAAATAAAAAACAGTACTGAACTCAGAAGGGATCCTGTATTAAGAAGGGCTAGGGAGGTGGAAAACAAAACAGAAAGTCAAGAAATGCAAGCAGGGCCTTACCAAGCCCCACTTTGAAGCCAAGGGGGGGGGGTTTGGAAAGAAAACAGCAATCCGAACACAGTGCTGAACCCAGCACTGTTCAGAAAATTGTTAAAAGTCAAAAGATGGAAAATCCACCCATGGAAACTATACCTGCCTAAGAGCCAAACTTGCACGTCTGTCCTGGGCAAGATCAAGTTGAGACTGGGATCCTCTAGCCCAGGAGAGGCGTGGCAACTTTGGCTGACTTGATCTGATTGGGCAGGAACACAGTTTAAACCCATTGGTGGATTCTCCATCTCCTGTGCTGGAGAACTCCTTATCTGCACAACACATGAACACACTTAACCATTGTTTCAAGAGTACGCATAAGCCTGGCGCGGAAAACAGAGGCGGAGGCAAACGGAATCGTAAGAAAGCCGGCACGAGCGGAGACAAAAGGTGCAAGCAAAGAAGGCAAAGATTACCTACGTGAGGTGAGCGGGCCGCTGGGTGGGTCTACTGGACGGAAGAGGACCCCCCAAAGAGTAATTAAAGGAGAAGAGGGCTGCGGGAAGACCCAAGGGGGCCTGGAGAGGAGTACAGAGTTACAGGGGGAAGGCTTAGAGGGAGGCAGAGATAAAGACACAGCAAAGAGGGAGAAGGTGGAAAGCCTGGAGGAACAGACAGAGAGACGGGAAGAGAGAAGCCCCCTCAGCTGCACCCCTGAATCAAGGGAACCAGAAGCCCAGGGCCAACACAGTGAACCCACAAAAGGAGGAAGTAGGGGAAAAGAGAGAAAGCAGCCAGAAAGTAACAACACTGGAGCTGGGACAGAAAAATTTGGAACATTATCTACTATTCTACTATTCTAAAAATCAACAGACGAGGAGACAGCGGGGGAAGACTCAAGCAGAGGGGCTGGTGAGTGTTACCCCATGCACTGCGCCCCAGACCCATCAAAAAGGGAGCCCCAGGGAATCAGAAAAGGGCAGAACCTACCAGGGAAGAAGGTGGGAGGAAGAAGAAAGCTGGAAGGCAACCTGGAGCACTACTAAGGAAAGGCAGAAGGGATCTGTAAACGCAGGCTGCCAGAAGACAGGAAAAAGTGACCTGGGCAAGACAGCAGAGAAAGAGGGGCAGGACAGAGCCAGAAAAGAACAAAGAGAAGGAACAGGCTGGAAGAGGGGAGTGAAGAGGAAGCTAAGGCAAAGGCACTGAATAGGCTCCCTGACCACAGACAGACCTCCCTGCCTACAGGCCCCTAGACCTGCACTGCCTGAACCCTGAAGCCCCCTCCTCCCACTGAAAGGACAGATTACTGAACCAGCACCAGATCACAGTCTAGTGCCTAACCTGGCCCAAGCTGGAAACCAAAACCAAAACAGTGCTAGGACAAAGGGAGGGCAAGCTCAAGATGGCATCCAAACAGACCACACTGACACAAACGAAGGGAGTTGTATCCTCCCCAGCCCAGCGTACTAAACCATCAGGACCTACTCTACCCACCCCCACACCATCCCATCCAAATACAGACCCCCAGACCCATCCACTCCCACAGGCCAGCTTAACAACACACATGATACAAAAACTACAAGAGGTAATAGAAACGCTGGTTGAAAGGTTGGAAGGGATGGATAAAAAGCTGGTGGAAATGGACACAAAGATGGAGAGGAGGTGTATAGAAGCAGAACAAAAGATGGAGAAAAGATACAATGATATAAAACAAATGCTGAAAGACCACGGTAGAGAACTAGAGAAGAAATGGGAGGAGCAACGCAGGGCGATGGCCACAGATCTGGAACAAATGAGGGAGGCGATACAAGCACTCCGCAAAGAAGTAGGGGAGGAAATAGAGAAAAACTCCCAGGAGATCAGAGAGAAGGTGGACAAGCGGATGGAAAAAGTGGAGAATCAAGTAGAGGGACAGATAGCGGAGATAGCAGAGATGAAAGGAGTGGCCCAAGACCAATCTTCCATGATACAGTACTGGCAACTGGCGTCCGCAATCAGGTTTAGAGGTTGGAAAGAGACACCAAACGAAACCCTAGGGGGCCTGCTCAGAACCTTTATAGAGGCCCTGGCAATATTTCTGGGAAAGCCAATCCCTGAGATCGCATGGCAATTCGACAGAATTTACAGAGTGGGCGCACGGACGGCAACAAACAGGCGCCAACCAAGAGACGTGGTCATCCACTTCGCGACGCAAGGATTCCGGAACCTCATCTCAGCCACATCGAACAACAAGAGTTTATACATAGAGGGGCAAGAAGTGAAAGTACTGAAAGAGATCCCCCAGACGATGCTGCGAGACAGGAAGGAATATAAGTTCCTGGTCGACGAACTGAGATCACGCGCTCTGCGATACAGATGGGAAGCCCCTATGGGGATGACGCTTTTCTATAAAAACAAAAGACACTGCCTGAACTCGGTCCAAAAAGCCAGAGAATTTCTTGAAAAAGAACTGACGTCGGATGGACTCCAATACACCACGAGAGAAGACGCAGGAGGGTCACCAGAACGACAGACCGATGCAGGAGCAAGTAAAAGGGAAGGACCAACTCGAGACACGATGACACAGAGAACAGGAAGCAACAACAAGGGAACAGGACAGACTACAGAGGGCAGGATAACAAGATCCACAGCCAAACGCACGGAACAACATGATATGATCCCTCAATGCAACTTGAGCACCAACTTGGATACCATGGGAATGAGACCAAAGAAGAGCACAAGAGATAGAGCAGAAGCGGTCTCGGAAAAGTATCCTGAAACCGACAATGATAACTAAATACTTGACATGGAACGTTAACGGACTAAATTCCCCACAGAAAAGGAGGAAGATATTTCATTATCTGTTTCAAGGAGGAAACGACATAATTTGCCTACAAGAAACACACATCAGAGCAACGGACCAGAAATACTTAATCAACAACAGACTAGGTACTCATTTTGTCGCAGCGGCGCCACGAAAGAAGAACGGGATTGTTATATACGTGAAGAAACATGTAATAGCCAAGCTAATAGAGTCGGACCCCCAGGGTAGATACCTAGCAATCGAAGTGACACAGGACGACAAGAAAATTCTAGTGATGGGCATATATGCACCAAATCAACAACAAGGAAAATTCTACAAAAAGATACACAAGAAGTTAATACAATTCAACTACAGATCATGTATTATACTGGGAGATTGGAACGGGGTCATAGAGATTGCCTTGGACAAGAAGAAGACAAAACCTAAACCACAAAAGCACTCCAAGTTGCCTAAATCTTTCTATGACATGAAGGAAGACCTTGTACTGACAGACATCTGGAGGGAACGGCACGGCAAAGAGCAAGAATTCACCTTTTTTTCCGACAGGCATCAGTTGTTCTCCAGAATTGATTTCATCCTGACATCTAGTGATTTGCTAGTTCGCCTAAACGCTGTGTCAATCCTACCCAAAGTACTAACAGACCATAACCCGGTAAAGATGGAATTAACACAAGATCGGAAATCGAGGAGATCCTGGAGAATCAATGAAAACCTGCTTAGACACGAGAAAAGGGTGGCTGAATGCAAAAGTGCCATGAAGGAATTCTTCAGTATAAATATGAACAATGAAACACCCATTGAAATGATTTGGGACGCTAGCAAGGCATATATGCGCGGGATCCTCATGAACATGAACGCCAGACACCATCGTAAACAAGAACAAAAAAGAAAGGAGCTAGAGGAGGAGATAAAGAAACAGGAGCTATTATTAATAAAAAGACCAGAGGACAAAGCCATAAAAGAAGGAATTAAGATACTAAGAAAACAATTCGACCTGCTGATGGCGGATCAAGTAGCAAGGAATATACAATATGCAAAACATAAGACATTCTGCAGCACCAACAAACCGGGGCGGTGGCTGGCTTATACCTTAAGAAAGAAACAGAAAGCCCGCATAATTGAAAAGATAGAGTACAAAGGCAAGGAAGAATTCAAACAGGAAATCATCAAGAAAGCTTTCACCGAGTTCTACTCAAAACTATACGCCGAGGAGAAGATACAGGACAAAGAGATAGAAAAGTTTCTACAAAACGAAAACTTAATGGTACTCACCGATACACAATGAGATGCCCTGAATGCCCCAATCACAAAGAAGGAAATACACTCAGCAATCAAACAACTGAAAACAGGAAAGTCACCCGGGATGGATGGGATAATGGCTATCTATTACAAACATCTCCAAGAGGAAATGATAGAACCCCTCAGAGAGCTATTTGTCAACATACAAGAAGGCGGCCAAGTCCCACCCTCCTAGAAAACAGCATACATTTCTCTAATTCCCAAAGAGGGAAAAGATAATGCACAACCAGCGAACTATAGGCCCATCTCACTATTGAATACAGACTACAAAATCTTTACAAAGGTTCTGGCCAACAGACTAATGACTGTACTACAAAAAATAATTCACCCGGATCAAACGGGGTTTATACAAGGACGTCAGATGAAAACCAACGTGAGACAGCTGCTGAACATAATAGAGTACTTGGAAAGGCACAACCAGGTACCGGCAACCCTCATGTTTGTGGACGCGGAAAAAGCCTTTGACAGACTGAATTGGCCATTCCTGACGAACCTAGCCCGAGAGATGAAAATGGGAAAGCAGTTCCTCAACTCCATAACAGCAATCTACCAGAAACAAACGGGCCAGATCATCGTGAATGGCGAAATAACAGACCCATTCAATATAGAAAGAGGCACGAGACAGGGGTGTCCGCTGTCACCACTACTATTTGTCTTAACGATGGAGATTCTGCTAAACAAGATAAGAGCAGCAGAGGATGTAAAGGGCATACAGATTGGAAAACAGCACTACAGGCTGTGTGCTTTTGCAGACGACCTACTGGTGACAGTATCGCAACCAGTACAATCAACAAGGAGTCTGATGGAGATAATGAACGACTATGGCAAGGTATCAGGTTTTAAAGTTAATACTTCAAAAACGAAGATGCTAGTTAAAAATCTAGACAGCAAAACACAACAGGACCTGGAAAGAATAACGGGTTGTGAAATAGTTAAGAAAGTTAAATACCTGGGAGTGGAGATAGAAACAACGAATGCGAAATTATACAAAAATAACTACGAGGTGCTGTGGAGCAAGATACAAGCAGATCTGGAAAGGTGGAAAACACTATGACTATCCTTGCTGGGCAGGATAGCAGCAGTAAAGATGAACGTCCTGCCAAGATTTCTATTTCTCTTCCAAATGCTACCCATACTCAAAAAGGATGAGGACCTGGACAATTGGCAGAGGGGCATCACCAGATTTATTTGGGATGATAAGAGACCGAGGGTGAAACTGAAAATTATCCAGGACATAAGGAAGAGAGGGGGACTAAAAATGCCCAATCTAAAGCTATACTACTATGCAGCGACATTGGTGGCGGTGAGTGACTGGATCAATATGACAAATGAGAGAATACTGAATGTTGAAGGGTATGGTCTACCGTTTGGCTGGCACGCATACTTAGTATACGACAAAAAGGAGGACAGGATCTTCAAGGAGAACCCACTACGGATCCCATTGTTATGGGTCTGGAAGAAATACAAACACCTTCTACACGACAAGATTCCCATCTGGACGATCCCCGGACACGCAATAGGGGATACGAACACATCCCAAGGGCAAGAAGTGGTACCCTACAGTAAACTTGTACTGGGAGAAGAAAATGGGTTCCTCTTGATACCCCAAGCAACGCTAGCAAACAGAGGAATAGGAGGCACCTGGCTATCATATATACAACTGCAATCGAGGTGGCGTAAAGATAAGAAGAAGGGCTTCTCCCGGACCGATGAGAAACTAATTGAACAGATTAGAGAACAGGGGATCATGCACATCAAACGAGTGTACAGCATTCTGATAGAAATGGACTCTGAAACCGAGCTAGTCAAGAACTGTATGGTAAGGTGGGCACAAGACTTTGGACACTCTATCGCCATGGACACGTGGGAGAAAATTTGGGTGAGGAACGTAGAATTCACGAAATCGCAACACTTAAGGGAAAACTTCTACAAGATGTTCTATAGGTGGCACCTCGACCCGAAAAAACTATCGCTCATCTACCCAGACTCCCAGCCTAAATGCTGGAGGTGTGGGGACGGGGAAGCTACCTACTTTCATATATGGTGGACATGCAGAAAAATCAAAGCCTTCTGGAAGAAGATATGGTGGACACTCCAAACCATTTTCACAAAGCGTATAGAATTTCTACCTCAGGTTTTTTTTGTTAGGGATTACAAAGGGTATTAATACCTCAGAGACGAACTTATTTCTGAACTTGATTACAGCAGCGAGATTGTTGGTGGGACAATACTGGAAGAATCCAGAAATACGGCCTATGGAAGAATGGACTGTGAAAGTAACAAACTTGGCGGAAATGGCGAAAATATCAGCATACTTGAAAGGTCGCTCCAATGAACAATATTTGACAGACTGGAAACAATGGATAGACTATATCCAAGAGAAACACCAATCAAACAAAATGCATCTGGCGTTTAGCTAAGACTCGACGTGAGGAGGGAAGAATGTATAACAAATCAAATGTTTACAAAAACTAAGACCTAATGTTGAATGTTTATGTTCTATGACTAATGCCTCTTAGCACGATCTTATGTTTAATGTTGTTTACTTTAATAATGAAAAACCAGACTGAAAGTTTTTTTTTTTTTACCCCAGGTTATTGAATTTCTACCTCAGGATCTTTTGCTAGGGATCATAAAAGATAAAATGCAACAGATATATAGTTGAGGCTGGAAGGGAGGAGTAAAGAATATTTACCAAACCAGACGTTTACAAAGATTAATACCTAGTGTTATCTGTTGTGTTCTATGATGATTGCTTATTAATATGATCTTATGTTTAATGTTGAATACTTTCATATTGAAAAAGCGGACTGAATTTCTACCTCAGGTTATTGAATTACTACCTCAAGACTTATTGTTAGGGATCATACAGGTTAAAAAATGAAACAGGTGTATAGTAGAGGCTTGAAGTGAGGAGTGAAGAATGTTTACCTAATGTTGTATGTTATGTTCTACGATGATCGCTTTTTAATATGATCTTATGCTTGATGTTGATTACTTTAATAATGAAAAAACAGACTGAATTTTTACCCCAGGTTATTGAATCCCTACCTCAGGATCTTTTGCTAGGGATCATAAAAGATAAAACACAACAGACATATAGTTGAGGCTGGAAGTGAGAAGTAAAGAATATTTACCAAACCAGACGTCTACAAAGATTAATACCTAGTGTTATATGTTGTGTTCTATGATGATTGATTATTAATATGATCTTATATTTAATGTTTAACTACTACCTCAGGACCTATTGTTAGGGATCATAGAGAATAAAAAATGTAACAGGTGTATAATAGAGGATTGAAGTGAGGAATGAAAAATGTTTACCAAACCAGACGTTTACAAAGAATAATACGTAGTGTTGTATATCAGACGCTATGATGTTCGATGCATACAAAGATTTTATGTACAATGCTGATTGTTTAAATAAAGGAATTTTTATTTAAAAAAAAAAAGAGTACGCATCCTAGGCCAAGCTAACTCCAAAAACTTTAGAGAATTCCTGGAAGGCTGGCACTCAGGTGTATCAGAAATAACATATCATTCAGAAGAGACCATCAAAAGGCCACAACACCTCCTGATTAGCAATCAAATGCCCAGATAAGTAGAGATTAACACCAAGCAGTAAACAATATGAAATGTCTGCAAGGGATTTTTTTTCTCTTGCAGAGAGCCCCAAGGACCTCACCTCTTCAACCCTGTGCTACAAATATCCTTTTGGGACCATTTGAAATTACAACAGCCCAGTGGTGGGATTCAGCCATTTTGCACCACTTCAGCAGAACCGGTAGCTAATTTTTTGTTGCCCAGGCCCAGAATGGACATCCGGAAGCGGCATCCACACAGAGAACCGGTTGTTCACATGTTTGAATCCCACCACTGCAACAGACCTCCTCATAGCTACAACCCAGTTTCCTAGTTACAACAGCCATACACACAGTCTATGTGAGGGGTAGGCAACCTTGGCTCTTTTATGACTCGTGGACTTCAACTCCCAGAATTCCTGAGCCAGCATGGCTCAGCTTGGAAACTCTCCCTTTCCCCTCAGAATGGCTGGCTCAGGAATTCTGGGAGTTGAAGTCCACGAGTCATAAAGGTTGCCTACCCCGTCTAGGTCATGTGCGAGGGCATTTTGGGCATTGGACAACTGGCTCACCTTTACAGCCATTTGCAGTGTCCTGTAGTCACGTGACCATGATTTTTTTTTTTTTGCCAGTTACCGGCATTTATGTCTGGTTTCTGACAACAAAATACTTATTTGAGAAAATGGATTCACTTAATCACTACTGCATTCACTTAACTATCGTAAAAAAAAACCCCCAAAATAGCTACTTCAAATCCAGTCACATAATGCCTCTACTTACATCCGCAAAGACTTACAACCATAATTCCAGATCCGATTTGAATTGTAAATTGAGAATTATCTGCTCAAGGTTTCTAGTTGGGCAACAGAGCTCAGTTTGTACATCCTGCCAGCTTTTGATCAGTTATTTTCAACACTATAAAATTTGATACATCCATTTCCCAGTTCCTTCTGTTGTTTGTGTTGCTTTGCAGAATGTCTGGTTCTCTGTTACTGTTGTTGAACCGTACTAAGAAATGCTATACAAAGGAATCAAAATAGCAAGGACATTTCTTTAATGATATTTCCCAAAATGAAGTACTATGTTTTATTCCGTTTTTTTTATTCTTTTTGACTTTTTCCAGAGCTGTTCTCAAAATCCATTTATGAATGTATAAACACAAGTATGAAAACATGCCCTAGTGTTATGCTAAAATAAAGGAAGTAGACTACTAGAAGAAAATTGCTATTTCAAATGTACTTAGATATACTAAGGTTCAATTTAAAACAATATAGCTTGTTTCAATTAGGGTTAAATGCTATAAATAAATGCTAGCGTTAAATGCTATACAAAACAATCAGCCATCACTCTGCTAAACAACCAATTCTCACAATATTGTCAAACTACCTGGTAGGGCTGTGTTACTACTATCTTTCTCATATTTCCTATTACCTATTTCCTTATCTTATGACTAAAACTTTGTTGCTTGTATCTTACAATGTATATTGTTTTGTTTAGTATCTTAGTATGATTTATGTTGATTGCTTATTTAGTATCCTATGACTGAATGCTGCATCTTATGATTTATGATGAATGTATTTTATGATTATAATCATGATTCATCACTTGTTGCTTGCATGTACATTGAGAGCTTATGCACCCGAGACAAATTCCTTGTCCAATCATACTTGGCCAATAAAAGAATTCTAATTCTAATTAGAGTTAAATGAGACTCATTATTTTGGGACTGCAGCCAAGGAAGCAGCTGCACTCTGCAAGCACAACTTGTTTAATGTACTTTAACAAGCTTAGAGGTACTTCCTAAGTGACAGCACACTTCTGCTGTTGACTTTTCCAGAAATAAACAGCTTAGTCTGCTATTGCCCTGGTTGGGATCTGCAATAGCTCACCTTTGCTTGTATAAGCATGTTCCCAATAACCACTCAGACATTGGACTGTGAGGGACTCAACATTAGTTAAGTAGCTTTTATTTAATCCAAATGAGGAATGAGATGCTATGGAAACCACCTTTGTTAAGTACAGGTAGTCCTCAACGTACGACCACAATTCAACCCAGAATTTATGTGGCTAAGTGAGACAGTTGTTAAGTGAGCTTTGTCCCATTTTACGACCTTTCTTGCCACATCTGTTAAGTCAGGGGTGTCAAACTCAATTTCATTGAGGGGCCGCATTAGCATTGCGGTTGCCCTCGGGGGGGCGGGGGTGAGCCAGGCAGTGCGAAGCTCGCCAACTTTACACCTTGCTGCCTGCTGAAACTGGGCAGGCTGGGGGCTAGGCAGCATTGCACTTCTCATCAGATTCGCACCACCCAGCTCAACTCTTGGCGCTGTGAGAGCGCCTCGCTGCCTGCTGAAACCGGGCAGGCTGGGAGCTGGGTAGCCTCGCGTTTCTTTTTGGATTTGCGCCGCTCGGCTCAGCCTCTCGGCGCTGTGAGGAGTGCCCCGCTGCCTGCCAAAACCTCCCCCAGAGCCCATCAAGCTGGATATGTGAAGTAGGCGAGGGCCATTTGCTGGCCACTTCCAGGTGATGGTGCATTTCTTCATTCCTCACAAAGGGTGACACCTCCCCAACATGCACCCAGGGGGTGGGGCCAACGCGGCAGGGGCTGGTTCCTCACTGTTTCCAGACGCCCTTGTGGAGCTAAGACTGAATGCGTTTCAGCATAGATGGCCACCACAAAATTGTACATTGGCTCCCTCCCAGCCGACCTGGGCCAGGGCCAAGGCAGTGGGGGCCGTTCCCTCACTGTTTCCAGGATAGCCTCGCAGGCCACATGAAACCACTTCGCGGGCTGCATCCGCCCCCCCCCCCGGGCCTTGTGTTTGACACGTCTGTGTTAAGTGAATCGCTGCAGTGGTTAAATTAACCACATGATTGTTAAGTGAATATGGCTTCCTTATGGACTTTGCTTGTCAGACGGTCGTAAAAGGGGATCACATGACCCCAGAACACTTCAACCTTCCTAAGTATGAACCACTTGCCAAGCATCCGAATGTAAATCACAGGACCGTGGGGATGCTGCAACGGTCATAAGTGTGAAAATGGTCGTAAATCCCCCTTTTCAGTGCTGTTGTAACTTTGAATGGTCACAAATGAACTGTGGTAAGTCGAGGATTACCTGTAATAGTTCCTGCAAGTATAAGAATGTTTCCAATCATCGTATCACCTTTTTGTGCCCTACCGGTAATTAAGAATCCATATTAATATAAAGTTACCTTTTTTTAAACCCACGTCTTGCACAGCGGGCGGTATCGTAGGTTTCACTGCAGGCTCAGAAAACGTTTTGTTCATGACTTTGATGGATGGGTCAGTGGACCCCAGTTCGTCTTCTACTGACTCCTCTGCTGCTGACCAGTTTTTATGGGGCGCTTTGGTCAAAATCCTTTCATCTGTAATATTCGTTTTCACTGCTGGAGTTTCAGAGGCAACCCAAGAGGTTGGGTGCATCTGGTTGACATGAAAAGATTGGTTTGTTTTGCAAGAGGTCAGCTCTATTTCGTTGTCCACCGAAGGAACCACAACTGCATCACTCGCATTCATGTCAGGAAAATGAATGTCAGTGCCAAGTAAGTCACTTCCATTTGAATGAACGCACCCTTTTCCCAACACACCTGTATTGGAAAATAAAATAAAACATAATTATTATTTTTTTTCAACCAATGCGCTGTCTGGATTTAAAAAACGCTAATACATATTCAGTTCCTAATCCTTCATTCTTTCCTTTAGCCATTGATAGAATAAATCCCAAGTTTGGGAATATTCTGTTTCTTCTTTATCTTTCAGTCGCATAATTAATCTGTCCATCTCTGCACATTCCAGTATTTTTCTGATTAGTTCTTCCTCCTGTGGTAATCCTTCATTTTTCCAATATTGCGTAAAAATTATTCTTGCTGCTGTTGTGACGTGCAAAATCAAATATAGGCTTTGTCTATTAATCTTTTCTGGCATTATACCTAATAAGAAAAGGTCAGGTTTAAAATCAACATGTTCTCCCAACATTTTTTTCTAATCAGGCATGTATCTTTTTCCAATAGACCTTAGCTTTATCACATGTCCACCAAACATAATAAGTGCCTGAGTTGTACTTACATTTCCAGCATCTATCTGACATATTTTTAAACAGTTTTGCTAATCTTGCTGGTGGCAGGTGCCATCTATAAAACATTTTATATAAATTTTCTTTATATGAGGTTGACATTGACAATTTATAGTTCCTCTTCCATAACTTTTGAAAAATTAATATATGTATGTAAGAGAAAATTAATAAAATCTTTATTTAAAAAAAGGAAAATAAAATAAAACATAATCAGCCAACCTAAAACACATATATTAACTTCCAGGAAACATTCCAAACACAACCTGTTCTATGAAAACAAGGCAGTTGAAAACTGCAATATTGGGAAGATAACATACATGTTTTATTTTTTTTTATATTTTTTTAATTTTAGCCATCATGGCAACTGGTTACCAATAATTTTCCATCCATTACTTCATTTCCTAGTCCTTTGTCTATCCAGTTGTACTTTTAAAAATGTACTTTATAACAACATAATTTGAGAGTACAGTATACACAACAGACTGTACAATCCTTTGTACAGTGTATGGTGTGTTCAAAGAATTCCAAAAGAATTTAGTAACATTTTATATTTTGTCCTTCACCATCCTCTTACTTGAAGAAGGAATTTTCTGGACATAGTGTGTGTATACTTATGCAGCCGCATTATTGTAGTTTTTTATTGTTATTTTCCACCCTAAATGATATCAGTTTTTAAATTGAATTGTACAGCTTATATGTTATATTAAATGATTTCCCTTGATCTGTTTTTTTATATATCTCAAAAACCTGAGATTTTATCAGGGATGTGTAGACTTTTTGTATCCATGGTGACAACAATGGTGCATTGGATGATCTGCAAGAAATACCATTTGCCTGCAAGCAACAACTGGTGGGACCATAAAATAGATAAAGTAATAGCAGATGAAGAAGTTAGGGCGACCGGTTAGGGCGCATAGGGTTGGCCTCCTACGGGCCCGTCCATTAGACAGTGTCATCTGACAGGTCCTAGGACAAGGGCCTTCTATGTTGCTGCCCCAGCCCTCTGGAACCAGCTCCCCTCGGAGGTTTGTACTGCCTCCTCCCTCCTAGCTTTCCGGAAGCTTTTGAAGACCCATTTCTGCCGGCAGGCTTGGGGGGTATGAACTGTGTTCTACCCCCGGGCAGAAGAATGTGCTTCCATCCTTGATTATGTGTTTGAATGTTGTATGTATGGATGTTTGGTTTGTATATTGTTATTGTTATTAAAAAATTTTATATGTACCCATATTACTGTTGGGAGCCGCCCCGAGTCTCGGGAGAGGGGCGGCATACAAAATTGATAAATAAATAAATAAATAAATAAATAAATAAATAAATGAATGAATGAATGAATGAATGAATGAATGAATGAATAAATAAATAAATAACTAAATAACTAAATAAATAAATAAATTGCTGTGGGACTGTAGAATTCAAACAGGCAAGCACCTGCCACATAATACCCCGAACTTAACAATTGTTGATAAGAAAGACAAAAAAGTCTGGATACTGGATGTGGCAGTACCTGGAGACAGCAAAATAGAAAAAAAGATAACTAAGTTCAAAGACGTGCAAATAGAAATAGAAGTATGGCAAATGTACTACCAACATAGGCATATTGGATCCAATTCCAAAAGAACTGGAGCACCATTTAAATGCCATAGGCATTGATAAAGATCACTATCAAGTCAATTGCAAAAGGCAGCTTTACTTGGAAAAGCTTACATCTTGCAACAATATCTTTAACATCATCAAACAGATCCCTGGGAAGGACTTCATGGGTCGATTAAAAACGCCAAATCCAATCTAAACATCTAGCTGACTGGGCAATTAGCCATGATGATGATAATAATAATAATAATCCAATTTTCTGGACTTGTAACAACACAGTACGACAAAATTTGCAAAATCTCCTGCCTTTCTTCCACAGGGGTTTCTGCAAGATATGGTTAAAATAAGCAGCCAAGATGACAACTACAATTGTGTAACTAAAGCTCTGCCCATTTTCTATGAAACTTTATGTGAATTAGTAGGAAGTTTATTCTGTTATGTCTCTGAACTTCACTACAAGATCCTTTCCTCACAAACACCTCCAATCTCCTGTCTCATTCTGGAGATGTATCAATGTAGGTACCAAATGTATCAAAACAAAATTGGTCATCAGACAATTGAATGACCAACACAGGTAAACTATTATGTACACTCATAACTCTTCAAGAAGTGAAAAAGGGTGATAGAACAAATTAGCTCAGGAAAAACACACAGTCCAATTGTGCTACTATCTCAGTATTAGAAAGAACTTGAAGATCTGGTAGAGTCATTGACAAACTTAATGAATGAAATTGAAAAAGTAAAGGCTTGATCAGCACGGGAAGAGGCGTACATTGCCCTGATTTATAAAGATGGAAATTATCCAATTTTCTGGGTTTATACAACACACTAGCCCAAAATTTGCAAAATCTTTCAAACCACAGAGCAACAATACGAACCGCTCTCCCTACTGAATGTATATTATATTCTTTTTACAACACTATTAGCTGATTAACAGCTGTGGTGGAGCAGTGGCTAGAGTGCAGTATTGCAGGCTAAATCTGCTGACTGGAGACTGCCAGCAGTTTGGCAGTTCGATCCTGACCAGCTCAAGGTTGACTCAGCCTTCCATCCTTCCGAGGTCGGTAAAATGAGGACCCAGATTGTTGGGGGTAAGAGGCTGACTCGGTAAACCACTTAGAGCAGCGGTTCTCAACCTATGGGTCGCGACCCCATTTGGGGTCGAACGACCGTTTCGCGGGGGTCGCCGGACACCGCGGTCTACCATTTTGTTTTTTTTGTCGCGCGCGCACCGCGCATGCGCAGTTCGGGCCGTCGTGCGTGCCACGCATGCGTGGATCTGCCCGTTGCGGTCCATCATTTTGGTTTTTTGTCACGCGCGCGCCGCGCATGCACGGATCGGCCCGTCGCGGTCCGCCATTTTGGTTTTTTGTGTTTTTTTTTCGTGCACGCGCCGCACATGCATGGATCAGCCCATCACACGCGCAAGTCAGGGTCGCGCCGCGCATGGGCGGCGCAAGTGGGGTCTCAACCTGAAAAAGGTTGAGAACCACTGACTTAGAGGCTTGTAAAGCACTGTGAAGCGGAATATAAGTCTAAGTGCTATTACTATTAACTAAAGAAATATATCCTGGATATAATATATATCAATGATAATACATATCAACCATGTTGCCTTTCTTTTGTCATATTCCCCTTCCCTTCTTGCTAATTTCTCCATATCATACTGCAAAGATATCTGTTAAGAAGGAAAGCATGGCCACCTGTGTCTTCAGACTGGTACAGCCAGATTTGCAAACGTCCAAATCAGTCCAGAGAAACTGATGAGCTAAAGCAGTGTTTCTTAATCTTGGCAACTTTAAGACGTGGACTTCAACTCCCAGAATACCCCAATCCCAACCAACATTTCTTAACGTTGCCAAGGTTGAGAGACACTAAGCTAAAGGGTGATTTGACACAAGGTAAATGAATATTTCAGCTTTGTGTATTTACAGTGGTACTCAACTGCTTTAAAGAAAAGGACTAGGGATGAAATGATAGCAGTATTCCAGCATTTGAGGGGCTGCCACAAAGAAGAGGGGGACAGCTTATTTTCCAAAGCACCGGAGGGCAGGACAAGAAACAATGGATGGAAACTAATCAAGGAGAGAAGCAACCCTTCATGGCATTGGACCTGGATACTTACGGGGCCGTCTTCTGCCACATACTTCCCTTCGACCGGTGAGAGCGCACAGAGTCGGCCTTCTCCGGGTCCCGTCAGCGAAACAATGTCGTCTGGCGGGCCCTTCTGTTGTGGCGCCCGCCCTCTGGAACCAACTGCCTCCTGAAGTCCGTGTTTCTCCCACTCTCCCGGCAAACCTACCTCTGCCGGCAGGCCTGGGAATGATTGTTGACTGTGGTGTGACTGATGAATATGTGTGGGGTTATATTTTTAATGTTTTGCTTGGACTTAGTTTGAAATTGTTGTTTTTATATATATGTTGTGAGCCGCTCCGAGTCTTCGGAGAGGAGCGGCATATAAGTCCGAACTAAAATAAAATAAAATAAATAAACCTGGAATTAAGGAGAAAGTTCCTAATAGCAAGAACTATTAATGGCTTGCCTTCCGAAGTTGTGGATGCTTCATCACTGGAGGGTTTTAAGAAGGGACTGGATAGCCAGTTGTCTGGAATGGTATAGGGTCTCCTCTTTGAGCAGAGGGTTGGACTAGATGACCTCTAAGGTCCCTTCCAGCTCTATTCTGAATTGAAACTCATCAAATTTGGTATACAATGCGTTTTGACCAGAAAATGTAGTCCCGCTACTCAACATTTGTTCAGTTCTCAATGCACAAGCTAGAACTTGTTGATGTTCAGCTGCCTTGTGACTCACTACATTATTCCTTATGGGAAAAATCTGTTTGGTACTCATCGTTTTTGGTAACTCATTGCGCCTCCCGAAACCAATTAACGAGCAGCACTCTATAGTAATTTAAAATTTCCTCCCCTGTTTCTCAAGAACCTGGAGGAGGCTGACTTAATAATGGATACACAATCTTCAACAACAGCTACCCAGCGAAGAAAAGCATAGCCTCCAGACAATTCCCTTATTAACCTTTAAGTATTCCTGGTAACCTTGGGCATTGCTCAGTCTACAGCAAAAACACAGAAACAGAATTTGATTTATTTTTACATTCATCCCAACATCATTGCCACTGGAAGTAAAACAAGCTAAAGCTGTCAGCTGCAATACTTGATTATTTTTTTTTCATTCTCTCACTGTCCTTCTACTGTGGACTTGGGGAAAATACTGTATATCACATTTTTCAGGCACAGTTGAGTGAATACAGCGCACTAAGCCACAACTCATAGTTTATAAAATGTGTTATTTGTAGCCCAGGCTTTCAAAATTTATCCAGAATGCATCACTGGGTGGTATCAATTGACTAGAACTCTTCTCCCCAAACGTGCTAGCATTTCAGAAGCTGTTAAAAAGAAACAATTCCAGCCAAGCTTTAATTTATGCAGATTGAAATGTAATGCAAATTGCCTCTTAATGCAACTTCTTCAAGACAATGCGCCTCACAAAGAGTTCGTTTTGTTTGCCTTTCAAGAGAGAAATTAGTTATCAGGGATGTTTTCTTCCTGCAGGAAAACAATTGTGTCATGATTTACTTCAATCAGAATAGAGTTGGACGGGACCATTCTGGTCCAATCCCTCGCTCAGGCAGGAGACAAATGGCTATATTTCTCTTCTTAAAAACCTCCAATGATGAAGCACCCACAACTTCTAGAGCAGCGGTTCTCAACCTTTTTCAGGCCGCGACCCCGACCTGCACTGCGCATGCGCGGCGCGCGACGGCCCACATCGCGCATGCACGGCGCGACAGCCCACAACGCGCATGCGTGATGGCCCACATCGCGCATGCGTGGCGCGACAGCCCACATTGTGCATGCGTGGTGCTACCCCGCGCATGCGCGGTGCTGCCCCCTGCGCCGGCCGAGGGGAAAAGGGGAAAAAATGGCGGACTGCGGTGTTTGGCGACCCCCGTGAAATGGTCGTTCGACCCCAAATGCGGTCGCGACCCACAGGTTGAGAACCGCTGTTCTAGAGGCAAGCTGTTCCACTGGTTAATTGTTCTCACTGTTAGGAAGTTTCTCCTTTATTCCAGGTTGTTTCTCTCCTGAATTAGTTTCCCTCCATTGTTTCTTGTCTTGCCTTCTGGTGCTTTGGAGAATAGGTTAAACCCCCCTCAAATACTGGGACACTGCTATCATGTCCCCCTAGGCTGGCCATTCCCAAATCCTCTCCAGGCCTTTAATCATCTTAATTGCTCTCTTTTCCCCCACCAAAGTCTCAATATCATTTTTGTAATGTTATGCAGTATTCCAGGTGTGGCCTTATTAAGGATTTATAAAGCGGTACTAATACTTCACATGATTTTGATTTTACGCCTCTGTTACGCAACCAAGGATTTTGGCTGAACAGTTTATGCCCAAGTTAAGGCATGTCTTTTTTTGGTTGGGGGGGGAGGGCGGGATGCAGATAACGTGGAGGAGGAATTTTTTTCCGAAAGGGAGGGGCCACGAAGAGTAGCAAGGGGCCCAACCTTGCCCCGTTCGTCTCATTAAATCACTCGGGATTCCCGGCATGTTTTCCTTTAAAAACGTGGCCCGTTCTTAACAGGACTGGCAGGTTCTGAATTTGTGACAGATTTTAGATTCTAAAAAAGTTTGCTTCCTTTCACACCCCTCCCCTTCCTGCCTCTCCCCCACCTGGTGCCCGTTTGCCTTTTGTGCAAACAAATTATTGATGAAGTTCAGTGTCCTTCACTTTCGTCTTGACTCATCTTTTCTGATACTCACCTACAAAGGAAAGAAGAATCACAAACAAAAGTATAAGGGTGCAGATGCAGGGAATTAGAACTAGCAACGGCAGCCTGCAGTATTTTGCAGAGGTCAGTTTCTGAGAACAGCCATCCTCCATTTTATCTTCATCTGTTTCTGGAACCTGAAACACAGAGAGACCGAGAGTTATATTTCTGTATGTACTCTGTAACAGAAAACGGCCACCGAATCAAAAATATTTTTTTTTGTAGCAGAAATGGCTGAGCATGTAATGTAAAAAGCTGGAGCTCTCAAACACTTATTTCCCAGAAGCCACTTGAATCTTCATACAAGTAGTCCTCGACTTACCACCATTCATTTAATGACCTTTCGAAGTTACAACAGCACTGAAAAAAGTGACATGACTATTTTTCACATTTATGACTATTTTTCACTTACAAAAGATCACATGATCAAAATTCAGATGCTTGGCAACTGACTCATATTTATGAGGGTTGCAGTGTCCAGGAGTCATGTGACCGCCTTTTGCAACACCGTCATTATCATAAAGTTGGAAGGGACCTTGGAGGTCATCTAGTCCAAACCCCTGCTCAGGCAGGAAACCCTATACCAGCGGTTCTCAACCTTTTCCGGGGCTCGACCCCAGCCCGCATCGCGCAAAAAAAAATGGCGGGCCCGCACCACGCATGCGCAGCGGGGCGCATTGTGCATGCGCGGCAGCCCGCATCGCGATAGGAAAAAAAATGGCCAACCCAAAAAAAAATGGCCGACCAAAAAAAATATGGCGGCCCTGCACCACGCATGCGCGACGGGGCACATTGCGCGTGCGCGGCGCGACGGCCTGCATTGCGATAGGAAAAAAAATGACCGACCAAAAAAATGGCCGACCAAAAAAAAATGGCGGACTGCGGTGCTTGGCGACCTCCGTGAAATGGTCGTTCGACCCCAAATGGGGTCGCGACCCACAGGTTGAGAACCGCTGCCCTATACTATTTCAGACAAATGGCTGTCCAGTCTCTTCTTAAAAACTTCCAGTGTTGGAGCATTCACAGCTTCTGGAGGCAGGTTGTTCCACTGATTCATTGTTTTAACTGTCAGGATTTTTTTCCTTAGTTCTAGGTTGCTTCTCTCCTTGATTGCTTCCTTCAGGCGCTTTGGAGAATAGCTTGACTCCCTCTTCTTTGTGGCAGCCCGACAGATTGGAACACTGCTACCATGTTACCCCTCGTCCTTCTCTTCGTTTAACTAGACATACCCAATTCCAGCAACCGTTCCTTATATGTTTTTTAGCTTCCAGTTCCCTGATCATCTTTGTTGCTCTTCTTCTTACAAGCAAATTCAATGGGAAAACCAGAGTCACTTAACAACCGTGTTATTAGTTCATTTAAGAACTGCTAGCAGAGATGGCTAAACTGACTGTACTGATTAAAGAAAAGAATACGAACACTTTTACTGCCACGTGGAAACCGTTTCTAGACTTTGTGCTTGAGGTTGAGAAAAAATGAATGTTTGATTTTGGGTTTTACCAATTAGATAGACTTGATGTTATCGAAATGGCTAGCTTTTATGATTTTGTACAAGTAAAAAGTTGAGGTTTAAATTTGATACTCTACTTCGCTACACCAAAGGAAATCGGAAGTCAATGCTCCCTTTTTTCTCTCTCTCTCTCTCTCTTCCCTACCTCACTTCTCTATTCCCTTTTCCCTACCCCGTCTTTTCCGTTATTTACTTTTATATTTTCATTGTATTGTATACTATAAACGAATAAAACTTTATACCTTAAAAAAAAAGAACTTCAGTGATTCACTTAACTACTGTGGCAAAAAAGGTCAGAAGACTCACTTAACAAATATCTCACTTTGGAGCTCAATTGCCGTAAGTCAACTTTTCTTGATTCTGTCTTGGCATAGCAGCTTGCTAGTCCTCACTGCCAGTACCAACGTTTCAGGAGGTGCCTCACAACGTTCATCCTCTGCCTTCAGTGGATCTTAAGAAATCAACTCCATATAGATCAGTGGTTCTGAACCTTTTTCAGGCCGAGACCCCACCTGCGCCGCGCCCGTGCGACCCCGACCCGCGCGTGGTGCAACGGGCCGAACCACGCATGCGCGGCACACGCGATGACCTCAACCGCGCATGCACGACGCGCACGCGACGGCCCGAACTGCGCATGCGCGGCGCGATGGCCTGAACCGCGCATGCGTGGCGCATGACGGCCAAGGTGAAATGGGCAAAAAAATGGCGGACTGCGGTGTCCGGAGACCCCCGCGAAACGGTCGTTCGACCCCAAATGGGGTCGCGACCCATAGGTTGAGAACCGCTGATATAGATCAAGAGTGCGCGTATTGCAACAGCTCTATGAACAAGCCTGAATGTGCTTCCCCCTCTTCAAGTATCTCCTTGTGAACTAAGGGCTTATCTGACATTAAAATTAGTGTTAGTAATTATAAATGTCAGAATTATTTTTTTTAAAAAATTACACACAAAAAAATGTTCCAAGCACAATCTCTTTGCTGTTACATGTCTTGACTGCAGCTAGGCTTGCATTCACGCAAAAATGGAAGAGCAGAGAAATTCCCACAGAGGAAGAGACACTATGTAAAATATTACAATGTGCGGAAATGGACAGGCTCACAATGGTATTGAAAGTCAAATGTAGATCAGTTTATTTCGAAACTTGGGATAAATTTTACCACTGGAAGGATTTGAGGAGGACAGTTGGGGTTATAGGCTAGTGTTAAGACAGAAATATATGTAATTTTAGAATAAGTATTGTATATAAAATTTAGATGTATATTCAGAGATGAGGAACCGATTGTAAAATGTGTAAAATGTACAATAAGAATGTATATACTAGAACAGTGTTTCTCAACCTTGACAATTTTAAGGCATGTGGACTTCAACTCCCAGAATTCCACAGCCAGCGTTGCTGGCTGTGGAATTCTGGGAGTTGAAGTCCACATGCCTTAAAATTGTCAAGGTTGAGAAACACTGTACTAGAATGTCACGTTATATTCAATGTTTTTTTTAACTGTATTATAAATAAAATTTTGTAAAAAAAAAAAAATGTTCCAAGCAGACCACAAGATGGCTCTAGTATGCTTCAACTGCCTTATTTCCACCCTAACCTCAAAAGGCATCCGGAAATTAAAATTACTATAGAACAAAAGAAGGGTCTACAGAAATATCACAACTTCATGCAAACTTTAAATATTTTAAATTGGCTACAGTTAGTTCTCGACTTACAACAGTTCGTTTGGTGACCATTCAAAGTTGCAACAGCACTGAAAAAAAGTGAATTATAACCATTATTCACAATTATGACCACTGCAGCGTCCCCATGGGCATGTGGTCAAAATCCAGAGGCTTGGCAGCTGACTCCTATTTACGACGGTTGCAGTGTACTGGGATCGTCTGTTCGCCTTTTGCAACCTTCTGACAAGCAAAGTCAATGGGGAAGTAAGTCATTGTGTAACTAGAGCCATGCCTGGCTGAGGAATTCTGGGAGTTGAAGTCCACAAGTCATAAAAGGGCCAAGTTTGGTCTAGTGGTTAAGGCACCAGCTAAGAAAGCTGGAGATTGTGAGTTCAAGTCCCACCTCAGCCAGGAAAGCCAGCTGGGGGGGCAGATACTTTCTCTCAGCTCAACTTTTACCTCACAAGGCTGTGGTTCTGCGGAGAACAGGAGAAGAATAGGATATTGGATATGCCTGCCGCCTTGAGTTATTTGTGACGAGACATTGCTATTTACAACTATACTCCTAAATTTATTTGTTTATTTGTATCCTGCCTTGTCTATTTCAATTACCACATTCAAGCAAGGAGGAACTGTAGGAACATATGATATGTAAAATGAGAAACTGGACTGTCCAATTCTGGAAAATCAATAGGTCCAAATGTTAAGACATACAAAATATATCTATTACAACTTAAGAATACAATAAAGCCAAGGTATGTGATACCAATTATTCAAATATCTTTATATTCTAAAAATGAAAAAAAATAGTACCGTATGATTCACACTGTATACATGGGATACATGAGCACTGAATTCATATCACATGGGTTCTTTTTTCCATTTAATTTATCCCTTTTAATTTAAACTTCCTTAATTTTAATTTATTGTAATTACTATATAGAGAGAAATAAAGGAAGCGCCAAACAGAGAAGTAAATCAACTTAGTGTAGGATCCTTGTTAAACATTTTTGCTTAATCTCACAAAATTAGAAGGCTCTTCAAAGGTTCACCAGTTTCCTGGAGATTCCAACCATTTACCAGGAGCTGTTTGGGGAGATACTGGCGTTCCCCACTTGTTTTCCAGCCTCCCCCTTCCCTCAATGTCTGCCTTGTTCTAAATAGAATCTCAACTGTCCTATCTCTAGCAAAGAGGGAGTGCTGGGAACATCCGGGTCTACATCAGGGGTCCCCAACCCCCCATCCGTGGACCGGTACTGGGCTGCGGCATGCCAGAAACCGGGCTGCACAAACAAGCAAAGCCCCATCTGTGGGATGCAGGCAGCACACAAAACCACGCACTCTCCGGTCGACGGAAAAACCTCTCTCCACAGAACCGGTCCCTGGTGCCCAAAAGGTTGGGGACCTCTGGTCTACATGACAAAAATGGCGTCTTTCCTGAGCTTCAACTGTGAATGTCAGAATTTGCGCCCTGCTACAGGTAATCCTCAAGTTACAATCACAATTGAGTCCAATATTTCTGTTGCTAAGTGAGAGTGCTATTAAGGCAGTGGTTCTCAACCTTTTTCAGGTTGAGACCCCACTTGCGCCGCCCATGCACGCCGCGACCCCGACCCGGGCGCGTACGCGGCGCGCGACGGGCCGATCCGCGCATGCGCGGCGCGCGGCAAAAAAAATAAAAAAAATAAATAAAAAAAATTAAAAAACCAAAATGGCAGACTGCGACGGCCCGATCCGCGCATGCGCGGTGTGCGCGCAACGGCCCGATCCGTGCATGCGTGGCGCGTGCGCGACGAAAAAAAATTTAAAAATAATTAAAAAAAAATGGCGGACCGCGGTGTCCGGCGACTCCCGTGAAACGGTCGTTCGACCCCAAATGGGGTCGCGACCCATAGGTTGAGAACCACTGTATTAAGGGGATTTTCCCCTTTTCACGAGCTTTCTTGCCACGGTTGTTAAGTGAATCAACTGCAGTTGTTAAGCTAGTAACAAGGTTGTTCAATGAAACTGGCTTCACTGTTGACTTTGCTTGTCAGAAGGTCGCAGGATCCCAGGACACTGCAACTGTCATAAATATGAATCAGTGGCCAAGTGTCTGAATTTTGATCACATGACCATCGGGATGCTGCTACGGTTGTAAGTATGAAGTGGTCATAAATTATTTTTTTCAATTCCATTGTAACATCACTAAACGGTCACTAAATGAACTGTTGTAAGTACTTTTATTCACAGCATCTCTGAAAACAATTCCATTTGCTGCTTGAACAACAAGGGGCATCCTTGGATGGCTTGGGATTCACATGAAACAATGGTCCACCACTGTTCTGTATCAAGCAAGGAGGCTGCTGTTACTTGACACAGGCAGATAAACTCCACGGAAAGGGTTTCATGCAGATTACTTTAATTCATCAGGCATTCTCTAAACATTAACTCACAGTTACTGGAGACATTCTTCTGACGTACATTGCATAATCTGGACCCAACACATAGGTGAAAAGAGGTAATTTCTTCCATGTTAAAGGAGCAAACAGTTCTCCTGGCTGGAATTCATAAAGATCCCATTGCCCTGCACGTAGCCAGAAATCCGGTAGCCAATCAGAAGTCCCTCCCAGTGGCCAATCCGACACACAGATATGACCAGGTAACTTAAAACTACATTACCCAAAAGGCTATCCTTTAAGGGGACCGTTCTTAATTCCTAACATAGCTATTTACTCTGACCAGCACAACCACAATACAAATATTTGGACTTGTCCCCTTATGATCTCCTACATTAAGTCCAGAATTTGTGAAGCAAGGTCAGGTGTAAACTGCTGAGTGACTCACAGTTTGATTGCACAAGTCCCTTGTGTCAACGCTGTGACAATGGATGTTCCCGCTCTGACAACTGAGTGAAATTGCAGCCATTTTTACTCTGCTTACAGCTTGCTTTTTCTGCTGTTCAGAAATCAGATGTAGAAGGGGGGATGGGGTGAATACTTAAGCTCAACTAACCATAACAATAATGCAGCTTCGTGGAAACTCAAGGACACAAATCGATAATGTTTTCGCAGGCTGAGGAGTTGGAGAGGGAGCCCGCGCTTCAGGCTAACTTGAGGATGTGATTTATGACTGCTTCATGGGGGTGGGAATTGCAACTTGTTACTTTGTATCTGGGGGAAGAGAATTTAGTTTTGGGTTCAGCTATGTAGTGCCGATACTTTGTTTCCTGAATAAAATGTTCTTTAAGGAAGAATTCTTGCCTTGAAGTTCTTTAATGGGTTTCATCTATCGCAGCGGTTCTCAACCTGTGGGTCGCGACGCCATTTGGGGTCAAACGACCATTTCACGGGGGTCGCCAAACAATGCAGTCCACCATTTTTCCCCCTTTTCCTTAGCTGTGCTACTCCCTCTTATTCTATTGGCTTTTGAAAGCCAATAGAATAGACTCTCTTGAATAGAGTCTAATTCTATTGGCTTTCAAAAACCAATAGGAATTGTCCAGGCTGTCTCTGCCCTGCTGAGCCCGCCAAAAGTCCCAGTCTGCAAACGGTGCTGCAAGTTGTCTGCAGCCAAGGCAAGCTCTCCGGAAGTTTCCACCCCTCCCTGCTGAGCAACTACTAAAACTGTAAGTAAAAGAGGGCCAGGGGTGGGAGGTGGGAGGCCGACGGGCGCAGGGAGGATTTTTGGTGCACGTGGGGCCCGGCGGGTGGCTTACCTCCCTTGGGCTGGGCCAGTTGGTGGCCCAGCCCGTGGTCGCCCTGTGCCGTTGCTGCTGCGGCAGCCCAGGAGCACCTCGGCCTGCCTGCTGCCGCCCCAAACGGGCAGCGGTGAAGGTAAGGCTAGCGGGGCAGCGGCAGGTGCAGGAAAGTGTTTTGGCGCACGTGGGGCCCGGCGGGTGTCTTACCTCCCTTGAGTTGGGCCAGCTGGTGGCCCAGCCCGCGGCCGCCCAGGAGCACCTGAGCACCTGGGCCTGCCTGCCGCCGCCCCAAACGGGCAGCGGCCGCCCAGGAGCACCTGAGCACCTGGGCCTGTCTGCCGCCGCCCCAAACGGGCAGCGGCCTACGCCTCAGCCGGCGCAGGGGGCAGCACCACGCATGCGCGGCGCAGGGGGTAGCACCGCGCATGCGCGGTGCAGGTCAGGGTCACACCACGCATGCGTGGCGCAGGTCAGGGTCGCCGCCTGAAAAAGGTTGAGAACCGCTGATCTATCGGAACCATGATACCGTGACACTATCTCTTCAGCTAACATCTATGCAACATCAGAACTGTCCAAGACTGAAATTAAAATTATGTGAGGATTACCTAAATTGAGCCTTCTTAAAACGGGAGATTGGCAACTTTGGATGATGGAAGAAATCTTGGAAGAGGATGCCAAATGGCAGAACCAAGAATGAAATGCATCTGTGTTAATTTCATCTCGCTGACAGATATGAAAAAAGATGCATTGGTCAAAACCCATGTTCCAAAGAAGTGTGAAATATTTTGTCTTCCCTTGGCTTATACCAATGTCCTGTGTCAGCAAAGGCTTCAAAATTTAGGTTACTTATTTCCCTGCAAAATAAAGGAGTTATGTCTTTTTTTCTTTTGGGAATTGTCTTCTCCAATCAGCCACAAGAAATTTTCAATTCTTTCCACTCAGTATTCCCAACATATACCAAGAGCAAAAAACATGTTCTGAACTTAGAATTTAGAGATAGGAACTTAAAAGTTAATAAAACTGTGTACAGCAATCAAAGCTCTATTTCTAAACTTTTGTGAGCTGTTACAATCCTGTCTCCTCTTTAAAATGTCTGTCCCCTCTTTAAAATGTCAGCAAAATAATAAAAAGCCTGATCATCCAATGATTTAAACTACAAAATATTTATTAAATCTCTCACAGAACTTCTGCACACTGACTGCAGCTTGCATAAGTTATTTTCTACCAACTCTACCATTTTCTCTCCAAGCCCAAGTTAGCAAGGGAGAAGGTGTGAAGGTTTGGATCCTATGAGCACAAACCTTTACAAGGTCAAATATTATTAACGTTAGCAGGATTTAATTTAAATTTTCATTAAAAATTTAATGGCATCATTAAAATAACTGAAAATTAAATCCTCAGCAAGAAAATGGAAATTGAATGAGCATTAATTTTTGGAAAGAAAAAGAGAAAAACTATTTTCAAGGAATTTATGCATAAAGAGAAAAAAGATGTTTAAAAGCAAAATGCTTTGTGTTTGCTAAAGGTCTATTACAAAACAGAATTCTTATATAATAATAGAGTGATATAATTTCCTTACAAACTAGTCCTAACAGAACATTATTCATGTTTTCCAGCCTAACCTCTCTGTTATTTTTCTTGTGTCTATTTTCAGATTCTAAAGGAATCTTAAGTTTCCTTATTATTTTCTCAAGTGCCACATGAGTGCATGGTTTGTGGAGAGAAAAATGTAGGAATATACTGTATACAGTATTTTAGGCCACTTCAATGATTTCAGGCCTGTTGACAGAACTATATTTTAAGGGCCTTCTGGAAGGCCAACAGAGTTTGAGCCAGCCTCACGTTGAGAGGGAAGACGTTCCACAAATACAGGGACCTTGACAAAAAAAAAAACCCTCTTTCCTCCTAGATTCTATAATAGGTACGCGTAATCGAGGAGAGGTAGAGACCTCTGAACATCCCAGTCTTATAATAATAATAATAATAGTAATAGTAAAGTTGGAAGGGACCTTGGAGGTCATCTAGTCCAACCCCCTGCTCAGGCAGGAAACCCTATACCATTTCAGACAAATGGCTGTCCAGTCTCTTCTTAAAAACTTCCAGTGTTGGAGCATTCACCGCTTCTGGAGGCAGGTTGTTCCACTGGTCAATTGTTCTAACTGTCAGGAAGTTTCTCCTTAGTTCTAGGTTGCTTCTCTCCTTGATTAGTTTCCATCCGTTGCTTCTTGTCCTGCCTTCAGGCACTTTGGAAAATAGCTTGACTCCCTCTTCTTTGGGGTAGCCCCTGAGATATTGGAACACTGCTATCGTGTCCCCCCTCGTCCTTCTCTTCACTAAACTAGACATACCCTAATTCCAGCAACGGTTCCTTATATGTTTTAGCCCCCAGTCCCCTGATCATCTTTGTTGCTCTTCTCTGTACTCTTTCTAAAGTCTCAACATCTTTTTTATATCGTGCTGACCAAAACTGGATGCAGTATTCCAAGTGTGGCCTTACCAAGGCATTGTAAAGTGGTATTAATACTTCACGTGATCTTGATTCTATCCCTCTGTTAATGCAGCCTAGCACTGTGTTGGCCTTTTTGCCAGCTTCAGCACACAACT